>CM051235.1:398822091-399474591 GCA_027917425.1 Gastrophryne carolinensis
TCATATTTGAAATTAGGCCTGATAAAGACACTTTTGCTGGCCAAAGCACTACTGTACCCTGGCAGCTCGATTCCTGCCCGGGGCATCCCATTCTGTGACTAAAGCAGCCTCTGTTTAAGACCATATAAGCATTTGCTCTAATCATATTTGAAATTAGGCCTGATAAAGACACTTTTGCTGGCCAAAGCACTACTGTACCCTGGCAGCTCGATTCCTGCCCGGGGCATCCCATTCTGTGACTAAAGCAGCCTCTGTTTAAGACCATATAAGCATTTGCTCTAATCATATTTGAAATTAGGCCTGATAAAGACACTTTTGCTGGCCAAAGCACTACTGTACCCTGGCAGCTCGATTCCTGCCCGGGGCATCCCATTCTGTGACTAAAGCAGCCTCTGTTTAAGACCATATAAGCATTTGCTCTAATCATATTTGAAATTAGGCCTGATAAAGACACTTTTGCTGGCCAAAGCACTACTGTACCCTGGCAGCTCGATTCCTGCCCGGGGCATCCCATTCTGTGACTAAAGCAGCCTCTGTTTAAGACCATATAAGCATTTGCTCTAATCATATTTGAAATTAGGCCTGATAAAGACACTTTTGCTGGCCAAAGCACTACTGTACCCTGGCAGCTCGATTCCTGCCCGGGGCATCCCATTCTGTGACTAAAGCAGCCTCTGTTTAAGACCATATAAGCATTTGCTCTAATCATATTTGAAATTAGGCCTGATAAAGACACTTTTGCTGGCCAAAGCACTACTGTACCCTGGCAGCTCGATTCCTGCCCGGGGCATCCCATTCTGTGACTAAAGCAGCCTCTGTTTAAGACCATATAAGCATTTGCTCTAATCATATTTGAAATTAGGCCTGATAAAGACACTTTTGCTGGCCAAAGCACTACTGTACCCTGGCAGCTCGATTCCTGCCCGGGGCATCCCATTCTGTGACTAAAGCAGCCTCTGTTTAAGACCATATAAGCATTTGCTCTAATCATATTTGAAATTAGGCCTGATAAAGACACTTTTGCTGGCCAAAGCACTACTGTACCCTGGCAGCTCGATTCCTGCCCGGGGCATCCCATTCTGTGACTAAAGCAGCCTCTGTTTAAGACCATATAAGCATTTGCTCTAATCATATTTGAAATTAGGCCTGATAAAGACACTTTTGCTGGCCAAAGCACTACTGTACCCTGGCAGCTCGATTCCTGCCCGGGGCATCCCATTCTGTGACTAAAGCAGCCTCTGTTTAAGACCATATAAGCATTTGCTCTAATCATATTTGAAATTAGGCCTGATAAAGACACTTTTGCTGGCCAAAGCACTACTGTACCCTGGCAGCTCGATTCCTGCCCGGGGCATCCCATTCTGTGACTAAAGCAGCCTCTGTTTAAGACCATATAAGCATTTGCTCTAATCATATTTGAAATTAGGCCTGATAAAGACACTTTTGCTGGCCAAAGCACTACTGTACCCTGGCAGCTCGATTCCTGCCCGGGGCATCCCATTCTGTGACTAAAGCAGCCTCTGTTTAAGACCATATAAGCATTTGCTCTAATCATATTTGAAATTAGGCCTGATAAAGACACTTTTGCTGGCCAAAGCACTACTGTACCCTGGCAGCTCGATTCCTGCCCGGGGCATCCCATTCTGTGACTAAAGCAGCCTCTGTTTAAGACCATATAAGCATTTGCTCTAATCATATTTGAAATTAGGCCTGATAAAGACACTTTTGCTGGCCAAAGCACTACTGTACCCTGGCAGCTCGATTCCTGCCCGGGGCATCCCATTCTGTGACTAAAGCAGCCTCTGTTTAAGACCATATAAGCATTTGCTCTAATCATATTTGAAATTAGGCCTGATAAAGACACTTTTGCTGGCCAAAGCACTACTGTACCCTGGCAGCTCGATTCCTGCCCGGGGCATCCCATTCTGTGACTAAAGCAGCCTCTGTTTAAGACCATATAAGCATTTGCTCTAATCATATTTGAAATTAGGCCTGATAAAGACACTTTTGCTGGCCAAAGCACTACTGTACCCTGGCAGCTCGATTCCTGCCCGGGGCATCCCATTCTGTGACTAAAGCAGCCTCTGTTTAAGACCATATAAGCATTTGCTCTAATCATATTTGAAATTAGGCCTGATAAAGACACTTTTGCTGGCCAAAGCACTACTGTACCCTGGCAGCTCGATTCCTGCCCGGGGCATCCCATTCTGTGACTAAAGCAGCCTCTGTTTAAGACCATATAAGCATTTGCTCTAATCATATTTGAAATTAGGCCTGATAAAGACACTTTTGCTGGCCAAAGCACTACTGTACCCTGGCAGCTCGATTCCTGCCCGGGGCATCCCATTCTGTGACTAAAGCAGCCTCTGTTTAAGACCATATAAGCATTTGCTCTAATCATATTTGAAATTAGGCCTGATAAAGACACTTTTGCTGGCCAAAGCACTACTGTACCCTGGCAGCTCGATTCCTGCCCGGGGCATCCCATTCTGTGACTAAAGCAGCCTCTGTTTAAGACCATATAAGCATTTGCTCTAATCATATTTGAAATTAGGCCTGATAAAGACACTTTTGCTGGCCAAAGCACTACTGTACCCTGGCAGCTCGATTCCTGCCCGGGGCATCCCATTCTGTGACTAAAGCAGCCTCTGTTTAAGACCATATAACCATTTGCTCTAATCATATTTGAAATTAGGCCTGATAAAGACACTTTTGCTGGCCAAAGCACTACTGTACCCTGGCAGCTCGATTCCTGCCCGGGGCATCCCATTCTGTGACTAAAGCAGCCTCTGTTTAAGACCATATAAGCATTTGCTCTAATCATATTTGAAATTAGGCCTGATAAAGACACTTTTGCTGGCCAAAGCACTACTGTACCCTGGCAGCTCGATTCCTGCCCGGGGCATCCCATTCTGTGACTAAAGCAGCCTCTGTTTAAGACCATATAAGCATTTGCTCTAATCATATTTGAAATTAGGCCTGATAAAGACACTTTTGCTGGCCAAAGCACTACTGTACCCTGGCAGCTCGATTCCTGCCCGGGGCATCCCATTCTGTGACTAAAGCAGCCTCTGTTTAAGACCATATAAGCATTTGCTCTAATCATATTTGAAATTAGGCCTGATAAAGACACTTTTGCTGGCCAAAGCACTACTGTACCCTGGCAGCTCGATTCCTGCCCGGGGCATCCCATTCTGTGACTAAAGCAGCCTCTGTTTAAGACCATATAAGCATTTGCTCTAATCATATTTGAAATTAGGCCTGATAAAGACACTTTTGCTGGCCAAAGCACTACTGTACCCTGGCAGCTCGATTCCTGCCCGGGGCATCCCATTCTGTGACTAAAGCAGCCTCTGTTTAAGACCATATAAGCATTTGCTCTAATCATATTTGAAATTAGGCCTGATAAAGACACTTTTGCTGGCCAAAGCACTACTGTACCCTGGCAGCTCGATTCCTGCCCGGGGCATCCCATTCTGTGACTAAAGCAGCCTCTGTTTAAGACCATATAACCATTTGCTCTAATCATATTTGAAATTAGGCCTGATAAAGACACTTTTGCTGGCCAAAGCACTACTGTACCCTGGCAGCTCGATTCCTGCCCGGGGCATCCCATTCTGTGACTAAAGCAGCCTCTGTTTAAGACCATATAAGCATTTGCTCTAATCATATTTGAAATTAGGCCTGATAAAGACACTTTTGCTGGCCAAAGCACTACTGTACCCTGGCAGCTCGATTCCTGCCCGGGGCATCCCATTCTGTGACTAAAGCAGCCTCTGTTTAAGACCATATAAGCATTTGCTCTAATCATATTTGAAATTAGGCCTGATAAAGACACTTTTGCTGGCCAAAGCACTACTGTACCCTGGCAGCTCGATTCCTGCCCGGGGCATCCCATTCTGTGACTAAAGCAGCCTCTGTTTAAGACCATATAAGCATTTGCTCTAATCATATTTGAAATTAGGCCTGATAAAGACACTTTTGCTGGCCAAAGCACTACTGTACCCTGGCAGCTCGATTCCTGCCCGGGGCATCCCATTCTGTGACTAAAGCAGCCTCTGTTTAAGACCATATAAGCATTTGCTCTAATCATATTTGAAATTAGGCCTGATAAAGACACTTTTGCTGGCCAAAGCACTACTGTACCCTGGCAGCTCGATTCCTGCCCGGGGCATCCCATTCTGTGACTAAAGCAGCCTCTGTTTAAGACCATATAAGCATTTGCTCTAATCATATTTGAAATTAGGCCTGATAAAGACACTTTTGCTGGCCAAAGCACTACTGTACCCTGCCAGCTCGATTCCTGCCCGGGGCATCCCATTCTGTGACTAAAGCAGCCTCTGTTTAAGACCATATAAGCATTTGCTCTTATTATATTTATATTATAAGACACTTTTGCTGGGCATAGGCTTACTGCTGCCTGCCAGGTGCACTTCTGTTGAGGCATCCCATTCTGTAACATAGCATACCCCTCTTTATTTACACTAAGCAGCTCTCTTATTTACACTAAGCAGGCCTGTTGGAGGCTGAGTGTTACTGCTCACTTTTGGTGTGCATTATATTCTGTTTCATATAGACCCACCGCTGCCCGGGTTTTTTTTAAATATCACCTACTACCACGCCAGTTAGACTATGTCGGGCAGACAAGTGCCTGGAAGTGAAAAGAGGAGTGGCAGAGGCCAAGATTCCGCAGGAAGAGCTCGCATCAGACTGGGGGCCAGTAGCAGCAGGAGTCACGCTGAGAGACCTAATCTGCCAGTATCTGCTAGCGGTCGGGTCTCCACCAGTAACGCATCTGCCGTGGTAGATTGGTTGACGCGCTCATCAACAACATCATCACAACTTACGTCTGAGACCCCCAGTCTAGGGTCGGTAGGTTCCTCTGACACAACCCTGAGTTGGCATGCCCCGAGAGCAGTCCCTGTCCTCCCATTGCCTCTGGCCTACGCCGTTCCCTCCCCCAGCGACGTATCCTATGCTTTGGGTTCAGCTCCACTCTTTAGTGAGGAGGACCATCAGATAGAGGACAGTCAGCAGCTACTGCCCAGCCAAGAAATGGAGGTGGCTTCTTTAGCTAGGCAGACAAATAGTGATGTGGACAGTGTCGTGGGTGCTGCGAGCGTTCCAGCTCCTGCGCCAGACACTGTTGACGAATCCACGAACATCAGTGACGTACAGCCACAACCCGGTGATGATGATGATGATGACGATGAAGCCGATCGCACTTGGGAGCCGGGTGATGAAGGGGCTTCATCGTCATCATCAGGAGAAGAGGGGTGCAGGTTGCCCCGGAGTCAGCAGCTGAGGCAGCAAAGTGGTAGCAGTCAGCATGGGGGCACAATTCCAAAGGCTGGAGCCGGCCGGGGCCGGGGCCGGGGTAGAGCACCTGCTGTGCGGCAGTCTACCTTATCGGGAGGTAGTGGAGCAGGGGTTCCTGGAGTTGGCAACAGCAGCAGTGAATCAGTGAGGCCAGGGGGTGGGAAAAGTAGCTACTCGGCAGTGTGGCAGTTTTTCCTGAGGCATCCGCAGGAGGGTAACATGGCCACATGCAAGATATGTAGGCAAAAGGTGAAGCGTGGCCAGGGTCCAAATGTTGGCACCACGGCCCTGCGTCAACATATGATGCGTCACCATAAAACGACCTGGGAGAACCGAGGCTCCCAAGGGGTGGTCCAGTCTGCTTCCTCACCAAGTGAGCTCCCAATTTCTGCCAGCCAAGGCTCCAGCACCTCAGCCGAAGGCAGCTGTGCGTCATACCCATCCTCTGTCGCTCCTGCTCCTCCTCCTCCTCCTCCAAGTCATGCATCCCGCCAGCAATCCATCAGCGAAGCCATGTCCAAGAGACAGCAGTATGCGCCCACTCATCCTACGGCGCAGAAGCTGAATGTGCTCCTGTCCAAGTTGCTGGTGCTGCAGTCGCTCCCTTTTCAGGTGGTGGAATCTGCACCTTTCAGAGAACTGATGGCTTGTGCCGAGCCGAGGTGGAGAGTCCCAAGCCGTCATTTCTTTGCCAAGAAGGCAGTACCAGCGCTGCACACTTTTGTTGAACAGAAGGTGGGCCAGTCCTTGAGCCTGTCGGTGTGTAGCAAAATACATGGCAGCGCCGACATCTGGAGCTGTAACTACGGTCAGGGGCAGTACATGTCGTTTACGGCCCACTGGGTGAATGTGGTCCCTTTGCAGCAGCAACTTGGACAGGTCACGCCGCTTCGGCCTCCGCGCTCTCTGCCCATTGGGCCTGTGACACCGTGCGACTCGGCCTCCTCATCCTCCGCCATCTCCTCACCCTCCACTGTAGGCTCAAGTCTCAGTGCCCCTCCAGTCTACCATGTGTGCAGGGCACGGAGGTGTCACGCAGTGCTTCACATGGTTTGTCTTGGCGAACGGAGTCACACAGGGGAGGAACTGCTTAAATGTATTCATCAGGAAATCCAAACATGGCTTACTCCGAGAAAACTTAAAATGGGAATCATGGTTACCGACAATGGGAAGAACATTTTGTCTGCGCTGCGCCAAGGAAGCCTGACCCATGCCCCCTGCATGGCTCACGTCTTCAATCTGGTTGTCAAGCGGTTTCTGAAGTGTTCCCCCCATCTGCAGGACATCCTAACAACTTCACGGAAACTTTGCATGCACTTCAGCCACTCCTACACTGCCAAACACACCCTTCTTGAGCTACAGCGTCAGAATGGTATCCCCCAACATAGTCTGATTTGCGATGTTTCCACCCGTTGGAATTCCACCCTTCACATGTTGGACCGATTATATGAACAGAGAAAAGCCATCACGGATTTCCTGATGATCCAAGCAGATAGGGGGACTCCCCTGTGTAACTTCAATGTCAACCAGTGGCAGCTCATACGTGACACCTGCCGTTTGCTCAGGCCCTTTGAGGAAGCCACTTTATTTGTCAGTCGGCAGGATTACGGGATGAACGACGTGATTCCACTGCTTCATGTACTGCAGCACATGTTGGAAACCATGGCTGGTCAGGGCACTGGAGACATGGCGTTTACATCTTACGGCCACATGAACCCCCTTGGAGCTGAACTGGAGGAGGAGGAGGAGGAAGAGGAGGAGGAGGAGTTGCCCAGCGAAACACAGTTTAGGCTTGGCGAAATGGCTGGTTTATCTAGTCAGCGGACAGGAGAGGAGGAGCAGGAGCAGCCAGAGGAGCTAGAGGTTTTTGAGGAAGGAGAGACAGAGGACCCGGGCACACCGTGGCAGTATGCAGTGGAGATGGAGACAGGTAGTCCATCCGAGTCACTTGCGCAAATGGCACGAAGCATGCTCACGTGCTTGCGTAGTGACCCCAGAATTGTTTCCATCTGTCGGCGGGATGACTTCTGGCTGTCCACCTTATTGGACCCTCGCTTCCGGCACAAAATGGGGGCATTTTTTAAACCCACCGAGAGGGAGGACAAACTCAACTACTACAAAGACATTCTACGTAGGCAGTTGGCCAATGCCTATCTGCGCCATGGTCCATACTCTCGCAGGTCTGACTCGAGGGGACCTCTGCGCTCACCTTCCACTGCCATGGCCGCTGGGGGGGTTGGCAGCAGCAGCAGCAGAAGCTCCATCAGCAGCAGCAGCCTCAGTCTTCAGTCGCTAATGAGTAGCTTTCTACACCCGCATAGTGAGGCTACTCATGAGCAGCAGGAAGACCTGGAGCAGGACCTGAACCAGCAGGTCATGTCATACTTTGACATGACCATGCCAACACACCTTGAGGATCCGCTGGACTTCTGGGCAGCCAAACTTGATTTGTGGCCGCAACTAGCAGAGTTTGCCCTGGAAAAGCTGTCCTGCCCGGCAAGTAGCGTGCCATCTGAGCGGGTGTTTAGTGCGGCGGGGGCCATAGTTACGGCGAGGAGAACTCGTCTGTCAACTAAAAATGTGGAGAGACTCACCTTTGTCAAAATGAATCAGGGATGGATCAGCCAGGATTTCCACCCACCAATGCCTGATGCATGCGACTAGATTCAGCATGGTGCCACGTTTTACACTTTCCAAATGGTGCAAAACATATTTATGTCTTTAGGCCATTTTTTGGGCTCCTGCTGCTGCTACTGTCAACTCCTGCCAACTCCAGGGTGTGATTCATCCAATTTTTGGGCTCCTGAAGCCAACTCCAGTGTATATTTGGGCTCCTGCTGCTGCTGCTGCCAACTTCTGCCAACTCCAGGGTGTGATTCATCCAATTTTTGGGCTCCTGAAGCCAACTCCAGTGTATATTTGGGCTCCTGCTGCTGCTACTGTCAACTCCTGCCAACTCCAGGGTGTGATTCATCCAATTTTTGGGCTCCTGAAGCCAACTCCAGTGTATATTTGGGCTCCTGCTGCTGCTGCTGCCAACTTCTGCCAACTCCAGGGTGTGATTCATCCAATTTTTGGGCTCCTGAAGCCAACTCCAGTGTATATTTGGGCTCCTGCTGCTGCTGCTGCCAACTTCTGCCAACTCCAGGGTGTGATTCATCCAATTTTTGGGCTCCTGAAGCCAACTCCAGTGTATATTTGGGCTCCTGCTGCTGCTGCTGTCAACTCCTGCCAACTCCAGGGTGTGATTCATCCAATTTTTGGGCTCCTGAAGCCAACTCCAGTGTATATTTGGGCTCCTGCTGCTGCTGCTGCCAACTTCTGCCAACTCCAGGGTGTGATTCATCCAATTTTTGGGCTCCTGAAGCCAACTCCAGTGTATATTTGGGCTCCTGCTGCTGCTGCTGTCAACTCCTGCCAACTCCAGGGTGTGATTCATCCAATTTTTGGGCTCCTGAAGCCAACTCCAGTGTATATTTGGGCTCCTGCTGCTGCTGCTGTCAACTCCTGCCAACTCCAGGGTGTGATTCATCCAATTTTTGGGCTCCTGAAGCCAACTCCAGTGTATATTTGGGCTCCTGCTGCTGCTGCTGCCAACTTCTGCCAACTCCAGGGTGTGATTCATCCAATTTTTGGGCTCCTGAAGCCAACTCCAGTGTATATTTGGGCTCCTGCTGCTGCTACTGTCAACTCCTGCCAACTCCAGGGTGTGATTCATCCAATTTTTGGGCTCCTGAAGCCAACTCCAGTGTATATTTGGGCTCCTGCTGCTGCTGCTGCCAACTTCTGCCAACTCCAGGGTGTGATTCATCCAATTTTTGGGCTCCTGAAGCCAACTCCAGTGTATATTTGGGCTCCTGCTGCTGCTGCTGTCAACTCCTGCCAACTCCAGGGTGTGATTCATCCAATTTTTGGGCTCCTGAAGCCAACTCCAGTGTATATTTGGGCTCCTGCTGCTGCTGCTGCCAACTTCTGCCAACTCCAGGGTGTGATTCATCCAATTTTTGGGCTCCTGAAGCCAACTCCAGTGTATATTTGGGCTCCTGCTGCTGCTGCTGCCAACTTCTGCCAACTCCAGGGTGTGATTCATCCAATTTTTGGGCTCCTGAAGCCAACTCCAGTGTATATTTGGGCTCCTGCTGCTGCTGCTGTCAACTCCTGCCAACTCCAGGGTGTGATTCATCCAATTTTTGGGCTCCTGAAGCCAACTCCAGTGTATATTTGGGCTCCTGCTGCTGCTGCTGCCAACTTCTGCCAACTCCAGGGTATGATTCATCCAATTTTTGGGCTCCTGAAGCCAACTCCAGTGTATATTTGGGCTCCTGCTGCTGCTGCTGTCAACTCCTGCCAACTCCAGGGTGTGATTCATCCAATTTTTGGGCTCCTGAAGCCAACTCCAGTGTATATTTGGGCTCCTGCTGCTGCTGCTGCCAACTTCTGCCAACTCCAGGGTGTGATTCATCCAATTTTTGGGCTCCTGAAGCCAACTCCAGTGTATATTTGGGCTCCTGCTGCTGCTGCTGTCAACTCCTGCCAACTCCAGGGTGTGATTCATCCAATTTTTGGGCTCCTGAAGCCAACTCCAGTGTATATTTGGGCTCCTGCTGCTGCTGCTGTCAACTCCTGCCAACTCCAGGGTGTGATTCATCCAATTTTTGGGCTCCTGAAGCCAACTCCAGTGTATATTTGGGCTCCTGCTGCTGCTGCTGCCAACTTCTGCCAACTCCAGGGTGTGATTCATCCAATTTTTGGGCTCCTGAAGCCAACTCCAGTGTATATTTGGGCTCCTGCTGCTGCTACTGTCAACTCCTGCCAACTCCAGGGTGTGATTCATCCAATTTTTGGGCTCCTGAAGCCAACTCCAGTGTATATTTGGGCTCCTGCTGCTGCTGCTGTCAACTCCTGCCAACTCCAGGGTGTGATTCATCCAATTTTTGGGCTCCTGAAGCCAACTCCAGTGTATATTTGGGCTCCTGCTGCTGCTGCTGCCAACTTCTGCCAACTCCAGGGTGTGATTCATCCAATTTTTGGGCTCCTGAAGCCAACTCCAGTGTATATTTGGGCTCCTGCTGCTGCTGCTGCCAACTTCTGCCAACTCCAGGGTGTGATTCATCCAATTTTTGGGCTCCTGAAGCCAACTCCAGTGTATATTTGGGCTCCTGCTGCTGCTGCTGCCAACTTCTACCAACTCCAGGGTGTGATTCATCCAATTTTTGGGCTCCTGAAGCCAACTCCAGTGTATATTTGGGCTCCTGCTGCTGCTGCTGTCAACTCCTGCCAACTCCAGGGTGTGATTCATCCAATTTTTGGGCTCCTGAAGCCAACTCCAGTGTATATTTGGGCTCCTGCTGCTGCTGCTGCCAACTTCTGCCAACTCCAGGGTGTGATTCATCCAATTTTTGGGCTCCTGAAGCCAACTCCAGTGTATATTTGGGCTCCTGCTGCTGCTGCTGCCAACTTCTGCCAACTCCAGGGTGTGATTCATCCAATTTTTGGGCTCCTGAAGCCAACTCCAGTGTATATTTGGGCTCCTGCTGCTGCTGCTGTCAACTCCTGCCAACTCCAGGGTGTGATTCATCCAATTTTTGGGCTCCTGAAGCCAACTCCAGTGTATATTTGGGCTCCTGCTGCTGCTGCTGCCAACTTCTGCCAACTCCAGGGTGTGATTCATCCAATTTTTGGGCTCCTGAAGCCAACTCCAGTGTATATTTGGGCTCCTGCTGCTGCTGCTGTCAACTCCTGCCAACTCCAGGGTGTGATTCATCCAATTTTTGGGCTCCTGAAGCCAACTCCAGTGTATATTTGGGCTCCTGCTGCTGCTGCTGCCAACTTCTGCCAACTCCAGGGTGTGATTCATCCAATTTTTGGGCTCCTGAAGCCAACTCCAGTGTATATTTGGGCTCCTGCTGCTGCTGCTGTCAACTCCTGCCAACTCCAGGGTGTGATTCATCCAATTTTTGGGCTCCTGAAGCCAACTCCAGTGTATATTTGGGCTCCTGCTGCTGCTGCTGTCAACTCCTGCCAACTCCAGGGTGTGATTCATCCAATTTTTGGGCTCCTGAAGCCAACTCCAGTGTATATTTGGGCTCCTGCTGCTGCTGCTGCCAACTTCTGCCAACTCCAGGGTGTGATTCATCCAATTTTTGGGCTCCTGAAGCCAACTCCAGTGTATATTTGGGCTCCTGCTGCTGCTACTGTCAACTCCTGCCAACTCCAGGGTGTGATTCATCCAATTTTTGGGCTCCTGAAGCCAACTCCAGTGTATATTTGGGCTCCTGCTGCTGCTGCTGTCAACTCCTGCCAACTCCAGGGTGTGATTCATCCAATTTTTGGGCTCCTGAAGCCAACTCCAGTGTATATTTGGGCTCCTGCTGCTGCTGCTGCCAACTTCTGCCAACTCCAGGGTGTGATTCATCCAATTTTTGGGCTCCTGAAGCCAACTCCAGTGTATATTTGGGCTCCTGCTGCTGCTGCTGCCAACTTCTGCCAACTCCAGGGTGTGATTCATCCAATTTTTGGGCTCCTGAAGCCAACTCCAGTGTATATTTGGGCTCCTGCTGCTGCTGCTGTCAACTCCTGCCAACTCCAGGGTGTGATTCATCCAATTTTTGGGCTCCTGAAGCCAACTCCAGTGTATATTTGGGCTCCTGCTGCTGCTGCTGCCAACTTCTGCCAACTCCAGGGTGTGATTCATCCAATTTTTGGGCTCCTGAAGCCAACTCCAGTGTATATTTGGGCTCCTGCTGCTGCTGCTGTCAACTCCTGCCAACTCCAGGGTGTGATTCATCCAATTTTTGGGCTCCTGAAGCCAACTCCAGTGTATATTTGGGCTCCTGCTGCTGCTGCTGCCAACTTCTGCCAACTCCAGGGTGTGATTCATCCAATTTTTGGGCTCCTGAAGCCAACTCCAGTGTATATTTGGGCTCCTGCTGCTGCTGCTGTCAACTCCTGCCAACTCCAGGGTGTGATTCATCCAATTTTTGGGCTCCTGAAGCCAACTCCAGTGTATATTTGGGCTCCTGCTGCTGCTGCTGTCAACTCCTGCCAACTCCAGGGTGTGATTCATCCAATTTTTGGGCTCCTGAAGCCAACTCCAGTGTATATTTGGGCTCCTGCTGCTGCTGCTGCCAACTTCTGCCAACTCCAGGGTGTGATTCATCCAATTTTTGGGCTCCTGAAGCCAACTCCAGTGTATATTTGGGCTCCTGCTGCTGCTACTGTCAACTCCTGCCAACTCCAGGGTGTGATTCATCCAATTTTTGGGCTCCTGAAGCCAACTCCAGTGTATATTTGGGCTCCTGCTGCTGCTGCTGCCAACTTCTGCCAACTCCAGGGTGTGATGCATCCAATTTTTGGGCTCCTGAAGCCAACTCCAGTGTATATTTGGGCTCCTGCTGCTGCTGCTGTCAACTCCTGCCAACTCCAGGGTGTGATTCATCCAATTTTTGGGCTCCTGAAGCCAACTCCAGTGTATATTTGGGCTCCTGCTGCTGCTGCTGCCAACTTCTGCCAACTCCAGGGTGTGATTCATCCAATTTTTGGGCTCCTGAAGCCAACTCCAGTGTATATTTGGGCTCCTGCTGCTGCTGCTGCCAACTCCTGCCAACTCCAGGGTGTGATTCATCCAATTTTTGGGCTCCTGAAGCCAACTCCAGTGTATATTTGGGCTCCTGCTGCTGCTGCTGCCAACTTCTGCCAACTCCAGGGTGTGATTCATCCAATTTTTGGGCTCCTGAAGCCAACTCCAGTGTATATTTGGGCTCCTGCTGCTGCTGCTGCCAACTTCTGCCAACTCCAGGGTGTGATTCATCCAATTTTTGGGCTCCTGAAGCCAACTCCAGTGTATATTTGGGCTCCTGCTGCTGCTGCTGTCAACTCCTGCCAACTCCAGGGTGTGATTCATCCAATTTTTGGGCTCCTGAAGCCAACTCCAGTGTATATTTGGGCTCCTGCTGCTGCTGCTGCCAACTTCTGCCAACTCCAGGGTGTGATTCATCCAATTTTTGGGCTCCTGAAGCCAACTCCAGTGTATATTTGGGCTCCTTCTGCCCCTCATAGTGATGCCACTTCAACTCTCTGCAATTGTGCCGCTCTGCGATTCTATTAGCGATGCCTCTGATCTGCATGTGATATTTCTTAAAAGTATTATTTAACTAACCCAGCACGCATCCTGTGCGTGTTACAGCAAGGCTGAATGGTTTACAACCCTATTGAGGCTGTAGGAGGCTCAGAAATAGCCGTTTTTAATAGCGATTCGTCGCGAATTTATTCGGGTCGAAACGATTTTTGTCGGAAAATTCGGCGAATCAGTCGAATCGAATTTTTCAAAAGTTCGCTCATCTCTAGTTGTAACAGTTACAAAAATATGAACACTTTGAATAGTAAAAGTAATCATTTATTAAAAGCAGGTCTGCAATCTGCATATTAAACCACAAAGAGGGACACATGAGAAACAAAATGGACTCAAAAAAGAGACAGTCCCTCCAAATGAGGGACAGTTGGGGGTATGTAAGTGTGTGTTAATTACAATTGTTCCATGTCTGAAGCGTGGGGACTTTGGGTTCATCTGCTGATTTACCAGCATGTAGATGAGTCTACAAGCAATGGTGGCCTGTAATACCTTGCGTGATGTGTCACCCAATTTTGTCTTGTTATGAAAGTTGTATTACCCTGGCTAGGTTTCCATCTGATGGTGGAATGGAAGCTGCAACACATATTGTGGAGACTGCAGCTGATGATTGTGTGGCCAGGGCCAGCAGGAGGAGGTTGTTTGCCATGCCCCAGCACCAAAGTCTAACTAGAACTCCCTGATCTTGCTGGCTTTTACTTGATACGAGCCCCATGAGATCAGCGTTTCCCACACCAGTTGATTCATGAAGGAGGAACAGGAGAATTCGATGCATAAGATCAGATGGAGCCATCACATGGGGTGAAACGTTCCATTATTCACTCTTTATTGCTTCCTTGATACTGATTTCTAGTGCGCATTTAGCTTCTTGGCTGGAATCACCCTATTAAGTTCCATTTACTTTCTCGTTCACGCTAATAATATTTGCTTCCACAGCTTGCAGTAATACCATATCGGTTTCGGTTGGAGTCAACAAGCTATAAATCTTGTCTCAAACTTTGCTATGTCATGGAGCACGATTACCTCTCACGTTTTTTTTCCTTTTCCTAGAAAATGATGATTTTCTGGAGCCGTTTTCTTGGCAAGCTCGAGGTGGTGACTCTTCCATTCTTCTTTCAGTGCAAACATTTGCTCTTTGAACCTCAGACCACAAACCAACAATTTCTAGATTTTTCTTGGTTGCATAACATGGCCTATTGGCTCCTACACAACAAGAGATGACCTGTCCCAGGCACCTCGGCGAGGCGCGCTGGGCAGATACGCCATGCTTGTTGGCTCAGCCAGTATATGATCTTATCAGCGTATCAAACCAGCCTTATTGTACAATGACTGATGGGGGAGGTTTCTTTAATTAGGCTGTGCGGATTACTCGATATAATTATTTCCTGATGTATTGAGTAAAATACAAACATATGGAAGGTTGAAAGGCACGGGAGGAGAAGGAGGGGTGATGGTGGTGAGGGGCTTCGAAACGCAAGGGTATATGGGGTCAAAACTAGCGTGTGTTGGGATCCTGAGCGACTTTACAGTGTGTTTTTATTAGATCACGTTTACACCCTGAAGAGATTATAAAAATGAGACAAGGATCAGGGGTGTAGTTGAAAGCCCCTTAAAAGTTTCCTGTCCCTCTTTTGGACATTTAGCTATCTGTGTGTTAAGAAAAATTGCGCTCCTCATGCAAAAGATCAAAAACGTATAAGATAGAATGCAACAAAATAAATCAGGCATGCTGATATATATATATATATATATATATATATATATATATATATATTATTTATTATAGTTGTAAGATTTCCTAGATCTTTATATTTGGTCTGAAACATTGGTTTGTTAGAGTAAGAGATATCTAATGCTAACACAAAGCAGATGTGAGGATTCTGACAGAGTAACTGAGATCAGGGGCTTACTGGGGAGCTGCAGGATGGAGCTATGATGCTGAGATAATACATTGACAATACATGGACAGTGGTGTATGCATTCATTGAGCATGCCACCAATCTATTCACTAGAGACCAGTGACATCACTGAGATTGCAGCCTATCCATTCACTAGAGACCAGTGACATCACTGAGAATGCAGCCTATCCATTCACTAGAGACCAGTGACATCACTGAGAATGCCGCCTATCCATTCACTAGAGACCAGTGACATCACTGAGAATGCAGCCTATCCATTCACTAGATACCAGTGACATCACTGAGAATGCTGCCTATCCATTCACTAGAGACCAGTGACATCACTGAGAATGCAGCCTATCCATTCACTAGAGACCAGTGACATCACTGAGAATGCAGCCTATCCATTCACTAGAGACCAGTGACATCACTGAGAATGCAGCCTATCCATTCACTAGAGACCAGTGATATCACTGAGAATGCAGCCTATTCATTCACTAGAGACCAGTGACATCACTGAGAATGCAGCCTATCCATTCACTAGAGACCAGTGACATAACTGAGAATGCAGCCTATCCATTCACTAGAGACCAGTGACATCACTGAGAATAGAGCCTATTCATTCACTAGAGACCAGTGACATAACTGAGAATGCAGCCTATCCATTCACTAGAGACCAGTGATATCACTGAGAATGCAGCCTATTCATTCACTAGAGACCAGTGATATCACTGAGATTGCAGCCTATCCATTCACTAGAGACCAGTGACATCACTGAGAATAGAGCCTATTCATTCACTAGAGACCAGTGACATAACTGAGAATGCAGCCTATCCATTCACTAGAGACCAGTGACATCACTGAGAATGCAGCCTATCCATTCACTAGAGACCAGTGACATCACTGAGAATGCAGCCTATCCATTCACTAGAGACCAGTGACATCACTGAGAATGCTGCCTATCCATTCACTAGAGACCAGTGACATCACTGAGAATGCAGCCTATCCATTCACTAGAGATCAGTGACATCACTGAGCATGCAGCCTATCCATTCACTAGAGACCAGTGACATCACTGAGAATGCAGCCTATCCATTCACTAGAGACCAGTGACATCACTGAGAATGCAGCCTATCCATTCACTAGAGACCAGTGACATCACTGAGAATGCAGCCTATCCATTCACTAGAGACCAGTGACATCACTGAGAATGCAGCCTATCCATTCACTAGAGACCAGTGACATCACTAAGAATGCAGCCTATTCATTCACTAGATACCAGTGACATCACTGAGAATGCAGCCTATCCATTCACTAGAGACCAGTGACATCACTGAGAAAGCAGCCTATCCATTCACTAGAGACCAGTGACATCACTGAGAATGCAGCCTATCCATTCACTAGATACCAGTGACATCACTGAGAATGCAGCCTATCCATTCACTAGGGACCAGTGACATCACTGAGAATGCAGCCTATCCATTCACTAGAGACCAGTGACATCACTGACAATGCAGCCTATCCATTCACTAGAGACCAGTGACATCACTGAGAATGCAGCCTATCCATTCACTAGAGACCAGTGACATCACTGAGAATGCAGCCTATCCATTCACTAGAGACCAGTGACATCACTGAGAATGCAGCCTATCCATTCACTAGAGACCAGTGACATCACTGAGCATGCTTTGCACTTACCTGAATGTACATTTTCACTACTCCTGCATCACAGAGAGAATGTAGTACAACAATTCTGCTTGGTGTGAGTAACTATGCTGTATGGATTTGGTAACTGAACTAGTCAGAGTAGTGATAGTAGTGATAGAAGATGGAAGGCTGCTAGTTGCAATAGTGACAGGTGCTGGAAGGCTGACAGATACACATGTAAAAGTCAGTTTGTGGTTCAGCAGAAAATTGCACAGGTCAGTCTGCAGCGTGAGAATAAATCATCAGTATTGATAGCCTCAGCTGCTGCTCAGACCTTCAAACCACAGATTTTTCTAGCAATTTAGCAGCCGCATTTGATAGTAGTCCTCTGAATATATTGAAGGGCTACAATTGTATTTATCTATCTGTTGTTAAAGGGACAAACATTAAACAACACATCTAATCGTTTAACAAAAGATACTTATCTTTTCACCCCTGCACCAGCATTGTAAGTCCAGCTCTCAGAAACATCCCTTTTTTTAGTTACGGGACAGCCTGCTGCTTTAAAGGGACTAAGGAGGAACCAGAAGCCTAAGAGCTATCCTACATCTGTTTACTGAATGTCAAGGAACCTGCCTGGGGATGGATAAAAGGGATCACTATTGCTGCTACTGTTGCTGCTTACTCTCTATTAGTCAGGATTGAATTTCTGTGTAGGAACCCTACTGTGTGTCAAGTTCAGCTTGATGCTGTACCATTGCAGGCCAGGGTGGTGGTAGCTGTGGTTTCTGAAAGATAGGTATTATTTACATGCTATAATACTCAGCAAATGCCCTGCATGTTGTGTACACAGGACTAGTCCCAGAAATGTAGGAAATTCTTGCAGGGCTTACACAAGGCACCAGGTGAAACTGCTGAGATCCAGGGGCTACAGCATAATGTCCAACTGTAATGTTTATTTAAAATGGGCAGACAGGGGCACACATATAGCAGGGGATCCAGCTCTGTGCACCCTCTGTGCCCCTCATGTGCCATTGACAGCACTGGATCCCAAGCAAGGTAAGGGAATATGTTTTGGTGTAAATCCTCCTCGTCTCAACCTGCCTCCCAACCTGCTTCCTCAAGTCCCAAATCCAATTGCCAGCAATAATGTGAGGATAGCGGTTACATTTAGGTGATTGCAAAGTTGTCTACCCTGAAATCTAAATTCCTTAACGTTCTGTATAATCCAAACCAAAACAAATAACTTTTTTTCAAATGCTCCTGATCAACAGGATGCAGAATCCAATGCACTGCCCGACCTCAAATGTCAGGACATTGCTTTATCCACTTCCATGCTTGACCTTTCTTTCTCTACTTCCAAGCCCATGTACCCTAGGAGGTTCAGTATATAGTGTGCAAGTTGATCTGCCATTTGTTAATTGTCAAACCTCTGGCAGTCACATTGTATTAGATAAAATTAAACTTACTTTAAAATGAAACATAAACAAGCTTCCATTTTTTTTAAATGTAAGACCCCTTCTCCCCTATGGTACACCCCGCAATAATCAATCACCCCAAACTGATCAATACAATTAAGGGTCACAGCTGCTAGAGGAACTCTGATGGTGGAGCCTAGAAGACCCAGTCCACTGCTAAACCTGGAGCCCTGAATCTAAGGGCAACCCTTGTCTGCACCATGGCCCTTCACAAGAGAGGACAGTCTGGGCAGTACAAAAGTCTCAGGTTGTGCAATCGGGGAATGGGTGTTGCCAGGCTTGGCGAGGCAGCCAGAACAGACCAGAAAGTGGGCTTCTAATTGAGTAAGCATTGACAAAAGAGGGGTCAGACAAGCTGAGGTCGAAGGAAGGAGGAGCAGGTTCAGAGCCATGACGGTTCCTTAAAGGATCAAGGTTCACAGATTCTGGATATCAGGTACAGGAAGATCACCAAATGCTTTCTCTGTATAAGGGGCCAGTGATTGGGAGCTGCCAGGCAGAGAGATCCGTGTTTAATGATGATAAACATAAACAAACATACATAGCACACACCAACCAGGATGCTGTACAAATACATAAGTGAACATAATAACATACACATGCTGAAGTTACTGTACAAGAATACAGTAACTGCGTGCTACGGCTGCTGCGCAGAAATGTAGGTAGACCCAGAGAACATAAAAACACTTAGGCTGCTGTGCATAGGAATCCAGTTAAAGTACAAAGGCAGATACAAGGCGAGACAGGGAAAGCAAAGGCTGTGGCAGGGGTTCTGGGTTCAAGTTTTAGAGTCTGAGTCTGGGTCTGGGTCTGGGAAGAAAATGCAATGCTAACAGTTGTGGATCATCTTATAAAGGCCAGGATGTGACACAGGTGATGGCTGATTTCCAGCACCCCTGCAGGAGAGGGCCACCTGCTGGTGGAGCAGCATATAGCAGAGGAAAGTCCAGGAAGGGGAGCTAGCCAAAAGCACAACATAACAGATGCATGCTTTCATGTTGCGGAGGAACACCAGACCTGACAGCAAGTTTCTAAGATGCATTGCAAAGACCCATGCTTATTCGTGGGAGTCCAATATTCATGGAGGGGTCAGACAAGCTAAGGTCAAAGGCAGGAGGAGCAGGTTCAGAGTCATAAAGGATCCTTAAAGAATCAAGGTTCACAGGTTCTGGATATCATGTACAGGAAGATGACCAAATGCTTTCTCTGGATAAGGGGTTGCTGCTTTTCAAAATATTTATCCTCATAGATATAACCCAAAGAGAGAGAAAGGGAGTGAAAGATGGAAAGAGACTGTGTCTTTGAAATATTTAACTTCTCTATGTTAAGTATAATAGTTTTTGCTAAAGCAAATATTCAGATATAGTTGACACTACTGGTCTAGCCCTCAATTCAAGGAAAAAGGCGCTAGAAAAGGTCAGCACACAAAAAAGCTCATTCCAGGTAACTTACCATCAAGGACTGTCAGTTCTGTTGTCCCACATTTTAAATGAAAGTGGTTGGTGCACTGTTGGAACTTGTGTCACCAATGTTCCTAATCAGTGTTGCAAGGCCTTGGCACATCCCTTCTATTGTAATAAATGGGATGGCTGTGCCTATGCCTCTGTGACTAATGGCGGAGAGCAGACATTCATCACAGAGGCAGCAAAATATTGGGGGAAAATATTTTAGCCTGGACAGTCCCTGCAAACTGAAACATCAGATTTAAAACACACTTCACATTATTGGGAATGCATGAAGGAGTGTGACCTCATCATCTGGCTCTGCACTTATTGTGGTGATGGTGTGAAATTAGCGGTGCTAAATTATGGTGGGGGTATATTGGCACTAAAGCAGATTATAATTCAGTGTATCAGCAGTTAAGGTGGTGCTGGCTGTGAGATTAAATGGATGACCTCATAAGAAAATTAGCTTCTAGATAAACAGTACAGGCACTGTGCTAGAATCCCATCAGAAGGTCTGGCTGGAGTATCTATGATGTCACAATAAGTATATAATTATATTTACAAATGAACATGGCTGAAGCACTCATGGGGATCTTTTAGATTAGCACAAAGTGTGCCTAGTTTTTAAGACAAAACAAACTGCACACTGTGTCCTATGAACACAATAGATAATTAATCTTCATCTGTGTAAATCAAGGGCCCAGGCTTAAGGGGCGGGACATGCTTCTCTGATTTTCAGAATGCCAATTATCATTGGGAGGAGACCACAAAGCAAGCAGAGGTATCTTCTATTTTACCTTAGTTAGTAGAAGTTAACTTAGTTAACTTCTATTAAATCCCTTTAACAGTTTTATGCTAATCTAGGCTAGTGTTCACCCTAGTGGCCAAAATGAGGCCACAATTTAACAGCTTTCTGCTAAGGTGTGGCCTAGATTCACCTCTAAATTGTTCAACTCACACAACAGGAAATACAGCCTGCGTGGGATGAAAGGTAAGTATAGTGTTTTTTTGTTTATGACTGAAGTATGACTTTATAGTTTAATCATATAGCACACATAAAGTAAACATAAGCTTGATCTGTGGGGAATAACATTGCCTACAATAGGATTTTAAATAGGAAGAATGCTCATTTTAGTCAAAATGGGTGTCGGTCCAGATGCAGAGGTGCACCACAATTGCTGATGCCCCTTTGTGCATACACCCTACCGCAAGCCCTACTATTCTTACCTGCTTCTCATTCCTCTAGCAAAACCGGGTCCATGATTTGTCTTTGACAGTTACATCAACTTCAGAAGAGTACTCTAGACCAGAACAATAGTAGAGCCCCATTTTACAGAGCTATTTATTATTGAGCTATTAGAAAGAGTTAGATGGGGGAGGGGATTTCCATTTTTGTCACACCAGAGTCAATGGCCAAAGAGTTGTTTTCAAGCCAGGCCAGGTTTGTGCAGATAAGGTCAGGCTGCAGATCTAAAACTGAAAAAGATTTGCAGGCATTGACCGATTGCTGGAGGTTCAAGGTGTTATTGCATCAGAAGGTGCAATGGTGGTAAGGCCACTGATTGCCACTGATTGCCCAAGACACATCACTATTAGAGTTGCCACCTTTCCTTACAAAAAATACCAGTCTTGTGGGGCATGGTCTTTTGGGAGTGTGGTCTTGTGGGGGCATACTCTTGTAGGGTGTGGTCTTCAATCAATGTGGAGGTTGGAGCATATAGATAAGGAAGAAGATGGAGTGAGGGAGGGCATGGGACAGGGCTTGGCTGATGTCATGGCAGTTCAAGGAGAGAGAAGGGATGAGAGAAGAAAGGAGGGCACTGAGAAGGGAGGAGCCGATGCAGTAGCATAAAATTCACATACAGCATGTTTCCCCAGTGCTTTGCAATTATGGATTAGCCGAGACTCCACCCTTGTCTCCGGGCTCCTCTGTCCCAGTTAGAGGGAAGCAGAGGATGCGGCCATCAGAGCTGCTGCTCTTAGATGCGCCGTTGGACCGGGAAGAGGTGAGCTTGTCTCGGCGTCCTGGGGGGTTTCATACAGCGGAGCACCCCTGATCGGGGTGCCCCTGGGAAGAGACCAAAACCCAGGATAGTCAAAATCCTAGGTTTTGGTCCACTTTTATGATGTTGTGGGTGGACTTGGCTGCAGGGAACTTCAGGTTGCACTACTAGAACCAGGCACAGGTGGAACTTCAGTAGCAAGGCGCAGAATTAGAAAAAAAACAACATTTGGGGGGTAAATAAGGTTCAGCACGATGGCATTGATGGCAGAAGGAGATCATACGGTCCATCTAGTCTGTCCTTATGTGTATACTGTATGTTCTCTTTATCTTAGGATAAATGTGTGCTTATCACAGGCATGTTTAAATTCACTTACTGTTGATTTTTCAACCACCTCTGCTGGAAGTTTGTTCCAAGCGTCTACTATTCTTTCTGTAAAATAATATTTTCTAACATTGCTCCTGATTTTCCCTCTGACTAGCTTCAGGTTGTGCCCCCTTGTTCTAGCATTAAGTTCCTTCTTACATTTCACTCCTTAAACTTATAACATATTTAAACAGATTTAAAGGTCTCATTCATGTCCCCTCTCTCCCTTCTTTCCTCAAGACCGGGTGTGATAAACTCATTTGCACCGAGGGCCACATCAGCATCCAGGTCGTTTTGCAAACACGACCATTCAAATGTATGGTTTCAAACTCAGGTACTAAAACAAGACACAGATGGGAGAGGCAGAATGATTTTCTTGTAGCAGTAGACAGGAAAATCAGGAGGTAAGTATACTCTAGTTTAGGGTGTATAAAAGATTTTCAGTTGTGAAGCCAGAAACCCGTCATCACTCAAGCGGGATTCGGCATGGAGGTTCAGAGTGCAGGTCAGAAACAGAGGGGGGGTTATCACTTACAAGAAAATCTGCTGGCACTTACTGACTGCGAGGCTCACCATGCACTATTTTATGAGAAGCCACATTGATGTCCTTTCGTGTGCCAGCTTTGATGCAGGTGGAGGGTAACATTCCCACAAATGTTCCTAAACCGAGGCTTGAGCAAATCCGCAATGGGCAAGAGTGCACTAGTGTGTCCTTCATTAGTGTAACTATAGTTCAGGTTCAGAGGTAAAGACTACATGGGGGCACATGAGGTCAGTGGGCTCTGCTATTTTTGCTCCACCAACTTATTTATACAATCATTGATCACATGGCTTTGTATCCAGAAAAGAAGGGCCATTTGTATTTGCTGTTCCTGTAATTAGTTGTTGCATTGTGCATTTGCATCCTTCAAGCTAAAGGCAACCAAAGATTACTATGAGCTATGGCCTGGCCCTATTTAATGTCTGCACTGGGGATGGCTCACATTTAGTTACACCTTTGATGACCACCTGTCAGAAGAGTTTGCTGGGCTGAAGCTAATCTGGTATTTTGATTATACCACATAGTCGCTTTCAATCTGTTTGTTCTTTGTTCATTAGCTGTCTATTGCACTCTAATTGAGATCTCTTAAATTGAGGAACCCTTTACTTCTAGCAATTACAGAGCTTACAGGATGAGCCTACTCATTTATCTCATTTCATTTTCCCTGAGGTTAAAAGTTTCAAAGCTACAATCTGTCTAATTGGCCATTTTGGGGCCACCTTGGTTCCTCTACCAAATTGTGCCAAACAAATGATTACCACCTTATCGGCAGTCTGGAGTTCGTCCCTGTGATGTATGTTTTCTTAGTATTGTTTCATTAAGCGGTTTCTCGGTAACACACAGGTCAGTGGTAATTTATAACGCTCCTCGTCACAAGTACGTAGTATCGGGTTGCGTACGCCGCTTACAGAGGGGGGCGATTAAACGCTCAAACTCCGGCACACAGGTGCAAATAATCACTCCTAATGATTTAGGCAATTTGAGAAAGTGATGTGGATTTTAAATCACAATTTTTTCAAAGTGGATTCTATTTAAGTGGCTGTTTTCTGTGAATATTTACAACCGCGTTGCAGGGTGATTGTTATTATTGGATTGGACGGCGGCGATAGCACAGGCTCTCTTGGCCCATTTTTGGGCAAAAGTACTAATAAGGAGTTTTTTTTCTCTCCTGTATCATAGCGGGAGGGGATTAACTTGTTCCAACATTTATTTAACAGTCGCAGGGAGTTTCATCAATCAAGATGTTATCAATTCACTTAGACCTTGAACTTTATTACAAGAGCCGTTCTGGGGAAAAAGTGATTCGTAAGCTGAACTCTAGCTCTTTGCTATTTATGTTACAATCCATTTTGACTTCTATCTGAAGGGGGAATTCTTTTTAAAAATCCTTTGCCATTTTTCTATTTGAAACATGTTGGGGCTACTTCCAAAATGAAAAAAAATAAAGAAGAGGAAATAAAAAGTAGGAAAATACTGTTTTGGTTTTACCCAATAGGATACATTGGGTAGAAACATTATCCCAAGAATTCCAAAGCCATGTCTACAGTATTCCAAACTAAATTTCTATTTTATAGAGGCTCTCTGGTCACTTTAGAAAGAAAAAAAGAAATTGTGTGTATATTGATTTATTTATACATGGCTAACCTTTGGGGTGCAAACTGTGTGGTTGTACCGTTCATCATCCTAAACTCTCTGTGTCCTTCTGGCCCACCCTGCCTCTCTTTGACATGTTTGCCCCATCTCTCCCACTCTTGTTTGTACATTTCTGTATTTATCTTGTTTACCTCTGGCTTAGCTTTAGTATTCTCTTAGTTTTTTCTCTTCTTTTTTCCCTCTTCTTAAAGAGGTGTGGCACCTCACGAGAAGCATACCTGTCAACATTTTAAAATGGGAAAGAGGAGGAGGCAGAATGGCATGCAATTTTTTTTTTCAATTAAGCCCCCCCCCCGGTCATGCCCATGCCACACCCCTAACTATAATATGACCTGGAAATGGCTGCACACTATGCCATTTCATAGTCCCTTTGTAGACAAAGCATAAAAAATGAAAAGGTAAGTATCTTCTCAATGTCAGGATTGTAAAAGGCAGGAGAGGTCAAGGAGTGTTTTGGGTTTCTACAGGTCAGACGTCTGGGTTAGGAAGGGGTCATGGTCGCTAAAGAGCTTAAAGACTCCAGGGCCCACTGATTTCCTTTTCCAAATTGTGATGGCCCTTTTTGTGAAATGCTTAAAATTGCCTAGTATACCCACCTCACCAAGGTTCCCACTGCACACTTACGGGCTGCACTGCCATCTCTGGCTTCCCTCTGGCTGATGCACACACCCGCACTAGGCATTTCTGAATGGCTACACACAGCCAAAGGGAAGCAGCCAGCTGCTCATGCTCTATTCAGCTTTACTAAGCCAGCTCTGGTGTCAGCACTGTTGTCAGAATGGCTTAGTAAATCTGAATGGAGCACTAGGCACTGATTGGAGCAGAGCATGTACATGCACCGTGGGATCACCAACAAGGTAAGAATCTTGGCATTCCAAGGGGGTTTCACTCCAAATTGGGATGCCCTGCTGGAGAGGAACAATCACACAGATAGTGAGAATCCTGGTGATTGTTCCTCTTTAACCCTCACTCTTATGCACACTAGGCTAGGTTTTTTCTACGCTTACCTGCATTGCACTGCATTATAGGTCAGCCACTAAATACACAACTCCACTTCCTGATCTTTGTCAGTCTTCCAGTCTTCTTTGCTGCTGATTGCCCCCTGGTACTTGCTGCCCCCGCCTGGTCCTCCAGTTTTTGCCCTGTCTGATTTTGCTGCTACTGATGGGTCTTTGCTGCTGTTGAGCCTTCTGCTGTTAGGTGAGTGATAAAGGACAGCAACAGGGGATGAAGGGGTTAGGTGAGTGGTGGTGGACAGCAGCAGGGAGTGGAGGGGTTAGGTGAGTAGTAGAGGACAACAGCAGAGGGGGGAGAGGTTAGATGAGCAGTAGAGGGCAATGGCAGGCGTGGAGGGGTTAGATGAGTGATAGAGGACAGCAGTAGGGGATGGAGGGATTAAGTGAGTGGTGGTGGACAGCGGCAGGAGGTAGAGAGGTTCGGTGAGTGGTAGAGGACAACAACAGAGGGGCAGAGGTTAGATGAGCAGTAGAGGACAATGGCAGGGGAGGAGGGGTTAGGTGAGCGATAGAGGTCAGCAACAGGGGATGGAGGGGTTAGATGAGCAATAGAGGACAATGGCAGAGGAAGAGGGGTTAGGTGAGTGGTAGAAGACAGCAGAAGGGGATGGAGGGGTTAGGTGAGTGAATTTATAAAACAAGTTCCTACATTTCACTGCCCTTCCGGGGGGGGGGGGGGGGGGGGGTATGGTGCTAGTATGGTGTAGACTTGTCATTGTACAAGTCTGGACTCTTCTCATTCCTCTCCACTGAGCTGCATAGCTAATGTTACACCCATTGCTGACATTCATGCTGAAACAGAAAACCACTTATCTATTTTATCAATGTTTTGGACAATGTTTGGAATGTCAAGAATAACACGTCTCAGCTAAATGTCAAAAATGTTAAACCCATTTACATTCATGCCATGTACCCGGTACCATGGACTTCAGTACTGATGTTAATTATTTTCTTTGAAGAAGTTTAAATAGTTGTATACGGTACTTTTGCTAAGTAAAATACTCAGCTCCATTAAAGGGTGCCCTGACAGCTCCCCTGTAACCTAAGAGGACCCATATTTTCCACTTAATATTCCAAACCACTGTGGTCTGGGGGAGGAATGGTAGGGGAAGAGTTTCATTTTTAGAGGTTAGGCCCATTGTAATGCCTTTAAACAACTTTAAGCAGTTGAAATGAACATGTTACTTTTAAATAGGTCCTCTGTATATGAAGGGTCCAGGCTAGCAGGGGTGATGATAAAAAGTCGTATACACTACACCCCTATACACATTGGTCCAATTCCCTCAGTAGGCCTAACTAGCCCCTTTTACTAGATCTATTAACTAAGCTGGGGATATGACTGTGATGTAGAAGCAACCTGGTTCAATCCCTTTGATTTGGGTAAAGGCAAACCCAAATGCTTTGTCATAATTGATGCTGGCTGATGAGAGGCTAGCACGGTGAACCAGTTTGCAAACAGTAAAAAATAAAAAACATCCATAGCCAGAATAAAAAAAATTGAAAACACTACACTGAATTACACTATACTCACATCTGTCAACTTCTCCTGAGGCTCCAGGTTGGACTGGCCCAGCAGAGGAGCATAGGCTCTGGTAACTTGCCAGTGGGGTCAATTTGGAGGGACTGGATCGAATGGCCAAATACGGGTACAATTTAGCTTTGGTCCTGGCCAGAACTCAAACCTTTTATTATTTTTTACATTTTTTTATAGCACAGTTGGCACCAAATGTAGTGAAACTGCTTAATGATTCTTTAAAATAATAGGCACCAATTGTTAAGGACTTTCACCCATTTTGACTGTTGATCAAAATCCCTTTCTGGGGAAATGTGTTTTTTACAGAGCTGCATTTCCCCTTAATCCAAAATGAGCTGATTCACCGCACACCATGTGGTAGTAGCAACACAGGACCGTATCAGAGAGACTTTCCACATTTCGGGGACACCCTCTGCACATTTTTGTGCAGCAGGATAAACAGAAATTAGTGATGATTCAGCCTTTCCCGCAGCGAGCTCACCATAGGAACCAGCGAGACGCAAGCCAAATATTTGGTCCTAGTCCAGAACATACAGCTGCTGACCTTGGTACCTGCTCCCAACATTCGGACGCATGGCGGGCGTTGTACAGCAGAACCCTCCTGCCACTTCGCCATGCAGGCCCCCACGCCTCATTATTTCTGCTGGTTGGGGGTAGCGAGAAGAAAAATAAACATCTCAAGCTGTTCAATCCTTCAGACGCTATTCATTCCTTTGCCTTCAAGTGAATTCAGCTTGGTAGATACACTCCGCCTACCCTGAGGTCAATTAAACCTGAAGTGAGTAGGTGAGACAACTGAAGAGTACCTGTCTTTGCAAGACTATATAATAGTGTATAAGAGAGGAAACTATTTATTTTTTATACTATTTATTGATTTTTTTCTTGTTAAACTAGAATGCTAGTCAGAAATTACTGGAGGTCTGCCAAAATCCATACCCTCGCTTGACAAAACTGGCGAAAACTGCTTACTTGTTACTGAATCCTGCGCTGCTCTCTTAACCCCACAATTTGTGTTTCAGTCTGTTTTTGAACCAGGGCCCTTTTGCATCTGAGCCAGAAGTAATAACCACTTCACTGCTTGCTCTCTCCACCAATGAGACTGCAAGTAAATAAACTGGGTTCAAAGTGTGGACATGCATGAACCATGTGCACTCAAGAACAATACAATTTAAATGACCCAATGTTTCCTTAAACTCCTTTCCATAAAAATGTGTCACACAGGCTCCTTTACCCCATGTGCCTGCCAATGGGGTTCACCAAGCACAGGCTGGGTTTCTGCTGCCCCTGGAAAGCGTAATAATGCCCAGTTACAGGTGTTTTATAGACCCTTCACTGCAGGGTTATCCAAAAATCTGGATGACCTGGGGAGTCAAAATGTTTAGGTATATTTTTGGTGATGACTTTGGTCTTTCCTCTAGTATAATAAGAGAAAAAAGGTTAATTTGCTACTTTTCTGAAGTTCTGAAGAGAGGGCTGAAGTTCATCATCTTCTTTACCCTCACAAGCAATCACTGAGGAGGATCACTGAGATGCTGGGCCTTAAGGAGAGTGAGAGACATCACGGGAGCAACTGCAGGTAAGCATGAAAGCCTTGTGCCACATTGGCTTCCTTGTTTGGGAAAGTTTTGCCGCCTGCTGAAAATATGATCACACACACACACACACACACACACACACACACACACACACACACACAGCCAATGCTTTAAAACTCATTTTCTTTTCAAAAGAATGTCAACAGTTGGGTGCTGCTTTGTAAAGTTAAAGAAAGCTCTGTAACCACTTCCTAAAAAGGCCAATAAAATCTTCAAAATTATTTACAGCACTCAGATATATGTCAATGGGGATCTGACCTTTGGGGGGCGATTCTGCCTCTGGGGGCACCCAGCCCATCAACCAGCTTTTCAGTGTTAGGGCCGAATGCTGAACTCAAACATGGACTTCTGGCTGAAGTATGTTTTAGGTTTGAGATACAAAGACAAATAATAGATACGAGAGGATTGAGCGGGAAACAAATGAATGTAAATATGTAAATATGAAAACACAGCACAATGAAAGCAGGAAGAGAACTGTTTACAATGAAACCAATCATAGGTGCTCATGATCAGAGCATCATTTTACCCCTGTACAAGTCACTGGTCAGACCCCATATGGAATACTGTGTACAGTTCTGGGCACCTGTGCTTAAGAAGGACATATCAGAACTGGAGCGCATTCAAAGGAGGGCAACTAAGTTAATAAAAGGAGTGCGGGGACTAGAGTACCCTGAAAGATTGTCAAAGTTAGGTTTATTTAGTTTGGAAAAGAGACGTCTGAGGGGTGATCTAATAACTATGAATGGCTTACCTTCAGTCCGTGCCCGTAGTGTCCTTAGGTGGCTGACCGGGGCTTCCCCTGCCCAGCAGCTGCTTCTGCCTCAGGCGCCGCGTGGGTCGCCGAGTGCGCCCTCCTCCCTTGTCCACTGTCATTCGGCTCGTGCTTGCACGCGAATACAGTCAGCTTATGTCCTCCGGCGGCGCTGCACACAGCACGGCCACTGGAGGCTGTTTAAAGGAGCTTATCCTAGGAGGTCCAGTTCTGGGTGGTACGCCTTTAAAGTTCAGCTGGGGCAATCAGCCCAGAGGTCTCTAAGTGCACCAATCAACCCACAGATCCGAAGTGCACCAATCAACCCACAGATCCGAAGTACACCAATCACAGTCACTGCCTCCCTGTCCAATCCGGGTTCAGTCCTATAAAGGGATTACCACTTCAGTGTGTCAGGGCCTGTGATAGCATTTAGCTGGCTTTGTGATTTCTCCTGTGAATTCCTGTGCATATTGTTATTGACCATTTGCTTGAACCTTGACCACGTCTCCGTCTTATCCCTTTGTACCACGCAGCTCTCTGACCTCCTGGTGTGACCCTTAGCTTGACGTCTGACTTCGCTTGATTTCTCCTGAGCACCTGAATTGCTTCCAGTACTTACCTGTTTCCGAAGCACTCGAACTGTTTCCAGTACTTACCTACTTCGCCCAGTCTGACCTTCGGTTTATCTGTCTTCACTCCCCGTGAGCCTACAATCTTTGAACCATCAAGTCCTGGGGGCAACAGTGTCCGGCGAGGCATATATAGCGTCCCGGCAAACGGGGGCTTGTCTATAGGTGAAGCTGGCTGTGGAGATTGGGGGTTGCAGGCTCACAATGAAGACAGGTATTTTCGGGGTCTGACAGTATAAATATATTCGGGGTCAATACAAAGATCTGTACCACAATCTATTTATACCCCAGAGTGTAACCATAACCCGAGGGCATCCACTGAGGTTAGAGGAAAGGTACATAGATTCTTCTCTGTAAGAGCAGTGAGACTATGGAACTCGCTGCCAGAGGAGGTAGTAATGATGGATACAGTAAAAATGTTCAAAAGTGGCCAGGATGCCTTCCTGGCATGTAATAACATTTCCAGCTATGACTACTAGACCACTGGAAGGAGATAAACAGGCTGGATGGACTAACGTCTTTATTCAGCCTTACATACTATGTTACTATGTAATTGTCTCTTTTCTCTCATTTTTCTGCTGCACTAGTTGTTGGAAACTCTGCTTTCAGCTCTTTCCCTGCAATGTCACTACATAGTCCATGGCTTATTGGCAGTGCAGTTTAAGTGCATGCAATTCACTTTACCTGTAGGGCATGGCTGTGCCACCATTAGAACCTGTTAATCTGGCCTCCACTGCCTTCCTCCGCCGCTGGGTCCTGCCTCTTCAAGGGTCTACAACTCCTTCATGCCGCCAAGGGACTTGACATCTACGACCCCCTGGTGGCCTTTTAAACTAGAGTTTATTTCCTGGTAAATTGTAAATAGCATTCTTGTACTGATCTATTTATTTTAAGAGTTTTATTATTTATTTTAAGATCATTTTTGGTATTTATTGTTGTATGTGTATAAAAGGCTGTGATCTATCTGTTTTTCATTCAAGTAAAGGTGGACTAGATATTCTAGATATAGGATGATGAATGTTATCAAAATTAGGTTTTCTAATAACAGGGATTACAGAGGATGTGCTGTTCCAGCAAATAACTCTCTGTTGGGAATAACACAACCTGAGAAACATTTATTTCAGCATGTCTGTTTAGGAAACATCCCAAGTTTAGATGTTTTTTCAAAGCTTTGACCTGTCTAGAAATCTGAAACTAATATTAGGATGGTGGTACATTCCAACCAAGAGTTATAATTACATTTGTATATAAACTACTGTCTCCAAGCCTGACCCTGCCATTCAACACTCTAATCACATTAGTATTGTAAGAAATAGAGAATTCCCATAAAATATTAGAGGTATAAGTTTAGAATATCTAAACTAGGTCTCCAAGTAGCTTCCCTAGCTAGTAATTGGGCCACTTAGATGCTAATTTGGTATCGACGGAGACCCAGACATCTTGGCTGCAGTTGGGTGGACTCAATAGATTTGGGTGTATAAAGGATTCTTAACTATGCAATGTAAATGAAGTCAATACCTGGCCATGAAATCCTTTTGTGAGTAGATGAGCTGGCTAAAGGGATGGACTAGTCCTTCCCAATAGGAAGTTAGGTGTCCTGGAAAGATTTTGGGGAGATGTTTGGGCAGTTGGGAGAGGACCAAGGAGTAAGGACACGTGTGCATGAGGGTCCTGCATTGGTAACTATGAGCAATTGTAAAAAGTAATAGTACATGTTAGGTATTGTTTTATGTAATTGTTTAGTCCCTGTGATACCTATACTGTCTAGGGGTTAATGTAAGAGTTTACACCCTAATTTTCTATATATTTTGTATTATTTTACATATGTACTGCTGTCCTGTATCATAAGTCTGTGCACAATATAATCTTTTTATACACAATCATTAGTGTAATTCCTTTCATCACCCACAACCTAGAACCTACAGTGAGTGATTATTATATTAATCATTGATATTTGTATTGATGTTTTTATAATAATAATTGTTTACAGAAGTATTTGATCTGAAAGATCTAGTTCTTCATCTCACATTTTAGAGCCCCATCTGGATGTGTGGTCCAGTGTCACAGGAGCCTTGCCAGTTGCCATCCATTGCAGGTCTCAACCCTTTTATTTTTATACTCATCTCTAGGTCAGATGCTATTGTTTATTTTATATTATTTAGGTGAGCGAGCCTAACTTTATTGGCAATTAGAAGTTCCTAATTATGGTTTTCTTGAATATTTCAAATTTAAATTGAACTTTGCATCATCTTTAATGTGAATGTTCAACCTTGATGCATTAAAAAAACATTAAAGAATTAGTCAACTGCTTATTTACGCCACAATGCCTCTGTAAGATGCAGTCCTAACTCTAATTTCTTAGAGCCCTTTTGGGACATACAATGCAATAGATAAATTGGGAACAGCTTACCTGAGGTTGCCTATTAACCTCAAATGCAGCACATGGGGTGGAAGGGTTGAAAGCCTCACAGTACAGCTTCAGGGGGGCAGAGGCTCATGCCCCAGGGTTATGACGTCTGCCCACGCTTCATCTTGTTTTATTTTTGTCTGTAGTGACAGTACGTAGGTCAGACTAGTTTAATCATATTGTTACCAATTTTGTCCAGTATGCCAAAAAGGTACTTGGTGGTTGTACACAGGTTGCTGATCGAGGTAATGTCTAATGTTGATTGATTAGAATGGTGCCATATGTGTGGGGAGATTATTGTGGTCCGTTTAATTAAATGTATTTGTATCCAATCAAACTAATGATCAAAAGGTGTGATTGCAGTCAGATGGACCAAACATCACCTCAACCTCTAGACCATAACCTACAGAGCAAGGATAAATAGACAACAGTTCATGAAAAACAACTAACTGCTTATTATAAGGCCAGTCAAATGTGTAGCTTGTGGCTCTCCATGAAAAATTAGTTAGACTTTTGGGTTGCTATCAAAAGGTCTTGTTGTTCTCCCTGCTGTTTCCAATCTGTTAACCTTAACCTTAAAGAGGAACATCAGATCAAAAATATAAAGGGGCCACGGCGACATCCAGCTGCTTCAGGGCCTGATACTCCGCCAACCGCTTAGCCACCTGTTAATGACAAGCACTGCTCAGCCTGCTCGTTAATGTCCCATGGCGATTTCGCAGCTCAGCAAAGTCTTGCAGGATTTTGGAGACCGAGGGGCCGTGAGCAGTGCCTGATGGGACCTAAAAGATGGATTCCTTGTGAGGTGAGTATATAATGCCCAAAGGTAAAACTGGAGGTGGGGGAATCAGATCGGTGAGGCTTGGGGGAGGTTTAACCCCGATGTTCTTCATTAACTTCTTTTGAATGGATTTGCAGGGATAACTCGATGGGTATGATTATAATTTCATCTGTATATCATGATCTGATAGTTAGCTACTCAACCTACAAACCTAAATATGCTCAGTTTTTGTAGGAGGACTTTAAGTGTGGGTCACTACTGTTCACAATGGCCAGCAAGATCAAATATGAGAAAAGTCCAGTTCGGGGTTATCGGAAATCTGATGCAAGGAAGCCAGGGAGTCCAGAGCCAGGGAAAGCCATAGTCCGGTGCCGAAGTTCTGAGAGGCAAAACAGGAAGTCACCCAACCCGGAAGTCGCAACAACCCCCACAGCGGGGTCGCAATCCAAGAGCCAGATGGTCAGAGCTGGAGCGGGTCATAATCCAAAGCCAGAAGTCAGAGCTGAAAGTCAAACCAGGAAGTCATACACAAGAACAGAGGCAAGCATCACTCCAAGAAGATCCACGGGCAACTTCCTAGTGCATACCAGCGTACCAGTTACCTACATGACCACGCAGCCCCCTGGCCATGCACAGCCGGAACTGAGACAACCGAGGGGCTGGGACAAATGCGGACCTGCCGGCGAATGTGAGTAGAACCAGGTCTCCTATCGTGACAATATCAGTTTCACTTATTTAAATATGTGACTATGGTGTCCAGAATAATTAAGTCCTGGAAAAAACCCGATTCAACAAGATGGTTTTTTAAAGTTTTCATGAGTGACTCCTTTGGAAAATTCCAGGTTACCTGGGAATGCAAGATTGACATTTCAGTCCTTCTATTATCGATAGATCACTCCTATTTATTTAAAGAATTTTGCAGTTGTTCTTGCAGATGTCTTGTTTTTCCTTTTTTTTCTATCCCTGCTATTATTTTCTATTTTTGTTTCTTTTTTCTTCCTTCCCCCTTTCCTTTTGTCTCCCTTACTAGTTAGGAAGGATTTCTTTGTTAAGTGTTTGGAGTTATTGTGTGTCAGACGTCTAATTACCAGCTGATATTCCAAAAAATCGGTAAGTTCTTGTATTCCGCTCTTATGAGTTATATTCCAATATTGTGATATCTGTTTTTGACTAATGCTTCATATTGTAAATTTTCTCTTACCTGATAAGATATGTATACATCTGCTTGTTTTTTTCAATACCTCATCTGTATTTTGAATAACTAATTGCTATATATATGCGTTTATATTTGCTATACCTTCCAATAAAAACTATTGAGAACGAAAAAAACAACTAACTTCTAGCCTATTGTCAAATAACAGCAGCGATTATTAACAACCAGATGTGAAAAAACAAGCAAAAGCTAAATAATAAGTAAAATTAAAAAAAAAACAATCGATAATTGATAAAAAAAGAACAATTAACAACCACCATCAAAAAAGGAAAAACTCCAACTAAAAAACCCAGAGCAGCTAACAAACAGCCAACATATGACAACAAAAAACCAACAAACACTGCAACAAATGACAAACAACTATCAACAACAAAATGTAGACAGCCAATTGTTCTTTTGCAGCAAAGTAAAACTCTGCATTTACAGATGGCAAATCACACTAGATTCTACAATTCCACTCGTATTATTTCACACTTAAATGAGCATAGATATTCCGACCTAAAAATATTTTACGCCTCCTTATTTGGGGAATATTTGCTGAACATTGTCCATCGCATCTGAAGTAATGTCTATGAATGCCAGTGTTGCAGAAAGAAAAGGTCATGACTGATGCAGCCTTGAATGTTAAGTTTCTGGTTCTCTTTATTATTTTTTGCAATCTCTTGTTAGTAGGAAGGAAATAAACTACCAATGTATATCAGTGGAAAATCCGAGTGACTAAATAGAACATTTCACATTCTTGATTCTTAAGGTAAGAATTACTTTCATGATTCGCATCTGAACTTGGCTCAATGCTCCTAATACTTTAAAGGATTAATTGTTATTTCTTTTTTCGATTTTTGGCAAGAGTAACCCACACGTCTAAGAAGTGTTCTCAGAGAGACAACGCTGGTTGCATTGAATAAATACATTTTACAATCCCCCAGAGTTTACTTAAACAGAGACAACATGTTGTTGGTTTGGAGGCCTCACCACAAAGTGCGTAGGTCTTTGCGCACTCATGCTGCCCCCACCTCACCTCCCCTATGTTGTGCAAGAGACTTCCGCTGGCTGTGTGTAGCTGACTCACCCTGCCACCCTTGATTTGCCCTTTCTGCAGAATTAAGTCTTGTTTTAATAGTTCGATGTCCAAAGTGAAACGTGAGTCTGAGCCAAGGCCCATAAATCAGCAGCTTTTGAACTTGCCTGGGCCCATAACCGACCCTGCCTCTTGCTTAATGGCGCTGCAGTCTAACCTTGGATTAACTTGTGGTTTGGCTCAGAGATGGAGAGGTTTTTTTTACCTCCCTAACTCGAAGCTTCTAGGACGGCCTGGAGAGTCGAGTGCTAAATTTAGTTAATGAGCAAACTCGTTTTCCTGAAACCTCATAACAAAGGGCGCCTTAAATGTCTTGAGAGTGATTTCTTGCCGCCTCTGTTATTTTGGACCCCTATTTTTTCTACCCTGGCTTATGGGTAACAAGTCTCTACTCTAACACAAAGGAAAAAGAGGAAACCACAGCTAAAGCCACAACTTTCATAATAAATTCTCCTATTTATTTTTATTCTACAGTGGTTTAATTTAAAGGAACAAATGTTAATGTTCATGTAACTGTTCCTTGTACAGTACTAACTTCCCATCATCTCCTGTACTCCAATGGAAACATCATATAAGAACATCAATGACAATGACAGAAAATATAGAAGATGAGGAACAGGCAGTGTGCATGATCTCCCCAAGCACCCTATAACAAGCAATGTCAGAATCCCCCCAATCCTCATATAACTGGCAGTGTTCCGCATCCCACCTGCCCTCTATAGATGGCGTCAAAGGGACAGTCTAGGTTTCTATGGCCTCGATCCAGGTGGTTTGGGGATGTAACTACAATATCCAAAAACTTATAGAAAACAAGAGTGAGCCGCTGACATAACAACAAAAACAACTACTAAATTGACAAGTAGCAACACCTGTAGTGTGCAGAAGCACCCTCTAGATGTTGCCCTTGGGAGGCGTATAAAAGCTGGGCTTGTCTACACAAGTCAAGGAGCCTTCCTGGGTTTGCAGAGCAGTGTGGACGTTCTCTGAGACTGGGGGGTAAAGAAGAGTGGTGCCGAGTAAGGGGGCTGAGAAAGCCTTGGGTGGGAGCAAACCTGGGAGGTGGGGGGGGGGGGGGCAAGTCCCAGAGGAGGAACAGGAGTTTGCCACCCCGGAGTTCCTTAGGCATCATATGGCCCACATCGCCACATCACTTGTGATCTGGTGGGTCAGCTTCGGGGAACCCCGGGGCAGTGGAGGAGGATTTACCCTGGACCTGGCCAGAATGGGAAGAAGTGTGTGCCCGTGGCAGATGGAGGTGCTTCCCTGGAGCTTTGGACTCCCTAATGAGAGGGGCTCCTGTGTCACTGTCCCCCTTATATGCCCTGGAACTTTCTTAGTGGTAGTGCACTATATTTAACCCTCAAACCCCCGCCCCTTCAATGAATGGTCTTGCTGAGGCTTGTGCCTCAATCTCCCAGGAAGACTTAGCTCAAAGTGGGATGGCCTCACATACCCTGGTCCCTGGGGTTCTAACTGGTGACATGTTATGACTATGGCTATATCCTAACGTTACATCTTCTAATGGCTTGTGTAGCTCCTGATCTGGGCGGGGGGCTGAGAGACTAGGCCCTGTGTGTAAAGCCTGAGGTGTCCGATGCTAATCAGTATTGTGAGTTTAAATTGCACCTGTCATTACAAGACTCGACCTGATCAGTCGGTCAAGCATGTTTTGGAAAAAGAGAAAAAGGACACCTGTGCCTCCTGATGGTCTAAAAGAATACTCTGCATCTTTTTATTTGTATCCCTATACCTGCGGAGTGTAAATGTTGCTAAAATCACCCTGAACTCCCCAGGGTGCTGGGTCCCCCCATGCCAATGAGCCCCCATGTGTTTTCTGGAATTTCCTGCAAAGAGTGTCATGAGAAAATACAGTGTACATCATTAATCTGGAATAGCGTATCCAACTCAAAAATATCTCCCCATCCGTCCCTTCCTCTCACCTGACACCACTAAAATGCTAGTGCAAGCCCTGGTCATCTCCCGACTGGACTACTGTAACACCCTCCTCTGTGGTTTGCCAACAGACTGGCACCCCTCCAATCTGTTCTAAATTCTGCTGCTTGCCTCATCTACCTCTCCTCTCGCCTCTCCTGTGCTGCCCCCCTCTGCTGGTTACCTGTCTCTCAGAGAGTTCCGTTCAAACTTCTAACACTTACCTACATAGCTCTCTCTAACCAGGCCCCTCCCTACATTTCATCTCTGACCCAAGCGCAACCTTACCAACCCAAGTGCAACCTCTGCTTTGCCTCTGACATTCTCCTGTCCTCCTCCTTGGTTACCTCCTCGCACTTCTGTCTTCAAGACTTCTCCCGTGCCTCCCCACTTCTCTGGAATGCACTTCCCCGCTCAACCCGCCACTCTCCATCACTCCAAGCCTTTAAAAGTGCCCTCAAAACTCACTCCTTCAGACAAGCATATGACCTGGCTCAAGCAACTCCGATAACCTTCAAATGGCACATGCAGCCCAACTCTAGCTCTACCACTTGTCATCCTGCCCCTTTTTCTCCTTCCCATCCTTTAGACTGTAAGCCCGCAAGGGCAGGGCTCTCCTTCCTATTGTCTCCTGTGCTCACAACACTTGGTTTAAACCTCGTGGCATCTAATTTTGTATTGTTCCCTGTACTATATGTTTTACCTTGTCTGTAATCATACCTTGTAAAGTGCTACGGAAGATGATGGTGCTATATAAATAAACAATAATAATAATAAAAACGATAATAATAAAAGTGCCTTCCGTTACCAGTGGTTGCATTGTTTTGTTTTATCCTGAATGTTGATCTGCTGTCCCTCCGAAACTTGATACTAATAAATTAACCACCTTATTTTGCCTTGCTAATCGGTTGTGGAGTGCTGCTGTCTCAGGAGGATTACTGTTGAATTCTGCCCCAACTGCTACCAACCCCAACCTCTTCTGATCTGCCTTCCTTTGGCGTCACAAACAACTACTTCCATTTCCCACCCCTCTTAGTAACTCACATTACACGCCAACAGTTTAACCACCCCAACAACAACTAGCAAATGACCAACAAATAACACAACCATAAAAATAAAACTAATTCACAACTAACTGCTAGTTATTAATATTTAATAACAAAAACATTATAAAAAATAACCACAATTAACTACACAAATAACCACAGAAACAGAAAAACTATAATCCACACAAAACAGCTGACATCAAAAAGGAAAAAAAGTAACAGTATGAGGTAGGAACAGACTGATACTAAAGCAGGAGGGACAGAATGCGGACAGACCAGGTACTGGAATACAGGGAAGAATATAAATATTGAGCTGAGGTAGAGGACAGGCAGAACCAGTTTATAGTCATAGGCATGTCAAAGTCATGGGCAGGCAGAACAGGTTTGTAGTCATAGTGGGATTGAAGTCCTGGGAAAGTGTAGAGCAGGTTCATAGACATAGGGGGGTCATGCCAGTGTGACTTGCAGTGTGCATTGCGTGGATTGCCACCTGCATCCCAGTGAGCTTTAGACACAAAAAAAGTGCAAAAAAAAGTTTTTTCCCGCAAAATTATCTCAACCTCTGATTGGGAATTTTTACAGGTTAGGCGCATCATTTTTCAAATGAGGTAAGGATATTTGTTTTTAAGTTTGAAAACAAAAGACCCCTCATGGGCTATGCAGAAAAAATGGTGAAATCTTTAGCATAGCCCATAGGGTGCTGTTATTTCCAAACTTTAAATATATGTCCTTACATCTCTGGAAAAATGATGTACCTAAACTGTAAAAATGTGCCCTCACAGGTACATGTGATTTATTTGGGGAAAATGTAGGAAATCTTTTTTTTTGCACTTTTTTGGGTGTTATTGCTAAAAAGCGGTAATCCACACCGCAATGCACGCCAAAAGTCACACTGGCCTCATCAGATTACCCTCATAGAGAGGTCCAAGTCGTGGGTGAGTAGAGCAGGGTCTTAGTTGTAGGGAAGCTGGGCCCAACACTTAAACCAGACCTTCACCCCCATTTAAAGTAAAAAAAAAAAAAAGAAAAAGAAATATATTGCACATCATGTGCCAGTAAAATAGTTTAGAATTAATTCTAGTTTTTTCTGTGCCCCTGCCAGGCTGAAATGCTGCAGGGCTTTCTGTCACCATCTTGCCTGAGAGTAGATCTTCCTTCCCAGCACCCTCCCCAATTTAATATCTTTAATCGCACATACGCAGGAAGCGCTAACAGACCTTGCAAATGAGTGCCGCTCCCACTGTGCACAGCCATTCCTCAGCACATTGCACATCAGGCAGCTACCTGCGCGCTCCCCAGCCAAACGCGGGTACGAATGTGGGTACCTGATGCAGCTCTGCTTACAGTCCAGGATTCTCAGGGGCCACAGAGCGACCCTTCTGATTTGCCAGCTTCTGGATGGAGAGTGGCAGCGATTACAGTACCAGGTACAAAGTTTTCCAGGGAAAACATATGGTGAAGGGGCATTTACGCTGACCAATCTGGATAGCATAGCCAATCATGCCAGATGGTCCTTACTTCCTAGGAGTATGGTCTGCTGTAAGTGTCATTTTTAGGAACTGAGGGCCTTATTCATGAGGCCAGGTAGTGCCTGTACAGCGCCAGGTAGCAGCAGGTGAACGCCGGAGACAGCAAGCAATTACACATTTATGAAGCCGAATCTGGTGAGCGACTAGAACAACCCCATGTAGCGTCCTATTCATCATTATCCCAGGCTCAGTGTACAGTGCCGGCGTTCCTCATTGTAGAGCACCATGTCTAACCTGTCGTTACCTTGCGCTCTCCCATACATTTCTATGGACGATCCTTAAATCCCTTTTGTGATCCCAATTTTTTTTTTATTCACAAAAAAAACACAAACCTTTTGACGTGTATTCTGGGCAAGTAAATGACACTTTTGAAAAATGTTTGTATTAATATTTTTATGCAGAATTGTCCTTACAGGTCTGGTATTAAAGTGTTAATGTTACACTCACATATCATATTTATCAATGCCGGACTGAGGCGCTCTGAAACAATGATACATGGCCGAGCACAGCGCCTACTAGCGGGCGCTCTGAAATCCGCTCTACAGGCGCTCATCTGTCGCTACCTGGCGTTAGTAATGAATCAGCCTGCCCGTATACCAAAGCAAGAAAAATTACTAACTGGTGTCTCTGGTCAGCACTGGCTGTTATTTAAATGCAAATGCACATGGACACTAGTGTCTGCTGGTTCCTGCATGTGTATTTTTTGGGGGGGAATTGATGACCATTGGAATCCAGTGCTCAATGGGTGGGTCTTTTACCTAAGAAGGTGCAGGAAGGATGATCATGTACATGTCACATGGCAGGGGATACCTGGGGGAACCTGAGGCTGCACACAGGTGAGTATTACATTATTAGGTACAGTATCAGGACATAATCAATACCTGACAATCAGCAACCATGAGCAACCAACAGCAGCAGCTACAACACCCATGCTGGGTTTACACGAGCAGATTAATTGCCTGTTCACTCAGTGAGCGAGCGACCATTCAAATCTCCTGCAACTGAACCTGTGTTCAGACACTGAATGTTTGTTGGTCTTTCAGTCTCTAGAGTGATCGCTAATGTCATCGCTTGTGTCGCTCGTTCTCATAGCAAAACACATTGTTTTGTGGGCGACTTCTGTTTCAACCATCAAGCAATGAATGGGAAATTCTTGGTCAGCCGCAACAATACAACGGGCAATTGATTAAAGTGGACCAACACCCACCGGTGATCGGCCCGGGAATCTATAAGATTCCCGGGCCGATCATCTCCCTCCCCGCGGGACATCCGAGATCGGGATGTCCCGCGGGGTGAAACCCCCCCAAACACCCCAAACTCCTTACCTTAGTTTCTCCCTCGCGCCCCTCCAGACGTGCGCGCGCCCGCGCCGGCCGTCTGTGAATGGCCGGCGCGGGCACGCGCGCGTCAAGAGGGATGCGCGGGAGGCGGCGGCGGAGGAGCCGCTTGTCCGCGGCTTGTCCGTCGGCGCGGGGAGAGGTGAGTTCGGGGAGTTCGGGGGGGTTTCACACAGCGGGGCACCCCGATCGGGGGTGCCCCACCGAAGTGGACCAAGACCCAGGAGAGTCAAAATCCTGGGTGTTGGTCCACTTTAACCAATTCTCATACATCACTTGATCCCAGCGGCCATTTCTCACTCCATAATCGCTCTGTCTAAACGGGCCATAAAACTAACAATGATCAACATTGCATGACCAACCATCATGAACAGAAGAGCCAACAGCACCCAACCAATTAAAAAACTAGTGAACTAAGAAAAAACCTAGAATAATCAAATTCCCTGGTTTGGTTCCTCTTTAAATTCCTTTTTTATCTTTTTAGCACAGTTGTGCATTTTTAAACCTGTGTGTGTTTTCGCAGTCAGTAGCAGGAACTGTATCTTCTCATTCAGGCTAATATCTAATGATCTTAGCAGCCGCCGCGCAGTGTCCTGGCCATGTCGTCAGCCCCTCCGGGAGGGCCGGGTCTGGCAATCAGATCAGCAGGTTGGGAAATTGGCAGATTTGATTCCTCTGTGGACGTTTCTTCTCTATTGTGTGATTCTCATAAAAAGTACAAAATAACATTACTCCTCACAAACACGTTACTGCGTGCCAAGCTGTGACATGTTGTGTGTCTAGGACAGGGCTGCCATCAGGTATTTCTGAGCCCCATACAACCTCAATGTCAGCCCCACAGCAACCATTCACTACTAGCTGGGTACTGTAAATCAAAGACAATATATCAGCGTGGGACTGTGAGAGCTACAGTCATCTTCCAATAAATATCTTCATTTAACCTTGGTAAACAATGTCATAAAACATTGGAAAGCAAGGAATGGGACGGGCTATGGGGGTTGCTGTTATGCTCTAGGAAGCAACCCACCAGCTGCCTGCAAGTTATGCAGGACTTCTAATTATCTTGAATTAGTCTGCATGGCTTTCTTTTCTTCATCCCTTTGTCCTCTCCTCTTCCTACCCTCTTTTTTCAATATTTATTTTATTCCTTCCCCTTTTCTTCTTTCTTTCCTTCCTTTCCATTTTCTTCTTTTTTTCTTTCTTTGCTTCCTTCCCTCTTTCTCCAATTCCCTCTTTCTCCCATTCCCTCTTTCTTCCTTCCATCTTTCTTCTCTTCCATCCTCTCTTTTTTCTCCCTTCATTTCTTTATTCTCTTTCTGTCTTTTTTCTTTCCTCCCTCTTTTTTTCTTTCCTTTCTTTCTTCCTTTATTTCCTTCTTTTCTGCTTTTGTCTTTTTTCTCTTCTTTCCCGTTGTACTTCTTTCTTTCCTTTCTTCTTTATTCTTTCCTTCATTTTTTTCTGTTTCTCTCCTCTTCTTCATCTCTTGTCCTTCCTTTCCTGACTCTTCGTTTCTTTCCATTCTTTTCTCCGTTTATTCTCTTTCCTTCCGTCATTTTTCTCTTTTTTGATTCCTCCCTTGCTTATATTTCCTTCCCTCTGCCATCATTCTTCTTCTTTTCTTTCTTAAACACTTTTACCTCTTTTTTTACTGCAGCTCTTGGCTGCTGCTGCACAGAGGAACCTGTAGCTACTGTTATAGGGCACCTCCTTCAAGGTAGCCGCAGTGACTGGCAGGCCACAATTACACAGCCACAGGGGCCAGGATGCTATGGGTCCCCTGTACAGTAGACATGGGGCCAGGCTGCTGCACAGGGGGCCCCATAGCAGTCTGGTCCTGTGGCTATGTAACTGTGGGGGCCCACAGCAGCCTACTATAGGGCCCTTCCTTCAAGTGCCTGGCTGTACTCAGGGCCAGATTATGAGGAGGGTGCAAGGGGCGCGTGCCCTGGAGCCTCCACCACTTGCCCTGAAGAGGCGGCCTCCACCAACCTTTGGGTTATGCTCTGGTCCAGGAGGATTTTCAGTCTTTGGTCTGTCAGGCCGCAGGGCCGGCAAAAAAGTTCCCTGCGTCTGGGGCAAGCCTTTTTTTTGTTTTTGCAAACCTGCAGCCGAAGCCACCACAGGGCAGGACAGAGAATCTAGAGCAGCAAAGCCACCACCAGCAATGCTACAGTGATGGGAGGGTGCAGAGCTGTCAATTGGTGACTGCTCACTGCACATAAGCCACCAAACACAGCCACTGGCAGCTGAATGCAGGGAACTGTTTTCTCCTGGACCAGCTGGGTGACTACACCCCCCCATCACCCAAAATGGCAAAGCAGAAGTTCCCGAGCAGCATACACCCACACAAGGGTGGCACAAGGGACTCGATCTGACGTTCCAGTAAGTAGGCGGGTGCCAGACAACCACCAATCAGTTACTTGTAGTGCTCGGGCCCTTCAGTTCCGGGACGGTACTCCTTCCCCCATGGCGGCCCTGGCTGTATGATCTGCTTGTCTGATAACAGCACCAAAAAAGACCGGCTGCTGGGGCCACCAATCAGAGGATGGCTCGTTTGTGCATATCAAAGCCCAGCTTCAGGATCTCAGCATGCATTGCAGGCTATTTTCTGCATACTGATCTCTTTTTCGGCCTTCAATACAACCAACACCACAGCTACAGCTACATCCAAGACATGGAAATGAGATGAGAAAGATGATAAAGGTTAAAAAGATGGATGGAGAGAAGGGGTTTAGGGCACCAATAGGATGTTTGCCCCATAGAGACAGGATTCTTCTTGTTAGTGCTATAATTTGTACCTCTGTGCAGATGGGTGCTATATTACATGTTGCAAGTTCTTGTCCCAGGTGCTGATATCATAGCATGTGCAAAATGTGCATCCATCATCCCATAGAGGACTTCCTCTGTGTTCTGTACATGCCCAATCCATGCACTGCCGCATGGCCTGCTAGAGGGAACTACCTGAGGCCTTGTGGCACAGTCTTTGTGCTATGCCTGGGTCCACAAAATTAAGTTTACCGGCCTGATATTCGGTATCCCAGTCAGATGTCCTTTATCCCAGCAACAGCTTTAGTTTCAAAGCCTAAGATCCTGTATCTAAGATGTTCACCTACTTATAGTAGGGCCCTTTCTCAACCTCAGAAAGCAAAAGACTATAGGCCGCAAAGGGACATGTCAGGTAATACACAGGAAATCAGTCACTGAATAAAGGTCAGCAGGCAAGCAGAAGTCATTCACAGTAAGACAGTCCTCCAAGTAACCCAACAAAGAGTTAATTATTATTATTATTTATTTATATAGCACCATCTTCTTCTGAAGTGTCGTGCAGGGTATCTAGGTATTAATCCAGATGAATCATCAAGTACAGGCAACTCACTATGAATGAAAGGCATTCTGGGAGATTCCTCTTGATTGCCGAGTATCTCTAAGGCCTGTTTGGAGCTAGACAATAGGGTCGATTCAAAGAAACATGTTACAGCTTTGATTTTGGTGCCGATCATCCTATTAATCCCGAACGCTCGTGCGTACGTATGAACTTGCGAGTGATTCTATAAGCAAATACGTTTCTATCCTAAAATATACGTCCGTTCGTATGTTATCTGCCGAACTTGCCTCAGTCAGTTGACAATCGTAAAATTCACGTTCATGTGCTCACTTGTTGCGGCGGCAGCCTGTTTTTTCTGCTGCTTCCATCGTCCACCTCTTCCAATTACTTGCGTTTGCCTCTGGTTTTCATTGGTTTTTGGCCTCTTAGATTCGTGCGTTCGTATGTTTATAAGATCTTGCGCATGCGCACCCTCACCACTACTGCCTGGCTCCCACTTTCCTTTAAGAACCAAAAACTTACCCAAACCCCTTAGCGCTTGCATCCTTCTTCATTTCTCGGTCCCTAAAACTTACCTAAACCCCTTAGCGCTTGCATCCTTCTTCATTTCTCGGTCCCTAAAACTTACCTAAACCCCTTAGCGCTTGCATCCTTCTTCATTTCTCGGTCCCTAAAACTTACCTAAACCCCTTAGCGCTTGCATCCTTCTTCATTTCTCGGTCCCTAAAACTTACCTAAACCCCTTAGCGCTTGCATCCTTCTTCATTTCTCGGTCCCTAATACTTACCTAAACCCCTTAGCGCTTGCATCCTTCTTCATTTCTCGGTCCCTAAAACTTACCTAAACCCCTTAGCGCTTGCATCCTTCTTCATTTCTCGGTCCCTAAAACTTACCTAAACCCCTTAGCGCTTGCATCCTTCTTCATTTCTCGGTCCTTAGCGCTTGCATCCTTCTTCATTTCTCGGTCCCTAAAACTTACCTAAACCCCTTAGCGCTTGCATCCTTCTTCATTTCTCGGTCCCTAAAACTTACCTAAACCCCTTAGCGCTTGCATCCTTCTTCATTTCTCGGTCCCTAAAACTTACCTAAACCCCTTAGCGCTTGCATCCTTCTTCATTTCTCGGTCCCTAAAACTTACCTAAACCCCTTAGCGCTTGCATCCTTCTTCATTTCTCGGTCCCTAAAACTTACCTAAACCCCTTAGCGCTTGCATCCTTCTTCATGTTGACGACCCTAAAACTTACCCAAACCACATAATGTACATATGTCTATATGTTTATAAGCGTGTTTTTTCTTGTTTGTGTAATTGTTTTTTGGTGCGCATATTAGAAAAGACACATTTATGAAGGCTTAAAATATAATTTATTTAAATTATTTTGTTTTGTTGTTTTTTTTTTATTTTAAAACATAGTAAATTTTTGTTTTTTGTTTTGTTTAAAACATAGTAAAATTTTTTAGTTTTTTTTTTTACAAACATAGTAAAATTTTTTTTTTTTTTTGCAAACATAGTAAAATATTTTTTTTTTTTTTTTTACAAACAGTAAAATAGTTTTATTTTTTTTTTTGCAAACATAGTAAAATTTTTTTTTTTTTTTTGAAAACAGTAAAATTTTTTTTTTGTTTTGGTTAAAACGTAGTAAAATGTTTTTTTTTTTTTTTTTTGGTTTTTTAAAACCTTAAAACATTTTTACCATAAAAAACATTGTTAAACGATTTAACAAAAGTAGCCAGGACCAAGGGCACTAATCATCCTCCTCTTCTTCATCTGTTGGCCCCAACGTCGCCTGTATGGCCAGCAGCTCGGCCACCAACTCCTTGATTCTTTTTTTTTTTTCCTGCACGGTTTTTGGGATAATCCCTGTAAGCAATAGAGAAATAAACATAAATAGGAGTACCAGACCGGTTTGTATGCTGGAAATAGATTTGGGGTTAATTAAATACATGTAAATGCCTGACATATGTCATTCTTCCAAGGGATAAAGTAAATGCATTTCCCACAGGTAAGTATTGAAACTCCTTAAACCGGACCTTCTACATTATTTAATGAAAAGCAATAACTAGTCCCAAATGATTCTGCACCAGATCGAAGTATATTTTGGTGGATTTAGGATTACTGCGCCGCCATCGGGACTCCGAAGCATAACAGTTAATGAGGAGAGGAGAGTGGGATCAAGTACAGGGGAGTAGGTTACAGTGGTGCTTTGGGAATACAGAGCATAGCTGGGTTCAGGGAAAGGTCATCAGTCCCACAATGCATGGCAGCACCTTACTTTTTCAAATCTGTATCCCATGCAGCATGTAAATATTGCGCATTCAATATTCCGCCATATTGGATGTTTACAGGCTCCTAACATGCATTAGATGGCTGTAGGCTGTTTTTCAATGTTCCCAATCTGTATGTACAGTGTGTTGGCTAAATATTAGCTATGTTCTTAATACGAGTTAGGGTCCGCTTTAAGCTAACGAAGTGCCCACATGAAAGTGTTAACTACACATTGGCTACGCCTTTAGTTATGTGTGTGTTATTAGCTAACAACACATTAATATGAATAATGGCATGGATACTTACTGAGTTGGTGGCCGACAGATGGCTGGTTGGGGCCAACAGGCTGCCCTTGGTCCTGGCTATGCTGTGAAGAAGTCCCTGGAGAAACATGTGACATTTGGTTAGTAGTTGTATAGAGTCACTATTCCCAACATATCTGGCTCCCAGTCTGGCTGACATCACTCACCTTCGCCAGGATCAACTTCCAGCATCTCTGCTGCCTCCTCCTCCACTATCTCACCCGCACCAGAAGCTTCTACAAATACATAATAAAGGATAACTTAGTTTTTGGCCTGCCATGTATATCTTTGTGCCTATACATGAAGAGTGACATACCAGAGCCTTCCCCATGCCTGGCCAGGTATGACTCCACGCCCACGCGGTTGGGCCCCTCCTCTGTGGTAAGGTCCAGGGGCTGGTCTGAGGAGGCCACAGAGGAGGGGTAGGTCCGTCGCCCGGGAGATCCACCACCTTCACTCACAGATGCAGACTCATGCAGCACTGGTCGGCCTGTGCGCCTCCGGGTGCGGCGAATTCTGAAATCCATTTCCAACACTACCAAAGAAAAGTCATTATAAATAAAGGCATAACTTATACATTTGGAACATATACCATGCAATTGCTTTGTACTTACTTGGGAAATGGATTCCAAAAAACCTCCGCACCCGGGGCATGTGCAGACGTTTCAGGTCCGACCAATGCTGCATTATCTGGGTGTGAGTGAAGGTGGTGCTAGTCACACGGTGTATTTCCGCGATGATCTCCCGGGCGATGTCCCTTTTTTCACACACATTGGGCGCGAAGTCATACCGGCGCTGAAGCATGATCTGAAAAACATAATGGACACAGAGCTTTTACTTTTACACACAGAGCCATATGTGTTGCATCACAAGTAGCGAATGTCATGTCATTAACACACACATTTAGAGTGCCAGCCATTTTTGGGGAGTGCCTTAAAGCGGACGTTCACTCGGATTCAGAGTCTGGTCTTATGTTATATGTTTCACACACCATGTACATACAGATAGCCAACATTACAAATCAGGCCACCTGCCTGGCATGTTATGATGGTTTGAACCTCCAAGATGTCGGCTTATGTAAAATGCCTTCTTTGCAGGCAGCCTGCAAACAGGAAGTTCATGCAAACTGTAAGTGTGTGTGCTGCTCGGCATTCTTGGACTGATGACCTTCCCATGACCACAGCTCTGCTGTGTCTGAACAAAGCACAGCTTTACCCCACCCCCCTGTACCTTATCCCACTCACCTCTCCTCAGTAAGTGTGATGCTTCTGAGTACAGATGGCTGCGCGCATCTCTTAAATTCTTGAGCAGAGTTTCAGGCCAGTGGAGCCAAGACTAATAAGTTATTGCCTTCAAATGGACCATTTGGAAATGTCATAGGCTGTGTACTGGTTTTTTTGTTTTTATTGCTTTTTAGTCAATCAGGCTGAAGGCCCTGTTTCTGTCTTTTTGGCCGCGTGTGTTGCTTGCCGTTGTGTTTTGATGTCTTAGGCAAACAGTGGTCCTCAAACATCCGCATCAAGGTCTGAGACAGGCCAGGTTTGACAGCTAGCCACGCTACTCCACAGGTTAATTAACTGTTGCTAAGCCAGAGCAATTGCCCGAATTAGGACATCAGCATAGAGAGGTGAAAACGTGGCCTGGCTAGGCCCTTGAGGATGAAGTGTGAGGAGTCTGTTCTAAAACATTAAGATCCCCCAAACTAGTTCCAACCGCATCATTTACATTTAGTACATCACTCAGTATTAGCTTAAAAGGCAGAGCAAGGCACTTACCAGCATGAGGATCTCTTCCTGTTGACGGGTGAAGATAGTGGGCGCCATCTTTATGCTTCTTCAAGGCAGCAGATAAGTGAAACCCCAGCGGTTTCCTGGTTCCGCACGAACGTACGTCCGTACGAGCGCGTAGTCGTGCGCATAGGCGTCAGACGCTGGGCGCATGATTTAAAGGTCCCTGCACCCAAAGCTCATTCTCTTTGAGCTTTTGGACAAAATGGCACCAAAAAAGGCAGCAGCTAAACGCGGCCAGCAAAGCCAGACCTCTGAGGGCCCAACAACCAGGTCCCAGCAACGACCGAAGAAGCTAAACTCACCCCCCAGGTTGCTTATGCCTACCAGGTCCGTACAGCATAGGAGCCCAGATCCGAGATTTCCGGTAAGTTAATTTAGTACCATAAATACTAACAAGTGCTTAAGCATGTGTTAAACTGATGGAATCCCAAATTTGGACGCCAACTTACCCTTTTTTTTTATATGTCCCTACAGACCCGCACAATCATGGAAGATATCATGGAAATGGAGGAAGCTGATGTCTCCCTGCAGGGCACGTCCGATGACCTCCCCCTGGGTCCCAATCTGGAACTGCTCCCTAATGTTTCTCTGGCCAATCCTCAGCAGCAGAGTGAATCTCCACCCATTGCGCATGCACATGGGGAGACTGACACAACAGTCCCCAGTGTTCACTCTGCTGCTGAGGATTTGCAAAGCATGCCTGTTGCTGTTGAGGGGACGACACCACGCGGCAGGGCACGCCCAAGAGCCAGGGTAATTGTGCGGCGGACTCCATTACGCCGCCCCACAATTTCCCAGGGGAGGCAGAGTGCCCTGCTTCAATTATGGACCCAAGAGAGGGACTCGTATGAGGCACAGCTCGTTAATGAGCGTGAGGAAAGGCATGCCGACATGGTCAACATCAATACCAGCTTACAGGGCATCCTCGCGGAGTTGCGTACCCTCAACAGCAACATGGTAACTGCAAGTAATGGCATCCAGTCAGCCATGGCTGAGATGACCAATATGCAGAGAAACATTATGGAGCAGTTTCAAATTCACAATGCAGCCATGGCCCAGGCTAGGTCCCATCCCCACGGACCTCCACCTGGGTATTATGGGCAGCCACCCTATTAAGCCCTGATTGTGTGGGACATCTTTTCTCTTACCCCCCACTGTATTTACTTGTCTTTTTAGGTTTCAAACAATCCATTTTGTGTTGCTCATGCAGGTTGTGTTTTGTATTTGCTCCCATATAGCTCCTTAGAGTAATGATTAAGGCCACTAGCCAATGCCATAGGTCTATGTGGAGTGTATCTGGCCACTTATGGCTTGAAATATGTATTTGGTTTCTGCTCCTCCTGTTTGCAGACATGTTTGTGTGACATTATGGCCATGCCCAAATATCCCTGGGCACAGGCAATATTAATGACTGGACTAGGCTGGCCTTTGGACTGGGTGTCCTTGTTTGGTTGTGCCACTCACTTCCAGGTGTAGATGTGGTTTTTTTTTGTTTGGTTATCTCATGCCTTTTTAACCACAGTTGTATGTGGAATGTTTTATGTTAAGACAAATAACTATAATTATACAAAGTAAAACAAAATTTAAATTTACTATACTTGTGGCGTTTTTAGTGGAAACACAGTTTAAATCAGCTTGGGCTAAACCAGATCCTTTTTGGTTTAAGAGGTGTAACAATGCAAATATCAAGCTAAATAAACAACATGAAATACATTAGGCAACAATTAAGGGAAAAATTTTTTAATTTAAGGTAATGCCACATTACGGCAAAACAACATATTGAACCAAAAGGCTAAGACAGACACACAGAATGTTGCAAAACGAAACTAAATTAACTAAAATGCTGCAATATCAAGTTTGCTCGAACTGATTGTCCAGACTCACTGGGTGGGCCAACATAATTTTCCCCATCATCCTCTAGGGCTGTAGAGGGCAGACTATCCACATAACGTGGTACACGTTCTAGTATAGCAAAATTGTGCAAAACAGAACATGCCATGATGATGTCGATCACTTTTTTGGGATCATATTGCAGGGCGCCCCCAGTATGGTCCAAACAACGAAAACGGGTCTTCAACAGCCCAAAGGCCCTCTCCACAACAGCCCTGGTCTTGCGGTGCGCACGGTTGTACGCTTCCTGAGAGGCATCCTGGGGCCGCAGCACAGGCGTCATGAGCCAGGGGAGAAGTGGGTACCCGGAATCACCTTAACAAGACAATGAAATTTCATAAACATTAAAAAGGCAAGAGAACAAACACAAAGAATTTGACATATATCCAAATGATGTAAGGTAAAGGGCGTAAAAATACACCCAGGGCACATTTGCAAAATAACTATTGCCACTAATGGAGTACATAAATAAAAATGCCGCTTAAATATACAAAAGAATTATAAAACATCTGCACGGGCAAGGGCAGTTAGAATTTACCGATATTTTGGGTTTTCGGACATGTTACAATTAGGATGCTGCTGAGGGCCACTCAACATTTATCTAAAGAATACAATGTATGCAGTTTAAGTCCACTTTGACATTTAAAGACCAATACTACAAAAGGAACCTAAACTAACAGATACTTGGGTATCAACTCACAACCAATATATTTTGGGACATGGAACTAGGGCCACTCAACATTTATCTAAAGAATACAATGTATGCAGTTTAAGTCCACTTTGACATTTAAAGACCAATACTACAAAAGGAACCTAAACTAACAGATACTTGGGTATCAACTCACAACCAATATATTTTGGGACATGGAACTAGGGCCACTCAACATTTATCTAAAGAATACAATGTATGCAGTTTAAGTCCACTTTGACATTTAAAGACCAATACTACAAAAGGAACCTAAACTAACAGATACTTGGGTATCAACTCACAACCAATATATTTTGGGACATGGAACTAGGGCCACTCAACATTTATCTAAAGAATACAATGTATGCAGTTTAAGTCCACTTTGACATTTAAAGACCAATACTACAAAAGGAACCTAAACTAACAGATACTTGGGTATCAACTCACAACCAATATATTTTGGGACATGGAACTTACAGACATCCTAACTAAAGGGAAAACATTCTGAAGGACAAAGTGAGGCAAGCATTTTGGTTGGGAGTTCAGAAAAGAAGACCCAACTAAAATGCAGTTTCAGGCTTATGTAAAGAATACAAAAACAGAAATATCCACAAATAACAGATTAGTCTGAAATGTAATACCAAATAAATAGGACACACTTACCAAGCAGCCATGCACCCGAAAATTCACCTGACTCAAATCTCCGAAACAACCCAGATCGTCTGAGTATATAGGAGTCGTGCGACGATCCGGGGTAGCCGGCAAGGACACTCAGAAAACGCATGTCCGGCCCAACCACGGCCTGGACATTAAGGGAGTGTCCCATTTTTCGATTCCTTAAGGGAAAAGCATACAAAAAGGGTAATTGATAATTGAAAAAAGGATCAAAAATTTAAAACATGTCTGCACTCTATTGGAAACTACTAATGAAAAGCCTAAATAAGGCATGTACACAAATGAGCCCAAAAAAAATATGCTGCCGCAAAGGAAAACAGGTTACATTACACGTTGGGCAACATAATAAGCTAAAACAAAATATCAATACCTATATATATACTCGTCGGCTGCCCTAGGTACAAGTGCCACATGTGTGCAGTCAACAGCACCAATAACGTTGGGCATGTCGGCCACATTATAAAAACCAAGCTTAATGGCGTTTCTGGCTGCCATATCATCAGGAAAAAAAATATATTTTGGAGTTATGGCAGCCATGCCTTCCAAAAATTTAGATAGTGCGCGGCTCAGCGTAGGCTGGGACATCCCCACGGAGAGGGCACCCAGCCTCTGGAACGAGCCGTTCGCCAAAAATTGCAGGCAGCCAAGCATCTTGGTCATACCTGAAATTGCTTGCCCCTTCCTTGTGGTGCGGGCTAACCATGGCCGCAGCTCACTATATAATTTATGCAGGGAAGCGCGATTAAGCCTGGTCAGCTCGAACAGCTCAACATCATTCATGCTATCGATGTTCATGCGACGACGCAGGGGCAATCTGCTCTCAGACATCTGGATCAACTCAATGCCAAAAAGCATAAGCCCTTGATGTGCCACAAACTCGCTCCTCTCCATCCTACTCCCGAGGCCAAATAGCTGCCGGCAAACATTTCGTAAAGCAGCTCTTTAATGGGCTTCAAAACAATTAGCAATCACCTCTCTGAATTGGTCGCAAGCCCATGTGAAGGACGTAAAAAATAGGATCTGACGCAAATAATACGATTTTGACGGGAAAAAGACACGAACTAACGCAAAATATACGATTCCCGTACGAAATGCGTATGTTCATATACGTCTATGCGCGAACGATCGTGCGAATACGAAATGGGCAAAAAAACAAGAAAAAATGACAAACACCCACCCAAACTTACGATTCTCGATACGAAATCAATTAACTTTTGCTCTTTGAATCGAGGGGAATGTTGTGCCTATAACGTTGGTACAATGAGTCATGTTTGGTTCACATTTATTCTGGCAACGGGGCACAACTGTAAACACTCTGAAGGCTGAGAAGAGAGTCAGCAAGGTTCAGGACTTTCCCCCAATGTCTTTTTTCTAAAGCCCATCTGCTTTTTATTTTAATATTTTGGCTGTTTGAATCCTGTCCGCTCAGAACTCGACAAGTCATGAGGCCAAAACTCAGCTGAACGGGAACATCAGATCTACAGCGTTAAGAAGGCAAAGTGTTCTGGTCTGAAAATACAATGGAAGAAAGAAACAAGAGGACTTATGAATCTAACTTGGAGATCAGTCTGATGGGGAGATACGCTATCTCACTGTTGTCAAGTCATACTACATTAAAGAGTGTCTCAAACTACATTTTTTAAATAAATATTAGTTATTAGTGTGAATGAATTGTACATCTCTGCAGACCCCACAGAGTGGACATTGGGATGACCCTATTGCTTAACTATAGCTAGGATGCCCAAAACAGCTTTAATAATCAGTCTTTATGACCCAGGGCTGCAGTTGCCACATGCTGTGTGTCCCCTTGTCCACTGGCTATCTTTCAGACATTCAAGTGCTCTGCATGGTTTGTTACACAAGTGCCCTGCTTACCCTACTGACAACCAGTAGTCACATAACACAAAAGAGTGTGAGAAAACTTGCCCATTTTTGAGCTTCCCAGCTACAGTAAACTAGGGATATTCTAAACCACCAGGGTTGCCCTGGTCTGTTTAGGTCCACATAACGTGGGTAAACCATATTGTAAATTGGCTTTCTAAAAGCCGTATAAGTTCGAATCGGGATGCCCCACTCTGATAGCCTGTGGACAGGAGCGCCATGCACCGGAACACTGGCTCCCTTTTCCCTTATGCTGGGCTTTGTGTCTAAAGAGGGCCATATGTTGGGCATTAATTGCACGCCATACAGCACATTTACCAGGGGATGGAGGAGAGGTCAGTTTTTGGGGCAACCTGGGTGGGTTTCACACAACTAGAAGGGCAAGTCCCAAAACCCGGGACAGTCACAATTCCCATTTTGGTCCACCTTTAATAGACAGATACCTGATCTTAACCCTGTTTGACACACAGGCAGAGGGTGGAACTTAAAACTAAAACAACTGGTACCTAATCTAAATGATTAGTAATGAGCCTATAGTAGGGGGTGATTAGCTGGTTTCCACCCTGGAGTTCTGAGTGCTCATGGTTTCATCGTTATCATTCCTGGCACTGACATCATACTCTGCCCGCGTCACTTAGTCCCAAAGCAGCGCAGGCTGGAGGTTAGATACCTACCTGTTGTACTTATCCTCGCTGCTATATATATATATATATATATATATATATATATATATACTGCATAATACATCTGAATATAAGATCTAATTTAGCCCGACTACAGGCCACAGGGAGTCCCAGCCAAACACATTCTTGGGCCACCATCTAGGTCATACACATCCCAGAGGTATTATTCTTTTTATCACTTCCCGGCATTGTTTGTTTCTTTTTCTGTCCTCCTAAAAATGGCCTCACACATAAACAGTAAACAGGTTTCTGTCTCAGCATTCCACAGGCTTCTGTTTTGATCTTCTTAAATGATTTGGAACAACTTAGGAGGGCAAGGACCAAAACCTGGGACAGTGACAATTCCCGTTATGGTCCACTTTTAATAGGCAGATGCCTGATCATAATCCCCCTCCCCCCTTTGACACACAGGCAGAGGGTGCAACTTCTAAAATAATAAAACAACAGCTAACCTAATCTAAATGATCAGTAATGAGCCTATAGTGGGGGAAGGGGGGGGGGGCACAACTTTCCGGCATTGTTTGTTTCTTTTTCTGTCCTCCTAAAATGGCTTCACACATAAACAGTAAACAGGTTTCCCGGTGAGGTGTTTATGGGCGATGGAGGCAGGGGTGTCCATATATAGAAAAAGAAGGTCACTGGACAGTCCCTCACAACACAAAAATCTAATTGTTGAGAACATGTTTATTTCTGATATCATTAGAAGATTGTAAAAAAACTCATATTTTTCGGTATGTAAAAAAAGGATTTATAAAAATTATAGTATTTTGCTTTTCATTTTTTATACTTTTATACCCCGTATATGTATTATTTATACATATCACTTTGTGTAATTTTAACATAGTATAACCTCCCATAGGCTGCAAAAATATCTGACTTACCAACAGTAATCTTCTCCTCACGAGCCCCATTGTGGATGTAGGAGATTTGGATTTTTAAATACATTTGTTATTTTGTTTAGAGTGAGACAAATGCTACGCATAGGCTGCTATTACCTTAAAAAATCTGCCTCATTAATAATTACCAATAAGATTGCTCATCACAGAATTTTGATTTTGGTTTCCTAATGCAGCAATTTTTCCTGTGAAAATATCTGAGCTGAAGCAGGGCTGGCTCTAGGGTTTTGTGGGCCCTTGGGCGACATGGTCCCAGTGGGCCCCTTTCTCCAGTCCCGTGACAGGGTATACCCTGCACTGTCCACAGTGCTCCTGTGACTGCCGCACAGACTTCCCTTACTCTGTGTCCATGCTAGCCCACCTATTCAAGTGTATAGGTGGGTGGGTCCGTGCACAGAGTGGGGGGGCTGCTCTGTGCATCAGAACCAAGATGGCTGCACAAAGATTACAGGGTCGCTTGTTTTTGTCCAAGGCATCCCAAACCAGGATGCCCCGCTGTGTGAAATCCCCCAGAAAGCTGCTATTCACTCACCTCTTCCTTGTTCCAATGGCACATGTGCGGGCTACCATTCAATGAGAGCCGCCTGCCATGACTATGTCATTCATCAAATGGTTCTCATAGTGCTAGAATGGGGAGAAGGCACTGCCGCATCCCCCGCACTCCTGTGAGCAACGAGAGCCTCCTGCTTAATGACATAATCACATGATTCAGGATACCCCTGGGGAAAAGCAGCCATTCCATGGCCAGACCACAGAGAGAGACACACACAGACACACATACATAGAGACACAGACACACACACATAGAGACACAGACACACACACACACATATAGACAAAGACCCCCCCCCCCCAACCTTAGCAGTACTGCACACTTCCTTCTCTCAGCTCGGGAGACTCAGGGAGCAGAATGATAATGCATCTGGGGGGCGGAGCCTGCTCAATCAGGAAGCCATTGCTCTCTGCCTGTGTGGCCACAGCGACCTCACAAACAGCCTGCCTTGCCCTTCCAATTGCCCTGCCATCATCTTACGTAGCGTTGTACAAAGTAGTGACTGCAGACAGGGAGGAACATACTGTATATCGAATATTACAAATGCAATGTTACAGAGTTCACAATAAATATTCTGAATACAAGATACAATATGAGAGAGAGCCCTGCCCTTGCTAACTTACAGTCTAAAGGAGAAGGGGTCAAGACAAAAAGGGAAGGGTCACAAACATTCAATATTGAGCTTTATGGAATGTGCCCTATAGAGAATTACTTAGACCAGATTGTATGCTTGTCTGAATTGGTGGGTTTTGAGGGCACCTTTGAAAGCTTTGAGGGTTGGGGAGTGGCGGATTGGGTGGGGGAGGGCATTCCAGACGATTGGAGTGGCATGTGAGATGTTCCGGAGGGGAGCATGAGAAGGTGACTAGGGTGAAGGACGGGAGAAGGCCGATGACAGAACGGAGGCTGCATCTAAGTTGATATTGGATTAGAGATGACATGTATAGGGGGGCTGGCTGGAGAGAGCTTTGTAGGTAAGATTTAGGGTTTTAAACATGATTTGCTGTGGGACTGGCAGACAGTGCAGGCATGAGTGACAGAGGGGAGCAGATGAGTGAGAGGAGATGCAGTGTAGCTGAGGACTTGTAGTTCTTGAGCATTCTTTATTAACTGTCAGCCTTGTCCCCTGTGCACATGAATTTCTCTGTAGATAGCAAGTTTACATTGAGAAACATTTTTCTTAAAGGAGCACTATCGCGAAAAAAATGGGCCAATGATAAAACTCCATATAAATATGCTGGATGGTGGGGGGAGGGATCACATCTTTTTACAGATTTGTGAATGTCTGGCCATATTTGCTTCTGAGAGACTCTAACTCTCTAGCATGCACCTTTTGGAACATCAAGTATCTAATTTGAAAATTGATTGTAATTTGTTTTAGGTTAGTTTTAGTTTTAGTTTAGTTTAGTTAGTTTTAGTTTTAGGGTAAGTTCCGTTACCTCTCATAGACTAAACCTGTCACCCCTGGATTTGTTTCCTACCATGAGAGAATAAACCACAAGCTTGGCGGGAGTTCAGATTGGATCTATAAGTGACTCCTCCTCTTAATAGCCCCTGGGCTTATATGGATTTTTAATATTACAAAATTTCGAGATAGTGCTCCTTTAAATATTTCTACAACAATGATGCATCTTTTTACAGATTTGTGAATGTCTGGCCATATTTGCTTCTGAGAGACTCTAACTCTCTAGCATGCACCTTTTGGAACATCAAGCATCTAATTTGAAAATTGATTGTAATTTGTACTACTTGCTGTTCCTGAGTTTTGTTAACCCTGTCCCAATGTTTTTGAGATGTGTTGCTGCTATAATCTTTTTCTTTTTTCAAACGTCCAACTTCTGATTTATTCTATTGTGAATAAAATATGATTATATCAGGTTTCCAGATAATTGCATTATTCTTTACATTTTTACACAGTGTCCCAAATCTTTTAAAATCTGTTTTGTATATTCCTCCATTTAAATTAGACCAACACCCATTTTTACAATAAAATGGGTGTTGATCTGCTCAGTGGGGGGGGGGGGGGGGCATCCAAATTGTCAGTGTCTTCCCTTTTGATCAAGCCTCTGCAAACTCATGGGATCTCTGGGTTCTGCTGGCTAACAGGCGAGATCGGGACATGTGACCGGCACCAGCCAACCACATGGGTGCATTTTGCCGGGGGTGGTCAAGGAGACAGGTAAAATTTAGGGGGCGGACCAACAAACATTTTTTGTAAAAGGGCTGATAGTCTGATTTAATCTGTAATTCAAAAAAAGATGAAAGGAGATTGAATAGTTTTGAAAAGATCACATGTAAGGTTGGATGAGTGTGTGGTCAGCGTGCGATTTCTGCCTGGCTGAGGAATGTGTCCTGAATTGTACAGATGAATGGAATGTCGGTGGCTCAGGAAGGGTGGCCCCTGGCCGGCTCTGTATGGGGCCGCCACCCTACAGGAAGGAAAGTCCATCTGACAGACCTGTTTACCTGCTGAGCTTTGGCCAGGGAGAAATCAACTATATCTGTCTGCAGACCTATCAGGCTAAGGAACCCATACATGGAAATGTATTAACACTGGCTCAATAAATGCCTCCTTATACCCCCCTCCCCAAGGAGAATTCAAAGGTCCACATGATGGAAAACATTTGTCCATCTAAGAGTTATTTCATCTACCCAGTGATTTTTGTAAATAATCTAAACAGGCAATTTAAGCAGATCTGATGACGAGCCCCATAATTTTCATCACAAGAACATTTAAAGTTGACCGAAAACCCTTTTAAACCTGTCTGGAAGATTCTATAGCCAGGCTCAAGCCATCTTCTGGGGGACACTGGTTTTAAGCTTTAAACCTACAGTAACCCACTAATTACTCTCAGCTTTTTTCCAGCAAATGTAAAGAGGAGACAAACTGGAAAGCCAGCCCTGCTCCTGTGCGCACCTACTGGAGTCTACTTTTTATGGTGATGATATATTCCTATGTAGTCATATTCAGAACTTAACATAATAAAGCTGCAGCAGTAAAGTATAGTGTTGGCAGATTGATTTAGTAAGGAGCCCAGTCCAGCTCTGGATGATCTTTGTGGAGTGGCAGCAGCGTGTAAGCAGTGCTGAGAATCTCGCTTGCCTCATCCTCGAAGTATCTTATCTCTGGGTGTTTAGAATGATGTATTTGGCATTCGCTGCTTGCTACGAGGAACCTGTGCAGTTACATAACATTTTCCTGACATTCCAGAGAGTCGAATAATTGTTCTGCATTACATGCCAAAGGGAGGAGGTCATCAGCGGACATAATGCCACCATTTATCAAAATCATCTTCTGACAGTTGTGAGTGATGGTTACCTATTTGAATGAAAGCCGTTATCTTTACCCCCATTATTGTTTGCTTGCCTGTCATGCTGCTCCTCTAGCAAGCAGCTTGGCAAATCTCAAGCCAGAGATATTTTCTGCTTACCTGTTCCAGGTCAGTGGCTCAGTAAGTGGTAATTATGACAGACAGGCAAGGTAAGGCAGGGGATGTCATCCTCCCTGCAGGGCAGTACATAGGTCTCGCAGGGCCCCATAGGTGGTCACATGGGGTCTCCTGATTGCCCCCCTCCAGTCTCCTGACACTGCTATTGCCAGATTGGTCAACTTATTATAATAATGACAGAGATGTCTAGAGTGAGCTTTGGGGCAACAGTGGGTGGCAGCAGGGTGACAGTGCCATTCTACAGCACTGGTTCTGTGGGCTCATGCCATGGTGTACACAGCAAATGGAGTTTTCATATGCCATATAGCCATATATATCCTGGTGCTCCCGATAGAAACCCCCAGGCAGTGGCAGAATGACATCGTAGCCACACCATATACAGCACAGAACTCACCGGTTCCTGCCCAGATGATTGGCTACATGGGAGAGCCGGTGGCACAAACATCAGCTGTAGAGACTGACCAATCGCCTGCCTCCTCCACCCCTCAGGTGACCTTCTAGCAGGCTATGGCAGATTCAGAGGACTAAGGTCAGACACATAAAAAATGGAGGCAGTTGCTAAGTTATTGTTACCTCCAGGACCATATTAGGTGGTGCAGACTCCTGGGCAGATAAACTGGTGGTGACCTCTAAACTGTAATAATTATTGTCCAAGACAGCCAAACAGGTTCTCTTTTTGTCTGCAGCAGCTCTTCTCTCTTTAGTAAGATATTTTTCTCTTTGGGGGGGTTAGTGTGGCAGCACTGAGTGGAAGGATCTGAGTTTTGCAGCTTCCTCCCTCCAGGAAGGGTCACAACATCTCCCTCCATCTGGACTGCTCTCCCACCCCCACCCTGGCTGTGTTCATCATCCCAGTTTATTGCACTTGAAACCAAAATGCATTCCAGATGTGGATGGCAGGGGCTCCGGCAAGGTCAGAGCCAAGTGGAGGTGCTATAGCTGCCCTCTGCTGACCTTTGGGTGTTCTGGAAATGGGCCCCCCCTCCTCTCATTGCGCTCTACTTTAGCTAAACTGTCATCTGACATTAGGCAAGACTGCAGCACCGCTCACAGCCAGCCCCAGTGCATGAAGACTCACTCATTCATTATTAGCATAATTACCTTTAATTTTATCTGAGATGCTGGTCAAATACTCCTCCTGGCTTGTTGTATTGAAGTTAGAGGCAGAAAGCATGTATTATATATAATAATAATAATAATAATAATAATAATAATAATAATAATGTGTCTGGTCTTTAGAACATTAACTTTGCACTCTAATGTATGCCACTTGTATAGTCCATGTATTATCTGTTATGTATTTAAAGTCATAATTTAGTAAAAACATAAAAAACACTATACTCACTTTCACTGCTTTCACTGCAATGGAGGGGGCCGTGCCATAATTCCTGTGACGAAGTGGTGGGGCATGCCATAGTCCCCTCTGCACAGTAGTGTGGATGCAGCGGAGGAAAGGCCAGTGGCACCCGGCACGGGACTGGCAACGGGTGATCCGGTAAGTGTCTTAGCCTAGCAGCATTAGCCCGTGTGGCATGAAAGTTGTGTATAGTGTTTTTTTTTTATGTTTTGACTAAAATATGCCTTTAATTCTTTGCACAGTGCTGCTGAAGATGATGGTACTATTAAAAAAAACATCAAATGATCAATATCAGAAGATGGCTGGAAGCATGTATTATTATTATTATTATTATTATTATTAATAATAATAATTAATTAATAATGGGCATTGCACTCTTTTCTATGTAACTTGTACATTCTATGTATTATTTGTTCTACTCTGTTTGTGATTTTTTTTTTTAGCTCTACAGAAGTTGATGGCATTTTAAATATAATCAAATGCACCCAGATATACTGCCACTGGATGATGGTTGGAAGCATTTATTATAAATATTAATAATACTGATGTATTTTGTCTTTAGTGTATTCACTGAACTAAATGGAGTAAAGTATTTTTTTAATATATTATATATTGTTACTATGTTAATTTGCACTCTTTTATGCTTGTATAGTCTATGTATTATCTGTTCTACCCTGTTTGTAATGATTTATTTGTATAACACTACAGGAGACAATAGTGCTATGTCAATAAACAATAGTAATAATAATAATTGTAATGACTGAGCAAGCTCTCTTGTCTGACCTCAGGCTACCCTAATGGTACGTATGCTTTTTCATAATAAATATGTTAATAATAATATAAGCATACCTCCCGATCAGTCCCTATTTGTATAAACTACCCCTCTTTTGAACCCCTGTGGCTATATCTCTCACTGTTCTTATGATCACCTTTAGGGATGAGCGAATCGATCCGGACGAACCCGGATTCGATCCGAATTTCATGAAAAATTCGATTCGGATCGAATCCGAATTTCCCCGCGATTCGATCGCTCGAAGTTTTCCTTTAACATCCATTCATTTACATACAGGCATTCTAAGATGGCGGACGGGACATGTCTGGACATCTATCCCGCGCCAGTGCAAGCTGGGGCAGTCACATGCAGCCTATCAGCAGCCAGCAAGCTCGGTGACGTCACAGCGCTATTTAAGTCGGCCATCTTGCTTTTCCTTCCTCATTTCTCTATTGCATTCGTGAGAGACAGAACGCTGTAGTGAGGGAGAGAGGCAGTTAGACAGGCAGGGACAGACAGGGACAGGCTGGAGACAGGCAGGAGACAGGCAGGAGACAGACAGAAAGTCAGCGAAAAACAGGGAAAGTTAGGAAAAATCGGAGGCAGTCACAGGGAGATTTTTTTTTTTTTCATCCAGCCTGAGTGTTTGTTACTGGCTGGCTGACAGGCTTTGTTAGCGTTTTCAGGCTGCTTATACTAACTAACTGTGCATATATACTGAACTGATCTTAAGTCTGCTGTGAGGCATCCCATTCTGTGACTACACCAGCCTCTATTTAAGACCATATAACCATTTGCACTTTTTGTAATTGAAATTAGGCCTGATAAAGACACTTTTGCTGTGCATAGCACTACTGGACCCTGCCAGGTGCACTCCTTTTTTGGGGCATCCCATTCTGTGACTACACCAGCCTCTATTTAAGACCATATAACCATTTGCACTTATTCTAATTGAAATTAGGCCTGATAAAGACACTTTTGCTGTGCATAGCACTACTGGACCCTGCCAGGTGCACTTCTTTTTTGGGGCATCCCATTCTGTGACTACACCAGCCTCTATTTAAGACCATATAACCATTTGCACTTTTTGTAATTGAAATTAGGCCTGATAAAGACACTTTTGCTGTGCATAGCACTACTGGACCCTGCCAGGTGCACTCCTTTTTGGGGCATCCCATTCTGTGACTACAGCAGCCTCTATTTAAGACCATATAACCATTTGCACTTATTCTAATTGAAATTAGGCCTGATAAAGACACTTTTGCTGTGCATAGCACTACTGGACCCTGTCAGGTGCACTTCTTTTTTGGGGCATCCCATTCTGTGACTACACCAGCCTCTATTTAAGACCATATAACCATTTGCACTTTTTGTAATTGAAATTAGGCCTGATAAAGACACTTTTGCTGTGCATAGCACTACTGGACCCTGCCAGGTGCACTTCTTTTTTGGGGCATCCCATTCTGTGACTACAGCAGCCTCTATTTAAGACCATATAACCATTTGCACTTTTTGTAATTGAAATTAGGCCTGATAAAGACACTTTTGCTGTGCATAGCACTACTGGACCCTGCCAGGTGCACTCCTTTTTGGGGCATCCCATTCTGTGACTACAGCAGCCTCTATTTAAGACCATATAACCATTTGCACTTATTCTAATTGAAATTAGGCCTGATAAAGACACTTTTGCTGTGCATAGCACTACTGGACCCTGCCAGGTGCACTTCTTTTTTGGGGCATCCCATTCTGTGACTACAGCAGCCTCTATTTAAGACCATATAACCATTTGCACTTATTCTAATTGAAATTAGGCCTGATATAGACACTTTTGCTGTGCATAGCACTACTGGACCCTGCCAGGTGCACTCCTTTTTGGGGCATCCCATTCTGTGACTACAGCAGCCTCTATTTAAGACCATATAACCATTTGCACTTATTCTAATTGAAATTAGGCCTAATAAAGACACTTTTGCTGTGCATAGCACTACTGGACCCTGCCAGGTGCACTTCTTTTTTGGGGCATCCCATTCTGTGACTACACCAGCCTCTATTTAAGACCATATAACCATTTGCACTTATTCTAATTGAAATTAGGCCTGATAAAGACACTTTTGGTGTGCATAGCACTACTGGACCCTGCCAGGTGCACTTCTTTTTTGGGGCATCCCATTCTGTGACTACACCAGCCTCTATTTAAGACCATATAACCATTTGCACTTTTTGTAATTGAAATTAGGCCTGATAAAGACACTTTTGCTGTGCATAGAACTACTGGACCCTGCCAGGTGCACTCCTTTTTGGGGCATCCCATTCTGTGACTACAGCAGCCTCTATTTAAGACCATATAACCATTTGCACTTATTCTAATTGAAATTAGGCCTGATAAAGACACTTTTGCTGTGCATAGCACTACTGGACCCTGCCAGGTGCACTTCTTTTTTTGGGGCATCCCATTCTGTGACTACAGCAGCCTCTATTTAAGACCATATAAACATTTGCACTTTTTGTAATTGAAATTAGGCCTGATAAAGACACTTTTGCTGTGCATAGCACTACTGGACCCTGCCAGGTGCACTCCTTTTTGGGGCATCCCATTCTGTGACTACAGCAGCCTCTATTTAAGACCATATAACCATTTGCACTTATTCTAATTGAAATTAGGCCTGATAAAGACACTTTTGCTGTGCATTGCACTACTGGACCCTGCCAGGTGCACTCCTTTTTGGGGCATCCCATTCTGTGACTACAGCAGCCTCTATTTAAGACCATATAACCATTTGCACTTATTCTAATTGAAATTAGGCCTGATAAAGACACTTTTGCTGTGCATATTCTTACTGCTGCCTGCCAGGTGCACTCCTGTTGGGGCATCCCATTCTGTGACTACACCAGCCTCTATTTAAGACCATATAACCATTTGCACTTATTCTAATTGAAATTAGGCCTGATAAAGACACTTTTGCTGGGCATAGTACTTCTGGACCCTGCCAGGTCCACTTCTGTTGTGGCATCCCATTCTGTGACTACACCAGCCTCTATTTAAGACCATATAACCATTTGCACTTATTCTAATTGAAATTAGGCCTGATAAAGACACTTTTGCTGTGCATATTCTTACTGCTGCCTGCCAGGTGCACTTCTTTTTTGGGGCATCCCATTCTGTGACTACACCAGCCTCTGTTTAAGACCATATAACCATTTGCACTTATTCTAATTGAAATTAGGCCTGATAAAGACACTTTTGCTGTGCATAGCACTACTGGACCCTGCCAGGTGCACTCCTTTTTGGGGCATCCCATTCTGTGACTACAGCAGCCTCTATTTAAGACCATATAACCATTTGCACTTATTCTAATTGAAATTAGGCCTGATAAAGAGACTTTTGCTGTGCATATTCTTACTGCTGCCTGCCAGGTGCACTCCTTTTTGGGGCATCCCATTCTGTGACTACAGCAGCCTCTATTTAAGACCATATAACCATTTGCACTTATTCTAATTGAAATGAGGCCTGATAAAGACACTTTTGCTGTGCATATTCTTACTGCTGCCTGCCAGGTGCACTTCTTTTTTGGGGCATCCCATTCTGTGACTACACCAGCCTCTGTTTAAGACCATATAACCATTTGCACTTATTCTAATTGAAATTAGGCCTGATAAAGACACTTTTGCTGTGCATAGCACTACTGGACCCTGCCAGGTGCACTCCTTTTTGGGGCATCCCATTCTGTGACTACAGCAGCCTCTATTTAAGACCATATAACCATTTGCACTTATTCTAATTGAAATTAGGCCTAATAAAGACACTTTTGCTGTGCATATTCTTACTGCTGCCTGCCAGGTGCACTTCTTTTTGGGGCATCCCATTCTGTGACTACACCAGCCTCTGTTTAAGACCATATAACCATTTGCACTTATTCTAATTGAAATTAGGCCTGATAAAGACACTTTTGCTGTGCATAGACTTACTGCTGCCTGCCAGGTGCACTTCTGTTGGGGCATCCCATTCTGTAACATACCATACCCCTCTTTATTTACACTAAGCAGCTCTCTTATTTACACTAAGCAGGCCTGTTGGATGCTGAGTGTTACTGCTCACTTTTGGTGTGCATTATATTCTGTTTCATATAGACCCACCGCTGCCTGGGGGTTCTTAAAATATCACCTACTACCACGCCAGTTAGACTATGTCGGGCAGACAAGTGCCTGGAAGTGAAAAGAGGAGTGGCAGAGGCCAAGATTCCACAGGCAGAGCTCGCATCAGACTGGGGGCCAGTAGCAGCAGGAGTCACGCTGAGAGACCTAATCTGCCAGTATCTGCTAGCGGTCGGGTCTCCACCAGTAACGCATCTGCCGTGGTAGATTGGTTGACGCGCTCATCAACAACATCATCACAACTTACGTCTGAGACCCCCAGTCTAGGGTCGGTAGGTTCCTCTGACACAACCCTGAGTTGGCATGCCCCGAGAGCAGTCCCTGTCCTCCCATTGCCTCTGGCCTACGACGTTCCCTCCCCCAGCAACGTATCCTATGCTTTGGGTTCAGCTCCACTGTTTAGTGAGGAGGACCATCAGATAGAGGGCAGTCAGCAGCTACTGCCCAGCCAAGAAATGGAGGTGGCTTCTCTAGCTAGGTAGACAAATAGTGATGTGGACAGTGTCGTGGGTGCTGCGAGCGTTCCAGCTGCTGCGCCAGACACTGTTGACGAATCCACGAACATCAGTGACGTACAGCCACAACTCGGTGATGATGATGATGACGATGAAGCCGATCGCACTTGGGAGCCGGGTGATGAAGGGGCTTCATCGTCATCATCAGGAGAAGAGGGGCGCAGGTTGCCCCGGAGTCAGCAGCTGAGGCAGCAAGGTGGTAGCAGTCAGCATGGGGGCACAATTCCAAAGGCTGGAGCCGGCCGGGGCCGGGGCCGGGGTAGAACACCTGCTGTGCGGCAGTCTACGGGAGGTAGTGGAGCAGGGGTTCCTGGAGTTGGCAACAGCAGCAGTGAATCAGTGAGGCCAGGGGGTGGGAAAAGTAGCTACTCGGCAGTGTGGCAGTTTTTCCTGAAGCATCCGCAGGAGGGTAACATGGCCACATGCAAGATATGTAGGCAGAAGGTGAAGCGTGGCCAGGGTCCAAATGTTGGCACCACGGCCCTGCGTCAACATATGATGCGTCACCATAAAGCGACCTGGGAGAACCGAGGCTCCCAAGGGGTGGTCCAGTCTGCTTCCTCACCAAGTGAGCTCCCAATTTCTGCCAGCCAAGGCTCCAGCACCTCAGCCGAAGGCAGCTGTGCGTCATACCCATCCTCTGTCGTTCCTGCTCCTCCTCCTCCAAGTCATGCATCCCGCTAGCAATCCATCAGCGAAGCCATGTCCAAGAGACAGCAGTATGCGCCCACTCATCCTACAGCGCAGAAGCTGAATGTGCTCCTGTCCAAGTTGCTGGTGCTGCAGTCGCTCCCTTTTCAGGTGGTGGAATCTGCACCTTTCAGAGAACTGATGGCTTGTGCCGAGCCGAGGTGGAGAGTCCCAAGCCGTCATTTCTTTGCCAAGAAGGCAGTACCAGCGCTGCACACTTTTGTTGAACAGAAGGTGGGCCAGTCCTTGAGCCTGTCGGTGTGTAGCAAAGTGCATGGCAGCGCCGACATCTGGAGCTGTAACTACGGTCAGGGACAGTACATGTCGTTTATGGCCCACTGGGTGAATGTGGTCCCTTTGCAGCAGCAGCAGCAACTTGGACAGGTCACGCCCCTTCGGCCTCCGCGTCCCTGCCCGTTGGGCCTGTGACACCGTGCGACTCGGCCTCCTCATCCTCCACCATCTCCTCACCCTCCACTGTAGGCTCAAGTCTCAGTGCCCCTCCAGTCTACCATGTGTGCAGGGCACGGAGGTGTCACGCAGTGCTTCACATGGTTTGTCTTGGCGAACGGAGTCACACAGGGGAGGAACTGCTTAAATGTATTCATCAGGAAATCCAAACATGGCTTACTCCAAGAAAACTTAAAATGGGAATCATGGTTACCGACAATGGGAAGAACATTTTGTCTGCGCTGCGCCAAGGAAGCCTGACCCATGCCCCCTGCATGGCTCACGTCTTCAATCTGGTTGTCAAGCGGTTTCTGAAGTGTTCCCCCCATCTGCAAGACATCCTAACAACTTCAAGGAAACTTTGCATGCACTTCAGCCACTCCTACACCGCCAAACACACCCTTCTTGAGCTACAGCGTCAGAATGGTATCCCCCAACATAGTCTGATTTGCGATGTTTCCACCCGTTGGAATTCCACCCTTCACATGTTGGACCGATTATATGAACAGAGAAAAGCCATCACGGATTTCCTGATGATCCAAGCAGATAGGGGGACTCCCCTGTGTAACTTCAATGTCAACCAGTGGCAGCTCATACGTGACACCTGCCGTTTGCTCAGGCCCTTTGAGGAAGCCACTTTATTTGTCAGTCGGCAGGATTACGGGATGAACGACGTGATTCCACTGCTTCATGTACTACAGCACATGTTGGAAACCATGGCTGGTCAGGGCACTGGAGACATGGCGTTTACATCTTACGGCCACATGAACCCCGTTGGAGCTGAACTGGAGGAGGAGGAGGAAGAGGAGGAGGAGTTGCCCAGCGAAACACAGTTTAGGCTTGGCGAAATGGCTGGTTTATCTAGTCAGCGGACAGGAGAGGAGGAGCAGGAGCAGCCAGAGGAGCTAGAGGTTTTTGAGGAAGGCGAGACAGAGGACCCGGGCACACCGTGGCAGTATGCAGTGGAGATGGAGACAGGTAGTCCATCCGAGTCACTTGCGCAAATGGCACGAAGCATGCTCACGTGCTTGCGTAGTGACCCCAGAATTGTTTCCATCTGTCGGCGGGATGACTTCTGGCTGTCCACCTTATTGGACCCTCGCTTCCGGCACAAAATGGGGGCATTTTTTAAACCCACCGAGAGGGAGGACAAACTCAACTACTACAAAGACATTCTACGTAGGCAGTTGGCCGATGCCTATCTGCGCCATGGTCCATACTCTCGCAGGTCTGACTCGAGGGGACCTCTGCGCTCACCTTCCACTGCCATGGCCGCTGGGGGGGTTGGCAGGAGCAGCAGCAGCAGCTCCATCAGCAGCAGCAGCCTCAGTCTTCAGTCGCTAATGAGTAGCTTTCTACACCCGCATAGTGAGGCTACTCATGAGCAGCAGGAAGACCTGGAGCAGGACCTCAACCAGCAGGTCATGTCATACTTTGACATGACCATGCCAACACACCTTGAGGATCCGCTGGACTTCTGGGCAGCCAAACTTGATTTGTGGCCGCAACTAGCAGAGTTTGCCCTGGAAAAGCTGTCCTGCCCGGCAAGTAGCGTGCCATCTGAGCGGGTGTTTAGTGCGGCGGGGGCCATAGTTACGGCGAGGAGAACTCGTCTGTCAACTAAAAATGTGGAGAGACTCACCTTTGTCAAAATGAATCAGGGATGGATCAGCCAGGATTTCCACCCACCAATGCCTGATGCATGCGACTAGATTCAGCATGGTGCCACGTTTTACACTTTCCAAATGGTGCAAAACATATTTATGTCTTTAGGCCAATTTTTGGGCTCCTGCTGCTGCCAACTCCAGGGTGTGAATCATCCAATTTTTGGGCTCCTGAAGCCAACCCCAGTGTCTCTTTAAAGTAATATTTGGGCTCCTGCTGCTGCTGCTGCTGCCAACTCCAGGGTGTGAATCATCCAATTTTTGGGCTCCTGAAGCCAACTCCATTGTCTCTTTCAAGTAATATTTGGCCTCCTGCTGCTGCTGCTAACTCCAGGGTGTGATTCATCCAATTTTTGGCCTCCTGAAGCCAACCCCAGTGTCTCTTTAAAGTAATATTTGGGCTCCTGCTGCTGCTGCTGCCAACTCCAGGGTGTGAATCATCCAATTTTTGGGCTCCTGAAGCAAACTCCAGTGTCTCTTTAAAGTAATGTTTGGGCTCCTGCTGCTGCTGCTCCTGCTGCTGCCAACTTCAGGGTGTGATTCATCCAATTTTTGGGCTCCTGAAGCCAACTCCAGTGTATATTTGGGCTCCTGCTGCTGCTGCTGCCAACTCCAGGGTATGATTCATCCAATTTTTGGGCTCCTGAAGCCAACTCCAGTGTATATTTGGGCTCCTGCTGCTGCCAACTCCAGGGTGTGATTCATCCAATTTTTGGCCTCCTGAAGCCAACCCCAGGGTCTCTTTAAAGTAATGTTTGGGCTCCTGCTGCTGCTGCCAACTCCTGCCAACTCCAGGGTGTGATTCATCCAATTTTTGGGCTCCTGAAGCCAACCCCAGGGTCTCTTTAAAGTAAAATTCGGGCTCCTGCTGCTGCCAACTCCAGGGTGTGAATCATCCAATTTTTGGGCTCCTGAAGCCAACCCCAGTGTCTCTTTAAAGTAATATTTGGGCTCCTGCTGCTGCTGCTGCCAACTCCAGGGTGTTAATCATCCAATTTTTGGGCTCCTGAAGCCAACTCCATTGTCTCTTTCAAGTAATATTTGGCCTCCTGCTGCTGCTGCCAACTCCAGGGTGTGATTCATCCAATTTTTGGCCTCCTGAAGCCAACCCCAGTGTCTCTTTAAAGTAATATTTGGGCTCCTGCTGCTGCTGCTGCTGCTGCCAACTCCAGGGTGTGAATCATCCAATTTTTGGGCTCCTGAAGCCAACTCCAGTGTCTCTTTAAAGTAATATTTGGGCTCCTGCTGCTGCTGCTGCCAACTCCAGGGTGTGATTCATCCAATTTTTGGGCTCCTGAAGCCAACTCCAGTGTATATTTGGGCTCCTGCTGCTGCTGCTGCCAACTCCAGGGTGTGATTCATCCAATTTTTGGGCTCCTGAAGCCAACTCCAGTGTCTCTTTAAAGTAATATTTGGGCTCCTGCTGCTGCCAACTCCAGGGTGTGATTCATCCAATTTTTGGGCTCCTGAAGCCAACCCCAGGGTCTCTTTAAAGTAATATTTGAGCTCCTGCTGCTGCTGCTGTCAACTCCTGCCAACTCCAGGGTGTGATTCATCCAATTTTTGGGCTCCTGAAGCCAACCCCAGGGTCTTTTTGAAGTAATGTTTGGGCTCCTGCTGCTGCTGCTGCCAACTTCTGCCAACTCCAGGGTGTGATTCATCCAATTTTTGGGCTCCTGAAGCCAACTCCAGTGTATATTTGGGCTCCTGCTGCTGCTGCTGCCAACTCCAGGGTGTGATTCATCCAGCTTTTGGGCTCCTGAAGCCAACCCCAGTGTCTCTTTAAAGTCATGTTTGGGCTCCTGCTGCTGCTGCCAACTTCTGCCAACTCCAGGGTGTGATTCATCCAATTTTTGGGCTCCTGAAGCCAACCCCAGGGTCTCTTTGAAGTAATGTTTGGGCTCCTGCTGCTGCTGCTGCCAACTTCTGCCAACTCCAGGGTGTGATTCATCCAATTTTTGGGCTCCTGAAGCCAACCCCAGTGTCTCTTTAAAGTAATGTTTGGGCTCCTGCTGCTGCTGCTGCCAACTTCTGCCAACTCCAGGGTGTGATTCATCCAATTTTTGGGCTCCTGAAGCCAACCCCAGGGTCTCTTTAAAGTAATGTTTGGGCCCCTGCTGCTGCTGCTGCCAACTTCTGCCAACTCCAGGGTGTGATTCATCCAATTTTTGGGCTCCTGAAGCCAACCCCAGGGTCTCTTTGAAGTAATGTTTGGGCTCCTGCTGCTGCCAACTTCTGCCAACTCCAGGGTGTGATTCATCCAATTTTTGGGCTCCTGAAGCCAACTCCAGTGTATATTTGGGCTCCTGCTGCTGCTGCTGCCAACTCCAGGGTGTGATTCATCCAATTTTTGGGCTCCTGAAGCCAACCCCAGTGTCTCTTTAAAGTAATGTTTGGGCTCCTGCTGCTGCCAACTTCTGCCAACTCCAGGGTGTGATTCATCCAATTTTTGGGCTCCTGAAGCCAACCCCAGGGTCTCTTTGAAGTAATGTTTGGGCGCCTGCTGCTGCTGCTGCCAACTTCTGCCAACTCCAGGGTGTGATTCATCCAATTTTTGGGCTCCTGAAGCCAACCCCAGGGTCTCTTTAAAGTAATGTTTGGGCTCCTGCTGCTGCTGCTGCTGCCAACTCCAGGGTGTGATTCATCCAATTTTTGGGCTCCTGAAGCCAACCCCAGTGTCTCTTTAAAGTAATGTTTGGGCTCCTGCTGCTGCCAACTTCTGCCAACTCCAGGGTGTGATTCATCCAATTTTTGGGCTCCTGAAGCCAACCCCAGGGTCTCTTTGAAGTAATGTTTGGGCTCCTGCTGCTGCTGCTGCCAACTTCTGCCAACTCCAGGGTGTGATTCATCCAATTTTTGGGCTCCTAAAGCCAACTCCAGTGTATATTTGGGCTCCTGCTGCTGCTGCTGCCAACTCCAGGGTGTGATTCATCCAATTTTTGGGCTCCTGAAGCCAACCCCAGGGTCTCTTTAAAGTAATGTTTGGGCTCCTGCTGCTGCCAACTTCTGCCAACTCCAGGGTGTGATTCATCCAATTTTTGGGCTCCTGAAGCCAACCCCAGGGTCTCTTTAAAGTAATGTTTGGGCTCCTGCTGCTGCCAACTTCTGCCAACTCCAGGGTGTGATTCATCCAATTTTTGGGCTCCTGAAGCCAACCCCAGGGTCTCTTTAAAGTAATGTTTGGGCTCCTGCTGCTGCCAACTTCTGCCAACTCCAGGGTGTGATTCATCCAATTTTTGGGCTCCTGAAGCCAACTCCAGTGTATATTTGGGCTCCTGCTGCTGCCAACTCCAGGGTGTGAATCATCCAATTTTTGGGCTCCTGAAGCCAACCCCAGTGTCTCTTTCAGCCAATGTTTGGGCTCCGGCTGCTGCCAACTCCAGGGTGTGATTCATCCAATTTTTGGCCTCCTGAAGCCAACCCCAGTGTATCTTTAAAGTAATATTTGGGCTCCTGCTGCTGCTTGCAACTCCAGGGTGTGATTCATCCAATTTTTGGGCTCCTGAAGCCAACCCCAGTGTCTCTTTCAGCCAATGTTTGGGCTCCTGCTGCTGCTGCTGCCAACTCCAGGGTGTGATTCATCCAATTTTTGGCCTCCTGAAGCCAACCCCAGTGTCTCTTTAAAGTAATATTTGGGCTGCTCCTGCTGCTGCTGCCAACTCCAGGGTGTGATTCATCCAATTTTTGGCCTCCTGAAGCCAACCCCAGTGTCTCTTTAAAGTAATATCTGGGCTCCTGCTGCTGCCAACTCCAGGGTGTGATTCATCCAATTTTTGGGCTCCTGAAGCCAACTCCAGTGTATATTTGGGCTCCTGCTGCTGCTGCTGCCATCTCCAGGGTGTGAATCATCCAATTTTTGGGCTCCTGAAGCCAACCCCAGTGTCTCTTTAAAGTAATATTTGGGCTCCTACTGCTGCTGCTGCCAACTCCAGGGTGTGATTCATTCAATTTTTGGGCTCCTGAAGCCAACTCCAGTGTCTCTTTAAAGTAATGTTTGGGCTCCTGCTGCTGCTGCTGCTGCCAACTCCAGGGTGTGATTCATCCAATTTTTGGGCTCCTGAAGCCAAATCCAGTGTCTCTTTAAAGTAATATTTGGGCTCCTGCTGCTGCTTGCAACTCCAGGGTGTGATTCATCCAATTTTTGGGCTCCTGAAGCCAACCCCAGTGTCTCTTTAAAGTAATGTTTGGGCTCCTGCTGCTGCTGCCAACTCCAGGGTGTGATTCATCCAATTTTTGGGCTCCTGCTGCTGCCAACTCCAGTGTCTCTTTAAAGCAATGTTTGGGCTCCTGCCCCTCATAGTGATGCCACTTCAACTCTCTGCAATTGTGCCGCTCTGCGATTCTATTAGCGATGCCTCTGATCTGCATGTGATATTTATTCAGTATTATTTAACTAACCCAGCACGCATTCTGTGCGTGTTACAGCAAGGCAGAATGGTTTACAACCCTATTGAGGCTCTAGGAGGCTCAGAAATAGCCGTTTTTAATAGCGATTCGTCGCGAATTTATTCGGGTCGAAACGATTTTTGTCGGAAAATTCGGCGAATCAGTCGAATCGAATTTTTCAAAAGTTCGCTCATCTCTAATCACCTTTCCCTGACCCTACAGTGCATGAGCAAGCTCTCATCAGGTAAGAGCCGTTCATCATGTATGTGGCAAATGGGTGTGTTTGTGGCAATCGGGAATGCGAATGGGTGCATCCCCAGCAGTGGGCACGCATCTGAGTTGCTGGGGACAGGAACGGGTGCATACCACAAAGAAGGTAAGGATGGTCCGCCAGTGTTTACATGGTGAGGGAGCCAGGAAGAAGATGAGTCTTGCAGTGGCCTGGGGGGTGTCACACAGCAGGATGGATGTTGAATGATTGTAGCCTGCACACATTCTTAGTAGGTACTTGTCTATGTAGAAAGTGTGGTCTGTTGAGGCGTTCCTCTTTCCTGTCTCTGTACCTTGGAAAGTAAAATATTAACAATAGTAGTTAAAAATGAAAATTCCAAAAACAAAAAACACAACACCTCAGACATCAACATCATCAGAAGAAAAAGGGCTTGGATTGTTAATGTTGTGATACATGGAAATAGCCAAGCTGGCGTGAAGCAACTTGAGACTATCACAAGATACGAGGACCTGAAGATCAAAGTCCAGCAACTCTGGCACTTGCCAGCATCGGTGGTCATAGTGGTCATCGGCATGCTGGGTGCTGCCCCAAACATTTCAGGCGGCACTTGAAACAACTTGACCAAATCACCATCAGTCAGTTACAGAAGACCTCCCTGCTGGGCTCTGCAGTTATCATTTTCAGATACACCACATGATCTTAGAAGCGTGGGGAGATCCCAGTGGGTAATGCATTAAGGAATAATCCAGGGTGACCTAGTTTTACCATTGCTCTTCAGGATGGAAACAATCCTAAGGTCATCAATTCTGGAAAAGAGAGAAACGTGGCTAACAAACATCCAGAAACTCGCAGAAAACATTCCACTTGTGCATGGTTGATTTGTAGCTCTATGGAAAATTGTAAATCAAAATCCAGTGGTTGAAGGACTCATCCCCCATCTTTACTACTGAGATTCTGGTTTGGCCTAGACAAATATTCCACAGTGGTGCTGCAGAAGGGCAAAACTGAATTGCCCAGTGGGCAAGCCATAAAGATCTACCATGGCTGGCCTTTGGGTGTGTGAGGTGTACCATCGCACAGGGTGCCATTGTCAGGGGGTGCCACATGTTTACCCCCCCGCCTGCTCTAGGGTTGGGGGGTTTAAAGGCCATTAAAGCAAAAAAGTTTAATTTACATTTTAAATATTATTCATATCATGATAATAAACCAAAAATTGCTCAAGTAAAGGCTGAGGAGTTAAAATAAATGATTCACCCATACGTGACCCATCGAGTATTGGGGACAGCGGAGGGCGCTTTGCATTACCCTGAGGCAGTAAAGTCCATTGCACGTAGGGAGATACTTTCCAGAAAACATTTCATTCTAACGCCCAGGGCTTCTGGGTAATATGCGCTGCCTGTCTGCTCACATGACCATGCAGATACATCATAGCTAGTCAAGAGGTGAACAAAAGTGAAGAATGCAGGAGAAATGCAGTGCCAGTCTGACAGGACAACTGACACAACAAAGCACTGCATGGGCATTATTTAGAATAAATCAAAGGGAAAGTTGACAAAGAGACCTGTCTGTGGATCACAAATGAAACACTGAAGAAGACCTGATTCTAGCTGCACAAGAACAAGCTGCTGGGATTATAAACCCAAAAACGTGTTTTAAAACAGTAATAGTACCGTACCATGGCACTTACATATACAATGGACAAGATCAGGGCGGGATTAAGCGTGATGGAGGCCCCTGAGCACAAAATCTGGTGGAGGTCCCAGATATAGTACTTTTTTATCCTTTAAAATAATAGCCCAGCCAAGTAACTGATTGATGGTTGTCTGGCACCCGACCACTTACTAGAACATCAGAACGAGTCCCTTGTGCCACCCTTGTGTGTGCTGCTCGGGAACTCCTGCTTTGCCACTCTGGGTGGGGGGGGGTGTAGTCACCCAGCTGGCCCAGCAGAAAACAGTTCCCTTCATTTAGCTGCCAGCGGCTGTGCTTGGTAGCTTATGTGCAGTGAGTGGCCGCCAATTAACAGCTCTGCACGCACCCATCACTGCAGCGTTGCTGATGTTGGCTTTGCTGCTCTACACACCCCGTCCTGCCCTGTGGTGGCTTTGGCTTCAGGTTTGCAAAATCAGGGAGCTTGGGGACCTCCACAGCCGCTGATAGCTAGTTTGCCAGCCCTGTGGCCCATCAGACTGAAAAGCTTCCTGGGCCAGACCATAAAGGTTGGTGGAGGCCCCCTTTGCAGGCCAAGTGGAGGAGACCCCAGGGCGCGCGTCCCTTGCACCTCCCTCATAATCTACAAGAGGCTGGAACACAACACACCCAACCTCACCATTGTCAAGAAAAATTGAGTCTGGCTCATTGGCGTTGTGATACCTGCAGATAGCCAAGATGATAAGAAGCAACTTGAAAAGATCACAAGGAAGACCTGAACGTTAACATCCAGTGATCCTAAAACAAGCGTGGTGTCAGTGGTCATCAGCATTCTAGGTGCTGGGGCTCCAGTAAGTTGCAAAAGGCCCCCCCTGCTGGGCTCTGCTCGCACAATTCACCCATACATTACATCGTCCCCGGAGCTGGGGATAATCCCAGACAGTAATAAAAATACGAAGACTGACTTTGTGATCTTGTGTTGTGTTTTCTGTTGTTGCCAATAAAATAAAAACATATATTATTAATATTATTATTAGGTGCTGTACCAAATGGCACTCCAGATGGCACTAGAAACAAATAAACTTGTGTTAACTCGTTTTCTTGTTAGTAAAATAATACCTTGTCAACTTGTTTGCCCCACAACACCCCCGGTGGCCACCGGCTTTGCGGGGCAGACATGCGTGCCTTTACACCTGCCTGATGAACCTGGCTGCTGTCTGGCAGGAAAGTGGGAACGAACTGCGATTCCATTTTTAGTTTAAAGATACAAGGGCCTTTACATTTCAAAGAGATTTTCATTTTCTTCAAACAGTTAAAAAATACAGTTCTAAGTGCTAAACAGTCTGCTTTCTGAGTTAGTTTAGGTCAGCCAGATGCTCCTTCCACCCACTCTTCTAGTACAGTAGAGACTGTAAACAAGGAGAAAAGTTCCTTTGATTTGCTGATAAAATCCACCTGTTTTGGGAAGCGGTTGCGTCATTTGTTGGAAGCCATTGTGTTTATGTCCAGCAGCTATCCGCTAGGTTTGTTACAAATCAGCATGTTTGGCGGGGTGGGGCAGAGTCGTGATTTAATGGTTATCGGTCATCTGTGTTTCAATAGTTATTTTGAAGTTTGAGACATATGAAATGGCACAGGGAAGTTAATTCCAGAGGAGAGGAGAAGCACGTGAGAACTTTTGGATAAGAATGAAGAAGCAGACTAAGCAAACCTAAAAGAGGTTAATGTGAGCAGTTTGGAAAAGAGTTTAGTTTCCTTTAAAGGACAACTGTGGGTCAATGATAAATCTTTACTCACCTTCTTTACCACATGGAACACTTTCAGAAGATCTGTCCCCAAGCTGTTTTTTCTAGTCTGCCCCAGAACACCAACATAATGATGGTAAATTGGGGTCTGTTCTGCTTGACTTGCTTGACGTGAGCAGATCTGAGCACACCGTTTAGGCGAGAGGCCATGCATGTGCCGTAGGACCAGGGAAAGGTGAGTTAGACTGTGTGACCTGGGGGATTTACACAGCAGGGCACCCGACCCAGAGGCAAGGACCAAAACCCAGGATCTTGGGTTTTGGTCCACTTTAATATCAAGAAATGGTTAACTATCCACGTGTTCTAGCCATGTGAGGGTCATCTGTGTTTAATAACAAATAATAATTGAGTGCCCACTTGTTCAGGCCATGTGAGGATCATTTGTGCTTAAGAACATATAGTAGTTGAGTGTCCAATTGTTCAGGCCATGTCAAGGTCATTTGTGTTTAACAACACTTAGATGTTGAGTGTCCACTAGACCAAGCAGATCATTGTGAGGGTCATTTGTGTTTAATAATAAATAGTAGCTAAGTGTCCACTTGTTCAGGCATCGTGAGGCTCATTTGTGTTTAATAACAAATAGTAATTGAGTGTCCACTTGTTCAGGCCAAGTGAGGGCCATTTGTGTTTAATAACAAATAATAATTCAGTGTCCACTTGTTCATGCCATGTGAGGCTCATTTGTGTTTAATAACAAAAAGTGATTGAGCTTCCACTTGTTCAGGCCACACAAGGCTCATTTGTGTTTAATAACAAAAAGTAGTTAAGTGACCACTTGTTCAGGCCATGTGAGGGTCATTTGTTTTTAAAGAAAAGTAGTAGTTGAGTGTCCACTAGTTCAGGCCACATGAGGATCATTTGTGTTTGATTACAAATAGTAATTGAGTGTCCACTTGTTCAGGCCACATAATGGTCATTTGTGTTTAATGACTAATTCTAGTGGTGTGTCCACTTGTTTAGGCCACATGATGGTCATTTGTGTTTAATAACAAATTCTAGTGGCGTGTCCACTTGGGGGTCTTTGTTGTTTAATAACAAATATTAGTGGAGTGTCCACTTGTCAGGCCACTTAACGGTCCTTGCTGTTTCATAACAAATATCAGTGGAGTATCCACTTGTTCAGAACACTTAAGGATAACTTCTGTTGAATAACAAATATACGTGGAGTGTCCACTTGTTCAGGCCACTTGAGGATTTTTGCTGTTTAATAACAAATATCAGTGGAGTATTCACTTGTTCAGGACACTTGGGAGTCTTTGCTGCTTAATAACAGATATTAGTTGAGTATCCACTTGTTCAGGCCTCTCAAGTCATTTTCAGTTTTTTTTTTGTCCATTTCAGGCCACTGTAACTGCAGGTGGATAACAATGAACAAAGCAGCAAAAAAGGGACAGGGACGTGGCTGTGGTGGTGGTGCTGCTGGTGTTGGTGATAAATCTGGTGCTGCAGGGAGAGGACATGTTTCATCCTTGCCTGCTACAGCTTCCTCTGGTGCAAGCAGGTGCCAGGGTTTGTAGCATATCTTTGTAAGCCCCAATACTGCTGGCAGAGTGGTGAGGCCAGAACAAGTTGAGGCAGTTGTAGATAAAATGGCGTACAGTGCTACCAGTTCCATTGTATTGTCTTCCACCCTGTCCACTTCTGCCGAGAGTGCTGAGCCCTCCTCACCTCCTTCAAATTAGGAAGAAGCAGAGGAGGAAGAGGAAGAGCCATTTTCCTCCACCCCCACCGGACCTCTGACACCTATAAAAATGTAATATTTTAATGAATTCATTTATTGTATTATTTATTAAATTCATTTATTTATGTATGCATTTACATATGCATGTATATATTGATTGATGTTTGTATTTACTGATGTATTTATTTATTTCTGTATTTATTTCATTTTTTTTATTTTGTGTGATTATTTAGAATACTTTCCCTACCCCCATTTTGTGCAAGGCAATCGCCCAGGTGTTTGCCACCCCAACTTGACCAACCCAAACTTCTACGGGTCCGCTCCTCCCTACTTATGGCCTATCTCTCTGGCCAATCTGTGCTGGAATAGATTATTGCAATTCCTCTGATGTGTGTAGATGTCTATACCCATCATGCAATGCTTTGGGCATATATTTGATTCAGGATTTTTAATATTGGGTGATTTTGTGATACAGAGCCTTAAGGGGGCTCAGATCTTTGCTATAGGGGTCCTGTAAATCATAATTAACCCTTTTAGCTACATCTACACACCTTTATCTCTTACTCTCCATCCTGTGTCAAACCCTTCCTCTCCATCCTAAATGCCATTCTGAACTCAACCCCTTATTTTCTAGAGCAATACACATAAATCTGTTTTTTAGCCCACTTCCTCTCCATTGTGCACTAACCCCTCCATTTCTGCTGCGCAGCCGATTAACCCTTTCACTTCCATCCTACATATATGCCATTCTACATTAATCATTTTTCCTTCTCTGATGGCCACTTCCTCTTTCCACTAGGCTATACTGTTTATCAACCCCTTCCTCATCAAGCTATATGCCATTCTGCACTATAACCACCTCCTTCCTAAAACACTACATACTAATATCTTTCTCTGCAAGGACCATGACCTCTCTACTGTGCACTGAACCTCTACCCTCTGCTGTGATGAAGATATTCCTTTTGCCCTCCTATACAATGTTCTGTGCTTAACTCTCCACTTCTTTTACTTATCCCAGTTACAAAAGAGGTGAGAATGCAGCTTGCTACCCTATCATTGACCCACAATGACATTCTGTAAACCTTCTTGGCTAAAGGTAGCAACTACAATGAAAGCAAATTAGACCAAGAAGAAAAAAAAAATTAAAAGCTTTTTGTACCTTTAATGTCACCTACAGTCTTTACAATTCCGTTGAAAAAACGGAAACTTCGAGAATGTAGAAAAAAAAAATAAACAAGTACCGTATTTGCTGGCGTATAAGACAACTTTTTTTCCCCTGTAAAACATGCCTCCAAGTGGGGGGGTCGTCTTATACGCCGGGTGCACCTGGGTCACATACATATAAATGTACTTACCTTCACCAAGCTGGGCAGCAGCCCTCCTCCTCCTCCTGTAGGCAGCACTAGTTGATCAGAGCAGGGAGAGACTGAGCAGGCCAGCAGGGTGAGCGCCGAGCAGATCAGCTTTCCTGCTCTCAGGCACTGTGTGGGCAGGCAGGGGGCTGGCTCCTGGCACGCACTCCTGACATCCTGCCGTCGCTGCTCTCCACTTTGAAGGGGACTCTTCAGCATCTGATCTGAGGTGTGATTTATTTAAGATTTATAAAAAAAAAAAAAAGTTTCTATGGGGCATCCCCCAGTGTAAAACCCCCAACTGGCCCCTTTCCCAGACCCCACACATTACACACTATGTCATTAGATGGGACACATTCTAAACAACCCAGGCATGTCCCCAGCTATAGGCGAGCAGGGATATGGCCGCAGTGTAATGTGGTGTGGACTCTGGGAAACGGGGTCATTGGGGAAGTTTACACAGGGGGCACCCCAAATTGGGGGAGTTTACACAGGGGGCATCCCAACTTGGGAGAGTTTACACAGGGGCACCCCAACTTGGGATGCCCTACTGGGTTTTGTTCCCTGCATCAGGGGCAGCAAAATGGAATGCCCCCCTGTCTGAATCCCCCGTTTGGCCTTTTTCCCAGACTCCACACCACATTACACTGCGCCCACATTCCTGCTGGCCTTTAGTTGGGGCCTGTGCTGGCTATTCAGAATGCGTCCCATCTAAAGGCATAGTAGGGATATGGCTGCAGTGTAATGTGGTTTGGGCTCTGGGAAAGGGCCAGTTGGGGGGTTTCACACAGTAGAGGAAACCCAATTTGGCATGCCCCTGGAGTAGGGAACAAACCCACTGGGGCATTCCAATTCGGGATGCCCCACTGTAAAACCCTCCCTATTGGCCCTATTCCCAGAGCCAACACCACATTACCCTGCAGCTGCATCCCTACTATGCCTTTAGCTGGGACGCATTCTGAATATCCAGCACAGGCACGTCCCCAACTAAAGGCGAGCAGGGATGCAGCTGCAGTGTAATCTGATGTGCGCTCTGGGGAAAAAGGCCAGTCGGGGGTATTTCACACAGTGGGGCTTCCAAATTTGGGAGGCCCCACTGGGTTTTGTTCCCTACTCCAGGGGTATCCCAAATTGTGATCCTCCACTGTGTGAAACCCCCCATCTGGCCCTTTTCCCAGAGCCCAACGGCGAGTATATAACAAACTCTATATTTTGAGTGGAAATGTTGGTGGGTCGTCTCATACGCCCAGTCGTTTTATACGTTACATAAATACGGTAAGATAATGTGGCTCTGAATCTGTCAGATTGCAAGGGCATCTTTTTTGTACAGCCCTCTTCAGACCAACAATTTCTGTTGTTGATGTGGAGGTATTGGAGGTATTGTATGGTCGTGGTTATGCTAAAGGGTAACATTCTTCCTTGAATTTATCATCAGCTTTTGAAAAGAGGCCTGAACATTTTGTGCCCAAATTGTTTGGTATTCGGAACTGTTCATTAATTTACTCCACCTTGATGAAAGGCTCAGTTCAAGCTGCAGAAAAACTGCCTTAAAGCTTAATTCTGCCCCAACCATGTTTACTGTGGCTGTGGTGTTCTTTTGATGACATGCACCAGACATACCTCTTTGAATTATGGCCAAAAACTACAACTTCTGTCTCATCAGACCATAACACGTTTCCCATATGATTTTGGAAGACATTCTGAACACCCTGCCACTGCCCATCTATACTTTTCCGAGGACTCCTTATACTACCTCTGTTCCCAACCAAACATACATAATCCAAGGGCCATTCTACAGAGATGCCAAGTCCCCCAATTTCTTGGGTGTCTCAAGAAATTAACCCCTCTCACCTGGTAATCCGGCAATCATCTGATCTCACATGGGATTCTGCACCCTCACGTCACCCCTGGGAAGAGTAGCCACTCCTAAGGACGCCACAGCCCGCTGGCCCCCGCTTTTAGGTATTTCCGTCCGCTGCTAACTCGTGCGGTGGTGTCACTTCTGTTCTTGGTTGGCAGGCAATGCCCTTCAAACTTGGAGGAGGTGCTGCCTGGGGTGAAGCAGACTGTAAGTGATGCCACGCTGCCATGAGCCACTGCCATAAATCACACCCCATTAATAAGCCATGCCCATCAACCATGCTCCTGCCATGCCCATCAACCTGTAAACTGGTCCTCAAGGTTGGCATCTCTGATTCTATACTACTCTGTGACTCCCCCCAAAAATCTCTATATATGTTGCTTCAGCCTCCCTCTACTTTTGGTGTCCGCCATGTCTACTAAGGGTCCCCTGCTACCTTTTTGCAGCCTCCATAATATCCTTGAATGTGTATCATAGTATAATAGTACCCCTTTACAGGAAGGGGAAATGTGGCTGGGTACCATAATAGAATTATGCCTGTACAGCTCTGGTGGCAGCTCGTTCTTTGAAGACTAAAATGCAGAAACAAAGAAACATAACACTCAAAGAATGGATCAGCTATGCATCTGTATATATATATATATATATATATATATATATATATATATATATATACACACCATCCCCAACTCGCAAATGTTTATTCATAACCATTATGTGTGACTGTGGATGGGATTTAGAGTGTGAGCTCCTCTGTTGTAAACCTTGCAGAATTTGTCAGAGCTGTGTAATAAATATATTGATTGACTTTTTATAGACCTTGGAGGGAGTTATTTTATGACAGGATGGAGTATGTCGGACGCACATTATGTACTTCTTCAGCTTTTATCAACTCGGCAGAGCCAAACAATTTACAGATTTGGCAGTTGCTTGCCGGGATAGAGGTGTGCGCAAGCGAGGAATGATTTTTCGGTCTTACGGAGGAGCGGCCGGCGATCCTTCAGGGATCCCTTGCTGACAAATTTACGATGATGAAGTGCAACGGCAAGAAGAATGGATGACACAACAGATGAGGTTTAACACACAGCAGCGCTCCATAACTGCCATCACCATCCGCGTTGACCTTTATACGGAAAAATGAGGCGGATCCTCAAATTGCACATTCCTCAGTGTCCAATGATGACGCTCCTTGCATAACCCCCTGGCTTGCTGCTAACTTTTTTCTTTTATACTTTTATGCCCAAAGTTACGATGTTGTGACAAGATCCAAAAAAGAATTGCGCTCAAGCCAAGAGTGATGCTACATGACTGACGCAATGTGTTCAATTCCCCCGGCAGTCATCATCTGGACTAAAAAACATGTTTGCCGTCTTTTTATCTAAAATTCCAGCTTAACCCCTGAAGATTTCTAATGACATTAAAAGAATTGGATTTTAGTCCAATTTCCCATGCCAAAGTGGTACAAAACCAAGGAATTTGACTATCCCAGGCTTTGATCCCCTCCCCAATTTGGGATGCCCCCAGATAGCTCACAAAAACTCACCTCTTCCCGGTCTTGCACGGGCCCCTGTCCAATCAGAGATGCTTGCTGTTCAATGCATATTTAATGGTCGATAAACAGCACTGTGTGTGTAGGAATGTGAGCAGCTGCATACCCAGTAGCTGACATGGTTCTGATCCCAGCCTATCTGAATGGCTGGGGCAGGAGCGCACACACAGACCAAAGATGCTAATGCAATAGCAAGGGAGCCAGGAAGAAGGTGAGTTTTGTGGTGCCCTTTGGGGGTTCACATAGCTATGCATACCATTCCCATTGAGTTTTGTTCCCCTGAGCCATGAGCAGTTACCCTAAACATGGACACCAGGCCACAGGGTATTCCAAACCTGCACATTTGACCCTATCTGTTACACAAAAGCAGCTTTTAAAGGCTATTTCTCATAAATATATTGCAGTTTGAATTGATTTTGTGTGTGCTGTAAAAACACCAGGCCTCAGGGTATCCCAAACCTGCACATTTGACCCTATCTGTTACTCTAAAGCAGCTTTTAAAGGCTATTTCTCATAAATATATTGCAGTTTGAATTGTTTCTGTGTCTGCTGTAAAAACCCCAGCCCACATGGGCATCCCAAACACTAGCTTAAATATCTAAAGACTACCTGTCTAATAACTGCTTGCATTTTATAATTAACGTCACTTTTCCACAATCAAGGGAGGCCTCCTTTGTATGTGAGGAGGGGGCATCCCAAACACTAGCAGTAATATTTCAAGAGTACCTGTCTAATAAGTGCTTGCATTTTATAATTAACGTCACTTTTCCACAATCAAGGGAGGCCTCCTCTGTATGTGAGGAGGGGGCATCCCAAACACTAGCAGTAATATTTCAAGAGTACCTGTCTATTAACTGGTTGCATTTTGTAAATAAAGTCACTTTGTCAAATTGCCAGCAGCCATTGCCTTTAACCAGGGGGCATCCCAAATATGCTAGCATGCGTCTTTTAAGAGTGCTCACATTGGAGTTGGCAGCAGCAGCATTAGGAGCCCATATATTGCCTGAAAGACACACATATGAGCTGGCAGCAGCAGCATAGGGAGCCCATATATTGCCTGAAAGACACACCCAGGAGTTGGCAGCAGCATAGGGAGCCCATATATTGTCTGAAAGACACACCCAGGAGTTGGCAGCAGCATAGGGAGCCCATATATTGCCTGAAAGACACACCCTGGAGTTGGCAGCAGCATAAGGAGCTACCATGCATCAGCTACTACCATGGATCAGCCATTGTTGGCTGGAAATCCTGGTTGAACCATGCCTGATTCATCTTCACAAAGGTGAGTCTCTCCACATTATTCGTGGACAGAAAAGTTCTCCTTGGCATGACTATGGCCCCCGCCGCACTAAACACCCACTCAGATGGCACGCTACTGGCCGGCCAGGACAGCATTTCCAGGGCAAACTCTGCTAGTTGCGGCCACAAGTCAAGTTTGGCTGCCCAGAAGTCCAGCGAATCCTCAAGGTGTGTTGGCATGGTCATGTCAAGGTATGACACGACCTGCTGGTTCAGGTCCTGCTCCAGGTCTTCATGCTGCTCATGAGTAGCCTCACTATGCGAGTGTATAAAGCTACTCATTAGCGACTGAAGACTGAGGCTTCTGCTGATGGAGCTGCTGCTTCTTCTCCTTCCACCCCCCCCATCAGCCATGGCAGTGGAAGGTGATCGCAGAGGTCCCCCCGAGTCAGACCTGCGAGAGTATAGACCATGGCGCAGATAGGCATCGGCCAACTGACTACGTAGAATGTCTTTGTAGTAGGTCAGTTTGTCCTCCCTCTCGGCGGGTTTAAAAAATGCCCCCATTTTGTGCCAGTTCAGTTCTGACACGGCTTGATCGACCATTCCTGTCTGCTGCCTGTACTGACCTCTGCTTTGTTTGACCATGAAGCTGCCTGCCCCTCTGGATACCCCGTGATCTCTGACCTCCTGGTTTGACCCTTTGGCTACTCCTGACTACGCACCTGTCTCATCCCTGTACTCTGACGCACCCTCCGGATTGACTACCTGTGAATGAGCTCGGCTTCGGGATACCCTCGTGGTTCATCGACCTTCACCGTAAGCAGCCATCCTTTGCGCCTATTAAGACCTGGGGGCAACCATGTGCGGTGAGGCGTACCTAGCGTCCCAGCAAATGGGGGCTTGACTACAGGCAGAAGCGGCGGTGGAGATTGGGGGTTGCCTGCTTACAGAAGGCTGGTGTCCCGCTGGGCATCACAGTATGGACCATGGCACAGATAGGCATCGCCCAACTGACTACGTAGGATGTCTCTGTAGTAGGTCAGTTTGTCCTCCCTCTCAGTGGGTGTAAAAAATGCCCCCATTTTGTGCTGGAAGCGAGAGTCCAATAAGGTGGAGAGCCAGAAGTCATCCCGCTGACAAATGGAGACAATTATGCGGTCACTACGCAAGCACGTGAGCATGCATCGTGCCATTTGTGCAAGTGACTCGGAGGGACTACCTGTCTCCATCTCCACTGCAAACTGCCACGGTGTGTCTGGGTCAACTGTCTCGCCTTCCTCACAACCCTCTAGCTCCTGTGGCTGCTCCTGCTCCTCCTTTCCTGTCAGATGACTAGATAAAATGGCCATTTTATCAAACCTAAACTGTGCTTCGCTGTGCCCCACCCCCTCCTCCTCCTCCACTTCAGCCCCCAAAAGCTTCATGTGGCTGTGAAATGTATGCGCCATGTCTCCAGTGCCCTGACCAGCCATGGTTTCCAACATGTGTTGTAGCACATGAAGCAGTGGAATCACATCGTTCATCTCATAGTCCTGGCGACTGACTAATAAAGTAGCTTCTTCAAAGGGCCTGAGCAAACGTCAGGTGTCATGTATGAGCTGCCACTGGTTTACATTGAAGTTAAACAGGGGAGTCCCCCTACCTGTTTGGATCATCAAGAAATCCGTGATGGCTTTTCTCTGTTCCTATAGTCGATCCTGCCTATGGAGGGGGGAATTCCAACGGGTGGAAACATCGCAAATCAGACTATGTTTGGGGATAGCGTTCTGACGCTGAAGCTCAAGAAGGGTGCGCTTGGCGGGGTAGGAGTGGCTGAAGTGCATGCAAAGTTTCCTTCCCGTTGTTAGGATGTCTTGCAGATGGGGGGAAGACTTCAGAAAACGCTTGACAACTAGATTGAACACGTGTGCCATGGCAGGACGCATGGCTCAGGCTTCCTTGTCGCAGCGCAGACAAGATGTCCCTCCCAGTGTCAGTGACCATGGGTCCCATTTGCAGTTTTCGTGGAGCAAGCCATGATTTAATTTATTGAGTTCTCATTTTTAGCAGTTCCTCTCATGTATGGCTCTGTGGCTGAAGGCAAACCATGTGAAGAACAGCGTGAAACCACCGTGTCCTGCATACATGGTAGGCTGGAAGGGCACTGGGAAAAAAAAAATATTTAGAAAAAACAAAATACAAAAAAAAAAATAAAAAATGAAAAAAAATTGGTACAAAAATTCACAAAATATTAAAAAAAGTCGCTGTTGTGCAGGAACCACAATCACCCAGTGGGCCTTAAAGGATATGTATTGTCCCTGACCGTAGTTACAGCTGCAGACGTAGGCACTGCTGTGCACTTTGGTACACACTGACAGGCTAAAGGACTGGCCCACCTTCTTTTCAACAAAATTGTACAGGGCTGGTACTGCCTTCTTCGCAAAGAAATGACAGCATGGGACTCTCCACCTCAGCTCGGCACAAGCCATCAGTACTCTGAAAGGTCCACCACCTCAAAAGGGAGGGACTGCAGCACCAGCAACTTATTCAGGAGCACATTTAGCTTATGCACGTTGGATGAGTGGGCACATACTGTTGTCTCTTGGACATGGCTTGGCCAATGGATTGCTGACGGAATGACTGACTCGGATTAAGAGGAGGAGGAGCATCTGGAGCGACAGAGGATGGGTATGACACACAGTAGGTGGTGGAGCCTTGGCTGGCTGGAACAGGGAGCGGCGTGCCACTGGGTAATGCAGCAGGCTGGACCACCACTTTGGAGCCAACTCTCCCAGGCCGCTTGATGGTGACGCTGCAAATGTTGACGCAGGGCTGTGGGTCCAACATTGGGACCCTGGCCACACTTCACCTTCTGCCTACACATCTTTCATTTAGCCATGTTAACCTCCTGTGGATGCTTGATGAAAAACTGCCACATGGCCTTGTAGCTGATTTTTCCTACCAACAGTCCGCACTAATTCACTGTGCAACAGAATACACAGAGCTAGCTTGTTTCAAAATATTACAAAAAATCACCATAATATACAAAAGTATATAAATACTACAGTGTCCAATAAATATAATAGTCCAATCGATATGTGCAAAGTATATAGTAATACAATATTTCTAGAGTCTTCAACCACGTCCCAAGGTGCTTGTGTATTCCTATTCTTCTGTGCTCTTAACACCCATATGTGCAAATCCTTACCAAAAGGGGATCGTGAAAAAAGCCAAATTGAATAGTGATTGAATATCCTCCCCACGCTGCTGGACAACCGACTTAATTAAAAATCATCCACATCCAGACTTAGATCCCACAGAGCAAACGTTTTAACATATTCTCTCCGGATACATAAAATCAATGGATAACAGTCCGCACCTTGAATCGCTCCAACACAGGCGCTCACCAGTGGATTCAGATAGAAAAAATCCAAACTTTCATTCAGTGGCTTAAGTGCTGTGCTTCCTCATCTGTTTGTCTCCTTGGAAATCACTTCCTTATTCAGCTTTCAGTCCCCACCCTGCACTAATTCACTGCTGCTGCCGCCGCCGCCAGATCCAGGGACCCTCTTCCACTACCACCTGTGAAGATAGCCTGCCGCGGAATTGGTCTACCCCGAGCACATTTGCCTCCATACTTTCCCCTTCTGCCACCATGCTGGCCGCTAAATCTGTCACTCTCCATCACTCCAAGCCTTTAAAAGTGCCCTCAAAACTCACTAATGTCCTCCTCAGGTTCCTCAACAGTGTCTGCTTAAGAAGCCAAAACGCTTGCAACACCACTTCCCACGCCACTCTCCTCATCACTACTTGCCCGCCTAGTGGAAGAAGCGGCGAGTGTCTCCTCCACTTCTTGGCTGGGCAGTAGCTGCTGATTTTTCTGATTATCAGATCGTCCTCACTGAATAGTGAAGCTGAACCTTAAGCATAAGACATAACCGACAGTTGACTGGGGGTGTCAGATGTCACATGTGATACAGTGGATGATCGTGTTAACCAATGGATGATGGCAGATGGGTTGCTGGTCATGACACGACCGCTAGCTGATCCCGGGAGATCAGTCCTCTCACTGAGACTCCTGCTGCCACTCACCCCTAGTCTGCTGCAACCTCTGCTTGATGAATTTAGGCATCTGCAACTTCTCTGTGCCCATCCTGCCACTTCTCTGCCTGACATACTTAGTGCGTATATGAGGGGAGGACAAAACACTACACTACACTTAAAACAGGATTTGTCGATAAGAGCAGCAGGTGTGTAACTATCTATGGTCATTCACTAAGTAGTAACTAGGCCCTGAAGACTTTAACACGAACAAAGTGATGAAACTCTTTTTCAGAGACTGGCCTGCGTGGAAATGAATCGGGCATGGATCAGCCAAGATTTCCACCCACCAATGCCTGATACATTAGAGTAGATTGATCATGGGGCCAGACCAACACTAAAGAAATATGGATCGTGCAAAACAGATTTAAGGCGCTACTCTCCAGTTACAGACATTACTCCGCATCAGACCACAAGTAATTATTGAGAAAATGCTTTACGTTACTCTTACTTTTTATTAATATTCTTCGGATAAGATATCTGTGCTGAAAATCTGTATATGTTCTCTTAATGCTGCTGCCAACTCCAGGGTGTGTCTTTCTGACAATTTTGGGCTCCTGCTGCTGCTGCTTGCAACTCCAGTGTGTCTTTAGGCCGATTTGTGGGCTCCTGCTGCCAACTCCAGTGTGTCTTTCAAGCAATGTTTGGGCTCCTGCTGCTCCTGCTGCCAACTCCAGTGTGTCTTTCAAGCAATGTTTGGGCTCCTGCTGCTGCTGCTGCCAACTCCAGTGTGTCTTTCAAACAATTTTGGGCTCCTGCTGCTGCTTGCAACTCCAGGGTGTCATTCAGCCAATTTTTGGCCTCCTGCTGCTGCTGCTGCCAACTCCAGTGTCTCTTTCAAGCAATGTTTGGGCTCCTGCTGCTCCTGCTGCCAACTGGAGGGTGTCTTTCAAGCAATGTTTGGGCTCCTACTGCCAACTCCAGTGTCTCTTTCACGCAATGTTTGGGCTCCTGATGCCAACTCCAGTGTGTCTTTCAAGCAATGTTTGGGCTCCTGCTGCCAACTCCAGTGTCTCTTTCAAGCAATGTTTGGGCTCCTGCTGCTGCTGCTGCCAACTCCAGTGTGTCTTTCAAGCAATGTTTGGGCTCCTGCTGCTCCTGTTGCCAACTCCAGTGTCTCTTTCAAGCAATGTTTGGGCTCCTGCTGCTGCTGCTTGCAACTCCAGGGTGTATTCAGCCAATTTTTGGCCTCCTGCTTCTGCTGCTGCCAACTCCAGTGTCTCTTTCAAGCAATGTTTGGGCTCCTGCTGCTCCTGCTGCCAACTCCAGTGTGTCTTTCAAGCAATGTTTGGGCTCCTGCTGCTGCTGCTTGCAACTCCAGTGTGTCTTTAGGCCGATTTGTGGGCTCCTGCTGCCAACTCCAGTGTGTCTTTCAAGCAATGTTTGGGCTCCTGCTGCTCCTGCTGCCAACTCCAGTGTGTCTTTCAAGCAATGTTTGTGCTCCTGCTGCTGCTGCCAACTCCAGTGTGTCTTTCAAGCAATTTTGGGCTCCTGCTGCTGCTGCTGCTTGCAACTCCAGGGTGTCATTCAGCCAATTTTTGGCCTCCTGCTGCTGCTGCTACCAACTCCAGTGCCTCTTTCAAGCAATGTTTGGGCTCCTACTGCTCCTGCTGCTAACTCCAGTGTCTCTTTGAGCCAATGTTTGGGCTCCTGCTGCCAACTCCAGTGTGTCTTTCAAGCAATGTTTGGGCTCCTGCTGCTCCTGCTGCCAACTCCAGTGTGTCTTTCAAGCAATGTTTGGGCTCCTGCTGCTGCTGCTTGCAACTCCAGTGTGTCTTTAGGCCGATTTGTGGGCTCCTGCTGCCAACTCCAGTGTGTCTTTCAAGCAATGTTTGGGCTCCTGCTGCTCCTGCTGCCAACTCCAGTGTGTCTTTCAAGCAATGTTTGTGCTCCTGCTGCTGCTGCCAACTCCAGTGTGTCTTTCAAGCAATTTTGGGCTCCTGCTGCTGCTGCTGCTTGCAACTCCAGGGTGTCATTCAGCCAATTTTTGGCCTCCTGCTGCTGCTGCTACCAACTCCAGTGCCTCTTTCAAGCAATGTTTGGGCTCCTACTGCTCCTGCTGCTAACTCCAGTGTCTCTTTGAGCCAATGTTTGGGCTCCTGCTGCCAACTCCAGTGTGTCTTTCAAGCAATGTTTGGGCTCCTGCTGCTCCTGCTGCCAACTCCAGTGTGTCTTTCAAGCAATGTTTGGGCTCCTGCTGCTCCTGCTGCCAACTCCAGTGTGTCTTTCAAGCAATGTTTGGGCTCCTGCTGCCAACTCCAGTGTGTCTTTCAAGCAATGTTCGGGCTCCTGCTTCCAACTCCAGTGTGTCTTTCAAGCAATGTTTGGGCTCCTGCTGCCAACTCCAGTGTGTCTTTCAAGCAATGTTTGGGCTCCTGCTGCCAACTCCAGTGTGTCTTTCAAGCAATGTTTGGGCTCCTGCTGCTCCTGCTGCCAACTCCAGTGTCTCTTTCAAGCAATGTTTAGACCCCTGCCGCTGCCGCTGCTGCTGCTTGCCACTCCAGGGTGTGTCTCTCAGTCATTTTTTGGGCTCCTGCTGCTGCTGCTGCCAACTCCAGTGTCTCTTTCAGCCAATGTTTGGGCTCCTGCTGCCAACTCCAGTGTGTGTCTTCAGGCCAATTTTTAGGCTCCTGCTGCCAACTCCAGGATGTCTTTCAGCCAATATTTGGGCTCCTGCTGCTGCCAGCTCCAGGGTGTGTTTTTCAGACAATATAGGAGCCCTTCATAGTGATGCCACCTCAACTATCTGCAATTGTGCTGCTCTGCGATTCTAACAGTGATGCCTCTGATCTGCATGTCATAATTATTTACAGTATTATTTCACTAACCCAGCACGCTTCCTATGCATGTTACAGCACGACAGAATGGTTTACAACCCTATTGAGGCTCTAGGAAGCTCAGAAATAGCCGTTTTTAATAGCAATTCATCGCGAATAAATTCGGGTCGAAACTATTTTTGTCGGAAAATTCTGCGAATCATTCGAATCGAATTTTTCAAAAGTTCGCTCATCTCTAAATAGGACCTGGACTATGGGAGGTGGTTGTGGCAGGCGAGGGGGGAGGGTACAAACTATGCTGTGCCTCATTGCACTAATTGTTTTCTGTCAGGTGGAGCAGTGGCAGCAGTGTTTCAAACTGGCCCCAGCCGGGGCTACAAGATAATGGCCGTCGGCTCCCATAAGTGAGGACACTTCTAGTGCCAGCACTAGGAGTGTCCTCACTCACGGGAGCCGATGGCCATCTATGTAGCCCTGGCTGGGGCCAGTTTATAAGTGAACAATGTATAAGATTGGTTTGATAGTACATTCAAAAATTTGGAGCATTTAGCCAGAGTCTTTGCTGAGTTATAGGTAAGTCATGCTTGCTCTGTTTTTTTGAATTCCAGTAAAATCATGGCAGTTCTGTGTTTATTTTTTAAAATACTCATTACTAATTGTTAATGGAAGATTTTGAACTGTAAAAATACATTTTGGTAAGATCATAATTACCATCTCGTCCCTTGCAAATTGACCTTAAGATGGGTCTATTCCCTCAATTTTTTACAGATGGCGACTTATTGCTTAGGCCAGCCAAGATGGTAATGTCCAAGTATTTGAAATGCTGAGCATTCGAGTTCAGCGAACATAGCTTAGAGTTTGGATAGCTGAAGTTGTGTAAGATTGAAAGTAATGGCCGATGATATAGTTATATTGATCTTGAAATTGGGAAAAGGATCGGAACTTCCTAATGAGATTAATATAAGATGGGACCAAAGACTCTGGGCTACTTAGTCTGACTAAAAGGTCATCAGATTATGCTAATATCCTAGTTTCCTGATTGGTGACCAATATGCCGTTGATCTCCTTAGAATGTGTGATTGTATAAAATATTGTTGGTTGTAGAGTAGTGATGAGCAAGTAGTATTCGACCGAGCCGGTATTCGATCGAATACTACGCTGTTCGTCATACTCGATTTCGATCGAGTACAGCGGCGATGGCGCACTCACAATTCGTTTCCCCTCCCACCTTCCCTGGCGCGTTTTTTACACCAATCACCATGCAGGGGGGGGTGGGACAGGTCCTGGGAGGACGCTGGCATCGTGAAAACGGCGTCTACACGCATTGGCTGGAAAAACCATGTGACCTCGAATATACAAAACTCAGCACTTCCTCTTCGTCAGCATTAGCAGCTTGAACTTAGTGAGGGACAGACGCTCACAGCAGGGAAAGACAGGCTGTCGCTGGCAGGGCCCCAGAAGCTCGGAATATCGCTTTTACCACCATCTATACCAGCTACCAGAAGACAAGACAGTCCTTAAGAGCCCTTATTAGGGCTGCTACGCTGAACAGTATATAGCTCATTTTCTATTTAGTCAGGCAGGGCCCCAGAAGCTCAGAATATACCTTTTACCACCATATATACCAGCTACCAGAAGACAAGACAGTCCTTAATAGCCCTTATTAGGGCTGCTACGCTGAACAGTATATAGCTCATTTTCTATTTAGTCAGGCAGGGCCCCAGAAGCTCAGAATATACCTTTTACCACCATATATACCAGCTACCAGAAGACAAGACAGTCCTTAATAGCCCTTATTAGGGCTGCTACGCTGAACAGTATATAGCTCATTTTCTATTTAGTCAGGCAGGGCCCCAGAAGCTCAGAATATACCTTTTACCACCATATATACCAGCTACCAGAAGACAAGACAGTCCTTAATAGCCCTTATTAGTGCTGCTATGTTGAACAGTATATAGCTCATATTCTATGTAGTCAGGCAGGGCCCCAGAAGCTCAGAATATACCTTTTACCACCATATATACCAGCTACCAGAAGACAAGACAGTCCTTAATCCCTTATTAGTGCTGCTACGTTGAACAGTATATAGCTCATTTTCTATTTAGTCAGGCAGGGCCCCAGAAGCTCAGAATATACCTTTTACCACCATATATACCAGCTACCAGAAGACAAGACAGTCCTTAATAGCCCTTATTAGGGCTGCTACGCTGAACAGTATATAGCTCATTTTCTATTTAGTCAGGCAGGGCCCCAGAAGCTCAGAATATACCTTTTACCACCATATATACCAGCTACCAGAAGACAAGACAGTCCTTAAGAGCCCTTATTAGGGCTGCTACGCTGAACAGTATATAGCTCATTTTCTATTTAGTCAGGCAGGGCCCCAGAAGCTCAGAATATACCTTTTACCACCATATATACCAGCTACCAGAAGACAAGACAGTCCTTAAGAGCCCTTATTAGGGCTGCTACGCTAAACAGTATATAGCTCATTTTCTATTTAGTCAGGCAGGGCCCCAGAAGCTCAGAATATACCTTTTACCACCATATATACCAGCTACCAGAAGACAAGACAGTCCTTAAGAGCCCTTATTAGGGCTGCTACGCTGAACAGTATATAGCTCATTTTCTATTTAGTCAGGCAGGGCCCCAGAAGCTCAGAATATACCTTTTACCACCATATATACCAGCTACCAGAAGACAAGACAGTCCTTAAGAGCCCTTATTAGGGCTGCTACGCTGAACAGTATATAGCTCAGTCATTTTCTATTTAGTCAGGCAGGGCCCCAGAAGCTCAGAATATACCTTTTACCACCATATATACCAGCTACCAGAAGACAAGACAGTCCTTAATAGCCCTTATTAGGGCTGCTACGCTGAACAGTATATAGCTCATTTTCTATTTAGTCAGGCAGGGCCCCAGAAGCTCAGAATATACCTTTTACCACCATATATACCAGCTACCAGAAGACAAGACAGTCCTTAATCCCTTATTAGTGCTGCTACGTTGAACAGTATATAGCTCATATTCTATGTAGTCAGGCAGGGCCCCAGAAGCTCAGAATATACCTTTTACCACCATATATACCAGCTACCAGAAGACAAGACAGTCCTTAATCCCTTATTAGTGCTGCTACGTTGAACAGTATATAGCTCATTTTCTATTTAGTCAGGCAGGGCCCCAGAAGCTCAGAATATACCTTTTACCACCATATATACCAGCTACCAGAAGACAAGACAGTTCTTAAGAGCCCTTATTAGGGCTGCTACGCTGAACAGTATATAGCTCATTTTCTATTTAGTCAGGCAGGGCCCCAGAAGCTCAGAATATACCTTTTACCACCATATATACCAGCTACCAGAAGACAAGACAGTCCTTAATAGCCCTTATTAGGGCTGCTACGCTGAACAGTATATAGCTCATTTTCTATTTAGTCAGGCAGGGCCCCAGAAGCTCAGAATATACCTTTTACCACCATATATACCAGCTACCAGAAGACAAGACAGTTCTTAAGAGCCCTTATTAGGGCTGCTACGCTGAACAGTATATAGCTCATTTTCTATTTAGTCAGGCAGGGCCCCAGAAGCTCAGAATATACCTTTTACCACCATATATACCAGCTACCAGAAGACAAGACAGTCCTTAATAGCCCTTATTAGGGCTGCTACGCTGAACAGTATATAGCTCATTTTCTATTTAGTCAGGCAGGGCCCCAGAAGCGCAGAATATACCTTTTACCACCATATATACCAGCTACCAGAAGACAAGACAGTCCTTAATAGCCCTTATTAGGGCTGCTACGCTGAACAGTATATAGCTCATTTTCTATTTAGTCAGGCAGGGCCCCAGAAGCTCAGAATATACCTTTTACCACCATATATACCAGCTACCAGAAGACAAGACAGTCCTTAAGAGCCCTTATTAGGGCTGCTACGCTGAACAGTATATAGCTCATTTTCTATTTAGTCAGGCAGGGCCCCAGAAGCTCAGAATATACCTTTTACCACCATATATACCAGCTACCAGAAGACAAGACAGTCCTTAATAGCCCTTATTAGGGCTGCTACGCTGAACAGTATATAGCTCATATTCTATGTAGTCAGGCAGGGCCCCAGAAGCTCAGAATATACCTTTTACCACCATATATACCAGCTACCAGAAGACAAGACAGTCCTTAATCCCTTATTAGTGCTGCTACGTTGAACAGTATATAGCTCATTTTCTATTTAGTCAGGCAGGGCCCCAGAAGCTCAGAATATACCTTTTACCACCATATATACCAGCTACCAGAAGACAAGACAGTCCTTAAGAGCCCTTATTAGGGCTGCTACGCTGAACAGTATATAGCTCAGTCATTTTCTATTTAGTCAGGCAGGGCCCCAGAAGCTCAGAATATACCTTTTACCACCATATATACCAGCTACCAGAAGACAAGACAGTCCTTAATAGCCCTTATTAGGGCTGCTACGCTGAACAGTATATAGCTCATTTTCTATTTAGTCAGGCAGGGCCCCAGAAGCTCAGAATATACCTTTTACCACCATATATACCAGCTACCAGAAGACAAGACAGTCCTTAATCCCTTATTAGTGCTGCTACGTTGAACAGTATATAGCTCATTTTCTATTTAGTCAGGCAGGGCCCCAGAAGCTCAGAATATACCTTTTACCACCATATATACCAGCTACCAGAAGACAAGACAGTCCTTAATAGCCCTTATTAGGGCTGCTACGCTGAACAGTATATAGCTCATTTTCTATTTAGTCAGGCAGGGCCCCAGAAGCTCAGAATATACCTTTTACCACCATATATACCAGCTACCAGAAGACAAGACAGTCCTTAATAGCCCTTATTAGGGCTGCTACGCTGAACAGTATATAGCTCATTTTCTATTTAGTCAGGCAGGGCCCCAGAAGCGCAGAATATACCTTTTACCACCATATATACCAGCTACCAGAAGACAAGACAGTCCTTAATAGCCCTTATTAGGGCTGCTACGCTGAACAGTATATAGCTCATTTTCTATTTAGTCAGGCAGGGCCCCAGAAGCTCAGAATATACCTTTTACCACCATATATACCAGCTACCAGAAGACAAGACAGTCCTTAAGAGCCCTTATTAGGGCTGCTACGCTGAACAGTATATAGCTCATTTTCTATTTAGTCAGGCAGGGCCCCAGAAGCTCAGAATATACCTTTTACCACCATATATACCAGCTACCAGAAGACAAGACAGTCCTTAATAGCCCTTATTAGGGCTGCTACGCTGAACAGTATATAGCTCATATTCTATGTAGTCAGGCAGGGCCCCAGAAGCTCAGAATATACCTTTTACCACCATATATACCAGCTACCAGAAGACAAGACAGTCCTTAATCCCTTATTAGTGCTGCTACGTTGAACAGTATATAGCTCATTTTCTATTTAGTCAGGCAGGGCCCCAGAAGCTCAGAATATACCTTTTACCACCATATATACCAGCTACCAGAAGACAAGACAGTCCTTAAGAGCCCTTATTAGGGCTGCTACGCTGAACAGTATATAGCTCAGTCATTTTCTATTTAGTCAGGCAGGGCCCCAGAAGCTCAGAATATACCTTTTACCACCATATATACCAGCTACCAGAAGACAAGACAGTCCTTAATAGCCCTTATTAGGGCTGCTACGCTGAACAGTATATAGCTCATTTTCTATTTAGTCAGGCAGGGCCCCAGAAGCTCAGAATATACCTTTTACCACCATATATACCAGCTACCAGAAGACAAGACAGTCCTTAATCCCTTATTAGTGCTGCTACGTTGAACAGTATATAGCTCATTTTCTATTTAGTCAGGCAGGGCCCCAGAAGCTCAGAATATACCTTTTACCACCATATATACCAGCTACCAGAAGACAAGACAGTCCTTAATAGCCCTTATTAGGGCTGCTACGCTGAACAGTATATAGCTCATTTTCTATTTAGTCAGGCAGGGCCCCAGAAGCTCAGAATATACCTTTTACCACCATATATACCAGCTACCAGAAGACAAGACAGTCCTTAATAGCCCTTATTAGGGCTGCTACGCTGAACAGTATATAGCTCATTTTCTATTTAGTCAGGCAGGGCCCCAGAAGCTCAGAATATACCTTTTACCACCATATATACCAGCTACCAGAAGACAAGACAGTCCTTAAGAGCCCTTATTAGGGCTGCTACGCTGAACAGTATATAGCTCATTTTCTATTTAGTCAGGCAGGGCCCCAGAAGCTCAGAATATACCTTTTACCACCATATATACCAGCTACCAGAAGACAAGACAGTCCTTAAGAGCCCTTATTAGGGCTGCTACGCTGAACAGTATATAGCTCATATCCTATGTAGGCAGGCAGGGCCCCAGAAGCTCAGAATATACCTTTTACCACCATATATACCAGCTACCAGAAGACAAGACAGTCCTTAATAGCCCTTATTAGGGCTGCTACGCTGAACAGTATATAGCTCATTTTCTATTTAGTCAGGCAGGGCCCCAGAAGCTCAGAATATACCTTTTACCACCATATATACCAGCTACCAGAAGACAAGACAGTCCTTAAGAGCCCTTATTAGGGCTGCTACGCTGAACAGTATATAGCTCATTTTCTATTTAGTCAGGCAGGGCCCCAGAAGCTCAGAATATACCTTTTACCACCATATATACCAGCTACCAGAAGACAAGACAGTCCTTAAGAGCCCTTATTAGGGCTGCTACGCTAAACAGTATATAGCTCATTTTCTATTTAGTCAGGCAGGGCCCCAGAAGCTCAGAATATACCTTTTACCACCATATATACCAGCTACCAGAAGACAAGACAGTCCTTAAGAGCCCTTATTAGGGCTGCTACGCTGAACAGTATATAGCTCATTTTCTATTTAGTCAGGCAGGGCCCCAGAAGCTCAGAATATACCTTTTACCACCATATATACCAGCTACCAGAAGACAAGACAGTCCTTAAGAGCCCTTATTAGGGCTGCTACGCTGAACAATATATAGCTCATTTTCTATTTAGTCAGGCAGGGCCCCAGAAGCTCAGAATATACCTTTTACCACCATATATACCAGCTACCAGAAGACAAGACAGTCCTTAATAGCCCTTATTAGGGCTGCTACGCTGAACAGTATATAGATTATTTTCTATTTAGTCAGGCAGGGCCCCAGAAGCTCAGAATATACCTTTTACCACCATATATACCAGCTACCAGAAGACAAGACAGTCCTTAATCCCTTATTAGTGCTGCTACGTTGAACAGTATATAGCTCATATTCTATGTAGTCAGGCAGGGCCCCAGAAGCTCAGAATATACCTTTTACCACCATATATACCAGCTACCAGAAGACAAGACAGTCCTTAATCCCTTATTAGTGCTGCTACGTTGAACAGTATATAGCTCATTTTCTATTTAGTCAGGCAGGGCCCCAGAAGCTCAGAATATACCTTTTACCACCATATATACCAGCTACCAGAAGACAAGACAGTTCTTAAGAGCCCTTATTAGGGCTGCTACGCTGAACAGTATATAGCTCATTTTCTATTTAGTCAGGCAGGGCCCCAGAAGCTCAGAATATACCTTTTACCACCATATATACCAGCTACCAGAAGACAAGACAGTCCTTAATAGCCCTTATTAGGGCTGCTACGCTGAACAGTATATAGCTCATTTTCTATTTAGTCAGGCAGGGCCCCAGAAGCTCAGAATATACCTTTTACCACCATATATACCAGCTACCAGAAGACAAGACAGTCCTTAAGAGCCCTTATTAGGGCTGCTACGCTGAACAGTATATAGCTCAGTCATTTTCTATTTAGTCAGGCAGGGCCCCAGAAGCTCAGAATATACCTTTTACCACCATATATACCAGCTACCAGAAGACAAGACAGTCCTTAATAGCCCTTATTAGGGCTGCTACGCTGAACAGTATATAGCTCATTTTCTATTTAGTCAGGCAGGGCCCCAGAAGCTCAGAATATACCTTTTACCACCATATATACCAGCTACCAGAAGACAAGACAGTCCTTAATCCCTTATTAGTGCTGCTACGTTGAACAGTATATAGCTCATTTTCTATTTAGTCAGGCAGGGCCCCAGAAGCTCAGAATATACCTTTTACCACCATATATACCAGCTACCAGAAGACAAGACAGTCCTTAATAGCCCTTATTAGGGCTGCTACGCTGAACAGTATATAGCTCATTTTCTATTTAGTCAGGCAGGGCCCCAGAAGCTCAGAATATACCTTTTACCACCATATATACCAGCTACCAGAAGACAAGACAGTCCTTAAGAGCCCTTATTAGGGCTGCTACGCTGAACAGTATATAGCTCAGTCATTTTCTATTTAGTCAGGCAGGGCCCCAGAAGCTCAGAATATACCTTTTACCACCATATATACCAGCTACCAGAAGACAAGACAGTCCTTAATAGCCCTTATTAGGGCTGCTACGCTGAACAGTATATAGCTCATTTTCTATTTAGTCAGGCAGGGCCCCAGAAGCTCAGAATATACCTTTTACCACCATATATACCAGCTACCAGAAGACAAGACAGTCCTTAATCCCTTATTAGTGCTGCTACGTTGAACAGTATATAGCTCATTTTCTATTTAGTCAGGCAGGGCCCCAGAAGCTCAGAATATACCTTTTACCACCATATATACCAGCTACCAGAAGACAAGACAGTCCTTAATAGCCCTTATTAGGGCTGCTACGCTGAACAGTATATAGCTCATTTTCTATTTAGTCAGGCAGGGCCCCAGAAGCTCAGAATATACCTTTTACCACCATATATACCAGCTACCAGAAGACAAGACAGTCCTTAATAGCCCTTATTAGGGCTGCTACGCTGAACAGTATATAGCTCATTTTCTATTTAGTCAGGCAGGGCCCCAGAAGCTCAGAATATACCTTTTACCACCATATATACCAGCTACCAGAAGACAAGACAGTCCTTAAGAGCCCTTATTAGGGCTGCTACGCTGAACAGTATATAGCTCATTTTCTATTTAGTCAGGCAGGGCCCCAGAAGCTCAGAATATACCTTTTACCACCATATATACCAGCTACCAGAAGACAAGACAGTCCTTAAGAGCCCTTATTAGGGCTGCTACGCTGAACAGTATATAGCTCATATCCTATGTAGGCAGGCAGGGCCCCAGAAGCTCAGAATATACCTTTTACCACCATATATACCAGCTACCAGAAGACAAGACAGTCCTTAATAGCCCTTATTAGGGCTGCTACGCTGAACAGTATATAGCTCATTTTCTATTTAGTCAGGCAGGGCCCCAGAAGCTCAGAATATACCTTTTACCACCATATATACCAGCTACCAGAAGACAAGACAGTCCTTAATCCCTTATTAGTGCTGCTACGTTGAACAGTATATAGCTCATTTTCTATTTAGTCAGGCAGGGCCCCAGAAGCTCAGAATATACCTTTTACCACCATATATACCAGCTACCAGAAGACAAGACAGTCCTTAATAGCCCTTATTAGGGCTGCTACGCTGAACAGTATATAGCTCATTTTCTATTTAGTCAGGCAGGGCCCCAGAAGCTCAGAATATACCTTTTACCACCATATATACCAGCTACCAGAAGACAAGACAGTCCTTAAGAGCCCTTATTAGGGCTGCTACGCTGAACAGTATATAGCTCATTTTCTATTTAGTCAGGCAGGGCCCCAGAAGCTCAGAATATACCTTTTACCACCATATATACCAGCTACCAGAAGACAAGACAGTCCTTAAGAGCCCTTATTAGGGCTGCTACGCTGAACAGTATATAGCTCATTTTCTATTTAGTCAGGCAGGGCCCCAGAAGCTCAGAATATACCTTTTACCACCATATATACCAGCTACCAGAAGACAAGACAGTCCTTAAGAGCCCTTATTAGGGCTGCTACGCTGAACAGTATATAGCTCATTTTCTATTTAGTCAGGCAGGGCCCCAGAAGCTCAGAATATACCTTTTACCACCATATATACCAGCTACCAGAAGACAAGACAGTCCTTAAGAGCCCTTATTAGGGCTGCTACGCTGAACAGTATATAGCTCATTTTCTATTTAGTCAGGCAGGGCCCCAGAAGCTCAGAATATACCTTTTACCACCATATATACCAGCTACCAGAAGACAAGACAGTCCTTAATCCCTTATTAGTGCTGCTATGTTGAACAGTATATAGCTCATATTCTATGTAGTCAGGCAGGGCCCCAGAAGCTCAGAATATACCTTTTACCACCATATATACCAGCTACCAGAAGACAAGAGAGTCATTAAGAGCCCTTATTAGGGCTACTATGCTGAACAGTATATAGCTCATTCTAGCTATATACACACTGCACACAATGGCTGCTTTAGTGAGGGGTAGCTGCTGCTGCTGGAATAGGGACAGAAAGACTTCAGTGGTGTATTAGCACCTATATACAAAACTATATACACTCTGCTCAAAACGGCTGCTTTAGTGAGGGGTAGCTGCTGATGCTGGAATATGGACAGAAAGACTTCAGTGGTGTATTAGCACCTATATACAAAACTATATTTTGCACTACTGTTTTGTGTCCTCTGTGCCAACAAAACCTTGTTATATACCCGGTGCGTATAGGCACCATTTCACCTTCTGTCAGTATACGGCTGTATAGCCAGGTGTTTTTCTTAAAAATATTTTTATATTTGGCACTACTGTTTTGTGTCCTCTTTACCAACAAAACCTTGTTATATACCCGGTGCGTATATAGGCACCATTTCACCTTCTGGCAGTATACGGCTGTATAGCCAGGTGTTTTTCTTAAAAATATTTTTATATTTGGCACTACTGTTTTGTGTCCTCTTTACCAACAAAACCTTGTTATATACCCGGTGCGTATATAGGCACCATTTCACCTTCTGGCAGTATACGGCTGTATAGCCAGGTGTTCTTAAAAATATATTTATATTTGGCACTACTGTTTTGTGTCCTCTGTGCCAACAAAACACTGTTTTATACACAGTGCGTATAGGCACCATTTCACCTTCTGGCAGTATACGGCTGTATAGCCAGGTGTTCTTAAAAATATATTTATATTTGGCACTACTGTTTTGTGTCCTCTGTGCCAACAAAACACTGTTTTATACACGGTGCGTATAGGCACCATTTCACCTTCTGGCAGTATACGGCTGTATAGCCAGGTGTTCTTAAAAATATATTTATATTTGGCACTACTGTTTTGTGTCCTCTGTGCCAACAAAACACTGTTTTATACACGGTGCGTATAGGCACCATTTCACCTTCTGGCAGTATACGGCTGTATAGCCAGGTGTTCTTCTTAAAAATATTTTTATATTTGGCATAACGCGTGGCCAAAAAAGTAAAACGTCTGAAATGCGGAGGGCTAGCGCAAAGGGACGTGGACGAGGACGGGGGCGCGGAAATGCTGGTGGGGGCACAAACCGCGTTGAAGCCAGTGGGGATACAATGCGTGCTGGTGAGGGGCAGCCAGCATTACGCTCATCCAGCTTCCCTGCCTTTATGGGACAGTTATGCGGGGGGCGGGGTACAGGCCTGATAAGGCCTGAGCAGCGTGAACAGGTGGTGCAATGGATGGCCGATAACGCTTCCAGTCACTTGTCCACCACCCAGTCATCCACACAGTCTCACTCTGACCCTCCTTCCTCCCAACCTGGCCAACAGAGTCAGCCCAACCTTGACCCCTCCCAGGACCTCTTTTCGGGTCCTTTTCCAGATGTGCTGCAAGAATCCCAGGAGCTAGCAGAGGAATTTGTTTGTATTGATGCCCAAACACTTGAGTATCCGCCATCTGCTAGTGATGTGGACCCGGAACCAGCATCTGCTATCATGAGCGATGATGATGAGACGCAGTTGCCATCAAGGGAGGCTGTTGGAATGTCCAGTGGGCAGGAGGAGGAGCAGAGAGAGGAAGTGGAAGAGGAGGTGGTGGACGACGAAATGACCGACCCCACTTGGACAGGGGTGATGTCCAGCGGGGAAAGCAGTGGAGATGCGGTCTGCGCATCACCGAATAAGGCAGCAAGAGGCAGAGGACAGTCCAGAGGCAGAGGACAGTCCAGACAGAGAAGGCAGGCCACAGCCAGCAGGGCCGAAGCTCTTCCCGGCAGCAGGCAGTCGCGCGAAGCTCCCCCATCGAGGCCTCGTACTTCTGTGGTGTGGAGATTTTTTAACGTTTGCGCGGATGACAAACTGAGCGCGGTTTGCGCAATCTGCCACTCAAAACTGAGTAGGGGCTCTGAGAAGAGCAATCTGACCACCTCAGGCATGCGCCGTCACTTGGAATTCAAGCACTGGGCTGAGTGGGAGAGAGCAAACGCAATACAACCTGCGCCCGGTCTTGCTGCCACTGCCTCTTCCCCTTTGTTGTGTGCTGCCACTGCAGTCCAGACCTCCAGCCAGGACACCTCCACATCTGCCTCTGCCTGGGCTACTTTGGGGCCTTCTCCTTCAGCCCCACCTTCCCCCGCATCTTCGTCTGCACCTTCCATCTCTTCGTCCCATCAACTGTCCATCTCGCAGGCGTTCAACCGCAGGCGGAAGTACGCCTCCAGTCACCCCCAAGCCCAAGCCTTAACCTGCCTCATCTCCAAACTGCTGGCCCTGGAGATGTTGCCGTTTAGGCTTGTGGAGACGCAGGCCTTCCGCGACCTGATGGCGGCTGCCGCACCTCGCTATTCCGTCCCTAGCCGCCACTATTTTTCCCGGTGTGGCATCCCCGCCCTGCACCAGCACGTGTCGCGTAACATCAGGCGGGCCCTGAGGTACGCAGTCAGCGCAAAGGTCCACTTGACCACCGACTCGTGGACAAGCGCTTGCGGCCAAGGACGCTACATCTCTTTGACGGCACACTGGGTGAATGTTGTGGAAGCGGGGACGGGGTCGCAAACAGGGACGGCCTACATACCACCCCCGCCCAAGATTGCCAGCACGGGTTCTGATAGACCACCCCTCCTCTTCCTCCTCCTCCTCCTCCTCTGCCTTAACATCGCCCTCAGCCCCTAGCTGGAAGCGTTGCAGCACTGGCGCGGGGAGACGTCAGCAGGCGGTGCTTAAGCTCATCAGCTTGGGCGACAGGAAGCACAGCGCCGCAGAGGTGAGGCACGCCATATTGCAGCAGACAGAGATGTGGCTGTCGCCGCTGCAGCTAGGACCAGGCATGGTCGTGTGCGATAACGGCCGTAACCTGGTGGCGGCTCTGGAGCTTGCAGAACTCAATCACGTACCATGCCTGGCCCACGTTTTTAATTTGGTAGTACAAAAGTTTCTAAAGACTTACCCCAACCTGGCAGAGCTACTGGTCAAAGTGCGGCGCTTGTGCGCTCTCTTTCGGAAGTCAACTGTAGCTGCTGCTAGCTTAAAAAAAATCCAGCAACGCCTCCATTTGCCTCAACATCGGCTGTTGTGCGACCTGCCCACTCGCTGGAATTCCACCTATTGCATGTTGGCCAGGGTGTGTGAGCAGCAGAAAGCATTGATGGAGTACCAGATGATGCATCCACGCGTGCCTCCAACTCAGCTCCCATAGTTTGCCAACCACGAGTGGCCATGGATGGCAGACATATGCGATGTATTGCGTATCTTTGAGGAGTCCACTAAGAAGGTCAGCAGCGAGGACGCTATAGTGAGCGTAACCATCCCGCTCCTATGCGTCCTTAAAGAATCGCTCATCGCAATAAGGGAGAACGCATTGCACACAGAGGAGACGGGGGTAGGAGGAGACGCAACGCAGGTAGACAGTCAGACCACACTTTTGTCTGCTGCTCGGTGGCAGTTGCAGGAGGAGGAGGATGAGGAGGAGGAGGACAACGTGGAGGTGGCTGTGGAAGAGGATGCTGGCGGCGAGGGTAGCAGTCAGGCTGTGTGCGTCCCATTGGTTCAGCGCGGATGGGGCGGAGAGGAGAAGGAAGAGGAGGAAATGGAAAATGATCCTTCTGGTGGGGGCAGTGAGGTCATGCCTACTCAGAGTCTGGCACACATGGCTGACTTCATGCTGGGCTGCTTTTCCCGGGACATACGTGTTGTCCGGATATTGGAGAACAAACTATACTGGGTCTTCGCACTCCTGGACCCCCGGTATAAAGATAACTTCTCCTCTTTTATTCCGGTAGAGGAGAGGACGAATCGATTACTGGAATACCAGAGGGAACTCTTGCAGAACATGATGCAGATTTTCCCACCCAGCATCGCTGGCGGCAGAGAGGAGAGTGTCTCCCAGAGTCTGACAACATCGATCAGGCCCACAGCCACCAGGGGAACACTCTCCAAGGTGTGGGACACGTTCATGTCACCCCCTCGTGCAACTTCCATCACTGCGGGGCCCGCTATCAGCAGGAGGGACAAGTATCGGCGGATGTTGCGGGACTACCTGGCAGACCACACCCCTGTCCTCCCCGATCCCTCGGCGACCTACACTTACTGGGTCTCCAAGTTGGACACGTGGCTGGAACTGTCCCTGTACGCCTTGGAGGTGCTTGCCTGCCCTGCCGCCAGCGTGCTATCAGAAAGGGTGTTCAGCGCAGCCGGGGGCATTATAACCGATAAGCGCAGCCGCCTGTCAACCGACAGTGCCGACAGGCTGACACTAATCAAAATGAACAGCAAGTGGATTGACCCGGACTTTGCTTGTACAACAGTGGAAAACAGCCAAGAGTGAAGTGCCATCTGTATGAAGTGCCATTTCCTCCTCCTCCTCCTCCTCCTCCTCCTCCTTAACCGCCGTAGAATTGCTGTATTAATAAAAAAAAATTATGGCTCACCTCTTGGGCTTAATACAATCAATTTTTAAGAGGTCTCAGCTCGTGGGACTCCACACAATTTTTAAGAGGTCTCAGCTCTTGGGACTCCACACAATGTTTGAGAGGTCTCAGCTCTTGGGCCTCCACACAATTTTTAAAAGGTCTCAGCTCTTGGGCCTCCACACAATTTTTAAAAGGTCTCAGCTCTTGGGCCTCCACACAATTTTTAAAAGGTCTCAGCTCTTGGGCCTCCACACAATTTTTAAAAGGTCTCAGCTCTTGGGCCTCCACACAATTTTTAAAAGGTCTCAGCTCTTGGGCCTCCACACAATTTTAAAAGGTCTCAGCTCTTGGGCCTCCCCTACTGCTGGGGTGACACACTGTAACAAACCTCCTCCTGTAAGCTTCCCCTACTGCTGGGGTAACACACTGTAACAAACCTCCTCCTGTAAGCTTCCCTTACTGCTGGGGTGCCACACTGTAACAAACCTCCTCCTGTAAGCTTCCCTGACTGCTGGGGTGACACACTGTAACAAACCTCCTCCTGTAAGCTTCCCCTACTGCTGGGGTAACACACTGTAACAAACCTCCTCCTGTAAGCTTCCCTGACTGCTGGGGTGACACACTGTAACAAACCTCCTCCTGTAAGCTTCCCCTACTGCTGGGGTAACACACTGTAACAAACCTCCTCCTGTAAGCTTCCCTGACTGCAGGGGTGACACACTGTAACAAACCTCCTCCTGTAAGCTTCCCTGACTGCAGGGGTGCCACACTGTAACAAACCTCCTCCTGTAAGCTTCCCCTACTGCTGGGGTGACACACTGTAACAAACCTCCTCCTGTAAGCTTCCCTGACTGCAGGGGTGACACACTGTAACAAACCTCCTCCTGTAAGCTTCCCTGACTGCTGGGGTGCCACACTGTAACAAACCTCCTCCTGTAAGCTTCCCTGACTGCTGGGGTGACACACTGTAACAAACCTCCTCCTGTAAGCTTCCCTTACTGCTGGGGTGACACACTGTAACAAACCTCCTCCTGTAAGCTTCCCTGACTGCAGGGGTGCCACACTGTAACAAACCTCCTCCTGTAAGCTTCCCTGACTGCAGGGGTGACACACTGTAACAAACCTCCTCCTGTAAGCTTCCCCTACTGCTGGGGTAACACACTGTAACAAACCTCCTCCTGTAAGCTTCCCTGACTGCAGGGGTGACACACTGTAACAAACCTCCTCCTGTAAGCTTCCCTGACTGCAGGGGTGCCACACTGTAACAAACCTCCTCCTGTAAGCTTCCCCTACTGCTGGGGTGACACACTGTAACAAACCTCCTCCTGTAAGCTTCCCTGACTGCAGGGGTGACACACTGTAACAAACCTCCTCCTGTAAGCTTCCCTGACTGCTGGGGTGCCACACTGTAACAAACCTCCTCCTGTAAGCTTCCCTGACTGCTGGGGTGACACACTGTAACAAACCTCCTCCTGTAAGCTTCCCTTACTGCTGGGGTGCCACACTGTAACAAACCTCCTCCTGTAAGCTTCCCTGACTGCAGGGGTGCCACACTGTAACAAACCTCCTCCTGTAAGCTGCCCCTACTGCTGGGGTGACACACTGTAACAAACCTCCTCCTGTAAGCTTCCCTGACTGCAGGGGTGACACACTGTAACAAACCTCCTCCTGTAAGCTTCCCTTACTGCTGGGGTGCCACACTGTAACAAACCTCCTCCTGTAAGCTTCCCTGACTGCTGGGGTGACACACTGTAACAAACCTCCTCCTGTAAGCTTCCCTGACTGCTGGGGTACCACACTGTAACAAACCTCCTCCTGTAAGCTTCCCCTACTGCTGGGGTAACACACTGTAACAAACCTCCTCCTGTAAGCTTCCCTTACTGCTGGGGTGCCACACTGTAACAAACCTCCTCCTGTAAGCTTCCCTGACTGCTGGGGTGACACACTGTAACAAACCTCCTCCTGTAAGCTTCCCCTACTGCTGGGGTAACACACTGTAACAAACCTCCTCCTGTAAGCTTCCCTGACTGCTGGGGTGACACACTGTAACAAACCTCCTCCTGTAAGCTTCCCCTACTGCTGGGGTAACACACTGTAACAAACCTCCTCCTGTAAGCTTCCCTGACTGCAGGGGTGACACACTGTAACAAACCTCCTCCTGTAAGCTTCCCTGACTGCAGGGGTGCCACACTGTAACAAACCTCCTCCTGTAAGCTTCCCCTACTGCTGGGGTGACACACTGTAACAAACCTCCTCCTGTAAGCTTCCCTGACTGCAGGGGTGACACACTGTAACAAACCTCCTCCTGTAAGCTTCCCTGACTGCTGGGGTGCCACACTGTAACAAACTTCCTCCTGTAAGCTTCCCTGACTGCTGGGGTGACACACTGTAACAAACCTCCTCCTGTAAGCTTCCCTTACTGCTGGGGTGCCACACTGTAACAAACCTCCTCCTGTAAGCTTCCCTGACTGCAGGGGTGCCACACTGTAACAAACCTCCTCCTGTAAGCTTCCCCTACTGCTGGGGTGACACACTGTAACAAACCTCCTCCTGTAAGCTTCCCTGACTGCAGGGGTGACACACTGTAACAAACCTCCTCCTGTAAGCTTCCCTTACTGCTGGGGTGCCACACTGTAACAAACCTCCTCCTGTAAGCTTCCCTGACTGCTGGGGTGACACACTGTAACAAACCTCCTCCTGTAAGCTTCCCTGACTGCAGGGGTGCCACACTGTAACAAACCTCCTCCTGTAAGCTTCCCTGACTGCTGGGGTGACACACTGTAACAAACCTCCTCCTGTAAGCTTCCCCTACTGCTGGGGTAACACACTGTAACAAACCTCCTCCTGTAAGCTTCCCTGACTGCTGGGGTGACACACTGTAACAAACCTCCTCCTGTAAGCTTCCCTGACTGCAGGGGTGCCACACTGTAACAAACCTCCTCCTGTAAGCTTCCCTTACTGCTGGGGTGACACACTGTAACAAACCTCCTCCTGTAAGCTTCCCTGACTGCAGGGGTGCCACACTGTAACAAACCTCCTCCTGTAAGCTTCCCCTACTGCTGGGGTGACACACTGTAACAAACCTCCTCCTGTAAGCTTCCCTGACTGCAGGGGTGACACACTGTAACAAACCTCCTCCTGTAAGCTTCCCTTACTGCTGGGGTGCCACACTGTAACAAACCTCCTCCTGTAAGCTTCCCTGACTACTGGGGTGACACACTGTAACAAACCTCCTCCTGTAAGCTTCCCCTACTGCTGGGGTAACACACTGTAACAAACCTCCTCCTTTAAGCTTCCCTTACTGCTGGGGTGACACAATGACACAAGAGGACATGTCTGACCACATCTCACACACACACACACACACACACACACACACACAATGACAATTAGGGGTGGGGTCTATATATTTTCCCCCTTGCCTATGCCATCTGTGGTTGTCATTAGGCAACGTGATTTTAAGGGGTGCAGAATTTTGTTCTTCTTTTTTGTACAGTTTGGCTTGGGGTCCATGGCAATGTAGAGGAAAGAAGGTTTCCTTGTCTTGTCTCACTTTACGTAGAAGTAATATTGTGTTTGGAGTGTATTGTTGAGAGGCTGTGATAGTGGCGTAATAGTGCGACTTGGGCGCGTTATATGCACCCAGACATGCTTCCCCTGCTGTCCCAGTTGCATTCCAGCAGTGTTGGCATCATTTTCTGATGTTTCAGGGTGGACTTGGTGACCTCCAAGTGGTCGAATTGAGATTTCCAAGTGTCGAGCATTTTTTTCCCATAGACTATAATGGGATTCGATATTCGGTCGAGTAGTCGAGTAACGCGGTCTATTCGAATCGAAATTCGAAATTTCGAATATTTCACTACTAGCTCATCTCTATTGTAGAGCAAAGGGGAGAGCGGACATCCCTGGTCTGGTAGCATTTTTGAGGGTTATCCTGTTAGTTTTGAATACATTACATTACATTAAGAGTTTTATGAATGTATTTTCAGAAAACTTGATCAAATGCTTTTTCAGCATCAATTGACAGGATAACTGATTGGGTTTTGGGTTTCTTGGTCTGATGAATTAGACTAATAACAGAGTAAATGTTTTCACTAGTGTTTCTCTCTGGCATAAAGCCTATTTGGTGTGGGGTAATTATTTTCTGTTGGACTGTTATTAATCGTGTTGCTAATATTTTAGCAAAGATTTTTAAGTCACAGTTAATTATAGATACTGCAAAATCTTGGCTCTTTATCAGATTTAGAGATCAAGCTAATTTTTGCCTGCTAAAGCAGTGGTGATCATCAATTAGATTAAATTATTTTCTTAGATATATGCTGTGTTTGTTCTTGAGGTAGTTATAAACTCGACAGCATATCCATCTGGTCCTGCGCTCTTTCCATTTTTTAATTGATCTATAGATTTATTGATCTCCACCTCTTTTATTGGTTTATCTAGTTCTGTTTTTAGTTTTGGGAGCTTCAAACTAACTATCATCGTCTTTTCCTGTCTTTTCTTCTAGGTTATATAACTCTAAGTCCATGTAAGGAAGTTAGGACCTTTATGTATTTTATTATCAGGTTTTGCTGCCAGCAGAGATTAAAAGTAAAAAAGGTTAATCTTCAGCTTTTTAGCAGAGGCCTGAAAGTTTTGTTCACAAACTGACTAATATTTGGAACTGTTCATATTTCCCTTTTCCTTGACTAAAGCCCCAGTCCCATTGCAGAAAAAAACAATGCTTCTGCCTCAATCATACTTCATTGTGGGTATGGTATTCTTTTGGGGATGGTCTGTGTTGACTTTGCAGCAAACATACCTTATGGCCAAAAAGTTCTACCATGTCTTCATTAGACAACACATTTCCCTGCAAGCCTTTGGCAGACTTGATGTAAATATTGGCAAAACATAGCCAAACTTAGATGTTTTTTCTTTGGAAGAAATTGCTACCTTCTTGTCACCCTACTCTATAGCCCAGACATATGAAGTATTCGGGAGATCACATGCAGTTCACAATCAATACTTGTCAGAAACTCCTGTAACTCCTTTAACATTGCTTTAAGCCTCTGGATAGCCTCCTCCAGTAATTATCTTGTCTTTCTTTTCATGTCCAGTTTTTGGTATTGTCATTCTTGTGCCAAATTTTATTTTCTTCTTGGTGACAATTTCACTGTGTTTCATTGTATATCTAATGTCTTGTAATTTTTGTTGTACCTGTCCTCCCGAGCAAGCAGGATGCTCGGCTGCATAGCTCGGGGCATCACCAGTAGGAAGAAGGAGGTTGTGATGCCGCTGTATAGAGCCCTGGTAAAGCCACAGCTAGAATACTTTGTGCAGTTCTGGAGACTAACCTGGAAAAAGACATTAATCAAATAGAACGTGTCCAAAGGTGGGCAACAAAAATGGTGGAAGGACTTAAACTTAAAACTTATCAGGAAAGACTTAAAGAACTTAATTTGTACAGTCTAGAGGAAAGAAAGGAGAGGGGGACATGATTGAGACCTTTAAATATGTGAAAGGATTGAATAAGGTTCAGAAGGGAAGTATTTTTAAGAAGAAACTTAATGATGGAACAAGGGGGCACAACCTGAAGCTAGTCGGGGGGAAGATCAGGAGAAATGTTAGAAAATATTATTTTACAGAAAGAGTAGTAGATGCTTGGAACAAACTTCCAGCAGAGGTAGTTGAAAAATCAACAGTCACTGAATTTAAACATGCCTGGGATAAGCACACATCTATCCTAAGATAAAGAGTACATACAGTATACACATAAGGGCAGACTAGATGGAGCGTATGGTTTCCTTCTGCCATCAACCTTCTATGTTTCTATGTCCTGTCCTGCATGATCTCTTTCAACACTGAGGTCCCTTTGATGTGTGGCAAGATGTTTATGGACAATATGTTTTGTTGTAAATGCAACAACAGTAATAACATTTCATACTAATACAACTGAACTTTATATACGGTTAATCAGAATGACTTTAAATAGTAGCAGCTGTTTACTCATTTAACATGAGTTTAAATAAAATTGGCCAATTCTCAACACTACCACACCCCAAATTATAAGCGGGTGTTCACACTTATGCAACCACATGAAAAAATAAAAACATTTTAACAGGGGTGGGTAGACTTTATAGCGTTTTAGTTTTAGGCTACATACTTGGGTTACAGAGTATAAGAGAGTATAGGAGGAAGCTGTGAACGGCCAGTAAAGAAATCAGCCCTTTGGACATGCTGGGGTTCCCCATAAAGTAATTCTCTCCATGCTTATAATGCTAAAAGCTTACTGTTTTACATTAGAGACTGGCAATGGGCTCTGCAGTTCACGCAGGTGTGAGACAGTTAACTTTTAGGAAAATGAAGGACAGTCATTGCAGCAGAGTGTGGGGACAGATACAGAGTGTTTACAAAAAATAACTACTTGCGTTTATTTAGTTCTTTAAAGTGGACCACAACCTGGGATTTTCACTATTCTGGGTTCTTGTCTGCCTCCCGGGGTACATCACGCAATGGGGCATCCCAGTTCGGGATGCCCTTGGGTGGGAGGGAGTAAGCCTGTCCTGGAGTCTCATAGGCTCCAGGGTGGGTTTTAAATCCACTAAGCCTTCCCCAAGCCATTTTGTTATGTTTGTCTTTGGGCAAAACTGATGTGTGGTGCTGAATACCCCTATTCCCTATTGCAAGCTGCTTACCTATTACAATTTATTTCCAATAAATGCCACCTCTTGTACCGTTGTGAAACTACACAGAGCTGATTTGGTTTGAAGATATCGAAGCTATGTAAAAATAATTAGACTGCAGTACCAGGAGGAAAAACCAGTTCGATATCAAACATTACTATATAAAAACAAAGAAAATTGCAAGGGTATGAAATGTAATAGTTTAGATATTTATTTGTAATCGCATACTGATAAAATTAATGATGAGTTCTGGGCAGTAAGGGTGGTAGGTTTAGTGGGTTTGTAGGACAGTCCATCCTGCATTGGCCCGTGCACCTCTCTGATTAGTAGGGGCTATGGGAGAAACTTTCTTAGAATATGGTGATAAATCCAACCTGGCATGTCACACATGAGAGTCTAATTAGAGTTCAGGTTGTAATTCATGACTGCACAGGTTCCTCACGATTACCAGAATCACCATGACTCTCCGGGGGAGCGAAACGTTTTATGAGCCCATAAGTGTTTTTTATGTAGCTGCTGCGGGTCCTCTGTTGACAATCATATAAATAATGGTAATGTGCAGCTATGAAACAACTGTGGCTTTTAATGTCTATAAAATGATTGCTGAACCTGCCCTCCGGACTCGGGGCTCCATCGAACTCAACATCTTTTCTCCAGATGTGGCTTCATTGTCCTGTCAATCACCCCCAAACCCTTCCTATCAATGGGTCTGTCACTGTATCAGCAAAATGTGTAGTAATATGATGTAAACAATGGGGAGCCAGAAATTCTTTTAGTTTCTGGGAAAGCATGTTTCCAGCATTTGTTAAAATGAAGGGAATTATGGTCTGGGACAAGACCTGTTCCTGCTTCGGCAGTTCTAAGATAAACACCTCTGTCAATGAGGTGTATCCAGGAAACTGTACAAAGGCAAGCACTGCTTCCAGTTTAAGCATAACTCAGCAGGTGTGCTACCCATGGCAGGAACCTCATATTGGATCATTAGTGGACCTGAAGGTAGGACTGCAATGATGTAATTTAGCCCTATGCTCCTAATGCAGGCTGGCATTAGGGTGTGGCAAATCAGACAAATACCCAGGGCCCTCAACACCAAAGGGGCCCCTGGCTTCAGCACCAAAACCTTGCTATTGCTGAGGTACAACCAAAGATAGAGAAAAGGGATCCCACAAAATCCCAAATACCATCCCCAATAAACTAAGTGGCACCACTACATTATTTTATGAAAAGATGTATACAATTTTATTATATCATAATCCAATAGGACAATATTAAAAAAAATCTTTTTTTTTTAAAATATGAACACAAAACATAAAATGAGGTGGGGGACCCACAAAGGGGAGACAAAAGGAGGGGCCATATATACAATGATGGAAATAAATAAAATGCTGCTTATACTTATATTACATTCATTACAATCTATCCAAGGCTGGTGAAGTGAAATACAAATACTCCACAATACTAATCCAAAAAAATTAATATATATACCAAATTACAAACATAAATACCACTATGTGAATGACTAACCATCGACTAAATACATACTACACAATTATGCCCAAATTCCTGCCCCATGGAAAAAGGGGAAGGGAAAACAAGCAAAGCCACCTAATTACTATAGTACCTGTGCTAAATAGTGAAAAATAACGTGCTACAACTGAAATGATGTGGCTATAATGCTAAATCCATTAATTACTAAGTAAACCCAATCATAAGACCAGCCGGGTGGAGGACAGACAAACAGACCACAAAAAATACATAGCACCTACAAATCCGCAATGAAGCAGCAGACAGGCCCCAGCCAGCAGCCTCCTCGCCCCCACCTCACCGCCAACGCGTTGCATGACGTCACAGCGTGTCGCCCTGACGAAGTGACGCTGTGACGTCACTGACAGCGTGTCGCCCTGAGGAAGTGACGCTGTGACGTCACGCAACGCGTTGGGGGTGAGGTGGGGGCGAGGAGGCTGCTGGCTGGGGGCTGTCTGCTGCTTCATTGCGGATTTGTAAGTGCTATGTATTTTTTGTGGTCTGTTTGTCTGTCCTCCACCAGTAGTATGTATCAAGGTGCAGTGCTGTTTGTCAGTAAGTCATGACCAGGTTTGTCTACAACCAGTAATATTATCTATTAAATGTTATGGGTGGAAATCTATCAAGACTAGACATCATTTGATGGGGGCAATTTGACACATGTCTGGGTGACATCATTGATGTCTACTCAGAATCATCAGCCAGAACATGTTGTGCTCTTTTTTAAGTCATGCAGAATATACATTTAAATTTGCGAGACATCTGTGTGACAGAAGACACGGACTGAAGAGCACACATTCTACAAATGTGCAGAACCCCATTCTAGGAAAACAAACTAATTATACATCAGTATACGGAAACAATCTGGGGTCTGGCACAAGTTCTGTCTGTATGATTACAGATGTAGAGTTGTACAAGCATGTGCATGAACTGACATTTCCATGGACACAAAGAACATCCTAAAAGCTCTCAGAGTGTGGAGGGCTTCATTGCTAATCTAGGAATGCTCTGGGTGCATCATGATGTAATCTCATCTCCTTCTGTATCCTCTTTTATACCCTAATAGATTGTAAGCATTTTCTCTACCTTTATCTTCTCTTATACCCTAACTGATTGTTGCTCTTTCTATATCCTCCCTTATTCCCTAACATATTGTAAGTTTTCTTCTTCTGTATCCCTCTTTATACCCTAATAGATTGTAAGCTCTTCTTCCTTCTGAATCCTCCCTTATACCCTAATAGATTGTAACTTTTTTTATTGAGTAAAATCAAGCAATCATATACAATATATACAATGTTACAATTATAAATAAATAAAATAAATAATAACTAAACAAAAAGAAAAACGGGCCTAAACAATTTGGCATATAAAATGTCGTATCCATAATACTATATACAACCTAACACTATACGTTACAATTCAGCAGGAAGACTAAGAGACCCCGTCACCTGTGCACGCAGCCGTTCTTCAAAAATCTGTCATTGTTATAAAAATCTATGGGTGATAAAAGATAGGAAAGCCCACCCAGAGGGAAGTCATGAGGACTAAGGAGGCCTGATGTTCCTCCACGCCTTCATCCAGGCCCCCCGTTCCCACCTGTCCCTCTGCAGCACCCGGATCTTGCCCACCTCATGCAGGATGTCATGCACCACCACCGGCACAGGGAGGACTTTCTTCCTAATGCAGAGCTGGCACCGTGCACTCCATGTGAAATAGTGGATCACTAGACTAACTAGATATAAAGTGTCCAAGCAAAAATCTCCTTTGTTCTTGAATGCTCCATACACCCACTCGGCATAGGAAAGCTGGGAGAGGAAGGGGGCACCGAGGGCCAACCCCACCTTTTTACACACATCTACATTAAGGGACACCGGAGCTGCGACACTTCTGGATCCCCCTAAGGTAGAGTTTTCCTTGGAAGGAGAGCCATGCTATATCCCGGCATTTCAAAGGAATTCTTGAGGAGTTAATAAGCTCCAAACCCTCCCTCATGATGGTGCCTGGGCAATCCCTGAGGGACAATGTCTCATGAAAAGCCAGACCCAGGATCCGACTCACCAGAAGCTTTCTCGGAGTAGATCTCATGTCCTCTGCTGTCAATTGCCATTGCCGAAGTATTTTCAAGCACAGAGCAACATAGGCCAGGAGCTGAGCCTGAGGAACTCGAGGGATTTTCATCCGGCCACAATTCTCCCAGTTTCGCAGGAAGGACTTAAACCAGGACTGGAAAATACCCACCCAGCCAGGCGGGCTCTCTGCCAACATGCTTCCAAAATTATGTTTCAGAAACAAGAGAGAGAAAAACACGACTGGGTTGACCATCCCTAGGCCACCCTCCCGCCTGGATAGGTAGGTGACATTTCTTTTCACCAGGTTCATGCGGTTTCCCCATAAAATCTGGAAAAACACGCTGTAGACCCTGGTGTAGAGAGACACTGGCAAAACACAGACGAAGCTGACGTATAAAAAGATGGGGATCAGGTAGGTCTTGATAAGGTCAACCCTTTCCCTGAGAGACATTTTCCACCTCTTCCAGACTGCAACCTTGGCATTGGCAATTTCCAGCCTGCGCTCCCAGTTTTTTTGGCCATAATCGCCAGGACCAAAATTTATGCCAAGGATCTTGATTTCCTGCTGGGGCACTGGGAAGACGTCCGGAAGTTCGAAGCCCTCACCTTCCTTACCCATCCAGAAAACTTCACTCTTCTCGTGATTGACCTTGGAGCCCGACACTTCTGTATACTGTGCTATCAGAGAGGCTACCTCCTCTGCCTCATTTGTCCCAGAGACAATCACAGATACATCATCAGCGTAGGCAATGACCTTCAAAGGAGGCTCACCAGGCACACCCAGAGAAACCCCACATAACATGCTGCTCTTGACCCTCCTTATAAAGGGATCGATCGCAAACACATACAGTAGGGGACTCAGAGGGCATCCCTGTCGCACACCGGAGCCAACTTCAAAAGGCCTTCCAACCCAACCATTAACAAGAGGGAAGCTCTCAGCCCCTTCACACAGGGTTTGTAGCCAATTAATGAACCGCCCCGGCAGGCCGTACTTACCAAGAAGCAGCCATAGGTACTCATGATTGACCCTATCAAAAGCCTTTGCCTGATCTAACGCCAACAAGTACTTCCCCCAGCCTGCAGCCCTGCACCGCTCCAAGGCTTCCCGGACAGCTAAAACCACTGAGAAGGTGCTTCTACCTTGGATGGAGCAGTGCTGATGACGGGAAAGCAGTTGCTCCGCTACTGACGACAAGCACCAGAACAAAATATTTGCCAGTGTCTTTCTTTCGACATTGAGAAGGCTGATGGGGCGCCAGTTCTCAATCATCGAAGAGTCCTTACCTTTTGACAGAAGGATCACGGCCGAGCGCCTCATGGAGGGAGGGAGGGAACCCTCTGCCAGACAGCAATTAAAGACCTCCACCAAATGTGGTGCCAGGATGGTCTTATAACATTTTTAAAATTCAGCTGTCAGACCATCTGACCCAGGCGACTTTTTGATGGCAAGGTGATCAATTGCACTTACCAACTCATCGGCCGCGACCAGCTCTGTCAAGCTAGTGATAGAAAGGTCACCATTTTCCAATCCTGGAGTAGAGTCCAGGAAACTCAGCATCCTTGCCCAATCAAGAACCTTTCTGCCCAGGAGGTCAGCATAAAAGGACCTAATGATCTCCAGGATCCCAGTTTTAGATCTTACCAGGGATCCTGTGCTACCCTTCAGACCAAGGAGAGCTGCAGCCTGCCTGCAATTCTGATAGGGATCAGGCGAGTGGTATTTCCCTTAATCCCCCTTTCCAGAACCAGAGAAGCATGCTGGTCATACTGACACTTCCTGAAGAGAAGCTGGACTTAAAGTGGACCGTCACCCAGGGGTGATCGGCCCGGGAATCTATAAGATTCCCGGGCCGATCACCTCCCTCCCCGCGGGACATCCGAGATCGGGATGTCCCGCGGGGTGAAACCCCCCCAAACACCCCAAATCTCCTTACCTTGTCTTGAATGGCCGGCGCGGGCGCGCGCACGTCAAGAGTGACGCGCGGGAGGCGCCGGCGGAGGAGCCGCTTGTCCGCGGCTTGTCCGTCGGCGCGGGGAGAGGTGAGTTTTTCGGGGGGTTCGGGGGGGTTTCACACAGCGGGGCACCCCGATCGGGGGTGCCCCACCGAAGTGGACCAAGACCCAGGATAGTCAAAATCCTGGGTGTTGGTCCACTTTAAGAGATTGCCCCTTGATCTCCACCATTCGAGACAAGGATGTCAAGTTTCCTCCGCAAGCGCTGGTAGGCAATGTATTTATCAAGCTGTTTTCTCTTTCCTAGACCTCTGAAAAGCCCAGCAATTCTCATTTTGGTCAGCTCCCACCACTCAGACCTGCTGCTGCAAAAATCCTTAATGGAAACCTGTGCCTGAAAAAAATCCTCAAAAGATTGTCTTACCCCCTCCTCCTCAAGGAGAGCCAAATTCATTCTCCAGATGCCCCTTCCTCTAGGGGGTGCATCAGATGTATTCAAGACCATCGATAGTAAAAGGTGACCAGAGAACTCGACAGCCTGCAGCCGCGGAGGTTGAGAAGCCGAGCCCTCCTTCAAAAAAAACCTGTCTATCCTACTCTGACTGCTACCTCGCTGAAAAGTGAAGCCCGTGAGGTCCGGGGAGTGCTTAATGTGCACATCCTCCAGACCTGCCTCTCTAACCATACTATTCAAAAAGAGACTATCGCAGCCCAGCTTGCCTTTGAAGCCTCTCCTGTCCATGGGCCTAGTCACAGTGTTAAAATCACCTCCAAAGACTACTGGCTGGGCTGTAAAAAGGAACGGCTTGATCTTTGTAAAGAGGCATTTCCTGTCCCACTTAGTTTGTTATTAGGTGCAGGTCCTGCCCCTTCACAATGATGTCCAATACCATGCACCTCCCGATCTCCACCTCAATGACTCGCTGGCAAGTTACCATGTCGGTTTTAAAAAGCACCGTCCGGGAGGGTCCGTGCCTCCACTCCCGATTCACAGCGTGAATGTCGGCCAGACTGGCCAATCTGGTCTCCTGCAAAAACAAAATGTCAGCATCAAACTGGCTGAGAAAAAATAAGGCCATAAAACGAGCGCTTACAGATTTAATGCTGGCAACATTAATGGTTGCCACCTTTATCGGAGGGGGAACTGCCATCAGAGTCATTCGGGAGAATGTCTCTTAGCCTTCCCTCCGGCCTCACTATCTGAACCTAAGCGCTTAGTGGAGGAGACTGGTGCTTCCTCCTCCATATCTGAGGCCTCGGAATCGAAAGAAGAACTTTCTATATTCATGCTGCACCCCACTGCTCTCCCCCGGCTCCGGCACTCCATTGTCCTTTTTTTCTTTGTAGCTAGCCTATAAGCCAGGTAATCCTGATCCTCGGGGGAGAGTCCAGACCCCGCTCTCTTGGGGTCTGAACTCCCACCCTGCTCAGAAGGGGGTACAGGATCAGTATCACCTAGCCCCAGCCTGGGAGGCATTAAAACAGGGGCCACGATTACTGGGACCCCCTTGGTGCATGCATTGCCAGCTCCCCGGGCCGCCTCAGCTATTATATTTCTTGGTCTTACTTTAATCCTTCTAGTGCCAGCTACGTTAGTCTCACGTAGCTGCCTCTCCAACCGTTAAGTGCCAGCTACGTGAGACTCACGTTGCTGACTTTAGAGCCCCATAAAAAAAAAGTTAAAAAGATACAGAATTACCTGACCCCTCGTTTGAAAGTGCCAGTAATTCCCTTCAATAGTCAGCCACTTAATTTTCGCCCCGGGCCTCTGATGTTCAGGAGGGGGCCCGGAATAGCCCCCCTCCCCCCCCCCCCCCGCGCCATCTGAAAGAAAAAAAAAAAATTAATAATGGCAAAAACTCACCTGACAGCCCGATCGCTCCTCCGATTTCTTCTCTTCACCAGGGGGGGCTCCAATCCCCCCCTGGACTTACCACGCTTAGGGTGAGGACCCAGCAACGGGCCCTCACCGTCCTCTTCGGCCGGCGCTGGCCCCGCCCCTAGCCCCGCCCCTAGCCCGCCCACTTGTGGGAGGAGCGGGATGACGTCATCCCGCTCCTCGTATACCGGCACCCGGCTCCGATCTGTCACTTGTCAGTAGCGATCGGAGCAGGGAGGGTGGGAGGCAGGGTGGCTCTGATCTCCCTGCCTCCCACCCTCCCTGCTCCGATCACTACCGTGTCATCTGCAGCGGCGCGGGACACGGGATCAGAGGTAAGTATAAGTGAAAACAAGAATAATAAATAATTTTTTGTCTGGTGTCTTTTTTTTACTTAACCCTTTGTGAACTGGTAAGGGGTCTATGAGACCCCTTATACCAGTTCACAATGCTCTGGGGCTGGCAATCACCTGCGGCTAGCGGGTGACTTGCCATAACCCCCAGCCCCCCCATTACCTGCCTTCCCAACGGCCGAGGGGGCAGAAGGGCCCGGGCCACTTAGTGGCTATGTGGGCTAGTAGCCTGCAGGGCCAGGGGCCACCAACGCTGGCCCCTGCCCTGTTCTACAAGCCCCCATAGCTGGTCCGGGTCGGTAATGCTGGGTAAGGGGGACCCTACGTCATTTTTTGGGGGGATTTCCAAAAAAAATGAGGTCCCCTGAGGACCCTATGTCATTTTTTTTTTAAGTTAACCCCTTACAACTATGCAATCATATTGCATAGTTGTATCCTATCTGAATTCTCCTAAACTGACGTCATCCCGCTCCTCGTATACCGGCACCCGGCTCCGATCTGTCACTTGTCAGTAGCGATCGGAGCAGGGAGGGTGGGAGGCAGGGTGGCTCTGATCTCCCTGCCTCCCACCCTCCCTGCTCCGATCACTACCGTGTCATCTGCAGCGGCGCGGGACACGGGATCAGAGGTAAGTATAAGTGAAAACAAGAATAATAAATAATTTTTTGTCTGGTGTCTTTTTTTTACTTAACCCTTTGTGAACTGGTAAGGGGTCTATGAGACCCCTTATACCAGTTCACAATGCTCTGGGGCTGGCAATCACCTGCGGCTAGCGGGTGACTTGCCATAACCCCCAGCCCCCCCATTACCTGCCTTCCCAACGGCCGAGGGGGCAGAAGGGCCCGGGCCACTTAGTGGCTATGTGGGCTAGTAGCCTGCAGGGCCAGGGGCCACCAACGCTGGCCCCTGCCCTGTTCTACAAGCCCCCATAGCTGGTCCGGGTCGGTAATGCTGGGTAAGGGGGACCCTACGTCATTTTTGGGGGGGATTTCCAAAAAAAAATGAGGTCCCCTGAGGACCCTATGTCATTTTTTTTTTAAGTTAACCCCTTACAACTATGCAATCATATTGCATAGTTGTATCCTATCTGAATTCTCCTAAACTGCTGTTTCAGTTTGGGGGAGTTTCCTGGGCAGGAAAGGGTGTATACCAGTACATATGTGGTACCGTTGTAACCGGGAGAATGAGGGCTTTCGCATGCAATAATATTTTATTAACAAACTTACATTTTTTATCACAATAAAACACTACAAATTGTAAAAAATAGATTTTTTTTTTGCACATATTTCACCCAAAAGAATTGAGAATACACTAAAACAAAAAGGCCAAACAAGACATTTCATGTTGAAGCTCAGACTCTGCTGAAAAAAACAATATATAATTTTCCTGGAAAATCCCTGGAAATCCCTTCAAAAATCAAGGTTGAACATGTGTAGCGCAAAAACGTGAAAAGTAGTCTGGCAACAGAGTGTGACAAAAAATCTAGGTAGGCTGGCACTTAAATGGTTAAAGGATACTAACTTGGGGGCAGACTGGGGATTCACCTTAGGGCCACCTGCAGATGGCACAGGCACAGGGGCCTCAGGAACCCCCAGCTGAGTGGGGGGAGGGACCGCAGACGGGGCAGCATGGGAACGTTCTTCCTCCTCCAGCCGCAGCATTTCCTGCACCACTTCCTTGTCCAGGTTGTACCAGGCCTCAGGACACTGACTATAAGGATGTCCAAGCTGGTTACATAAATTACAGCGGATGGTATTACAATCCTTAGCCAAGTGTACCAAGCCCTGGCACAACGAGCACCTAAGAAGTGAGCAGGAGGAGCTGAAGTGACCCTTGGCCCCACATTTATGGCAAACCTTAGGTGACCAGGATAAAAGATGGTCAGCCGGTCACGGCCAATATAGGCAGAAGATGGCAAGTGGGTGACCTGGTTGCCATTCCTGCGGAGTCTCAGGGTCACTGACCAGCCCCCAGTCCAGATGTCCTGATCGTCCAGGATCTTTTGTGAGTGAGAACATCACCGTAACGCTTTAGCCAGACGGTCAAATCAGAGGGGGGAATGGACTCGTTTCTTACTAGGATGGTGATGTTTTTTATGAGCTGCTGCCCGGAGACCTGGATGGGAGTTAACCCCTTCCAGGCAGGACTTTGCTTTTGCTGCTCGTACCGCTCCCAAAACAAGTCCATCCCCTCTGGTCTAACAAAGCTTAAGTCATGTTCTGCACTCCCCACTGGACTAATCAGGGCAAAAATGTCTGTGGCTGCGAATCCCATACCCAAGATGAGATCGACCATCGCCCGCCGGGTGATAACTGGCCCCTCCCCCTCCCACTTAAGCTGGACCTGGTTTCGCCTATTGAAGCCACTAGCAGGGGCATTGGCCTCACTGGGCACAGATGCCCTCTCACCAGTAGCTCCACTCCCATTTCTGGCCACCTGGGCATAGTACACAAGGGGCTGCACTGCAGTACCAGCACCACCACCATGGTTAATAAAGTGCAGGGCAGGACGCTTCACAGCAGGGGCTCCAGCATTTAGTGGCACAGTCTTAGGCAGATTAGAGTCTATATGAGGGGCAGACCCAGGAAGATTAAGTGGAGAGCTGGAGGCCTTCTCCACAGCAACAGCATCACCAACAGCAACAGCAGTACCAACAGCAGTAGTCACAACCTCTGGGGAGCAGCAGTCATCAGTTACAACGGACAGGCCAGCAGCAGTCACCGGAGGCAGGGTAGTAACAGGCAAAAGTGGCAGTCCAGCAGGGTCCATAGGAGGCAGATGGGCATCAGACACAGAAGGCAGGGCAGCAGCAGTGATAGGGGGCAGACTGGGAGCAGATACAGGGCAGGCTGGCAGCAGATACAGGGGGCAGGTTGGCAGCAGATACAGGAGGCAGGCTGGCAGCAGACATAGACACAGGAGGCAAATTGGAAGGAGATGCAGAGGGCAGGCTGGCAACAGACACACCAGAGGATGTTGAAACATTTGAAGCCCCACCAGCCAGACCCAATCCTGTGGGTGAATCACCCATGGCCCGGTGCCCACCAAGTTCAGCAAGCCCCGGGCCCAGGATAGGTGCCAGGATGACAGTTGAGGCTGGCGCTACCTCATCCTTTCCAGGACAAGGCACACCAAAACCTCCCTTGCCCCCTGGCACAGCACTATCAGTGCCCTCCACAGGATGGGTAACTATGGGAGCTTCCCACTGAGCTGGCTTCTGTTCCTTACATACCTGCTGGTGGTCGCCCTCTGGCAACTCTCCTCCACTGCACACCAACGCTGCACGCACCTGACAAGCTGCTCCAGGCAAGGGTGTTATGAATGCTGGTTCCGGGGTTCCCAGCTCTGCCACTGCTGCAGCCTGAGGTGGAGGCATAGCTGATAATTCCTCCATCGGCGTCTCCTCCACGTGGTCATCCCCTGTCTCCATGGTCTGGTTGGAGCACCGCAAGCTGTTCATTCTTATACTTCTCTTGAAAGGCCCCGCTGTTTTCCTTCATGAAGGTAACTCATTTTTCCTGTTCCTTTACTCTGGACTCAATTTCAGCCAGTTCTGCCTTCCCAGAGTGGTGATCCGACCCCTGTGCCTTACTGATATCCACACGCTTTTTCTTCAATACCATCTTAAGTTTAGACAGCTTTTCTTCCTCCTTCGCCATGGCTAAGATGTTGGTGCATACACGATTGCGAAAAGCTGATAAGCTCTCACTGGGCTGGGGCACTGTGGGGGCGAACTAGTGCCGCTGGTGGAAGCAGTCCCGGGATCCGGAGGTTTAATATTCCTCCGGGGGTAATGGCAAGACTCACCCCCGGAATCCTCCATCTTGCCTGGGATAGGACTCCCAGCAAGGCCTCTGGCGTCACAGCTCTCGGCTCACAGCTCTCCAGCTGCAGGTAATCAGAGAGGAGCTACTCACAACAGGAGGTGACCGCACTCTCCTGATTACCCTAATAGATTGTAAGCTCTTCTCCTTCTGTATCTTCCCTTATACCCTAATAGATTGTAAGTTCTTCTGTATCCTCCCTTATACCCTTATAGATTGTAAGGTCTTCCCTTTCTGTATCCTCCCTTATACCCTAATAGATTGTAAGCTCTTCCCCTTCTGTATCCTCCCTTATACCCTTATATATTGTAAGGTCTTCCCTTTCTGTATCCTCCCTTATCCCCTTATAGATTGTAAGGTCTTCCCTTTCTGTATGCTCCCTTATACCCTAATAGATTGTATGCTCTTTCTCCTTTTGTAACCTTCATTGTACCCTAATGGATCGTAAGCTCTTCCTCTTCTGACTCTACCCTTATTCCCTCATAGAATGTAAACTCTTGCTCAGTTTCTATACAGCTATTAACGAATATTATTGGAAGCTCTCCCACCTTTTGTATCAGTATCAGTATATTCAGAGTGTGAGCTACTTCGCACACTATTTCTTTTTCACCTTGGCAACCAGGCACTGAGCGTTCCAATAGGTATATAGCTACATTATGGGGCTCTGCCATTTGAAGTTTTGCCCCTGGGGTATAGTTCTGGATACACAGACAGGAAGAGCTGCCTGGTGAAATATTCCATGGCGGCCTGTGAACAGTGGATGTCCTCTCTGCTGCTGTTTGCTCTGCACTTCATTTGGCTACTTTGTATCAGATGCTTGAAAGGAGCTTCTCTTTGTGGTCAGGAAGCATGAGGAATTGCTGTCATCTGGGTCACACATGTTGGCTGGACAGGGACATGGCTTCTGTGCGGCTGGGGAGGGAATAGATTCCCATAAAGTTCGCTCAGAGGAGTCGTATAACCAGGTCAGTTATCTGCGTCAGCTGGGCTGTAAAATGCAACTTTACTCATACACATAATAACGTTGCTGCAGAGAATCACTACCATGTAGGCCAGTTTTCTGCAGATCATCGCATTTGACAGACAAGGGGCCAACTTATGCTCCCACAGTAGAAAGCCAGAAAGACAGATCGTTCGCTATTTATCATTAAAGGGATTCAGGCACTCCTTCATATGCCTGTTCATTATGCAGGGCAAAGGTCAGAGGCTACACCAGGTTCAGGTGAACGATGGTGCCTTAGCAGGCCCCTTTGCCCCGGGAGCAAACCCCAAACATCTACGACCCAAACTTGGCAGAAAATGAGCATAATCTCCCAGGGCCTCAAAAATAAATAGGTAGAAAGCAAGAAGATCCCCGTTCCCTAAAATATAAGTAAGTAGAGGGGACCCCCTGCCACCCCCCATTATGCCAGCCCTGGGAATCTAAAACATTAGTGAAGTGAGCCCCCTTGTGGAGTTATGGACTTTGACGTCTAGTGTTGATGCCCAGCCTGGTGAAGACCCCCTGGTGGTAGAGGTCCTGGGGCTTAAGAGGCCCCCACCGTGCTTTAACCTAGCTCTGGTGGCGTTTATGGAGGGAGAGACCTGGGGGATGATGCAGAGATTATGCCAAAAAGTATGGAGGGGAGATGACAGGGGAATTACAGAAATAGGGTACTGGTGTTCAGCTGTATGGGAGCAGCTTCCTGTGCTTGACTCTTGAGCCACAAGTTGCCTTTTCCTTTGGCAGTTTTGGCCACCTTTTTAGAGGGAAGCCCCTGGGAATGTCCAAAATCTTACTCAGGTGTGCAGGGGTAGTGACCTATGAGAACAGGGCAGGGGGCAAGGGGTTGCTGCTCCAGCTTATTTTTGTTTTGATCACAAGAGTTCAAGAACAGAAAGAAAGCACCATTCATGTCTGCTTTACTATTCTACCTGTATCCAATTGCTATGCCAGGATGGAGGCTCCTTGATGCTGTGCTGGGATGGATGTTCTTCAATGTTGTGCTTGCTGACCAGTGACCATGTTGTGACACTTGTGCTGAGCCAGGATTTAAGTTTACTCTAAATTTGCCAGGATGGAGGTTTACAAGTGCTATGCCAGGATCAGTGCTCCTTAATGCTGTGCTGGGATGGAAGCTTTTCAGTGCTGACTAGGATGGAGGCTATTTGACATTGTGCCAGTATTAAAGATCTCCCTCCTGATGATGTGCCAGGATCGATGCTCGTTTTTACTGTGTTGGGATGGAGGTTCTCAATTGCTGAGCCGAGATGAAGGTTCTTCATAGCTGTTTTGAGGATTGAGGGTCTCCGATGGTGTTCCAGTATGAAAGCTCATTGATGCTGTGCTGAAATGCAGTGCTGTTATAGAAGCTCATTAATGCTGTGTCATGATGGAGGTTCTCCAAGGCTGTGCGGGGATGGATGCTTGTTAACACTGTGCCAGGATAAAGGTTCTCCCATGTCACATTAGGATGACTTTCAAAAGCGCGTGCAGCTTGTTGCTGTTTTGCTCCTCCCCTGTTTGTAAGCTTAGGCTTAGGAAGCCTAGCAATTGGGTTTCATTTTAAATGTCACATTTAATGGAGGTTGATAAGGCTTTTTTGGGCCAAAATCTGCCTTGGTGTGACTGCCATGATGGATACTGCAACAGATAATAAGAGAGATGGTTGTAGTTATGGACATAGCATTGATGCCTATGGGCAGTCCTTAAACATTTTTGGTCATTTTTATAGGCTTATTTTCAAAATTGTAGGCTCCTGTGACTCTACATCTTGTGTTGACTTGACTTTCGACTTGACACGGTTGCTGATCTGGTTTTAACTACTCAACATTCTGAAAAAGATTGAGCCCAAATAGGGAGAACCACAGGACTTCCCAGGTCCCAAATCTAGGTGTGGTTCTAGGGTAGTCATCTGTGCCTCTAATGGTGATTATGAACTCGTCTATGGCAGCATCTCGGGTCATCCGCCTGGGAGAACAAGGTGCCTGGGTCCTGGCCATGAATCATAGGAAAATACAGCCATACAGCGCATGCTAAATTATTATGTTGTATCTAAATCAGAATATTAATTGTGAACACTGTAACACTGCATTTGTAATGGTCTATGTACTGTTTCTATCCTGTCTGTAATTACTACTTTGTACAGTGCACAAAAGATGGGCTTTATAAATACATAATAATAATAACTTGACATAGTCCATTCCGCAGGATTGGGAAGAGGTGATTTTTCCTGGCCATTCTAGGGGGGTTCGCACATGCTGCTGTCAACTCCAGGGTGTGTCTTTCAGGCAATATATGGTCTCCTCATGCTGCTGCCAACTCCAGGGTGTGTCTTTCATTCAATATATGGGTTCCTCATGCTGCTGCCAACTCCAGGGTGTGTCTTTCAGTCAATATATGGGCTCATCATGCTGCTGCCAACTCCAGTGTATCTTTCAGGCAAAATATGGGCTCCTCATGCTGCTGCCAACTCCAGTGTGTCATTCAGGCAATATATGGGCTCCTCATGCTTCTGTCAACTCCAGGGTTGTCTTTTAGGCAATATATGGTCTCCTCATGCTGCTGCCAACTCCAGGGTGTTCCTTTCAGTAAATATATGTGCTCCTCATGCTGCTGCCAACTCCAGAGTGTCGTTCAGGCAATATATGGTCTCCTCATGCTGCTGCCAACTCCAGGGTGTCTTTCAGGCAATATATGGGCTCCTCATGCTGCTGCCAACTCCAGGCTGTCTTTCAGGCAATATATGGGCTCCTCATGCTGCTGCCACCTCAAGTCTCTGTCATTGTGCTGCTCTGCCCAGAATAATAAAGTGCCAGCCATAGAGCATGAGCAATAAAATCATCCTTACTTTATTGTAGTCCTTTTAAAAAGCCATCACAGCATGGAGAGCAGTAAAAAGCATAACAAGAGCAGACCCTTCGTCAATGCGTTTCGAGCCAGGGCTCTTAATCATGACCAAGTCATGAGTCATGATTAAGAGCCCTGGCTCGAAACGTGTTGACGAAGGGTCTGCTCTTGTTATGCTTTTTATGCTTTTTACTGCTCTCCATGCTGTGATGGCTTTTTAAAAGGACTACAATAAAGTAAGGATGATTTTATTGCTCATGCTCTATGGCTGGCACTTTATTATTCTGGATAGTGACTACATCAGAGGTGAGCGCTCTGTGCCGTGTTCCTATTGCCTGAGCTTGCATGTATGTCTATGGGATCTGTGGCTGGCAATCTTTGCATGAATTGTGCTGCTCTGCGACAGTGATTCTAATAGTGATGCCTCTGATCTGCATGTCATACTTCTTTACAGTTTTATTTCACTAACCCAGCATGCATCCTATTCCTGTTACAGAAAGGCAAAATGTTCTACAACCCCATTGAGGCTCTCAGTAGGCCATTCAAATCAAATTCGAAGTATAGAAATTAGATTGCACAATGTATTATATACCCCAATATACTCAATATTCACCACAGCTCAGCGCTCCGCAAATACGCAAGATGTCTCCTGCCTGGCTCGCCAATTTGTGAAAACAATTACACTCCTGAATGGCTCATCCTATTTATGTATACAATTAATATCTCCTTGAATAACTAAAATATGAAATATATATGCCTGGCTCGACTAAAATAGTCAAACAAATACATAAATCTTATTAATAACTGGCACATGATAACGCAATGGATACACTCCAAAAATAGAATCTTTGGACGTCCGGTAAATACGAAGCACACTGAGACAAATAGTAAATATAGAGATATATTGTTGATAAAACACAATGCAATCAAATCTGACAACAAAATACAACACGCTATGATCAGAGTTTGGCATACACATATACAGGGATTAAGGCAACATTAAGAGCATTACCCTCCTGAAACAGGAACCCACAAGCAGACCTTTCAGCTGGCAGCCTTCTTTCCTCCTTTCTCTGTTCATTCCTGCCACCCTCCTCCCAAGGCTCTCCTAAGGCCCCCCCAGTTATACCCAGAAAAACCTTCGATCTCCAAACTTGTGTTCCGAGTCTGGCTACTCTGAAACTTGTCCGAACCTGATTTGCTGGCCTCTAGGGGGGCACGTATCGGAATTTCCAGGCATCTGCCCTCCCAAACCTGCTTTGCTTGTTTGGTTGAAACTGATTTTATTGTTTAGTTTCAGAATGCTGATCCCGGCTTCGTGTTCGGATTTAGGGCCCTTAGACCCGAACTTTGGCGGCAAGTTCGGCGAATCCAAACTTCAACTGCCCCACTCATCACTAGTGACCAATGCTACTTCTCATCTTTGACCTCAGGGTTAATTTTAGATGTCACCTTTGCCTTCTCCCTTGACCATCTCTCTGACATGCCTTTCTGTGTCTAAACTTCGGGTCCTTGGGCCCCAGGCACTGCCCAAGGACCCGAACAGTACAAGGTCCAAGACTATAACGGTGTTTTTGGTTTGCCTGAATTGTTCTGCAAGTTTGTTATTTATTCACTAATTATTTAATAATTAATAATTTGCAAGAATATGATTAAGAGTGATCTGGCATTATTTTCTGTATTGATGAAGAGTGGTCCCCAAGAATGTTTCCCTCTGGTGGTACAAAGGTGTCTGACACTATATGGTTGTATATTAGCCTTTGCTTCTTCAGATTCTATCCTTTGTGCTGGGGAAAACTGTGTTTTGGTAAATTGTGTTTACTGGCAAATGGGGGCTCGCTGTAGACTAGCAATCAACCTAGAATTACAGGGCACTTGGCACTTGCCCTGGTTCTGGAGCTGCTTAGTGCTGAATGCCCCCAGCCTAGAGGTTGCTGGACCACCTATATATAAAAATACATTAAAGCTTTTACTTTTTGTTCAATTTGCTGCAAATCTTGTAACGTGCTACATTGTGCACCGGTCTCAGACAAATGTATTTTTCTACTCCCCATGATGTATTGGAGAATTGTAGGGCCGCACCCCACAGACATCACATCCCTCTGCCTCGCAGCTCATAAATTAGCTGACCAGACACAACGGACGTTTTGTTCCCGTAAACACGATTCTAGGCGTAATTGGGCTTCTGTTTCGCTCTCAGTAGCCGATTTTTATAATTTATCAGCGTAATTAGTCTGGGCCCACAAAGCCAGTGCTGTAATCTAGATAGAGGAGATATTAAGCAGCCTGTTGTTTCGTGCTGCCCAAATTTTCATATTTTATGAACTTTCAGTTTGTCACCTTCTCCAACATCAGGAAGATTAGTAGTGGGTTATTTAGGCCCCGGGAATGGGGTGGTGGTGGCAGATATTGGTGGTGATTTAGGTGGTCTGAAAAAATCCTGTGCAAGTAATACCATTTTTCATATATATATATATATATATATATATATATATCGGCACTTCACAGCAGGCCCAAAAGGTGACTCCACAAGCGCCAGGTTAGGTTTAACTGACCACAGACAGTTTATCAGGTTGTACAAATAATAATGCAAAATAAAACAAAGGAAACTAACTTAACATATGCAGTTCCTGGCTAACTGGGTGCAGGCCTGGTGCCAGCCACCCCCAAACAGCACCAAAGGGTACAACCTGATTCAGATAGCCCATGCAGTTTAGATAAGCATTCCAATGGCTCGCATCACAATAGTCTGTATTGCCAGACAGAGATCTCTGAGTGCCTGAGCCCACCAGACATTTCAAGGCTGACACAGCTTAAAGTACATTTCCAGGCAAATATAAAAAACGGCTATACACTAACCTTTTCTCCTCTGCAGACAATCCCACGCAGTGGTCACCTGAAAGGCTCAATGCAGGTCCCTCGCTGCCCGGCACCTCACGCAGCACCGCTCTTCCATCAGGCTTCTCTTCCTGTCTCCTTAGCATCAGTCATGGTGAGCTACCACTCCCCCCTCCATTCACTGCAATGGTCTGTGTTTAAGAAAAGGTGAGTATAGCTTTTTTGTGCCTGAATATTGTCTTTAAGCCTGAGTAATTGTCACTTCAAACCCTGGCCAGTCAGCCCTGGGTTGGGAGTAGTTGGAAGCCCTCCCTTCTCCAAACCAACTCAGGCACAGCAGGCCCTATTACCAAGTTTCTAATCAAACCTAGAGCAGAGAGGAAAACACTTTGGCCTCGATTCAATAAAGGTAGAAAAAAATTCTCATGGTAGTAAAAATTTCAATTAATGAGAAAAAAGCCTGAGAATGTCATCGTTACTGAATCACCAGATAAAAAGACAATGAAAGTCAATGGCAGCTTTTACTACTGTGTAGAAAAGAGTAAACAGTTCTCTACTTCTAGGAGTAAAAAAGTGCCATTGACTTTAATTGCTTTCTTAGCTGGTGATTCAGCTACAGTGACATTCTCAGGCTTTTTTCTCATGAATTGAATCTTTTACTACCACGATATTATTCTTCTACCTTTATTGAATCAAGGCCATTCTCTGCTGTTTAACTCCCTGAGTGCATAATATGGATGAACACACCAATCAAGGTGAAATGTATACAACATTTACCACTTTACCACACTGTCCACCACAATATATATAGGAAAAGGGAATGGTAGGCTAGTTATAAGTATAAAACAAGAGATTAGAAACCAAAATAATCCTGATTTGCCCCATTTGACTTTTGTCAATGGTGTGCTGGAGATTTTATTTATCTGTAACCAGATTGTATCTATATTTAAGGTGGAAGAAATTGAATTAGTTCACATTAGTTTATTAGAACCAGATACTGTCAAGCTCAGACTACACTGGTAGGTCCCATGTAATAGTCCTGTCAGGGCCCCATGAAAAAAGCTCATCAGCAGTAGGCTCCACACACCAAATGATTGAGATCAGTCAATAATTGAGATGCCAGACCCCAAGGTTGCATGCTTTTATTTTTGCCCACCCCACTCCTTGCCACTATTGGGTTATTTAAAAAAACTCTTCGGAACCAATAAAATATGCCTATTTGGCCATTGTTTCTCATGATAAGTAATGGGGAGGGGAGTATCGGCATACCTTCCAACTTCAACTTCACAGTTGGAAAGAGGGACAATTTTTAAATGAAGCCACATCCCCTAATAGGATATTGGTTGTAACAGTTACAACAATATAAATATACTGAATAGGCAAATGAATCATTTATTGATGCAGATCTGAATGTTATTCCTTAACGAAGGACAATGAATACAACGAGGGACAGGGGGGCATGGACTCAAAAGAGGGACAGTCCATTCAAATGAGGAACACTTGGGAGGTAGGCATCTGATTGATAAATGCCCTGCACTGTATTCTGGCTTAAGAAGCCCACTTCTCTGCCCCATTGTTCACCTACTTCCATAATTCCACAATGCATCATGGCCCTACATGGCGCCGGCAGCCAGTGGACTGAAGGCAAATCTTGCATGACGATCACTTACCAATGTCTGTTCTCTGGCTCCCAGCCACAGAATTGTCAGAGCCTTCATGGGGAATAGGTGTTTTCCTGGCTCCCCCTGGTGTCATAGTGATGTAAACAGTGATATCACAGAAGTCCCAGGGAAGCTTGTGTATAAATGTCCCTGCCAGGCCAGAGAGAAGAGACGGTGAACCACAGCTCATTGGGTTAAGATTTTCCAATGAGGAGCAAGCCCAGAATATGTCCTTTTCAAGCCCAGAAGAAGCCAGATTGCTGGAGAGGATTTGGGGATTAAGTAGGAAGATTAATTGGTAAATGGTGGGGTTGTTTTTACTTAGAGAGCAGGGGGAGGCAAGCCAACTGCTTGCCCCCTGGTTAACAGGTGGCTTGCCAATGCTCCTTACCTACAGTACACCTTCCTGGACACAGAGGTCATGTTGGAACATAGGGTTAATCTGCATTGACCCAGTGCTCCATTATGGGTGGGGAAGCGAATGCAGGAAATGGTGAGGATGCCAATTAAAAAAGCAAGTGAGTGTGTGTGGCTTGTGATGACAATACATATTATAGGTACAGCAGTTGATAACAAAAGACATTTCACACTCTAGAAATGTATGATATTTGTGTATCTAGTACAGGATATCAGGCTACATACTGCAATGTTAATTGTTAAGATAATTCGGTACAATTTTCCCTTTGGAATAGTAGAGGCCTGTCGTTGTTGAAGTTAGCTATCACTGGCTTCGCTTCCCTTTCCCTTTGTTTGTGGTTTAAAGATGTGATTATGCAGCTTAAAGCGGACCTCCAGTCAAAAAAAGAAAGTTTAGTCAATTTCTTTCCCTTTTTATGATCAGTGGCACAAACAGTTTCAGAGGGCTTAACCCCATTTGGATGTTGTGGAATGGCATAAAGATTATTCACTCTTGAATTATATGGGGGAGGCCATCTTACCACAGACCTTATAGTCCTGCATACACGTGAGAACTGGTGGGGGGGGGGGGTTCAGGAGATATATGCTCCAGAAACAAGGAGGAGCTTGCCTGTCTTTTTTCACACGCAAACACTGAATAAACAGCTAATGTTGCAAAGGAGTGTGAGGGAAGCTGTTACAATGTACCCCTACGGTGGTGGGGCCGGGCCACAAAGGTATATTGTCAGGGGATACAATGTATTTAGAAGATGTTAGCAGCTAGCAAAGCAATGATGAGTCATTACAGCTGATACTAGGCTTAATACTAGGGATGAGCGGACCAGTTGAAGTTTAGGTTCGCCGAACGGCAGAACTTGCCGTTGATGATCGGTATGGGGCCTCGTACTCGACCCGACCCCAAAATCAAAGTCCATTGAATTCAATAGGGGCCCAAGCTTGGGGACCCAAAAATGGCTATAAAATGGGGGTAGCAAGGGCTAGAGGGTTGCAAATCAAGGGTGATCCCCAAGGCCAGGGGCGGACTGGCCGTAGGGCATACCGGGCAAAGTCCCGGTGGGCCGCTCCGGCCCCACACTGCATAATATCAAAATCATGCTGCTGCAGCTTTGCTTAACTAATAAGAAGCTGGCCGCTTGGGTTTTACTGCTGTGGGCAGCTGCATGCTGGGTAATAAGCGCTGAAGGACAGTCAGAACGTTACGCTGCTAGGCATGGGTAGCTCAGGGGTTAATAAGCCCTCCTTCCCCCCCTCTTCCTCCCCGCACTGCTTGCTGACAATCTTTACCTCTCTCCAAGTAAACCAGAAGCTTCCGCGGTCTCCAGGAGCAGCGCTGCTGGAAGTGACGTCACCCTCTCCCAGCCACCTCTGCGCTACTTGTCAGGCAGTGGATGGCGGAGCGGAGGCTGCTCGTTTACTTGGAGAGAGGTAAAGATTGTCAGCAAGGAGTATGGAGGGGGGGGGGAGTGGGCTAATTAACCCCTGAGCTACCCATGCCTACAAAAGCAGTACATTCAGTTAGTTTGCGCTGCTGTGAAACACCCAGATTTGGGAATCCCCCCCCCCCCCCCCTGTGTGTGAAGCCCCCAGTCCCTACGTGAATGCGCAGTCTCTCGCCCAGGCGCGCATACCTTTGCCTGCTCCCTCCGGCTGTGCCAGCCATTCAGATAGGCAGAGCTAGTGAGCGTGCAGCAGCCGGGGATGCCAGCGCTCCTTACACCAGCAGCATTTTCTCAGTGACCCAGGGATTTCACACAAGTGGGATACCCCAGGGATAGGGAGGGCCATATAAAGGAGCAAAACTAGAGGGGGTGCAGGAGGTGCAACCACACTGGGCCCGGAAGGTCAGTGGGGCCCCATCAGTGTTGCTCCTCCACCTTATTTATCATATTTGTGATCACTTAGCATCATTTAGATAAGGGAAACATCATTTGTCTCTGCTGTCACAGTCTTTAGTTCTTTAGCTGCATCCAATTGCAATTAAAAGACAGAAAAAGATTACGCAAGGGCCCCGCTTAATAATTACACTAGGGCCCTGTCACATTTAGTTATACCACCGGCCATGTGACAGGTGGGTTTTGGTCCACTTTAATGCTCACAGATGGTTTTAAAGCCATTTTCGCAGCACACTTCAATGCATTGCAAGGCTGTGACCCCTGTTCTTCCTTTTTCACCTTCCTTCACATTTTCAGACTCCCCCGTTGCTCTGCATTCTGTCCCTCCACCCCCACAGTTGGGCCAGGAGGAGGTGATAGCAGCAAGATGCCAGGGCTGTGGTACATGTACATATATACAGAGAGAGAGAATTGACTTGCAAGAATGTTTAGGCTACTTTAACCCCAGGGTGGTCATAATCACTGTGCTAATGCATTTGCATGTAAGCTAGTGATTTACATAAGAAGTGGTGATCTACTAGCGCTAATGCAGTGATCACCATTCAATGGAGTGCGGTTGCGAACGCTAGCACAGCAAAAAATCACTGCATGCAGAACCTTTGCAATGCAATTGCAACCGCCGATTGCAGATGCAATGACAGGGCCTGGGCAAATGCAGGGCCTGTGTGACCAGAAAGTTCCAGAGTCGTTTTTTGGCCCCAGTCCGCCCCTGCCCAAGGCGATTAAAGAAATTCATAAATAAAAATAAAAAATGTTAAATATTTATTTTTCATGGGTGTCAGAGGTTAAATCGAAGGGGGGGGGGGGGGGGGGGTGTAACACCTGGATGATTGCCCTGCACAAATTGTGGTAGGGAAAGTACTTCAAATAATCACAGAAAACAAAAAAAAAATTAATAAATACATCATTTAGTATATACATAAATGAACAGATAAAAAAATTACTAATATCAATAAGTAAATACATCTATACCTTAATATATACATAAATTAACACATAAATATGCCAATCAGCGCACTTGCTCCCGAGTCAGAGCAGGAAGGTGAGTGAAGCGGGGTTACCGGGCGGTACACACAGTGGGGCATGCCAATTCGGGATGCCACCACACAGAGGAATAACATACGGGAAAGTGAAATTCCAGTGTGTTGTTCCTCTTTAAGTGGCCTGAGCAAGTGAATTCTAAAAACAGTGAAACCCAAGTGGTTTGAGCAAGTGGATACCCCACTAACACCTGTTTCCTGTCCCGTCTGAGGTCCGCTTTAATAAATAACCCCCTAATTGCTCCACAGCAGGAACTTACAGGCCATTTTGGGAAATGCTATATAATGGAAAGCAGAAATAAAATATACAAAGCCCTTCCCCAGACTGTATATAAATTACAGACCACAGAATCCTTTGCTGAACCCCAACCTGTATATATGTTCACATTAATAGATTTATTTTAAGTATCTCGACCCAGACAGATTTAATGGAGTGACTATTTTTAGCTATTGTCCAGAAAGAAAGACAAGGCAAGAAAAAAAACATCATCAGCCAAACCGCAGCGAGATCAGAGGATTAATTAGCTTTGATTTATTGGCACATTCTTGACAGGCCTGAAAATTTGGAGCGCAAGTTGTTTTAAGGAAGTGATCATAATTGGCCCATTAGCACTTCAAATAATGCCTGTTTCTGAATAGCGGGGGCATTATAAATATTAGCGCTTAAACGAGAGAAATAAATGACTGATATGTATAAAACAGATATGTACAGAGGGAGTGGTTATGGTGGCTGAAGCAAAATATGGGATCATCAGCTTCTTCTTAGGATGTTGGAGAAGTCACCATGAATATTTTCATCTTCCTGAGTAAAATAATACTCTACATAAATGCTGTCGATGTTATTGTCCCCAAAAGAATTAGCCTCCAATATAATCATTTACTTGTATGGCTAATAAACTATTATGATTGTAATTACCTCATTTTTCGCCATACAAGACACGCCTGTCCATAAGACGCACATAGGATTTGGAGGAGAAAAATTAGAACAAAAATATTCTGAACCAAATGGTGCACTAAAATACCCCCAAATAACCCCATTACAGGCAGTGTGCAAACCCCCCCTGCATCACCCCATTACAGACAGTGTGCAGAATCCCCCCATTACCCCATTAGAGTGAGGAGAATTCCCTATTGCAGGCAGTGAGCGGCAGGCCGGATTATGAGGGGGTGCAAGGGGCTCACGCCCCGGGGCCTCCACCACTTTCCCTAAAAAGGGGGCTTCCACCAAACTTTGGTTTATGGTCCGGTTCAGGAGGCTTTTCAGTTTTTGGTCTGACAGCCCATGGGGCTGGCAACAAAACTATTGGTGGCAGTGGGGGCGTGCCTGGGCAACCAAAGCCATCACAGGGCAGGACAGAGAGTCTAGAGCAGCAAAGCCGATGTCAGCAACTCTACAGTGATGGGTGCATGCAGAGCTGTCAATCAGTGGCAGCTCAGTGCACATAAGACACCAAGCACAGCCACTGGCAGCTCAATGCAGGGAACTGTTTTCTGCTGGACCAGCTGGGCGACTACACTATCCTCCACCCAGAATGGCAAAGCAGGAGTTCCTGAGCAGCATGCACCCGCACAAGGGACTCAATCTGATGTTCCAGTAACTAGGCGGGGAAAAAAATACTTTATCTGGGGTCCCCACCATATTTTGTGCCCAGGGGCCTCCACCACACTTAATCCGGTCCTGGTGAGCAGTATCCCAGATTAAAGGCAGTGTGTGGGGCATCCCAAATACAGGCAGTGTGTGGGCATCCCAAATACAGGCAGTGTGTGGGGCATCCCAAATACAGGTAGTGTGTGGGGCATCCCAAATACAGGCAGTGTGTGGGCATCCCAATTACAGGTAGTGTGCAGCATGCTCCAAAAACAAATGATGCTGGCAGGAGTCTCAGGCCACCCCACCCGGAACCCAGACCGGCTCCCTCGAACTTAAGGCAGGGGGAAGCAGTGACTAAGGAGGCGGCAAGCAGGCGGCGGCAAGCAGCAGGCAGCGGTGGGTACAGAGGTGAGGCGGCGGCTATAGTGACGGCGTCATTAAAGGCAGCAGATGTGGCTGCCAGCAGAGGCGGAGATGGAGAAGACAGCGGACACCGGTAATATGTGTGTGTGTGTCTGTTTGTCTGTCTCTCTCTGTTTAAGTCAGCGGGAGATGTTTCTGTGAGTGGGAGCTGGAGAATGTAAGTTTATAAGCACTGACATTTTCTTAAAAAATATATGTGCCTTATAGGGCGAAAAATTCGGTACTTAGTTAATACAAGGAATTGACACATGTATCAGCCCTAAAAAATATAAATAATCCCAAATTACCAACCCTCAAGCAAAACATGTATTCATTTTATATTTTATCCTAAAATGATAGAACTAATAAATTCTATATATAAAGAATGAGCCCTGAATAACAATGCATTATGTATTTAGTTAATAAGCTTGTAAAATACATGATCCGAAATACTATGAATTTTTCATTACTAAAATAATAAAAAAAACAAAAAACAATTGTATCAGTCAGCCCTTCCTGAACAATCCTGAACAGCCAGCAGTAAAATAAACACAGTAATTTATTTTTTATGTTAATATTAAATTAAAATTACTGATTATACAAATTGTAATTAATCAATCAAATCACCAACTAATAATAAGATATTATTAACTCTTAATGATTATTCTGAGTAAAAGGATACCACAAAAAACAGGACCATCTAATATACTGGTTATTAAGTAAAATACAACTAATAATAACTAGTGTTTCATTTGTTGATAATGAATTTGTACGCATTTATCAACCAGCTTTACAGTAAGTAATCTAATACAATAATCCCTAAACATTAATATTAAAATGCTCATTTAATATTTTATACTAACTCAACCAATAATAACTTATTATTGTTAGGGCATAAGGGTACTTACCCAACTAGCCCACATTACTCCATCACTTGGGTGACGCATTTGCCACCCACAGTTGGGCTCCATCTTAGCATGGAAGCCCACCCTGTACTTCAAGTATTAATGCCCTAAATCAATCGTTTTGTGCCGGCACAAAAATTGTATATACCACAAAAACCACTAAGGAATCTTAAATAAAGTGCTAAAGTGCAATAGAACTAAATAACAATGCTATCTAACAATCAATATAATCCATAACCCCAATACATATATATACACACAAATGAAAATGTGTTAATACAAAGTGCAAGTGCATGTGTATAAAGAAATCAAATACAACTACATCTACGACTAATATTGCACAAGAAATCCATCCCCAATAAAATCACACAAAACCTCAATGAATATGTAAAAATAAATTCAGGTGCCGGCAGACAATACACACAGAAATCTCACGTCATATAGGGCCACCCAGGGTATACAAAAAAGAGGCCAACCACGGTATTAACCACCTGCGCACGCAGCTCCCATGCTGCTTCAAGGGTGAGGGTGATATGAGTTCCTACTGTACCGCTTTTAAGTACTCACCACATGCCGAAGTGCACCGCCCCCCACGCGCCCGGCGACCGGATGGCGCGCAGTCACTGCCCGAGCCTGGTGCCGCGTCCCCCGGAAGAGACCGCCATCAAACTGCGCACCTCTCGCTCCCAGCCACTGGTGATGGCGGCCTTGAAGCCGTAACTGCACAAGGGTCGCTGGGAGGGAGCGACGTCACCCACAGCCCCGGTAACCTGCGCATGCGCCGCCTAATGCGCGGTCACGGGAATGACACGGCGCAAGCACGGCCAGACTCAGCAGCAATGACTGTCAGGCGCACAGTGAGTGTTGCATAGCAACGGAAGCCAGTCTCCCAGGAGGGCGCCACACCAAGGGGGGAAGATACAACTACAGCAAAAGGAGAGCGAGCACTAAAGGGGAACGCTTACAATAAAAAAGAATGAAAAGAATGCCCATCAATAATACACTATAAATACAAAAAATATATATTAATCAATTAACTTAAAATCTAATAAACTATTGGCATGGCCATAATGCAATTAATCAAAATCCTAATATCAAAAAACAAATAACCAACTGAATAATAATTATTAGGTGACCAACAATAATGAACGAACCTGTGTGGTAAGGATATCTATATAAATATATACATATATGTATAATATGTATACATCCACCCATATATGCATATTCAACACCATATGGGTGTAAAAAACGATGCCAGTAATAGTCCCAAGTGTATGAATACGCAATATATTCACAAATGATTAAATAAGTGAATAAATAATACAATTAATACAATTAAATAGAAAATAAATTAATAACTAAATAATATCAACAATAACAAAGTTATATTAATTCACATCCTATATATATATATATATGTGTGTATGTGCATAGCGCACTGCTGCTAAGGTCACAACTCTCTGTATGCAGCCAAACAGATTATCAGTACAATGATACATATGGTCCAGTGCTAAATGTCATATAGGATCAGATAGAATCCATCTTAGAGTACAATATTGAATAATATGACATATAGGCATGATCTTGTATGTTTAACATCGATTAAAGCTCAGTGGCAAAAAGTGCTGATCTAGTGCATTCTTAAACTTGCTGTGTAAAACCACCTGTGCATCCTGTGAAGAAAAAAAATATATTTTTTATTATTATACAAAATAAAATAAAGGTAAACCAAAACATTCCTGTTTCCTTCATACCTTGCTTATGGATTGCCCTTCTGTGTTAGACTCAGCGTGCGACCAACAGAATATACTGGCAGGCCTGGAACCCCCCACAAGGGAGGTCAGACTGTGCTGTAGAAACAACCCTGGTAATTAACTGGAAAATCCAAAGTCTGTCCTAGAGATAATGCAAAGCCGTAGTCGAGGAGGAAAAGCAGGGTCAAACACGGAAGAACAACCCTGAAGCAAGGTATGTAGGAGACAGAAACCAGGAAGTCCAGGAACACTTTTCAGACAGTGGTGTGCTTCTGCTAGGTCTATCCTTTTATAGTCCTGAAAGTGACATTGCTCTGATGAAAGCGCATGTGTAGAAGTTTGCGCTTAGAACACAGCTGATTCCGATTCATACACAAAATTTTGCATTGCACATAAAATCTGCTTTTTTATGCGGAAATGCCAAGCTCCATGCATATTGTGCAGGCTAAGACAGTCACTGGTTTCCATGGCCCCCATATTTCTCCCCCATCTTTGCTGTTTAACAGTGGTTAATTTGTCTCTCCAGCTTCTGGGTTTGAGGCAAATCTCTATTCTCCAATCTGTAGTAGATTTCCCGTGGTGCTTGTACTGTCCTTGTTTTTTATGTGTAGTGTTATATTTGGCAATATCTTGATTACTTTGACCTACAGTGTTGTGTTTCCCAATGTTTGGTCCCAGATGTTTTCTATGTTTAGTGGCTAAATGTGTGGCTTAGTTAAGTTAACAATTCTGACACTTTCATTTATAATAAACATGTTGGCTAGTGCCGGCATGTGTTTAATGAATGAAATAAGCAGATCTGTCAGTGAAGTCTGCATTTTCCTCCTGCTTTTTGGTAGGGGAAAATGACATATTAAACAAGTTTGGGCACCCCTTTCACTCCTCAAACTTGCCCTTTACTCTTGTGAGTAAATTTGTGCAAATTTATGGGAGGAAAGGAAAAAACATGAGTAAACCATTTTTGTGCGCAAGTACATTGACGCATGACCATGAATCGGCCCTATAGAGACAAATTGACAGACTCTGATGATGCCACATATTTGTGACACAACGCACCTTGTGATCGTTGCTGAGCCAATTTTAATAAGTAAGTAAAAATGGATTTGGTTTTATCGGTGGTAACTGGAACCGAGATCAGGAGGCTAACTGTTGTCCCCTATATTTCATACATACAGTCCCTCCACTGGCTGCCAATTTCTAAGAGAATTTAATTTAAAATACTGTACTAACTTTAAAGCAGAACAAAACTCAACACTGACTTCAGCCTTCCCCTGGGGCATCCCAGCTGTGTAGAATCCACCAGGACCGTGGCTCCCTCTGCACTGTAAACAATGAAGAACAAGAGCCGCTGCATCTCCTGCATTATTGACCTGTATGTGTGCTCCCGCCCCTAGCCATTCAGATAGGCTGAGGACGGGAGCACGAGCAATGCTGGGGATGCTGCTATTTTCTCTCCCGATTGCCGTAAGCAGAGCTGGTTGCTGAACATTTAATATGCACAGCAAACGGCTCTGGACAACTGGACATGGCCCACGCATTTTTGTCGTAGGTCCAGGGTATAGTATGTTCGTATGGGCGATCTGGGGTTTTTCACACAGCGGTGAATCCCAAATCAAGATGCCCCAGGAGCAAGGAACAAAACATGGGAAAATCAAAATCACAGGTTTTGTTCCACTTTAACTTAAAAAGCACTCTGCAATCATGCTCCTGCATATATGTCTTTGCTCATCTACAAATACCAACCTATACGCAATCTTCACTCTGCCCAGGACCTCCTTCTGTCCTCAACCCTAATCACCTCCTCCCACTTCCGCATTCAGGACCTCACACCTGGCCTCCCAATACTCTGGAATACCTACTCTATACAGTTTGCCACTTCACATGCCATCAAGTCTATATGAGTGTCCTCAAAACCCACCTATTCAAACAAGTATATTTTTTGGCCTAAACAAAACATAGCCAAACCACTTCAGATCACTTGCCATCATACCAAGTATATAATATTTATGGCCTACCTTTTTTTTCCATAATAATAACATATAATAATAACATTGATTAATGCGAATGCCTTTAGTGAAGGTGTGGGAACATAAATTAGTTTATGAAGATGGAATCATGAAAAATATAATTGTGGTAGAGGCATATTCCCAGAATAGAGGGAGTACTTACAAAGCAGCCTACATACAATTAAAGGCACAGTAATAGACTTCATAATCCATCTAAAGGGGAAGGAGAATGAAAAATATATGAACATAATGTGTAATGACTGGCCTTGGCCAGGGGTTGGAACCCCCTTTGCAGCCAGTTCCGATACAGTCCTGCCTGTACTGCCCCTGTTCATTTTTTAATCTCATCCTTATGAGTCTGGTCTGAAGTTTTACAAAGTTTACTTTTTTGGTGAGTCTGGCAGGCTTTCCATCACCTCTTCCATACATGGATCAGGGCAACTTATCAAAGTGGGAGCTGGGGTTTTATAAACTGCCTGCATTACATTATTATCATTTCTCTTTGCACTCCCCTCTCCCACTTATCACTACAAGATACCTCTGTAGCCTCCATCACCGACCAGCACGTCAAAACATTTAAGCCGTCAGCTTTAACCTCTCGGCATCTATTACCATTATTAATAGCAAATCATCATTATTTATGTCATGAGCAGACTTAACAGCGAGATAACATTCCTGGCTGAGTGCAGAAATCCTGCAGATCCATATCTCTCATTAAGGAGCTCCAGAAAATGCGTGGTACCTGTATGCTGAAGAATTTTGTTTTTCAGGCACCCCCTAAGCGCAACAGAAAATATAAAAATATATATACAGAAAATATACTCTTGTAAAATATACATATGGACTAATCCATCTCACTGATAGTCTAATTGTTAGATTTTAGAAGAGGCCCAACACTAGGCAACAGCCTTATCTAGGGTTTATGTTGGAGGTCCCAAATAACAAAGCAACAAGCAACATTAGGGTGTTCAGACCATGTAGGCTTTAGCTCATAGGAGACACTGGAATTGGGCGGGTCCCATTCTTGCAGTGAATAAGCAGCTCTTTGTAAAATGGGACCAATTGTCCATTAACAAGTTCTAACTTGTCTTTACTTCTTATATTCCTAGGATGCCACACCAGGGGAGGATGGAGGGAGAATAATAGGGACTAAACAAGGGCTGTTCAAGCATATTTTACTGAAAGTACCCTTGTGTTTTGCCATTTTGTCTAAAAACGAACCTGGATACATGTTACCATCCTATTTTATAAGGCTGTTGCAGAGTTATGCTAGGGTTCAGGCAAGACCTTCCTGACCTCAAACATGAAGCTTCTGTAATGACCACAGTTATATATCCTAGAATGGGAGATAGGTAGGAGTGATACCAGTTTGGAGAAGAGAGCCATTGTAACCCCACTATTTTCCTGCTCATGTTTCAAAAATTAGATTGTGTCCTGCCTTTTTTTCTTTTACAGGTAAGTGGACACTTGCTGGCTTCCTATTCACTCTATGTTTTGAAACAAACCCCAGTATTGCAAAATCTGTTTTAAATAAGAGAATGTCATACTGCCAACTCTTGCTAAATCTGGCTAAAATCTCCTGCTGGCCATGCATTGCAAGCTGACTGTAATTTTGTTACATGTTTGGGATCTGCAGTTTTGCACTCACATGTCTTGTGCCCACCAATAGAAGTGACTTTGTGGGCCCACTCAACAGCTAAATGCAAATATTTCAACCAACATCCATCAACATCTGCTTTTATCATAGAAAATGGACAGCATAAGCATTATTATAAAATAGTGAACCATCTGACCAAACACATAATTTGAGTGCTGGGCTTTACACATAACCAAAACGACTGACCATCTTGTTTCCTGGGCCCACAATGGACAGACTTATGAAGCTGCTAGCACTGCAGAAATGAAGGGATCCAGCAGTCCCAGATTTTTGGCAGCCCACAGGAGATTCCCGTTTCCCTGTGGGCCAGTTCAAACATAATGCCCTCCAAACACACTGACCTTGATTGAGTACACTTGCCTTAAAATAGCTTGTGAAAATTAGGACTGTCTCTTTTATTTCAAAATAAGGCATGAGATAAAATACGGTGTGTTTCATTTAAGGTAGGATGATTTCCATCTTGTTACTATGTGACAACTTATTTACCCTGCTTTTCAAAGTAAAACTTCTTAACAGCATAGGTTTTACAGTCAGTGCCAGTTTTAAACAAAATGTGGCCCTGGGCAAGTTGGATAAGGTAAGAAGTGCTGATCAGTGGCTGGGAAGGGGGGTTAGGTGAGTGTGCAGGTCAGCATCTGGGGAGGGGGACTAGGGTAGGGGTGCAGGTCCGTGGCCAGGGAGGAATGTTAGGTGAGAGTGCGGGTCAGCGGCTGGGGTGAGTGGTTATGTTTGGGATGCAGGTCAGTGTCTGGGAGGAGGTTAAATGAGAGTGTGGGTCAGAGGCTGGGGAAGGGGGGTAGGCTAGGGGGGCAGGTCAGAGGCTGGGCAGGGGGGTTAGTTGAGGGTGCAGGTCAGAGTATGGGGAGGGATATTCAGTGGGGGGTGTGGGTCAGAGGCTGGAGAGCAGGGTTAGGTGAGGGTCAGTGGCTGGGGGGTTAGGTAAGGGTGCAGATCAGAGAGGAGAGGGGTTAGGTGAGAGTGTGGATCAGAGGATGGGGAGGAGGTTTAGGTGAGGGTGCAGATCAGATTCTGGGAAGGGGGTGTTAGGTGAATGGGCAGGTCATAGGCTGCAAGGAAGTCCAAAGTTTGCTCTGGACCTATAACATTCTAGTTGTGCCATTGAGTGCATTGCATATTTCTGCCTGGATCTTCTTCTTAAACAAGATTGCAGGCATATCCATTTTGGACAATAGCTGTCATCATGTTTGCTGCTTATGCTTTGAAACAAGCTGTTAGATCATGTGAAGCCACTTGGAGAAGTAAGACATTACTGCCTACACCCTAATCCAGCCATTTAAAAATATAAGATGAAGGTGCCCAAGGGGTGCAAGGTGTTTTTCCTATTCTATTACAATAAGTTAGAAAGGAACAAAGTATTACTTAGCCGTTAGCTAGTGTATTAGTTGGACCTCTAGTTTGCGTGTGTAGAGTTGAGCCTTGCCCTCAAACGTGGGTCACGATGATCAAGCCGAAGAATCTACCAAAGATAAGTCATAAGGCAGGCTGAGGTCACAAGGGGGAAATGCAGAACAAACATAGTTGGGTCAAGGCAGTTTCCCAATGGAAAAGCCAGGAGTAATCTCAGGGTGCAAATCTAGGAACAGGACTGCCACCTTAGTGCACATGCAAACCGTACCACACATGTACGTATTTTGTTGCATGTAAATTTGAGAAGGTTTGCCAGCACCTGTGTATCTTCGTGCACAGAGGTAGTCCTTGAAATAGCAACAAGGAAGAGAATTAGCTGTCAGGGACATGAGCCCCCCCTCCCCATCACAACCTAGACAATTCATTTGTTCCTAGCTTTGAATAAATGTACAGTCATGTTTATTTTTGCAACTATGACCCTCATGAATGCAGTGATGCTCATTTTGAGTAAGGACCACTGTATGATGCCAGTGTATAAAACATGTGATTAGATCATGACACACCAAAAAACTAGTAAAAAGTGATGTGTTAAGGTACTTGTGAGATGGATTAGGTATTGGCTTTTAGGCCCTCTGTCAAAGTGGGTCAGCAGAAATGTTGGTGGCCCTTGGCTCACTTTGGCTGGTTCATATATCCCAAGCAGTGGGCAGTGTAAATTCTTGATGGCTACCGGGAGGCCAAAGGCAGGGAACAACCATGTTCCATTGATTAGCTATATCATCTGTTTTTGCAAAAGGATTTACCACCGCAGTGGGTCCTTTGTATATCTTTTATGGGATATCTTCTTAAATGTCATTGGATCAAGCGTTTACCATTTGGTGCTGATTACTAAGCCCTTTTACTTCCTTAGCGCGAAGGAAATGGGACCTCTCTTTTCTCATTAAGTAAAAAATTGGCTTCATCTTACATGTGCCAGTAGATTGTTGCATAAATTATGAGCCATCCTGTCTCATAAGACGGAATGCCGAAATGCAATCCAAGACCCCCAAATGCTGCTGAAAATGCAAAGCAGATGTTTTGTACAGCGCAAACCAAGTGCTTTATTAACTCTTGGGGGATTTCATTATTTGTGAGCTCGTGTGTATCATTCTTGGCTTGTCATGATGCCCCCCTGAGAGCTGATATAAGGCTGCCAATGACATAACTGCATCGGGTTTAGATAATTTGAGGCTCATTATTGGTGAGCACTAACTGGCCAAACATAAACATGCTGCAGCGGTCACATTTCAGAGTGTACTGCTAAAGAACAGGAGCTATGCATCAATTTATGGAAACCCCCTCCTGCTTTTTCCAGTTCTTGATTCCCTTTTGTCACACTTAGAGGCAATCAAATGAACCCAGGACTAAAGACAAGAGTCTGCCAATTAAATAATGTTCAGCACTATCTTAGCTTGTGGACTTGCTGATTATAGACCTTTGCATCTGTGGATTGGCTTAGAGAGGCCAGATGACTCTCTGGTGGACCCAAGGCAGGGGCAGACTGGTTCTGGTTGCGCTATCGGCAGCAGAGCTCGGGGAGGCAAACAAAGCATGTAGCATGCATTGGTCCCAATTGTGTAGTCACTTTTGCACCACCAGAAATGATTCCCCTAGGGGTAATGATCTGTATCTTGAGGGGGAATATCAATGGGTTCTTAGAGACTTTTGACAGATCATATCCCCATTGGAGGTTGCCACTTGCCAGTCTCTATGCGAATATCTAGGAGCCCCATTGGCTTCTAGATATGTGCATAGAGACTGGCAAGTGGAATCATTGACTTGCTCACCAAAGCTTAATAGTTGTGTAGCACACGTGGCTTGAGGGGTTAACACTCAAGCATGTGGGGAGTGAGTTTGAGATGCTGGGCTACAGAGGGCCTTGTGAGTTGCATGTGGAATTAAGATCCTGGTAGGCTTCAAACACTTGCACGGTACACATTCAATACACAGGATACAAGTCTCTTAAAAAGTAGTTACTAACTTTATTGGTAACCTCTGGTACATGTCAGTAGTCACAGGTACAATCCAAAGTAACCCTTTTCATCAATAGCAATCAAAGACAGTTCCCCTTTAGTAGAAATAAGGCTGCAGCAGACTTTCTCCCTTCCAATGGTAGCTTGGATCTTGTCTTCCTCCTCAAGAATCAGGGTATACCTCTCGCTTCTTAATCTACTTTGGCAAGGCGAAGCAGGCTCTGACTGGATCCCTACTGTCTCCTCTCCTCCTGCCCAAGTCTTGTCACTCTGGTTATCACATTAAGATTGAGCAAAAGCTAACTAACTATCTCTAACTGGTATCCTGACTCTTATATAGTCTTTAACGGAGGGTTAGAGTTTTTTCTACCTAACTGTGAGTCAGACCAATGCATCTATCCATCAACCATCTGCACAGGTGCCAGGATGTTTACAGGATCTGGGCTTAAATTGTTACATTAAACCCTATGTTCTTCCTCTGGACTTCCACTGAACTAAGTGTGATTTAGCTTATATAACCCATTCTGAATCAAATTAGAGTGCGAGCTCCACTACATTTAGTGTTGAAAGTAAAACTTAATGTAGTTTCTATTAATGCATACCTAAACTAATGTTAAACTGGTCCATTCGCACTACACTCTCCCCCCCTGGGAAAAATGTCGTCCGCGACTTCAGTAGTTCCCACTGTTGAGGTGAGGTGGTACTTACTTTTAATTTTTTTCACAGTAAATGTGAGGTAACTGTCTGTTTAGATCCTTTTAAAGTTTAAAGTAGATGTAGCTTTACTAACTTCTGCATAAGTATTAGTATGTACACAGCCATGGTTATGGTTAAAGTAGTGTACAAGCTTTTATTTATGGTTTGTGGCATTTAAGTGTACTTTGTTGTGTTTGTGGTGTTTACAGGGTTAAATAAACAACAACCACTTTCCTCCTAACATGTTTAAGTCTTTTGACCTATTTAAGTTCCTACATTGGATGTGACAGTATGGGTGTGTATCTGCAGTAGAATCAAAAATCCTTGTCCACTATCCACTAAACTCTTTTTACTCTGGTACCACTTCTTTCATGTTTATGCCTGTTGACTACTTACCTCTAGTCTAAGAAAGGCCTGTATCTTGCTCCTATACATTCAAGATGAGTTTAAGTGACATGAGATAATCCCACTCTTTACCGTTTGTAGCTGCAACTGGTTATTAACCAAGACTTTAAACCAGGAATGAAATAGTGTAAAGACCCAACAGGTTAAACTACACAAATATGATTTTTACCTGAGTGTTGCTTTTGCTATCAACACACACACACATTTGTTCAAGTGTACACAGTTAAGTAAATACACTATAAATGAACATTTTCAAAACACATATTTTAAACAGTTTTTTTCTGTTTCCTTTAGTAGTCTTGTAATCTTAAAACATTTATAGACTCACTGTGTTATTACATTTCACACTTAAAGTGGACCAACACCCAGGGGGGATCGGCCCGGGAATCTATAAGATTCCCGGACCGATCAGATCCCTCCCCGCGGGGCATCCGAAATCGGGATGTCCCGCGGGGAGGAACCCCCCAGGAGGCCCACAATCCTTACCTTACCGTCGATCCAACGGCGCATGCGCGAGACGCGGCCGCGTCTCTCGCTTCCCTCTAGCAGGGCGCGCTCCCGCGCCGGCCGTTTTGTGAATGGCCGGCGCAGGCGCGCTCCCTGTTAGAGGGAAGCGAGAGACGCAGCCAATGACAGCGCTCTGGTATGCGCGTCCAAGCGGCTTTGGACGCGCATACCAGAGCGGCTCTGAGCGCTGTCATTGGCCGGACGAGGTCACGTGGGAGCGGGGAGAGGTGAGTTTTTGCGGCGATCGGGGTGCCCCACCTAAGTGGACCAACACCCAGGATAGTCAAAAACCTGGGTGTTGGTCCACTTTAAAGACAATATTGAGGTCCCTTCACCTTTAAGAAGTATAACACACCATATTAACTACACAACATATATGAGGTGTGCTCCCATCTAAGAGAGAATAACCAACATTATGTTGTTGTTAAACCATGTCAGCAATATTTTATTTTTCTTTTACTTTACTTGAGTCATAGTTGGTATACCCATGTGACTACAATTAAGTGTCAGCAGGATAAGTCCCAAGTCTGAGGAAACACTTTAAGCTATACTCACTCTACACAGTAGGCATATTTACTTTCTCCTCCGTGTTTCCAGACAAATGTGGTGACATTATGGCCTGGGTCTGTAGGGGGAATGCACGGACTGGTGGCTGGATGATGATCTTACTGGACTGGGCAAGGGACTGGGTGTTCGGGGCTGGCTAGCCCCAGAGGTTCCAGGTGTGGATGTGGCATAGGTAGATTTCCTGCCCACCTGTGCCGGTGGTGAATGAGGAGGAGAGGTTCTGGCTGAGGATGAGCTAGTGCTAGAGTCCCTGTGCCTGTGTGGGCCCTTCAAAAGTGGCTGCCCCTTGGAGGTACTTGGGCGGGCCAAGGGGGAGGGCGAGCTTGGGGTTCGGGCCCTCTTTGGCGTGGCTTGGTAGCCCCGTGTGTGTGGGGATGGGGAGGTGGCAAATTTGGCACATTTCTGGCTTCTTGCCCGTCGGGGGCTTCTGGCCCTGCTGCGGCTTCGGGCCCTGCTGCGGCTTCTGGCTCTGCTGCGGCTTCTGGCCCTGCTGCGGCTTCGGGCCCTGCTGCGGCTTCTGGCCCTGCTGCGGCTTCGGACCCTGCTGCGGCTTCTGGCCCTGCTGCGGCTTCTGGCCCTGCTGCGGCTTCTGGCCCTGGTGCGGCTTCGGGCCCTGCTGCGGCTTCAGGCCCTGGTGCAGCTTCTGGCCCTGGTGCGGCTTCTGGACCTGCTGCGGCTTCGGAGCCTGCTGCGGCTTCTGGCCCTGCTGCGGCTTCTGACCCTGCTGCAGCTTCTGGAGCTGCTGCGGCTTCTTAGCCTGTGTATTCTAAGTATGTCACACACCCCACTTCAGTCATTGATTATTACACTTGGGTAATACCTACCGCTAGGTGGCAGTGTTGCAGAGAATCTCCAAAAAAGCAACAGGCCCCTCCCGGTCTATACATACCTGGTACCTCCCAATAATCTCCCAGTGTTATTCTCTGCAAGGTGGCGACGAGACAGAAGAAAGAAGTCTCCTGCTTGCAGGTTTCACCCCGGCCCCCCCCCCCCATGGTCTATTTCTGCCCGGCCCTGTTTTGTTATCCTCCCTGTTAACTGGCAGCCTCCCAGCTTTGGCTGTAGGTCGGGCAAAGGTAGCCGGCACCTTAGGTGCCCAGGAGATTAGCTCCTCCGCTCGACTCCATATTGCGGGGCATAGCGGGATTCCCGGAGTGGTGATCCGGAAGTGGGATGCCCCCATCTACCTAGCAGTTAGATAGCCCTTTTTTACATGAGGTGATCTGGGCATGGGACTGTGTTCTACTCTCTGACGCCGGGCGTCATGGGTGCCTGTGTGTGCTTGCGGCGCTCTGGCCGGTATGAGTGGGGCTCCTGCGTTTGCTGTTTATGGCGTCTGTGTGTTCCCAGCGGGCGTTTGGCGTGTGTGTGTTAGACGATCCGGCCGCTGCGGGTGTGTTTTATTACTTTTGGAATGATGGCGCCATTTGGCGCGGGATTCCTCTACAGGAGCCGAGGGGCGGGGTCCCGCGGGCCAGCCTGTGTGTGTGTGAAGCGCCGAGTTAGACGCGTGCTGCTTGGAATTGTCAGCAGCGGGGAGAGAGTGTTTTTTACTGGGGACCGGCTGGTAGCTCTGCCTGGTATGCGAGCGCGGCTCTCGCTGGGCCGGACGCTCGGCGTCATTGGAGAGGGGCGGGACCGCGTCGCGCGGTCCGCACGGTGGTTGGTCGCGTCAGGGAGGGGCGGGACTTACTCGGCTCCCGCGCTTCCAGGGTACGCCCTCCTCCTTCCTCTCCTGTGCGGCGCGGTTTCTGGCCGCCATCTCGCTGCGGTTTTGTCACGCTGATTGTGTGCTCTCTTCCAGGTAGGCTTGTGTGGCTTAGCTGCCCTGGCATGATGGGGGTAGGCCAACGGAGTTTTTTCTATGGACATATGCATCCTTTCTCCTCCGTTTTTACATCTCCCCTTTCCTCCCTCCCCCTCGTTCCCTGCAATTTTTTTTTTTTTTGAGGTGATGGCGGGACCCATTAACCATCTTCTTAGATTTGGTTAAGGGGGGGGGGACTCTTTTGGTGGAATATTGTATGATTATTGTATTTATTTGTGTGTTGTTGTGCCCGAACTGATTGTTGTCCCTGTATTTTTTTTTTTTTTTTGTGTTTTTCAGATCCTGGGACCCCATCTTGCAGGGCTCCCCCGGTCTTATATACCTGGCTAGTTTGGGAAAATTGGGATATTGTCCTTTTATATCCTATGGTCAGGGTGGTATAGAATTATAGCTAGATAGAATTAAAGGGGCATCCCGGGTCGCTTACTGCGTAAATCCCTGGGTTCTGCGAATACCATAATTTTCACCATATGGAGGCTGCCAAAGATACCGGAAACGGTCCTTCGGGACAATCCAGGCTGTGTGGGGGTTGTGGGACTCCGCTCCCGGGGGATGATGTCATTATATGCATTCCATGTGTGCAGCGGAACATTGAGCGCCAGTCCGGCACCCCGGTGCCTGGTACTTCGTCGGCCGCGCCATCTCCCTCTCCTCCTCGCCTGTTCCGGACCCCGTGTGACGTTGTCACGGGTGGGGATTCGCAATCTGAGGTGTGTGCCCGATTGGCCAACCTCGAGAAGATGTTTTCCGCTATGTCCGCTCAGAAGGCTTCGGCTAAGCGCAAACACCTATCTCCGCCTCCGCCGGACTCTGACGGGGAGGTCGTTGAGGATCTGGATTGGTCAGATCGTCCCCTTGAAGAGGGGGAGCTGGTGGATGATTTGGATGATTCAGTGGGCCAGCAGGTACTGGGTGCTGAAGGGGACCAGGATGAGGGTCCCGCTCCTGATACGTCTAGCATTTTGGCCCAAATGTTTGAGGTCTTGGATTTGGACCTTCCCGAGGCTGCTCCTCGGCCTAAGGGCCAGCCTTTTGGGGGGTCCAAGCAGCGCTTGGAGTTTCCCAGCCAACAGCATTTTGAGGACGTTGTCTTTAAGCAATGGGAGCAGCCTACACGGCTCGTCGGGGTACCGCTTAGTTGGGATAGGAAATATCCTTTTCCGGCGGACTTGATGAAGCGTTGGTCTGTCCCTCCCGAGGTGGATGTTCCGGTCTTGGGACTGTCTAATACGGCGGTTGTTCATTCTCCTGACACTACTTCTCTCAAGGATGGCGAGGATCGCCGGATTGATCAGCTGGCCCGCCATGGTTTTGTCTGTGTGGGTTCGATTTTGAGGCCGGTCTGTGCTTCGGCTCTTTTGACCTTGGCGGTTAGGTCTATTGTCAGGGATTTATGTGTGGATCTTGATCCCGCTGGAGAGGAGTTTCTTGTGCTTAAGTGTTGTGACTCCTTCTTGTCGTTTATCCTGACTGCTCAGGATGATGCCATGTTGATGTGTGGCAGGGCGTCTGCTCTGTTGGTGGCTATTCGCCGTTCTGTGTGGTTGAGGCAGTGGACGGCTGACTTTAATTCTAAAAGGTCGCTCAGGGCTCTTCCCTTCTTGGGTTTGCGGCTTTTCGGTGAAAAGCTAGATTCTGTTGCCAAGGGAGGTAAGTTACCTCAGCGCAAAAAATTTCGCCTTTCCTTTCGGGGGGCGGCCCCCTTCAATCCGTCCTTTCGGGGACCCAGAGCCAGCAGGGGTGCGGGCTTCTCGGCCTCCAGGGGCGCAGGTTGGAATAGGGGTAGAGGCGTGGCCGTCCCGTGCACGCCTGGGGCGCCAAGCCAGCTGCTAAGCCTGCTCAGCAATGAGGGGGCGCCCTCTCCCGTACGGGTGGGGGGACGGTTGCGACTCTTCTCCCGGGTTTGGGACCAGGAGGTCTCGGACAGGTGGATCCGGGAGGTGGTGTCGGCCAGTTACAAGCTGGAGTTTGAGTCCCGCCCTCCTCCAAGGTTTTTCAGGTCTCGGGTACCTTCAGATCCGTTGGCCGCACAGGGGCTCCTGGCGGCGGTAAGGAATCTTCTGGATTTGGCAGTCATTTGTCCGGTTCCTCATTCGGAGGTGGGAAGCGGGTATTATTCCAATCTCTTCACTGTACCCAAAAAGGATGGGTCATTCCGTCCCATTCTGGATTTGAAGTTTCTCAACCGGTTTGTTCGTCCCTGGAAGTTTCACATGGAAACCCTGCGTTCTGTGATCGGTTCGCTTCGGCAGGGGGACTTTATGACGTCCATAGACATCAAGGATGCTTACCTTCACATTCCGATCTTTCCGACTCATCAGAGATTCCTTCGCTTTGTGGTGGAGGATCGGCATTTTCAGTTTGTAGCTCTTCCATTCGGCCTCACATCTGCTCCGAGAGTGTTCACCAAGGTGTTGGCGGGCGTGATGGCCCTGCTCAGAGCTCAGGGGATTCGCATTGTGCCTTACCTGGACGATCTTCTCATCATGGCGCCTTCCTTCAGTCAGGCGGAAGGGGACACCAGCGCGGTGGTGTCTATGCTGGAAAGGTTCGGTTGGGTGATCAATTACCCCAAGTCCTCTCTGGTTCCACCCTGGCCAGGGTGGTGACCTTTCTGGGGATGTCGTTGGACTCGCCAGCACAGAGTGTTTCTCCCTCAGGCCAAGGTTCTTTTGATTCAGGAATTGGCTCAGCTTCTTCTTTCCAATCCTCGCCCGTCCATTCGGCTAGGGATGAGACTGGTGGGGTTGATGGTGGCCTCGTTCGTGGCAGTTCCCTTCGTGCAATTTCATACGAGGACGCTTCAGCTTCATCTGTTGGCGTCTTGGGATCGGCGACCGCGGTCGTTGGATCGGTCCTTCCGGTTGTCCCCTCGGGTTCGACAGTCCCTTCTGTGGTGGTTGGTCTCAGACAATCTTCTGAAGGGCAGGTCGTTTCTGACCCCGCTTTGGGAGACTGTCACCACGGATGCCAGTTTGTCAGGATGGGGAGGTTTCTGGAAGGATCTTCAGTTTCACGGGCAGTGGGACCCTCAGGAAGCCCATTTGCCCATCAATGTTCTGGAGTTGCGAGCCATCAGGTTGGTTCTGTCTCGCTTGACGCATCATTTACAGGGCCTGCCGGTTCAGGTTCGATCGGACAATCAGACGGCGGTTGCTTACATCAATCACCAAGGAGGGACTCGCAGTCTGGGTGCCCACAGAGAGGTGTCTCTGATTCTGGTTTGGGCAGAGACTCATGTCCCTTGCATCTCGGCAGTTTACATTCCAGGAGTGGAAAACACAGAGGCGGACTTTCTGAGCCGGTGTTCGTCCCGCCGGGGGGAATGGTCTCTCCATCCCCAGGTGTTTCGGTCGCTTTGTCTCCGATGGGGGACGCCGGAGGTGGATCTGTTTGCCTCTCGTCACAATCACAAGCTTCCGACATTCGTGTCACTGTCCCAGGATCCTCTGGCTCTGGCGGTGGATGCCATGGCCCTGAGCTGGAGGGACCTGGGGTTTCTTTATCTGTTTCCTCCGATTCCCATGCTAGGCAGGGTGCTGCGAAAGCTGGTTCTGGAAGGAGTTCCCGCCATTCTCGTGGCTCCAAGGTGGCCAAGGCGGGTGTGGTTCGCAGACATCGTTCGTCTGGCAGTGGATCAGTTCGATCTGCCTCTTCGGCCGGATCTTCTCACTCAGGGCCAACTGTGTTACCCCAGTTTACAAACGCTGGCTTCGACGGCTTGGCTGCTGAAACCTCCATCTTAAAGGAGGAGGGTCTTTCGGATTTGGTCATTCGGACTCTTATTAGTGCCAGGAAGAGATCTTCTTCTTCCATCTATTATAGGTCTTGGAGATCTTATATTGATTGGTGTGAGGCTAGGTCTTTGCCTTGCCGGGTCTTTTCTATTTCTAGGATTTTGGAATTTCTTCAATCAGGGCTGGACTCCGGTCTTCAGCTGAGTACTTTGAAGGGGCAGGTTTCTGCTTTGTCTATCTTTTTTCAGAGGTCTTTTGCTAGCCATTCTTTGGTCAAGACTTTTTTCCAGGGGGTTTCGCATCTGCGGCCTCCTAGGAAGCCGTTGCTCCCTGTTTGGGATTTGAATTTGGTTCTCTCTGCTCTTCAGGCTCCTCCTTTTGAGCCTTTGCGGGATATTGCTCTGTCCACTCTGACTCAGAAGGTTGCCTTTCTGGTGGCCATCACTTCGGTTCGGCGTGTTTCGGAGTTGGCAGCTTTGTCTATTCAGGCTCCTTATTTTGAGGAACATCAGGACAAAGTGGTTTTTCGCTTCAAGTCAGACTTTCTCCCTAAAGTGGTCTCTGCTTTTCATCTTAACCAGGACATTGTTCTTCCTTCTTTGTGTCCTAAGCCTAAGAATGTCAAGGAGAGTGCGTTGCACTGCTTGGATGTTGTACGTTGTGTCAGTTACTATCTACGTACTACGTCTTCTTTTCGTAAGACTGATGCCTTTTTCGTTGTGCCCTGTGGGCCTAGGAAGGGTTTGGCTCCGGCTAAGTCTTCCATTAGCAAATGGATTCGTCAGGCGATTGTTGGAGCCTATTCGGCTAAGGGGAAGGATCCCCCTTTTCGTGTTACTGCTCATTCTACTCGCGCGGTTGGAGCGTCCTGGGCCTTTCAGCACCAGGCTTCTGTTGAACAAGTTTGTAAGGCTGCGACTTGGTCTTCGGTTCATACTTTTTCTAAGTTTTATAAGGTTGATGTGCGGGCCTCAGCGGATGCTATTTTTGGCCGCAAGGTTCTGCAGGCTGCAGTGGTTTGAGTTTTCTGCATTATTGCCTGGTTGGATACCCGCCCTTTTTTCTGGACACTGCTGTTGGATGTCCCAAGTGTAATAATCAATGACTGAAGTGGGGTGTGTGACATACTTAGAATAATACCATTTTGTGAATACTCACCTGTAAAATGGGTATTATAAGTATGTCACACACCCCACTTTACCCGCCCTTTTTGGTATCCTGGCTCTTTATATGGTGAAGTTTTGTTCTTTACGTTTGAGGGTTACATTTGTTTGTTCCTGGTACCTTGTCTTACTGCTGTTTTAATACTGGGAGATTATTGGGAGGTACCAGGTATGTATAGACCGGGAGGGGCCTGTTGCTTTTTTGGAGATTCTCTGCAACACTGCCACCTAGCAGTAGGTATTACCCAAGTGTAATAATCAATGACTGAAGTGGGGTGTGTGACATACTTATAATACCCATTTTACAGGTGAGTATTCACAAAATGGTATTTTTTTTTCTTTGGCAAGTGCCTTGGTGCCACGTGGGGGGGGGGGGGGGGCTAGAAATGTGTGTGTTAATTGCATTTCCTAAACTAATATGAGACAAATTGACAGGCATTTAGAAGTAATTGCTATGTTTTCTTTATGTTTTGTAGACCATGCTGGAGCGCAGGTACGACTACCTGCCCAACTAATTTGAGAAACGCAACGTCGCCCTGGAGATCATAGCAGAAATCCAGCATCTTACCAACACCACCTTCACCCACACGCAGATCATGCAGCATTGGTCGGACCTGAAACGGCTGCACATGCCCCGGGTGCGGAGGTTTTTCGGCATCCATTTCCCAAGTAAGTACATAGCGATTGCATGCCAGATGTAACTAAGACACAAGGTAGGCCTTTAGTTAATATGCCTTTTATTTTGTAGTGTTGGAAATGGATTACCGTATTCGCCACACCCGGAGGCGCACAGGCCGACCAGTGCTGCATGATTCTGCAGCTGGAAGTGAAGGTGGTGGATCTCCAGTGCGACGGTCCTACCCCTCCTCTGTTGGGTCCTCCGACCAGCCCCTGGACCTTTCCACCGAGGAGGGGCGGCACGGCGTGGGCAGGCAGTCGTACCCTGCCATGCATGCGGGAGCCTCTGGTATGCCACTCTTCATGTATACGCGCACACATATACATGCTAGTTCCTACAAAACTGATGCCCTTAATCTGTTTTTCTAGATGCTTCGGGAGCGGGTGAGGTGGGGGAAGAGGCAGCAGATCTGCAACGAGCAGAACATGGAGAAGGTGAGTGATGTGACCCAGACATTTCAAGAGACCTTTGATTACTGTTGAATAAGACATTAAAACTGACCGTATTTCCCATGTTTCTACAGGCACTTCTTCACAGCAGAGGCAGGACCCAGGACATCCTGTTGTCCCCAACGAGCCATCTCTCGGCCACCAACCAAGTAAGTAGTCATGCCATTATTTGCATTTATGTGGTACTTGACATGAACACACAGATACATCAAGCCCTAGTCAATGGCAATATAAGACTGACCTGTGGCCACTTCCTTAGCTTAATGACTTGCCAGACTGACCTGTGGCTACTTCCTTAGCTTAATGACTTGCCAGACTGACCTGTGGCCACTTCCTTAGCTTAATGACTTGCCAGACTGACCTGTGGCCACTTCCTTAGCTTAATGACTTGCCAGACTGACCTGTGGCCACTTCCTTAGCTTAATGACTTGCCAGCCTGACCTGTGGCCACTTCCTTAGCTTAATGACTTGACAGAATTACATATGTCACCTTTATTTAATTTTGTAACTTAAAAACATTCAGTCCACAGGTGGCCAACATGTGTAAAAATAATGTTTTTTTCTGTATTTGTTACAGGGACCACACGCCAAAGAATTTTGGAAATGAATCGGAGGGTCCTTGCGTTGGTGGCCGATATGAAGGTGATGGTTGACTCGTTGGGGACAACAGAAGATGAAGAAGAAGAAGCTTAGAGTCCTGGGTCCTGTCCCTGTTTTGTTTTAAAAGTTTTACGACAATGTTTACATTTAAAACCTTTTTGGCCCAAAATTTTATGCCCCCAATTTGTAAATATCCAACATTTTTATTAAATTTTAATGTCAAAATTTTTAATATTTAAAAAAAACCAAAAGAAAACAAAGTTTCATTGTCATTTATATCAACACATACATTTACACAAAACAAAGGGTCAAATACATTCTTTTAGATCAATATTCAGATGTCCGTGAAGTGGTTTGGGTAAGTTTTAGGGTGCGGAAAATGAAGAAGAAACTAACCGGGAAGTGGTTTGGGTAAGTTTTAGGGTGCGGAAAATGAAGAAGAATCTAACCGGGAAGTGGTTTGGGTAAGTTTTAGGGTGCGGAAAATGAAGAAGAAACTAACCGGGAAGTGGTTTGGGTAAGTTTTAGGGTGCGGAAAATGAAGAAGAAACTAACCGGGAAGTGGTTTGGGTAAGTTTTAGGGTGCAGAAAATGAAGGGTGATAAATGTAAAAAATGTCATTCCATATGTTTTCGCTCTGTTGCTGGTGTATATGTGTTGATTTTTTTAACACTGTGACAATGATACTGCAATGTCAGACCTGCACATACAATTCTGCATAAATAAATAAAAAAAAAAAAAAACAATAAAAATGTTTGTTTGCAGGGAAGGAGAGGCCACACAATAATTTGAGAACAGTTTAGTATAGTGAAATGCTATTTAAAGTGGACCAACACCGAGAGGTGATCGGCCCGGAAATCTATAAGATTCCCGGGCCGATCACCTCCCACCCCGCGGGACATCCGAGATCGGGATGTCCCGCGGGGTGAAACCCCCCCAGACACCCCAAATCGCTTACCTGATCTTCGGCGGCGGCCGGCCGCCGCCGCCTCCCTCGCGCCCCTGTAGGCGTGCGCGCGCCCGCGCCGGCCGTCTGCGAATGGCCGGCGGGGGCGCGCGCGCGCCGAAAGTGACGCGAGGGAGGCGGTGGCGGCGGCAGCCGCTTGGACGTTCCTGATCCCCGCCTGGACGTTGGCGGGGATTGGACCGTCTAGTCACGTGGGAGCGGGGACAGGTAAGATTTTGGGGCTTTCTGGGGGGTTTCACACAGCGGGGCACCCCCGATCGGGGTGCCCCGCCGAAGTGGACCAAAACCCAGGATAGTCAAAATCCTGGGTGTTGGTCCACTTTAAACACAACCAAATGAAACACCATTGAAATGTATGGCAGAGCGCTACTGAGCGAAAGGTACGACAAGCTGCTCCTGAACCTAGAGCGCCTTGTAATACATGTGACGCTACATGGTGCTGTTAGAGGTGCTCACCAGATTCGCTTTCTTAAATGTGGTTTTCACATACAGCGCCCAGCGTTCACCTGACGCTCCGTGCCGCTACGTGACACTACCTGGCGCTAGCATTTCTTAAATGACCTGCTAAATATCTTTAGTTTCCAACAGATAACTATAAACACACTGAACCTCCTTAGTAAAACTCGACATGATGTTAATTTAAGGGGCATAGAACTCAGGGTGCAGCAGGCTAACGCAACAGCCATCCGGTCTCTGCACCATGATACTTTTGATACTTTTGACAATGTCTCCCTTATTGGGGCAAGAAAGCATGACTCTGTACATGTAAATGTTACGACCCCACTTCCATGTACATGTGCTGACATGAGGTGTAGTTCTGTTTTTGATCAGCTGGCAAACTTTTGAAAGACATACATGAAGTTGGTAGAGTGGTGACGGGCAACCAGGGCAGCTCCTCCTGACAACGTGGCAAGGTACTACATGTCACAGGTACAGCAAACAGGATACAATTCTTTCTCACCCTCATCCCAGTGGGTGGCTCCGGATTGCTCTAAGTCCAATGTCCAGGAACCGTACTTGGTCACTTTCATGTCCTTGCCGGGCCAGTGATGTAGGATTTCACAGAGCAGATGACCCCTTGGTGTCCTCAACTTCCAGCTCCACGGCTCCAGGTAAGCGATACTCCTCGGGAAGACATAGTGTAACTGCTGGTCAATGTGGTACTCCAGGTAGATATCTCTATCTCACACAGCGTCTCTGCATCAGCTTCTATCAGTGTCTCAAGGGATTGTTGCTTTCTAGCCATGGCATGAGGGTCTGGTTTTATTGGCAGCAGGGGCCCCTCACCTTTTCCTGTTTTCCTCCATCGGCTTTTGCAAAAGGCGGGAAGCTGGGAGTTCTACACAGGGGCATCAGGCAGCATAGTTCACTCCTTCAGTTCATGAGGAAAACAAAAAAGAGGTTTTATTATCCAAAACGACATTTGGCAATTCCTCCGCCGTGCTTTGAGATACAGTCTCCAAACTTTCAGGGTAGCTTCCTGGACTTCCTTCCAATATGCCCTGGAAGTGTTGTGCAACCCAGTCCACGGTTTTAAAGGGGTATCCTGCATGGGCAGTTGGGTATCCAAAACAGTCAAAAATAGGTACCAACAAGTTCAGGCAAAACTCCATAGCGCTAGTAACACAGTCCAAATGCATCAGCAATGTCACACATGTCATTTTCCTCCAAAAACAGCCAAACTATACCAGATAAATCCAAAACACTAAAGTCACTTTCTGGGGGGTCTGATCGCCCTAAACCTATGGGTTTAGCACCTTGAGAGCCCCACATTGGACGCCCACAGCGCCTGAAGGGGTTAACACTCAAGCATGTGGGGAGTGAATTCGGAATGCTACGGAGGGCCTCGTGGGTTGCATGTGGAATTAGGATACTGGCAGGCTTCAAACACTTGCAGGGTACACATTAAATACACAGGAGACAAGTCTCTTGAAAAGTAGTTACTCACTTTATTGGTAGCCTGTGGTACACGTCAGTAGTCACAGGTACAATTCAAGGTTATCTCTTCCATCAACAGCAATCAAGGACAGTTCCCCTTTAGTAGAGGGGAACTGCAGTGGTAGCTTGGGTTTTGTCTTCCTCCCCAAGCAGCAGGGTATACTGTTTACTTCTTAATCTACTTTGGCAAGGCAGAAGCAGGCTCTGACTGGAACCTTCTGTCAGTCTCTGGCTACTGTCTCCTTACCTGCTGCACAAGTCTTGTCACTCCGATTACTACATTAAGATTGAGCAAAAGCTAAGCTACCTCTAGGTGGATTTTCTGGGCTCCTACGTTGATAAAGTAAACTCTATGTTCTTCCTTTGCACTTCCACTGAACTAACCATGATTTATGTAACTTAACCCATTCTACATCAAATAAAAGGGTACGCTCCACTAAATCTAGTATTGAAAGTAGAACTTAATGTTGTGTCTATTAATGGATGCTTAAACTAATGGTAAACTCGTCTATACCCACTACAATTGGCTAGGCACTGGATAGGTATATTACCAATTTTACTTATTGTCAATCAGTGACTGTATACATAAAGGAAGAACCTTTTTAATTATCTCAAGTACCACCTGGTAGTACTAGAAAACCATTTTATAAAGACGCAAGCACAAGTAACTATTGAAAGCACATGAAATGCAAAAAACATGACCACAGAAATATGAGCCAATCAGGATGGTACTTGGCAGGGCAGCAGACTGATCTGTACCGCAACCTGTTCTGCTGCCATCTTTGCTTTATCTAAACTGCTCTAAAAGATAACAACTGCCTATACACATTTTTGTGCATTTTCATTCACTTTAAATATTTGTTTTGTGCCTCTTCATACAGAGCATTGAGAACATCCTGACCTATATTTTGTGCTGCTTCCATACATCTTATGAAACCCATTGATTTATTTTGAAATGGGCCATCTGTGACCAAATAGCAAGCCACACTAGATCACCCCATTGGGATGCCTCATGGTGAAAACAATCCTACCCTATGCAAACAAAAACTAAAACAAAATGTTTCGATTGTTGGCAGAATGGATTGTCCCATTCTTCATTGTCTTCATCTTCAGGGAGGTCCTTTTCCCAACCTCTTCTACACAATGCAGTTTAAAAGGCAGCTCCTAGTCCCTGCCAGGTTGAGGAGGCTGACAAACCTCTGCTGGTCTCCAGTTCAGCTGCTTCTCATTTTCAACAGACAATAAATATTTTTAATCATATTTTATTATTGTCTTCAATGCTTTTTAATGGATTATTGTGCTTCAGCTGCACTTCTTCTAAAAGACTCATGGTGTTCAACAGATCCAGCACAACCCCTGGAGGATGTGAGAAACATAATCTGGTTCTGTGTTTTGGCGTCTCCATTTGCTCCTGAATAATCATCTCTAGGAAGTGCCCAGATTGGATCAACATGGAGCTGTAGGACTAGAAGAAGAAACACAGTGCCGCATTGCTGCTGCATAAGGTCTTTGGTGTGGGAGTGGGGGAGTAGTCTGATTTCTTACCATAACCCTCAGTGTTTCTTTTGATGCACCAGTGGTTCCCCTGCATAGGTTGAAAAGAGACACGTGTCCATCAGATCCAGCCCCTGCAAATTACTATACTTCGGTCCAGGGGAAGGTAAACAAAAACCCACAGGACAACAGAAGGCAAAAGCCAGAAGGAGGGGTGGGGGGTGGTCTTTCCTAAGGGCAGTCAGATCAAACCCTTGAAGCAAAGCTAGTGTTTACATTTTGTTACAATAGATCTGCCTCTCTATCATGGGCAATGATCCCATCTTAGATGTCTTGTTGTATTGCTATATATTTATACATGATGATTAGATCCCCTCTAAGGTGTCTCTTTATTGTGACCTTGTATGAATTCATACATGTTGATTAGATCCAGAGCATTTCTAGGCAAAATAGCGCTCAGTGCAGGAAGTAATAAATCTGTCCCTCCTCACCTGTCCTATGGTGTTGCTGCTGTCTATTACCAATATACTTTCCTGTACCTCTTCTATAGGAGCAGGCAGTGTCTCTTCCCCATGACTGAGCCCAATATGGGACTTGCACTACTTATATTGGCCCTGACACATCGGCAGAAAATAGAATGGCTGGGATAAAGCCCCTCCCGCCATGGCAATGGTGCCAGAGATGACTGTCCTGCTCGCCCTCCCCTAGAAACAGCCTTGATTAGATCCACCGTAAGGGTTTTTTTATTTCAGTCTGCTGCCCTTTTATATATATATTTATATCACCTCAAAAGAGTGTCTTTATATTGGTATTGGCTTAATATATACATAGTGCGATAGGCTCTCCTGTAAGGTGTCTCTTTTGTAAACGAAGTTCATTCAATGTCTTGTATGGTAAGTGAAACCTCCTTATTAAAAAAAAAAATGTTCTCCCTTGCACAATCTCCACTTTGTTTATATCCATTGTGGGGACCATATTTAATATTTAGCCTTTTCTGTGATTAATGCCTCTCCATTTTGGATTCTAATGCCCCATTTCTCAAGTCTTAAAACATTACATGTTGGCTTGTGAAGCTACTGATTGGCATTGGGTGCTGATGCTCAGTTGATCAGTACAATCAGTTTCTTCTCCAGCTCTGTTGTCCATAACTGCCCTCAATTTAATGTATAGGAGAAAGCCTTATTTTATCTGCCATGTGTGAATAGGGGTTAAAGCTTCTTAGAGCAAGTCTGTGGCACAGGGCCAGATGCACCATCCTTTCTAAGACTTGAGTTAGCTTGAAAGTTAAAGTTCACTTTCCTGGCCTTACTAGATGTGTCAGAGGGCACAAGACTCCCCATTTACCTGGCACCCACTCTTGTACCCCGGAATGAGTGCTGGAAATGTCCCTGACTATGTGCATGCACCCATTGCCCAGTGCATGCACAGGATCATATTCCTGGTGCCTCTATGCTACATTCCCTATCCCATCATTTTAAAGGCATCAAAAGTTTTAAAGCATACTCTCCATACTGTTGGTAAAAGACAATATATTTTGTGTAGGTTTTCCAAGATAAATGGTTCTAGAACCAGTAAAGATCAAAATTCCAGTGGTGCCTGAAGTAGTTGCCTGTCTCGGATTATGTGTGTTGCAGCAGAAGGCGCGTCCAAAGCTGCACCCCAAGTTGAGAGAACTTGTGCCACTGCAGCAGGAGCAGTGTGGAGCAGTGTGGAAGGAGTTTGAGCTGCTGAGGGTAGGCTATGGAATTGGTCTGCTTTGAGGACTTTTGGCGACTCAAGTGTCTGAAGGCAAAGACCCATCAAAGCTCATTAAATCTTTTGTAGCTATTTTTTTCTACTAAACATTAATGACATTTTTCTGTTAACTTTACTTCACTTTCTTATCACATTATAAGAACCTTGTGTTATTTACACAAAGTGTTGAGAACCCCCCCCCCCCCCCCCACCAACCAAATGACTGCTTGATCCTAGGAAAGACATAATAAAGTGATTGATAAAAGTTTATAAGTGAAATTGGCTCTTGACTGGTGGGATCACCAAAGGAGGGGTATGTAACGCAAAGACTAAACCATCAACAGATGTTGACTGTTGTGCATCGGTTTCAGCAGGAAAATGTGCCAAGTGAGCAGTTTGCTAAGAAATAGCCTACAAGACCAAAGTGCTAAGTTAGGCCCTCCTTAATTAACATGCTCTCATGACCCGGAACAACCCCCGCATGTAAGCCATTGATTGCCATGTGATAATTAGTTGTAAAACAAGTTCATTAGCAGGTTACCATGTTGTCGTGTTCCAGACACGGGATTTGCTTGCCTGAGATTAGCTCCGGCACTGAGATATTGCACATTTCAGCCATGATCAGTTTCAGATGGGCCCAAGTCACTTTCAGGTTACGCAAGTCAAGTACGATATGGAGAACCCAATCGCTTTATAATGAGTCTACAAAACACAGATGCTGAACGTCACATTTTATTGTGTGATGTTAAAATGATTTATGTAGAATAGGCAATGAAAACCAACTGATGTGAAGCTACAAGCCCCATGTCCTGACAACCTCTTTGGGGCACTAAGGATGTTTTATTAAATAGTAGAAGAGCTGGCAGGCAATAAATGATGATACAATGGTGGGGAACACCTCCTGAAATGTTTAATGACCCTACAATATGGAGAATGGATGTAGCTAGGAGCTAGAGAACAACATATGGAATGTGGTAAATGGCTTCCATAGATGTCACCTGTGGTTATATACATATCTCCATTGATCGGGTCGCTTCATTCCTTCTGTCAGGCATATCTATTAGATTGACCTATTGCCCTTTGTGAGGAACATCATGGCCAGGCTTAGTAGGAGACAAACAATTCCATACACAGTATACATACACAGTATAATGGAAAGCCACTAATGACCATACTAAGGTGCATTTGTGGTCTAATGGTCTTGGCATAAGACTTCCAGGGGTGATCTGGGCACTGGGCTCTTCCACACCACCACTGGTAAGCCCACTGCTCACATGGCAGGCAGGTGACTTGCCACCCCTTACTTTGAAATTGATATGAGGGTCCTTGCCAGTTCACCAATATTAAAAAGTTGTGAAAAAAATGCATTTTCATTCAGAATTTTTTTTTTTTAAATGAAAAATAATTTTAATTCTGCTTGTTTCTGCTTGATCCCACTATATGTATGTGAATAAACCCCTCTTCCCTATTGGTGGTTCGTCTGCAAGCTTGATTGAAGGTCTTCCTTGTGTTTTTATTTTTGTTTAAAGCAGCTGGTTTTCTCATGGTCTCTGCCATTCACCGTTGAGGGGAGCTCCTCCTCCATAATCTGCAAAATTACAGTAAAACCACTGGGAGAGTCATTTGTACCACAGAGGTGTGGCTTGGCTACCTTGAACGTCTCCTACCATCATAGTGCATTACTGTGATACTGTGGAAAGCCATGTAAATATCTTCCAATATAAATGCCCCTCTGTGTGTTGCCACCACTCCCCATCCCCAGAGATGAAAGATGGAAGCCTGGACTTCCCTGGAGAGTAAATTGTTTTCATCAGGTCATAAGCTATAGTGTAATACTGTTCCCTAATCCTTCGCTTTTCCCTAATCCATTTTCTCATCTTTCTCTTTTTCTATTGTTTTCTAATAGTGAATGTATGGGTGTGTTTGGTTTATAACATGCTTTATTATTGAACAGGGAACCTCTTAACCTATAGTATGGTTGTCCCAGGTGCAACTGATGAACACAGAGAGTGTGGCAGAACTGTGAGAAATTCAAGTCAAGGTAGGTGATTCATTGTAATTAGAAAACACAACTGGCCAAAATAAAGTAAAATAATTGTGTAGGAATGAATTCCTCCCTGTAAGAGTGGTTAGGATCGAAAATACCTTACCCAGTGATTTAAGAGCCTATGAAAAAAATATTAATAATGGATCTTGATAATAGAGACCTACCCAAGGGTTCATAGTCTTTGGCTTACTAAGTGTAATTTTTCAACACCTCTGAAGCTCCCCAGTGAACATATATTTATTGCTATCAACAGGCTTTGGGATTTTAAAACCTAGATTATGAGAAATGTGATGAGTTCTTTTCAGTCTTATCAGGCCCTCTTGCATTTTTGTGGTCCCAGAACAATGGACGTCTGTCAACTGCACATAATCCCTCTTCTGGCACCCTGGAGGCCCACGTAAAAACAAACAGAGCAGCTGTCATATAGTTTTCCTATAGAATCTAACAGCTAATCCAAAGCAAAATAGATGGTGTTTGGATACTTTTCTATATGTTCACGGGTGACCTGCGAGGGTCTACGAGGTATCACATAGCTGTATGCAATAATAATCGTTCATTAGGTTCTATTTTCATTTTGGTTAATAGGTTATCAACGTAACAATATATGTTGTTGACCTGTCATGCTCCAGAATTACAGTAATTTGATTTGGAGGGTAATCATTGCTCAGGTACTGACACAAGGGTGATTTGATTACAAATCTGGGGGTAATTAAGGGCTACTCAACGCAGAAAGCGTGTTTCGCAATGAACTTTTTTTTATTCCATTTCCTGATGTTTTTTGTTATTGTTCCTAATAGGAAGCAGGGTGCAATTTACTGACAGAACTGACATCTGTGAAAAATCTGTTGGACATTTTGGAGAGTTATTGTATAATCCCACTTGTACGACAGATGCTTTTAGCAAACAATTCTGGATTTTGCCAATATACTATTTATCCAGTTTTACATCATAAAAGTATCTTCATAGAATGTTGCTAGAACTGCTTTGAGTTTATTGTGAATAGTGATGTACCCAACTGGGTACATATGCCCAGTGTGGCGGAGCTCCAGTTAAAAGAAATGCATACCCTGGGAGTGGGAATTGATTCTGCTGCTGGTACTACCCAGGTCATGCACCTTGCAAATCAGGAGGTTTAAGGCGAAGAGTAGTAAGCCAAAGGTATGCAGTAGCTTCAGGAAGAGTGAGGTGTCTGTAAACAGGTTGGAGTCAAAGACTGGCAGCTGAGTTTCAGAATCAATAAATAGGCCGGGCTCTAGACAGACAGTGAAGGTTCGGAGTCAGAATGAGTCTTTTATGTATCACATTGGGCACAGTATTGGGCAGCTGTGCACTAGCATTGGAAATCCATGAACATGCCCTTATCCATGCATGCTCACAATGAAATGAAAGCTTGCCTGAGTCTTCCTTCCTGAACAGGTTTCCCAACCCAACTAACAAATGCTGGAAAGAAGGAAGGGTAGGCATGTCAAGGTGGCTCATGGTTATCCTGTCAGGCCAAGAGGCCCTGCAGTGGACATATGAATGCCAATGCTACAAAGTCTAAAAAAATGTAGTCTTCCCTAAAGCCTTAAATGGTAAGGGGATGGAATTGACCAGGAAGTTGCTCAGTTCGAACACCATAACTACTGGAATGTAAGAACAGGTGGTGGGTTCAGGAAAAATGCCATAGACTGAATTAAGGCAAGGTTGGGTCTATCAGTATAGACAGGCAGCAGGAAAAAGGGGTTCAGAGACAAGATAGGTCGCTCCAGGAATGGTTGAAAAAAGTAATCAATCTTAGACCGTACTTGAAAAGAATCAGTAATGAACAGCAGCATCACAAACAGCCAGGAATGTTGTTTAGTCTGGGGATCTAATTTACAATACCAGTGCACGGTAAGAATGAGGGCTGGAATCAAATGGTTACACATAACAGTATGGATTTGTAATGATTAGATCTCTTGACTACTTTAGAGACAAAATATAATCCTAGCATACTCTTGGTCTTGGGAATTGCCATGTTCTGCACACACCTTCCGTTCTTGCATGTATGTTCAATGTGCATCCCACCACATCCCTTCTCATATTGTCAACCCTTAATTTATTACCCCTTCTTCTCTGTATTAAGACTCCTCTGAGGAGAGCCTTAGAAATGGCAACTTGAGCAGGTAGCTTTTGAGACAAGAGAATCCCTCCATTTGCTGACTTCAATGTCTCATCTCAGACCCTGGTCTGAGAGTGTATTCGTTTACCAAGGCCTATTAAACCCATAGGGCTTAAAGGGTAAGTCCACTTTTGATGGAATTTTTGAAAGTGTATATTTTTTGTGCCAAAAGGATGTGCTCAAGGTGCTGAGCTGATCTAGTATGTTTTTATTTTTCCCTAGGTTAGCAAATATGTGTTTTATTAGCAGTTTTCACTACCGGCAATGTGTTGCTATTGGCAATGTACACCAAGTCTGTACGCCAAGAAGAGAGAAGTAAGCACTGTACACACCGAGAACTACTGCTGTGTTCTCTGCCACATTATCAATAGCAACAGATTGCAGATTGCTTCAATTAAACACATTTGCTAAAAAAAATTAAAAATGCCAGATCAGCTCAGCACCTTTAAAGCGGAATTCCAGACGTCCTCCCATCCTGCCACCCTACCCTGGCAATGTCGGGGGAGGGGGGTTACAAAGTAAAAAACCCTTACCTGAAATTCGTGCCAGCATCGCTCTCTAGAGGCCACGGATGGCAGCCGCTGAGAATGACACAAAGCGCCATCCCCCAACTCCGTGAGCGCCTAACCATTCAAGTGAATGGGCGGACGCGAGCGCACACAGACCCTGGGGATGTGGCTCTGTGCTCTCAGGCAAGAGAGTAATGTAATTAAGTCATGAACATCCCCTAACATCCAGTAAGCTCAAGGGTGACCTAACACTAATTCCCATCTGTTGTGAAATAAGTGAGGTCAGATTTTTTCATGAGCACTATAAACCGGGACTTGATGGGATTACACTGTTAATAAAGATATAATACCGTGGTGGGTATGTTTTAATTCAAAATGTATCAAACTCTTGGACGGCTGGGCTGTTACAGAGCACGGCCTCTGGGGTCCAAAGCAAATATTTAACATTACAATGGGTTTGGCAATATTAAGATGTGAATATTGCTGAAGCATCCCGGCTCGAAAACACATGACCTCACATTGCGTGGATTCCTGGAACAGAGAATGTATATGTTATATGCGTGCAATCTCGCTGAGTAAAAGTAAGCTATGGAGAACTATGAGGAGAACCAGCACAGGTTAAGATGTACCTGTCAAATAACGCAATCCCACACCCTTTACTCCTCATGATCAGTGCTGCTTCAGACTGTGGAGGCCATCCTGAATAGTGATGCCCCAAATCGCATAGACCCCCCACAAGCTTACCTCCCAGAATCCCAAATACAATTATCATCTCCGGGATCGCACCTTTTGGGCAGCTAGTTGTATAACCCATGTGACCATCTCTATGACCCTGCCAAAGGCAGTGCATGGCCACTGGTGGTCTCTCTGGGACAGGGGAGAAGACATGGTGAGTTCCAGGCTTCTTGGAAGGTTCTGTGTCAGGGCAGGACCTCATTCCGTCTGGTAACATACACTGTACACCAACATCCTCCTATATTATTATTATTATTATTATTAATAATAATAATAATAATAATATAATATTGTTTATTTATAAAGGGCCATCATAGTCAGTGTTGCTGTACAAAGTAGACTCCTATAGGGTACAAATGCTAACTACAGTGGCATATTACACAGCACACTGACAGGTTACACAAAATGGTACACGTACAGTCAGGAAGACAGTCAGACAGGCGTAGCTAGCCTTTCTGGCACCCGGGGAAAAGACTCGAAGCAGCTTCCCCCACCTGTGCTCAGGCCCCCTTTTGGCACCCCCTAACTTGCTGCACCGGGGGCAGTTGCCCCCTGCCCCTGCAGTGTATTCTGCCATATTGTATTGCATGGAATAAGTACAGACACATGCTGGCATCCGAAATTACTTTGGAGAAAATGAAAGGGAGGCCTTTGCGAAAGGCGATTAGTACTCCCCTTTTTTTTTTCCGTAGCACAGGCAAGGTAGGACAAGGGGAAGTGACCACTCAGATAATTAGGTTTGGAAACCTAGTTTCCTGTAAAATGATTATATCGGCTTTGCAGGATTTATAGTAATGGAAGGCCTTATTGCGCTTGGTGGGGACATTAAAGCCCTGGACGTTATGTGATAAAATTTTAATATTTAACCCGACCATGGCGACTCAATAACGAACGACCGGCCTGGCGGAGTACGGGAGGACCAAGTGGGGGGGAGGGGGGGCCGGACAAAGTATGAATGGAGAGTTGAGGTGGGGATGGGGAAACAAGAATAACAGGAGTAACGTGGATAACATGAAGAAGACCAAATTAAGACATTGTGGACCAATACGCAGTGAAGTATCGCATAGGCCCCTTTAAGTTCTGCAATAGCAGAGAAGGGTCCATAGGGCAAGGCCACACGTAGCCTCTGTTGGACCATTTGACAACTTGTCTGTTGTCACAGGGCAAAACAATGGGATAAAAAATGTCATCTTTTAGCGTAAATAACCCAGCATATAACAAAACTTAATTAACGTAACATGAAATAGCATAAGGAAGCAGTCAAGAACAACACAGCGCAATCCGCACTTCTAGCTTATCGGGAAGATTTAAATCCAGGAGGCCGTGCCGTCATCCACAGACCCACGCAGCCACCCACAGGTGTCGCCGCCAAACCCGGCAAACCGGCACGGAGCCCGAGACAACCTCGTGTGCTAAAACACAGGCGGAAGGCCCAATCTTAATAACTAAAGCGGCCACCTGCCGCGATGGAAAGCCGTCGCCGAGGAGCCCAAACCAAACCGTCCGGGGCACCGGAGCCGCCATGGCAACCGGGCACCCCAGGATCCAACCTCCAGGGGGGAGAGGACAGGACCAGGACACAGGACCAACAGCCCTTCTGGAAATTCAAAACATTAAGAGCATTTAAAACATTCGAAAGAACTTTTGAAAAACTTTCAGGAAACAACATTGTATACCGAAGCCCAGGCGGGGCGCCCTATTCTGATAACCAAAGCAACCCATCTGCCTCGCCGGTGAGCCACCACCAAGGGGCCCAAACCAATCCGTCCGGGGCGTCGGAGCCACCCTGGCGTCACCCCCCCAGGCCAGTGCACAATGGGTCCAAAACAGAGAACCTGGCTGACCATGGAAGGGGGAGGAGGGAGGCCAAGGCCGATCAGGGGGGGCAACCAGGCGCCCCGGTGTGATCCAACCCCCAGGAGGGAGAGGACAGGACCAGGACACAGGCCCAACCGCCATTCTGGAAATTCAAAATGTTAAGAGCATGTAAAAATTCAAGAAAAAAAATTTATGAGAAACTTTCAGGACTATACCCAAAGGAGGGGAGTCACTCAGGATCAGATCAATCACCGTTGCGGCAGGCCAGGTTCTCATCCCTGTGGGCGCGATCCAGCTCCAGACGTTCAATGGGCATTGAGGGGATCAATTCTTGAAGGAGGGCCGTAACTGTAGCAGGAACGTCCTCTATTGATTCCGGGAGGCCCCGGATGTTCACCCTCCTGGACTTGTTCTCTAGGTCTTCCAATTTGTGCTGTAGAGAGGCCATATCTTCCTAAAAAGCTGCCGACTCAGACCCCCTGCGTTCCAGGGCCACGACTACGTCGTCCATCTTATCCTCCAGCGTGCTGGTTCTGTTGCCCAAATCTTTGATTTCACTGAAGAAACTGGTGGAGAGCTGGGTCACGGCGGCCGCCAGCTCCTGTTGGAGTAGAACCTTAAATTTAGCAAGCAAGTTGGCATCCTGTACTATTGGGTCCAGGGCTTCCACATCCGGGTACACGCGGTCAGGCTGCAATCCAGCCCCGGCTGCATCTTCAATCAATAGTTGAGATAGGTCGCTGCCCCTCGGCGAAGGTGGCTCCCCAGAGAGCAGAAAGTTCTCATCAGAAAGTGACAGGGGTGAGCTGCCTTGCAAGCAATTAAATTGGCCCGAGGAAACAGGGAAGGGGCCCGGGTGCTTATCCCCCTCAGACTCCATTGCAGGGTGGCCAGCCATGCGGTGGGCGCTATTGTCAGTGCCAGCGGGACCCCGCATCCGTTGCGGCAGGGGTCTGCCTTTTTTGGTTGTTCCCTCCTCCAGGGGGGAGGATGGTGGGGGGGGAGATGGATGGCAGGGATGGTGGGGGGGGATCCCCCCTCACTGTCATGGTCTGATGCCTCCACTGCTGGCAGGGGGGGCGCCATGAGGTCGCCGCCATTGTAGCTGGGGTTATTTGAGGAGGGTGGGGAGGGGAGCCTGCAGAGCCCAGCAGCATCCCCTCCTGTGAACCGCAGAGGGTGGCCGTGTCCCCTACCTTCACTCCTCTCTCCACCGTCTGGTCCGCCATGTGCCTCGGCTTACGCTGTGTGGGGAGGGTGGGCCCCTCCTCCTCTCCCCCGGCCACCGCGTCTGTGCTGCTGAGAGCGCGCTGGGTTCCCCGTCTCCGTGGCCTTGTGTTTTGCCCCCGTTCTTCCCCATTAAGCTGCAGGGGGATCTGGGGCAGTGTTAGAAGCAAGATGGGGTGTGAGCTGCTCTGCTGCGCTGGGTGGCTGGAGCCCCTGTGCCTCCGGTTGGCGGAGCTGCTCTAGAAAGCCGCCATCTTCTATGGTGGTCAGCCACGCCCCCCTCCAGTGTGTCTTTCAAGCATTATATGGGCTCCTCATGCTGCTGCCAACTCCAGGGTATCTTTCTGGCAATATATGAGCTCCTCATGCTGCTGCCAACTCCAGTGTGTCTTTCAGGCAATATATGGGCTCCTCATGTTGCTGCCAACTCCAGGGTGTCTTTCAGGCAATATATGGGCTCCTCATGCTGCTGCCAACTCCAGTGTGTCTTTCAGGCAATATATGGGCTCCTCGTGTTGCTGCCCACTCCAGGGTGTCTTTCAGGCAACATATGGGCTCCTCATGCTGCTGCCAACTCCAGTGTGTCTTTCAGGCAATATATGGGCTCCTCATGCTACTGCCAACTCCAGTGTGTCTTTCAGGCAATATATGGTCTCCTCATGCTGCTGCCAACTCCAGGGTGTGTGTTTCAGGCAAGATATGGTCTCCTCATGCTGCTGCCAACTCCATGGTATCTTTCAGGCAATATATGGGATCCTCATGTTACTGCCAACTCCAGTGTGGCAATATATGTGCTCCTCATGCTGCTGCCAACACCAGGGTGTGTCTTTCAGTCAATATATGGGCTCCTCATGCTGCTGCCAACTTCAGGGTGTGTCTTTCAGTCAATATATGGGCTGCTCATGCTGCTGCCAACTCCAGGGTGTGTCTTTCAGGCAATATATGGGCTTCTAATGCTGCTGCCAACACCAGTGTGTGTCTTTCAGTCAATATATGGGCTCCCCATGCTGCTGCCAACTTCAGGGTGTGTATTTTAGGCAATATATACCCCTCGATTCAAAGAGCAAAAGTTAATTGATTTCGGATCGAGAATCGCAAGTTTGGGTGGGTGTTATTTTTTCCTGTTTTTTTGGCCATTTACGACTCGCACGAGCCTACGTTCGAATGCGTATATGCTCTTACGATCATCGCAAGTTCGTTCCTAAATTTTAGGATCAAAACGTAAAACTTAGGATCAAATCCTAAAACTTAGGATGAAAACGTAAAACTTAGGATAATTGGATGTGTTTCGGTGTGATTCAGAGAACAGTTTTCAAACCTCTAAATACGTTTTAAAAGAAAGCCACTGCCGACACCTTTTAGCAGTCGTATTGCTGTTCTGGAACAGGTTTTTTGGCTATGTGGAGGAGTCTGCGCGTCTTGAGCTGCAATGAACTGCATATATCAGCATGGCCGAGCCCATAAATTGTATTGCAATGCATACCTGATTCATGTATGCCTTATAAAAGCATTTTAATGTGGACCTTAATTAGTCCATTGCATGTAAACCTTTATTTGGCAATATATTTGCGTTAATTAAAGAAACTTATGTCCTTTGTTATTTATTTTTAAATTGATGTACTAGAATAATATTTTTAGATTGCATTTATTGGTGTAGTTGTTTACCTTTGCTTTGTTTAATTATTTAAGCACATCTTTGGTCAGATGCATCACACTTACTGAGGAGAGGAGAGCGGGATAAAGTGCAGGATGTGGGTTACTGCTGTATTTTGCACAGACACAGCAGAGCTGGGGGCACGGAAAGGTCAGAAATCAAAGAATCCAGAGCAACACAGTCACAAGGCCCTTTCTGTTTGCAGGCTGCCCGATAATACCTGAGCCGCCATCTTGCCTGTTTCTAGGCTCATAACATGCAGAAGTTGCTGGGTGTTTTTTAATATTTGAGAGCAATCTGTATGTAGAGGGTGTGGGTAACCACACCAAAAATTTAAAGTTGTACCATTTGAAGCCAAAATTTTAAAATTAAATCCACAAGTAAAAAATGCAAGTTAAGTAAAAATTAAACAAAGTAAGATTTACTTATGCAAATGCATTCATTAATGGTTGGTTACTACAAAATGAATGAAATAAAGAAAAATAAAAGACCAAATATTTAGAATGCACTTTAATGAGGTAAGTTTGTAGTGCGGAGCCGCAAGATCAGAAGGATTTACGTCCAGACAAAAAAGGAAAAAGGGCAAAACCAATTGTTGCAACCTGAGAAATGAAACGGAAAAATCAGGATGGAAACTGACATAGGTCTGATTCCCGAACTGCCATACGAACGGACGTATATTTTAGGATAGAAACGTATTTGCTTATAGAATCACTCGCAAGTTCATACGAACGCACGAGCGGACGTGAAAAATAGGATGATCGGCACCCAAATCCAAGCTGTTACATGTTTCTTTGAATCGACCCAATAGTCTCCTCATGCTGCTGCCAACTCCATGGTGTCTTTCAGGCAATATATGGGCTCCTCATGCTGCTGCCAACTCCAGCGTGTGTATTTTAGGCAATATATGGGCTCCTCATGCTGATGCCAACTCCAGGGTGTGTGTTTCAGGCAATATATGGGCTTTTCATGCTGCTGCCAACTCCAGGGTGTGCGTTTCATGCAATATATGGGCTCCTTATACTGCTGCCAACTCCAGGGTGTGTCTTTCAGGCAATATATGGTCTCCTCATGTTGCTGCCAACTCCAGTGTGTCTTTCAGGCAATATATGGGCTCCTCATGCTGATGCCACCTCAAGGCTCTGTCATTATGACACTCAGCGACTGCGATTCTAATAGCGATGCCTCTGGTCTGCATGTCACACTTCTTTACAGTATTATTTCACAAACCTAAAGCCCTAAACCCTTTAATAGCTTAGTACATACAAACTATACAAAGCATAGAGTCAACAGGGTAAAATATATTGTACACTACATATAGGTATTGCGTTTTGATGACCAGGTTAACAGTCCATCTGGAGGTGGGGGGGGGGGGCAGGCAAGGGACTTGCAACCCCATTCTGTTGTAAGTTTAGACATTTGGTTTTGGTTATATGTGGAACTTCTGAATCTGCAATGAATTATACAACACAAGTTTTTAAAGCAAGGTGTGGTGAGTTGTTTGCAATGAATTGACATGATGAAATATTGAACCAGGGTACGTAAAGGTAGTTGGCTTAGTGATATAGAAAACACAAATCCAATAATAGTGCAGTGCCATCAGCCTAAGTTACTAGTAGTTTACAGGTACGTTTTGACCGTAGTGCCCTTTTACTATGTGCAGATGGACTTTGTTTCTTTTTTGGGTTACAGATTTCTTTTATAAATCCCCTAAAGTCCCACTCCATGTGTCAAGTAAAGAAATTATATAGCAGAGGAAAAACAAAATATCAAAGTTATCTAACCTTTTCCTGAACCCCTCTCTCCTTTAATGAGGTTCACTCTTCTGAAATGTTTCATAGAGCATGGTGAGGCTCGAGTGGAGCTACACAATCGGCATTTTGTCTGCAGCTTCCATGGCCAGGCTCAGGCTTGCTTGCCTCCACTCCAGGAGGCTTAGTTAATGGACCTCAAAGTCTGCACCATTCAGCTCTGAAATGCGGCTAGAAACTTCTCCCATTAGCAAAGTTAGATAAAACTTTGGACAAGTGGCAAAAGTCTGTGACAAGTGGAGTAGAACTTGTCCACATGCTTGAGTAGCACTTAGGAATAATGAGGAACCCTCGTCTGCTACTGAGGGTTGTAAACCCTGCAGTGGGTCAATTCATGACCCCGAGAGTCATATATATGCATAATTACATTCTCATCATTGTCTGTGGCACATTAGATTGTATTTAAAGCGGAAAGAATTATTTTTTATCTGAGGATTCAAACCAGAGCACAAGACGAGTCAACATCTTAAGAGAAAGATAAACATATTTCAGACAAATTGGAATTAAGTTGATGGAAAAACCATGCTGGTTTTTATTCAGTAAACAGCTTAATCCAATTTAATTTGTTTATCATCACTGAAAATTCCAGACTATTGATTTACTCTTTAGCAACCACTGGCAAAAGCAAAGAGTGTCTATGGATCTCTGAGATGGATGGTGTTTTTTCTTATTCGTTGTGATGGCAATTTTTTGGCTCAAAAATGCATGGTTTGCAAGATGCAAGATTTGACGTCAATGATTACACGTTTGGCTATACATTTTTGTGCGCGACTCTCAACGATAGCAGATTTATATGGTTTAGCTCTTTAGAATCACAACTAAAAACTGGCTCTGGATCTGATAGGGCCGCCTGGGATTCAAAGGCATTAGGGTCGATTCAAAGAAACATGTAACAGCTTTGATTTTGGTGCCGATCATCCTATTTTTCCCGTACGCTCGTGCGTTCGTATGAACTTGCGAGTGATTCTATAAGCAAATACGTTTCTATCCTAAAATTTACGTCCGTTCGTATGGCAGTTCGGGAATCAGACCTATGTCAGTTTCCATCCTGAATTTTCCGTTTCATTTCTCAGGTTGCAACATTGGTTTTGCCCTTTTTCCTTTTTTGTCTGGACGTAAATCCTTCTGATCTTGCGGCTGCGCACTACAAACTTACCTCATTAAAGTGCATTCTAAATATTTGGTCTTTTATTTTTCTTTATTTCATTCATTTTGTAGTAACCAACCATTAATGAATGCATTTGCATAAGTAAATCTTACTTTGTTTAATTTTTAGTTAACTTGCATTTTTTACTTGTGGATTTAATTTTAATATTTTGGCTTCAAATGGTACAACTTAAAATTTTGTGTGTGGTTACCCACACCCTCTCCATACAGATTGCTCTCAAATATAAAAAAACACCCAGCAACTTCTGCATGTTATGAGTCTAGAAACAGCCAAGATGGCGGGTCAGGTATTATCGGGCAGCCTGCAAACAGAAAGGACCTTGTGACTGTGTTGCTCTGCATTCTTTGAGTTCTGACCTTTCCGTGCCCCCAGCTCTGCTGTGTCTGTGCAAAATACAGCAGTAACCCACATCCTGCACTTTATCCCGCTCTCCTCTCCTCAGTAAGTGTGATGCATCTGACCAAAGATGTGCTTAAATAATTAAACAAAGCAAAGGTAAACAACTACACCAATAAATGCAATCTAAAAATATTATTCTAGTACATCAATTTAAAAATAAATAACAAAGGACATACGTTTCTTTAATTAACGCAAATATATTGCAAAATAAAGGTTTACATGCAAAGGACTAATTAAGGTCCACATTAAAATGCTTTTATAAGGCATACATGAATCAGGTATGCATTGCCATACAATTTATGGCCTCGGCCATGCTGATACATGCAGTTCATTGGAGCTCAAGACGCGCAGACTCCTCCACATAGCCAAAAAACCTGTTCACGAACAGCAATCCGACTGCTAAAAGGTGTCGGCAGTGGCTTTCTTTTAAAACGTATTTAGAGGTTTGAAAACTGTTCTCTGAATCACACCTAAACACATCCGATTATCCTAAGTTTTACGTTTTGATCCTAAGTTTTAGGATTTGATCCTAAGTTTTACGTTTTGATCCTAAAATTTAGGAACGAACTTCCGATGATCGTAAGAGCATATACGCATTCGTACGTAGGCTCGTGCGAGTCGGAAATGGCCAAAAAAACAGGAAAAAATGACTAACACCCACCCAAACTTACGATTCTCGATCCGAAATCAATTAACTTTTGCTCTTTGAATCGAGGGGATTGTCTACTGTTTAGTGGTGAAACACAACTTTGCTGCTGATCTTGAATTTAATGATTGTAATAGTAATTTTAATGGGGAACCTCATGACAGCATGAATAAATAGTGATAGGTAGTGCTAAGCTTCAGGCTGAAGAGGGCCAAACCCTAGAATTCTTGTTCTTCCAAGTTTTGGTCTGCTTTAAAGGGGCATCACAATTTGGGATGCCCCTGTGTGTGAGACCCCCTGGTTCGCCAGTACTTACCTCGAATTGCATCCTGGTTAGCCGGTACTTACCTCGATCGACAGTGCATTTACCAGCTCTCCTCCAATCATGATTCATTACTATGCATATTAATGTCTGGAAATGATTCATTATTGACTGAATTGCTGTTCACCTCCCCTTGACCCTTCCCTGGTTGCATCACCCATTGCCAGCCATTTAAAAATGAATGATGCAAGTATATGCAGTGGATGGTGGGGTGCAGGGGATGTTGATATGGGCCCACGCATGAGCTTTGGGATCTCCAGATACAGGTGAGTGAAACTGTGAGATTTCACAAAGCGAGGTATCCAAAATCAGGATGCCTAAAGGCCAGGCTTTAACTCTGCACAGGAATGAGCCAGGTTTCGTGTGTTTTGGTCATAAATGCTGTCTCTTCCATTTGGTTTGACCAGATTCGAATTTTGGGTAAAACTTCTATTTTTTTTTAAAAGAGGAAGTGCAAATGGAAAGCAAATGGCTGCTTGTCCTAACGTCCTTGTGCTGAGCCAGATGTAGGCATTAAATTAACAATATTATATTATTATATATAATTAATTATAATAATATTATTATTATTATTAATAATAATAATAATAATATGTGTATATATATATTTTTAATATAATGATTATTCATATAGAAAAAGCATCTAAATATATAAACATGTTAACCCTTTAAATGGCAAGCATGTGAAATCCACGTGCTCGCTTCTCCGATCAGTAAGTGCTAAGTACGTGAATTTCACAAGCCTGGCATTTTCCCAGTTAGCGTGGTCTACAGCGGGGTGGAGAACACCCATTTTCTGCCCCATGCAGTGACTTCTGACAGCTCCCTCCCGCTGCAGGCAAAAGCCTTTTATACAGGCATGTGAGCCGATGTCAGCTCAATCAGCCTGTATAAAACACCCCTCCCAGTTGCAGGAGTGAGCAGAGATATTGGAGGTGATTGGTGAAAGTTTGTGCGGGGGCAAGCTACTCTGATCCTCTGCCCCAGGCCCGGCTTCCACCTTATGGTGTTGGACATCAGCAATCGCTGATAGTAAGTAGAGCATTTTTTTTAAATAAATAATTATAATTTAATAACATAATATAATAAATATAATTATATTATATAAATGTAATAATGCATGGGTAAGCAATAAAATGCAATAACAATATTTGTTTTAATTATTACTAAAAAATAGATTTTCTACACATGTGACATGTGGCATTTTTACAGGTTAGGTGCATCATATTTCCAGTGAAGTAAGAATAATTCTGGAAACAACAGCAGCTTATGGGCTTTGCTAAAGAAGTTGTTATTTTTTTCTGAGTACCTAATAGGGTGCTGTTGTTTCCAAGCTTTTAAACAATTATTCCTACCTCACTGGAAGAATGATGCACCTCATCTATTAAAATCCCCCATCACATGTGCAGCTGATTTTTTTATTCAACATTTTTGAGTGTTTAAGTTAAAATGCTTACCAAGGTGCAATACGAAATTCACACCCAAATATGCACCCAGATTCAATCTAGCCATACAAAGCTAAAATGCTGCTTCACCAATTTTTTCCTGGTCACGGTCATCTTGCAGGACCTGCTTCCTTTCCCAGCGTACCAGTTGTGCTGCTTCCTGGATTTAACCGACATACAGTTGGAACAGAATTGAAAGTTCTGTCACCTACGCAGTACTTCGCCGGCAATATCGCTAATACTATTGTTGATGCACTGTAACAGTAGTTATTGGGGTCACAGAAGCAGTCAGCTTTAAAATGTAATACAAAATATTTCATGGTGTCAGCTTATCTCAGGCAATGTCACAGCACACAGGTATGGTAGCCAAGGGTAAGCGTTAATGGGACCGCAGCATGGGGAGATGACAAGACAGACAGACACTCAACGACAAGCAGGATAGGTGAAAGCATCAGCTTGCTTTATTGTTGCAGGGTTATAAAAAGAAAGGTTTAATACTTTAATCCACATCACAGTAAAATTCACCGTTCACAATTCACAGACCAAATAAACACAGGTATATTCACTTTATAAGGGCGTTTCAGTGTAAGGGTTAAATAGCCTTGTGTCCTTCAGGCAAAAGGACACAGGTACACTCGCTTATCAGAACATTTCAGCATAGGGTTAAACAGGCTTGTGCCCATCAAGAATAGAACAATAATAGAACACAGGTACTCTTGCTTGTCAGCACAATTCAGCATAGGGGCTAGCTAGTATTGTATTTCCCAATAAAATGTAAAGGGGGTTTCAGACAGACACCACCCTACTTTGAGCTGAGTGCCCCCTCATAGTGGAGGGGGTATCCCAGACTGGTTTGTGGAATTGCCCACTGTCAACAGAAGGGCCATTGGGCTGCCATCGAGCAACACATGGGAAACCTCTCTTCTTTGGCATTTAAGCCCAGACCGTCCCCCAACACAAGGGTTTCTCCCTCCCACAATGTAAGGCCCCATGGGACACCCGCCTTCAAGGTAAGCCCACAACCCGCAATCTCCGCTGCTAGGTTCACCTTTAGTCAAGCCCCCGTTTGCCGGGACGCTTTATACGGCTCCCGGGCACAGTTGCCCCCAGAACTTAACAGCACAAAGGATGTGAGCTTACATGGGGTGAAGGTGGATGAACCAAAGACCAGACTTGGCAATGTCAAGAAGCCGGGGTCATACACGGTCCTTAAATATCACAGCACCAAGGGGATAGACAATAGAAGAGTCAAGGTCAAGCCAAAAGTCAATCCGGGAGGTCATGGGTTCGCGGCACAAAGGGTAAGACAGAAGCGTGGTCGGGGTACAAGCAAGGGTCAGTCCAGGCGGCAATCACAGAATGGTCAAAACTAAGCAAGGTTGGCAACAGGATCAAACAGGCGTAATCAAGACCAAAGGCACACTCAGCTAATGCTATCACGGGCACAGGAGTACTGGAGGGGTAAAACCTTTATAGGGCTGAGCATACTACAGGGGTGTGTAGTGATTGGTGCACATTAACCTCTTGCCTGGATGGCCAATAAGTTTCCTTGAGGGCGTGACACCCTGGTTAAACTAAAAGTGATTGGTCCCTTTATCCAGCCTCCGGCGGCCGTGCTGAGTGCAGCACTGCCGGAGGGTATATGAGGAACGTGCTCGTGTGCCGAGGAGGAGGCGGCAGCCGTGCATAGCGCCGCTCGAGCCGATGCTCAGCGCGGCTGACAGGGAGGAAGTGTCCCGGCTCGGCGGCCAAAGACGCCGCGGGACAGGGACACAGGTGAGTTTTCCGTGACACACAACAGTCACTACGGGCCAGAGTTCTCAGACGAGGCAGCCACACTTTACCAGAGTCTCAGACACAGTGTTTCTTCCATCATGGCCTGTCAGTCTTTTTGGATCCTCTTAAAGGGGTGCCTCCTTTCTGCTGGGTTTCTGCCTGCATGAACTTCAACTCTCTCTGAGTAGACCTGATCTCTCTCTCTCTCTTTATGCAACTCAGCGTGGCTCTGCTTCACTACAGCCTACAGTCTTCCTACTCACTTCTAACTGCACCCGGGCATCCTTTCTTTAGTAGCCCCACAAGACATCTTGCACAGGAGGACCCTTTGCATGGTTATGGACAATCTCTCTGTATATCCCTCTGGCTTCTTCTTAAAGCATAACAAAACCAGCAGCCGTCCAGCCTGGAATCTGTTTTAGTCCAGCTACCTTCACACCTGTTTGAATTCCTTACCTGAAAAGAAAAGGCAATCAGCAAGCGCAAAAACTCTTAAGTGTTAGGAGTCCCATAGACTTTAATAGCATTGGGATTTGGGAGGTCTTGCATATTTGGGCAAACTGGACAAACAGCATCCAAACTGAATAGAGGCATGTTTGGCTCATCACCAGTGATAGGAAATACTGTTTTTAAACAGTTTTGGCTGGGGAGACTGGCTATTACAGGCTGCACCCGCTGTTCCCAGCTAACACCCTCTGATGATATTGAAGTAGTCAGATTTTCCATGCTTTTCAAGCTGAGGCTTCTTAGTGAAAGTGGACATTTCAGTTTGGATTAGCCTTTTTGAACCAAAATGTTGGCATAACAATTGCTAAATGTAACTTAATCTTCAAAAATACATCTACTGTACTGAAGCTTAACTACAAAATGTTCCCTTATGCCCAAGCCCTCAACATACTCCTAAACTAACTCCCTCATATAACCTCATCACCTAAACTTTTTCCTAAACATCTAACCCTTAAAGTGGAACAAAGGCCACTGGTGCCAGTCCTTGAGTCTAAAAGACCCCATAACTGGCCGATTCCCTATGCTGAGGGAAGCCAGGTATGCGTTTGTCGCCTGCACATGCACTGTTAGCTTCACTTAGCTAGTGTGGTTACCCATGCCAGGCATTTCTGAATGGGAGGGAGCAGCTAGAGAAATGCTTCCCACACTCCATTCATGGAGAATAGATTGCTGGATGACGCAACCTATACTGATTGGCTGAAAGCACAGACATGGGTTGTGGGTAAGAATACCTAAGTGGGATGCTGCAGTACAGTGGGCCAAAACCTACAGTAGGTGAGTGAAAAACACCTAACATAACTCTTAAATGTACCCTTGAAACTGCTTGCTAAACAGAACTTTAAAATATATAATCTCATGATTTTGTAAGGGCAAAACATAACACCTTTTCTCACCACAAACGCTTCCTTCCGTTCTGGTGGCAAGAAACTTGCTGGTTTTTAAATTTGGATCCCCCTATATCTTTGTGCTCTCCAACTGCCTCCCACGATAGTCACATACCATTTACTGCAGTAGAATAGCATTCCAGGCACCCCTTTGGCACGCCTCCCCCTTTTTCAATATAGCATGGAAAGCCATTCTTAGTTGCAGGGCATTCCAAACTGGAATACCGCCAAGGTGGAGAGCAGATATCCAGTGAGTATGGACTGAAGGTCTGCTTTAAATAACTTCAGATGGGCTTTAATTAATCAAGCAGCAAAATAAAAAGAAAATCTGTGCAAATGGCTCTGAGAAATGTCATAAAAATGTCAGACATGCATAAATTCCATGAAATTGTTGTAGATACAATCAGTGTGATATAAACACTTGGGGATACAATTCACAGCGGAGCCCACCGCTTCATAAACCCTCCGCGGGGAGGGGAGGGAATATTCTGGTGTGTTAATTGTTTTTCTGGGATAATATTTACAGAGAGATTATGATCGCTATAAAGCACGGCGGGGGAGCCGGAGAAAAGTTTATACAGGACAAGGTGTAAAAAAATGGGCTCAACGTTAGTCTTCATCAGAGCCTGGCTCACTGTTTATGTTACATGTCCATTTATTTTAAAACACCAGCGGGATGGATGGACTGCGGTTCATCTAAAGGTGCGGCTCGCCCGCCCGCCCTATGCACTATTAATACAGGCCGCACGAACGACCGGCCGACATGTTCATTTAGGGAAATTTAGATTGGCCAATGGTGATTTATTGCTGCCACCATTCAGCATGGTCCTTGTTTGTTTGAAATATTTTACAGTTTTCGGGAATCGATTCTTGTAATGATTTTAGAAAGAAAAGACCACCCGCAACATCCCTGGGGTATCTTAATTGCTTGTAACCAAGCAAACCATGCAACAACTTTCACAGCCAGAGTTACTGGGGGAGGCTTACTTGGTGGATGGTCATTTGAAGAAGTAAACTTTTTGGTAGCCCATTATGTTTCAAGCCCAATTAAGTTAGGTATGGTTTTGGTATGTGTGGATGGTAGACAGGGGGCCATCTTTTTACAAAGTACAATTTATGGTCCACATGCACCGTGTTTACTGCCGATGTAGATAAGGATCGGGTATTCTTTGGACATAGGGTGTACAGTGTAAGGATATGAGGGGGTGTAGTGTTTGTAACAGTCCCTAACTACTCACTGTTCTGCCCCAGACCCAAACACAGGCTTCAGCCAAAAGTCTGTGTTCGGGTTCAGCATTTCACTGAGCAGTAAAGCTTGTTGATAGGCTGCTGAGCTCATAGCAACCACAGCCATTCCCGGTATGAGCATGGCTGTTAGAGATGAGCGAACTTTTGAAAAGTTCGATTCGGCCGATTCGCCGAATTTCACAAAGAAATTCGGGTTCGGCCGAATCGAACTTTTACGAAGTTCCCCATCATAAATGCCGGCATGGTGGGAGCGGGCCGGCCGGCCCGCTCCCACCATGCCGGCATTTAAAAAACAAAAAAAAAAAAAAGCATTTTTGCCGGCATGGTGGGGGCGCCCTCTGATGACGCGCCCTCAGATGACAGCTGAGAGCGGCGCCGGCCTCCACGCTCCGGACCTGCAGGTAAGTGTTTGCTTTTTTTTTAAATGCCGGCATGGTGGCTCCCACCATGCCGGCAAAAATGCTTTTTTTTTTTTTTTGTTTGTTTTTTAAATGCCGGCATGGTGGGAGCGGGCCGGCCGGCTTTACCGGCCCGCCGGCCGGCTCCGCTGTCAGTGAAATGCCCGCTCCCACCATGCCGGCATTTTTTTTTTTTAATTTCAGGAAAAATTCGATCGGCACGAACCACAAAATATTCGGGTTCGTGCCGAATCGAATATTTCCTGAAATTCGGAGCGAATTCCGGTTCGTCCGAACCGGTTCGCTCATCTCTAATGGCTGTGATTGGCCAGATGGGACACGTGACCCCACTGTATAAGAGGCAGGGTCACGCGTCCCAGCGTTGTTACAGCTAGGTATGTTAAACAGGGAGAGGCTGTAGCTACAGTGAGGGACATTTAAACCAGTCCAACAGCCTGGCACAGTTGGAAAAGAAAGGTAGTGGCCATTTTGGAGCTTCCTCTCCCAGCATCTCAGCCATGCTGCTGCCTGGATTCAACTGACATAACTGACAATGCCCAGCAGCGCTTCCTGTTTGCAGGTGGCCTGCAAAAGCCACCATTTTATTTTTGCAACAAAAGGGGTTAGAAAAGATAAATACATTTTTATGTGCATCAATCTAAATTGCCCTGGGGAGGGATGCATATGAGCACTGTTTGTTATGTTGGTCTGGTTTAAGTCATTTTTGACTGTTGGTTTGCTTTAAGCTCACAGAAACATATATAAATGTTCTTTTTTAGAGCAGGTAGGTAGGGAAAGTAGGCTCATACAATGCATGACAGCTTGTCATTTTAAATAACTGCCCATTTCAGGGCTGTGCCCATAACTGCAAGCGTATACTATCATCTACTGCAGGGACAGTTAGGCACAGAGAAAAAAATAATAATTGTCTTTTTTAGGGAAGGTAGGTAGGGAGAGGAGGTTCATATAGTGAGGGGTAACACTACATATTACTCTTTTAGATATGAATATAACTGAAGACATATACATACATAAATGGTGTTTTATTCACAATTTCTTCCCCTGGCTGGAGCGGAATACAGCTGGGCTAGATATTTTTCCAACCTAAGGCCCTGTTGGTTGCCATTGGTCTGCTAGTCACTAAATGGTTTCTGGCTGAGTATTCCTAGACTGACTTTTCTTACTGGCTCCTCGGCTACAGGATTTTAACAGGGCTTTTCATTTTATGACCTCTGGGTTAACATACTATAATTACACTTCTAACGCCTGCTAGTCACACTCTGCACATGTGAGGCACACATGTATCATGTGCAAAGGTCTACAACTTATCCTGTTATTTATCCCTCCATGTTCTCAGTAGCTTCTCTCCTACTCTTCACTATTTAGCATATATATACTTCTTTTTCCTTATACTGCAAAGTCAGCTTGTGACCTTCAGTAATGCTGTCTTGCTGTAAACTATACTAATTAAAGCTGACCAAAGCCCTTGTATACTGGCTCTAGAGCCTTAAAGACTCCAGGGCTGGGTTTCCTCTTGCCCTGGAGGCATCCTGATTTGGGATGCCTCGTTGTTAAGAGACCCCCAGGATCATTGATAAACCCACCTCAGGAATCAATCCCTTAGAACATGCATGAGCCTCAGACTGCATTCCCCAGCACTCCTCTAGCTGATGTGGGCACCCCTGAAAGCATATCTGATTGGCTAGCAGTGGGTGCCTACAGCAGAGGGGAGCAGACAACAGGAGGTGAGTTTGGAAGAGAGCGTGTAAAGTGCACAGTGAGAGCATGTATTAAGGTGGGGTTTTACATACAGGATGCCCTTATAGACCAAAGCCCAGGTGAGTGTAAAATCTGTGTTTCGGTCAGCTTGAAAGGGTCTGTCTCGCTACAAAAAATAAAACAACATTATACCTGATGTAGAGTGTGAGTGCTGGGTGCAGCAGGTTCACATTCAGATAGAAATTTCTGGCGTAACAGGAACTGGCTTTACTGGAACAAAGGTACAGTAAGAGAAAGTCACCTTACAGGTGGATAAAATAGACAGAAAAAAGAAGTCATAGAGAGCAGTTTAATGTACAGGAAACACAACATGAAGTGGAGAATGTACAACAGAGACTACACATAAATATATGTAACAGCACTGTCTACTGTCATAAATGTAAATTGCATTAACCTAGCAATAAAGATGCTGATCACATACAGAGACAAGCTGTTGCACAGTATCTTCAACAAACCTTTTCAACAGCTTAGGTTTAGCCTGTTAAACCCATTTTCTTTGTAAGTCTATCTTATATGTTTCCCACATCCTGTACATACAGATTGCTCACAATAACAATCATCCTACCTGCATCTACTGTATGTTATGAGCCTTTAAACATCCAAGATGGTGGCTTATGGAATGTCAGGCAGCCTGCAAACAGGAAGTGCCTTCTGACTGTGCTGCTCTGCATTCTGGCATTGCTGACCTTTTCCTGACCCCAACTCTGCTCTGTCTGAGCAAAGTACAGCTATAACTCGCCCCCTGTACTTTATCCCACTCTCCTCTCCTCAGTAAGTGTGATGCTGATGTGAGTCAAGATGGCGGCGCCCGTATCCTAAAGTCCTGAACAGAGTTGCAGCCCAGTGGGGGAAAGAATAAGTAAGTGACTAAAAATTTAAAATATATTAATTTTAGATGCTGGGGAATCGTTTTTTAAGGGTTTGGGCTTTTCAACAAATCATGGTGAAGCTCCGGTTTAAGTGACTTTCAGCAGTCAGGTAAGGATATCTGCTATCATATTCTCAGTAGGGCAATAAAGTAACTCTAGAAGTCCATGCTCTTGAAGATCCCTCAGAAAGTGGAACTTCACATCAGTGTGCTTGGTTCTCTAGCTAATTCTTTCCATCTTCGCAAGTGCAAGGCATCCTTGATTGTCCTCAAAGATTCTTGTTGGTTCCAATTGTGGTTGACCCAAGTCTGTTACCAGTTGTCTCAGCGATATAACTTCTTGGCTTGCCTGTGCTGCTGAAACAAACGCTGCTTCAGTAGATGATAGTGTAACAGAAAGCTATTTTCTGCTAGTCCAACTGATAGCACCTCCTGACAGAAGAAACAATTAGCCACTGCTCATTTCTTTTTTTCACTGGTTTCTCTGGCCCAGTTGGTATCAACATATCCTGTCTGAAAGCTTTTATCACTTGCTGGCAACCTTAGCTTGTAGTGCAAAGTTCCTTTAAGATCTAACTTGACATTGAAACCTTTCTGCATAGGATTCCAATAGCTGCTGCCATGTGGTTATGTATAGCAATTTCCCTACTACTCTCCTGTACAGATTGTTAGTTTGGCTATTTATCTCCTTTAGGTAGTTGGTTCCCATGGGAGATTTTACTGCTTTGGCATCTTTCAATCCAGAAGTTTCGATTATTTCTTGTATTTTGTGCTTTTGGTTCAGAAGAAAGCTGCCATCATGTCCTCCTGGTGCCCATGGGTGAACACGGTGGGCGTGCCATGTTGGACCTTTGTATGTCATCTGCATGATGCACCCCTGCACCAAGGTGCACAAGTGCTGATGCACCCTTGCAGACCCCAGAAGTGTGCTTGCATCCATATGCACATGTAGCCTATAGGTAGCTTGCCCATTTGAGGGGCTGTGAAATAAATCAAATAATTTCCAATACAATTTCCTACCCTATTAGGTATAAAGTAACACAGCCGAGGGTCACATTTTCTTGCCACTGCTGATTTAGGAGCTCACTATGCCACACCATAGGCGCCACCCAGAGCCAGGAGCACAGGCATGGCCGAGGAACAAGTAGCACATGGCCCAGGTACCGCAGCCCCAGGACCCACCATTCATCCCACAGGCACTCCCCTGCCGATACCCAGACGAGCCACTCTGAGTGGGTCATCAAAAGTGGGAGTGAGAAAACCAGGGCTCCCGGGGCTCCTGCCACAGCCCACCATGGATCAACCAAAGGTAAGGACACTGGAGCACTATGCGGGCCCCAGGACAGACCCTAGTGGGGGCCCCACTGTGAAGTCCACAGCGTAGCCCTATGCAGAGCCAACGGGGGAGCCAAAGGCAGAGCAGCATTGCCACAGCCAGGCCTGCTCTTTCCCCATCTAGTAACCTGGAATTCATCCATTCTGTGCATAGGAGTGGGCATAGTGACCCCCTTCAGCCAAGACAGCACCCAATGGACCACTGCATCGGCCACTCACCCTGGACGCAAACTAACAAGGGTCAATCCGAGTGTCCAATTTAATGGTGCCCAGCTGCAGGTTCTGCTGGATGGTGTTGCTAAAAATTATGATTGACTGGCTAGGTTCTGGTCCCACTCAAATCCCAAAGCACTGCGGGAGCAGTTATGGTTTGAATCTACAACGTGATAGGGCAGGGCCAGAAACCCAAGGATGCTAACCAGGCCAAGAAAAAATGGGATGACCTGAAGGTGATGATTCGTTAGAAACTCAGCATCAGACAGGCTGAGGGTTAAATGTTGAACATCCAGAGGCCTGCTTGTACAGGAAACATTGGACAACTCACTAAAACCACCATTTCCTTTGTTTGAATCTAGCTTGAAAACTGGTGGGGGAGGATCGGGTGTTGGGGATGCTCCACCCCATTGTAGCTTGGCACACCACCCACCATCCTTAGTTCCCACATGCACAGCCAACTTTGAGGGCCCTGGAGGCTGTGTGGTAACTTTGGGAAAAACTAACACTAATGTTGACCTTTCTCCACACAAACGGCACCTCTCATGAATGAAATTAATGAGCAGGCAGAAGGGCACTCTGAACATCTGGATGAGACCCCCAATATAATCTAGACACCTCCACCAGCTGCTGATTTCATGGACCCTGGCCATCACCACTCCTCCATGCAGCTCCAGCTTCATTCTGCCAGTAGCAGCCCCACCAGCTCCACAGAGATCCCAGGAGGAAGACAGCCCTGGCCTGCAGCCAGGAGTTACCTGTTGGTAAGGTGGTGCCAAATCATGGAGGCAAACTGGCAGACCAACAGCACCCCTTTTAGATATTTTAAAGTTGTGCAAGGGACTGCCAGTTTGCTCCATGAAGACCTGGCTGCAGTGGTTGTGAAGCAGCAGTGCCACCATCAGCAGATGTAGATGCTGGTTGGGGCTATGGTGGAGGCCAACCATGTTGCCCTTCAAAGGCTGGAGGCCTACCAGGTTGCCCTTCAAAGGCTAGAAAGGTTTGAGGCACAGCAAGCTGCAGACACCTAAATCCGGGCAAAATCCCCCTAACCTGCCATGCTGGTCTTTGGGTTGTGGGGCCTCCAAAGCTTTAGGCTGGGCAGGCACATTTTTTTTTGCAGGCACATCAATTTTCTGTTGACCTGCATCCACAGTGGCACCATAACCCACCAACTTGTGACAATTAACAAGAAATTAGAGAATAAATACCAAAAACCTGAACTTTGGATGTTATTTATTCACACCCAAGCAAGGCAAGGGATATAATTAATCACAATTGACATTAGTTGTGAACAAAAAAAATCAAGAAAAAGAGCTGACCACCAAATGCTGCCTAATGCTTTGGGCTGCATGGCTCTGGGTGGCAGCATACAGATGGCTAGAGCAGAAGCAGGGGTTGTCTCCTGCAAATATGCTGCCACCCTCTTGCTCAAGGAAAAGTTATGAAGGTTGATGCACGCCATGATATTTTGCATGACCTTCTCTGGCTAGCATTGCCCCTTGTGTGGTCCAGACAGCAAAATCTGGCCTTCAACAGCCTAAAGGCATGCTCAACTAAAGCCTGTGTGCGGCGGTGGGCCCCATTATAAGCCTCCTGGCCTGTCTAGGGCGTCCGGAGCCAGGGCAGCAACGGATAACCAGAATAACCTAAATAACAAATGAAAATGGAAATGAAATTACTAATAGGCAACACAACATCAAAACAGCCTAGACCAAATATTAAGCATTACAAAAGAGTAGGGCTAAACTAGCAAAAGGTCAGGAAGGATGCTTGGGCTAAGCATTTGTAAGTGCCACAGGGAAAAGGGGACTTTCAAAGAGGGGCATGAGCACGGTCAAAGTGATGGAGGGCAGAGAGAGCAATTGGCTAGCACAAGAAACTTGGACCAATTACAAAAAGGAGACACGTAGCAGAAAAGATAAACACATTGCAAATGCTACATTAACAATAAACAGGCCGCACCCCAGTATTTTTGTGGTGGTCCAGAGTCTGTCAGCATAAATCTGATTTCAGTCGGAGTTCAGGTTCTTTCTTTCAGCTACCCTATCTTGCTCTGGTGTGTATGGCACTGTCTTTCAATGCTCTATTCCATTCTGCTTTAAGTACTCTTGTACTTTGTGTCATGTGAATTCACCTCCATTATCACTCTGAAGTATAGGAAGTTTTCTGTGAAACTCTTGTTTTGCATTAGGTATGTGACTGCGTAACTTGAATAGTCATCTATGAAAGTCACTATGTGCCTGTTGCCTCCAAGTGTAGGTGGTTTTAGGGGACCACATACATCACAGTGAACTAGGTCATGTGGTCTTGAAGCTCTATTCTGACTGACTTTAGGAAATGTTGCTCTTGTAGCTAGATCATTTGTCAACTTCCTCTTTTGTAGTTCTTGCATGCATTCTGGGTTTCTGAGACCTAAACACCTTTGCTACAATGTATACAGTGTTTATGGATGCATAGTCTCACCTTTTCCTTCACTGTGTAGAGGTGATACAGATGGTCATTCAGCTTGGCACTTGCTATTGTATACTTGCTGTCCAGAATAGAAGATTTGTCACCTTGGAATTTTACAATGAGTCCTTTAGCTGTCAGACGCTTCAAAGATAGGAGTCCTTCTTTTAGATCATTAATATAAAGCACACTTTATACTGGTATGGCTAAATTGTGTCTCACATCATTGGGGCATACAAGGGTTTCATGCCCATATCTCTCTGCAAGGTAAATAGTCTGTTTGTTATTCAGATCAAGTTCTGTGAAAAAGCTTCTATCGCCTGTCATGTGACTGTTTGCTCCCAAGTCAATGCCCCAGCTTTGAAATGTATGGTTATCTGTCATTTTAAATGTGGAATTCCAGTTCCCTTAACATGGATCAGAGATTGTGGCTTTAATTCTCTGTTTAGTATAAGAGGGAAACGTTCTCATTGGCTCTGCTTTCCATATAGTATAGTTTCTCTTTAAGTGTCCCTGTTTGTGGCATTTAAAGCACACCCTGGTTTCCTTCCTGAGTAACCTTGCTACTTAAGAGCTGTTCTGGTGTCGATGTCTGTGGAGTCATTTACAAGCTCCTTTCTTCGCTGATACTCATCTATGAGCCTGGTCTTTACAAATGCTAGTGTCAGATCTGTCTCAGGCCTTGTCTCCATCGCATTGATCAGTGCAGTCTACATATCGGGTAAGCTGCACAACAACATGGCTGATGCATGACTCTCTGTTATAATCTCACTAACTGATCTGAGTTGTGTGATAACTTCTAGCATTGCATTTATATGCTCCTGCATGTCATGCTCCCTGCTAAGCCTGCGTTTGTAAAGTTTACTCAGCAGCAACAACTTGCTGTTTAAACTGGATCTCTCATGCAGTCCTTTAAGTACATCGAACATGCCTTTTGCTGTATTCTCACAGCATATGAGAATAAGTTGATCCTCTTCTACTAGTAAGCTTATGCTGGCCTGTGCCTGTCTGTTTTTCCTGTCCCAGTCCTGATTATTGTCCTGTGGCATCTCTGTAGTGATAACCTCCCACAAGTCATCTCTGGATAATAGCATTTTCAATTTAAACTTCTATAGCTGATAAGTGTCATTGTTCAGCTTGGCACTGAGTTTAAGCTCTGAGCTGCTGGCCATTCTCCCTCCTTTATATATAAGAACAGTCTTATTGTATATATGAGATGTCCTTGTGGAAGCTTCCTTATGTGTATGTCTGCATCGGCCATGCTGTCTTTCACTTGGGGCTTGGCTTTGCCTGGGCCGCTTCTGGTGACTGGGCTTTATCCAGTCCCTGGGGCTTCATGTGTTCACTGGACTCATAACCTGTTGCAGAGCATGAGTGCTGGGTGAGTCAAATCCAGATAGACATTTTGTTGTGTAACAGAAACTGGCTTTACTGGAACATGAGTGCAGTAAGTGAAGCTCACCTTACATTGTGGATAACATAGACAGAACAAAAGAAGTCATGTACAGGAAACACAACATGTAGTAGAGAATGTACAACAGAGACTCAACATAGATATATGTAACAGCGCCATCTATTTTCATAAATGTAACCTAACAATATACAAGCAGATCACATATAGAGACAAGCTCTAAGCTATTGCACAGTATCTCCAACAATACCCACCTTTTGCCCTGCAGAGGTTCTGTCCTTTTCCAGTGTGTGAAAAGAGATTGAGTACCCTACTGTCCTGTACTCTACTCCATTCAAGAGGAAATGGCTGCCCCTTCCAAGATGGAAATCTATCCCACCATGTCAGTCACAGTGTTCAATGCACGCCCACTCTATTCAATTCAATGTAGTGCTTATGCCAGGCCTTGCCATCTTTCCTTTTCCTGTAATTCTAACTAAGCAGTTACTAACTGTCACAAGCCCAACCTATAGTGTATATAACAGCCAGATTAAAAGACAGGTAGCTTTATAGGTACAGTGAGATTTACCAAGTCTCACTTTATACCTACAGCTATCTTTATGTCACAACATACCTGTAGCCAGAGCAGTTAGTCATACAAGGGCCAAGAGTAGGTAAGTTAGACAGAGCTGGGTCACAATGCATGCAGGTCAGCTCTGCAAGGAAGTTGAATGTTGCTTAAAGAGATTAGCTGTCAACTTTCTGGAGCCTTTATCTGTCTTTTGAAGGTCTTGTGGTAACAAACCTCTCCACATTATTGGGGAACATTTCTGCCTCAGCTGAATAGTATTCAATAAAGACTAGAAAGCTTTTGCTACCACAACCCACACAATCATGTCAGATTCCACAGAAGCACTCTTACCTAGTGTTGTAGTGGGTGCTGTGACCGGCAGCGCTGCAAACATACAAGAAAGACGATCAGCCAGCACTCCAAAAGATATTGTATTCCAATCCAACAGGTCAATATCACAGCAAAGACCAAAAAGATCCAACAAAATCCAACGTTTTGGGGCGTCTAGCGCCCTTTCATCAGGGAGCAAAAACAAGCAAGCCCACAATCAAGTGCATTTTTTACACTACACCTCTAGTCAAAAATGGCTGAAGTTCCACTTACACTTACACCCCTGGCAGGATGTCTTGCAGAGACAAAATAAACCCAAAATCAAGAGAAGAGCAATCGCATTATGCAGTGGCCACAGGCGCGATGGTGGTGGGGTCATGCCCAATGGTGGTGTGCAACTGCTATAGGGCGTTGAAGTGCACAAGGGCACAAATAATGTACTTGTGCTTGGCCATTTCAATGCATGAATGTGCCTATGCGAGAAGGTTATAGCTTGACAATAACATGGAGGATCTATATAGCGGCAGCCCTGCTGTCGTGCAGAAGAACAATGAACTTTACTAAAAGAGTTGCTTTCATGACTCTTTCATTCTATTTCTTTACGTACATGGACTGCGTAAAGGTGAGTATTTTGCCTAAAACCCAGCCTTCTTTTGCTCTTTACAGGATGTAAGAGGAAATGTCTATTTTACTGAATGCTTCACTTCAAGTTTACATTGATTGATATTGGTGGTTTTAAAGAGACTCTGTAGGCAAAGTGCATTAACTGTCATTTAGCAGCTCACCTCATCATGGCTGTGCTCTCCCTTCTTGTGAGCACACAGCTGCTCCTGAAAGCAGAAACAAGGTAAAGAATAGTGGCACACCCCCTGAATTCCTTTGCCATAGACCACCAACAATAGGGCTAAGTTGGTGGTGTTAAGTTCCTCATCTTTAGACTGTGGACACTGGGGAAGAGGGAGAACAGCTAGGGTGATGATGCCTGTCTTACAGACCCTGCCCATAATGCTAATTAGTATACAGCATTCTTTTAAGCTGATTTTTGGGTTAGGTAACCCATTTTCAAAATTAGTCTCTGATTATAACCACACTATTTAAAAATTATTAAACTTTTATTTACTTTTTACATGTGAGTACATTCATGAAAAAACACGGATTCATACATTAGGTTATACAAATATCCTTGGCTATAAAATTACTTCTGGTAAGTATTTGTTCACCGTTGCTAAAATATACCTTACAGGTGGGCAGACATGTTTCGCCTTATTGAATAGGCTTTATCAATGCCCCTTCACCTGAATAGAAACATAATACAGTGTATCAGGCCAGATATATTTGCATGTATAACTCACTTACAAGTCTTAACAATTTTTTGTATATTTACACATTATTGTATACACATAACACCATTTTTTGTTGTATGTTTACACCTTATTAGATTATATATATCTGATTTACACAGTATTAAACAAACCATATATGAATAAACAGTAATGTACCTTATTTGAAGTTTATGTTAATTCTGTTGTCTTTTTTGTCCAATTCGTGATTATTCCTGAGAAAGCTCTGATCACCCTCTTTTCATTGCGGCCATATAAGAGACCATGTGATTTTTGCCTATGTATTGTACCGTCCCTTTAAGTAGGATTTGACAGCTTTTCCTGAGCAGGATTTAAAGCTTATCATTAGATTTTATTACTTTTTACTGCTTTCTAAGCCTCTATCTTATATTGGCCTTACCTCTAATGGTTCATGCCTGTCCCATGAGGATATACATTTATATTATGTTTTTTGTGGCCGTCACTGTCCTACTGCGCCCATCGCAGGACTTCACCCGCCGCTGGATTATCCACCTGTCCTCTTGAAAGGAAAGGAGAGATTGTATAGTCTATGGTACCTTACTGGTAACTTCTTTGCCTCCTAATGAGGTATTGTATCTGCTTCGTTCTTATACTTATGTCTGAAAACCCTTACCTTGTTTTTGCAGATGGAGCGTGGGGGAATAAATTTCTCCCTTTCCGTGTTGCTGTTGGGCGGCCTGCTCGCCCGCCATCCATTCCTGACCACGCTCCCCCGGTGATGGTCCTTTATGCGCCCAGCTCCGGGCGCGCTCCACATCGCCTCCGGTTAAAAAAAACGGAAGTGATGTAGTGCGCTCCAGCGTTTCCGCCGGAAATGGCGCGCCGCATCACCGGCCAGTTTGCAAGGAGTGCTGTGAGGCTCCATTTTGTTGGAGACCTCACTGTGCACGTCAGTCTCTTTTTGTACTATACTCTATCCTAGTTCTCTCGTTCTTTCTCTTCAAAAACCAGCTCTACCACCAGGTGCAGGGGACGGCGATGGGGACGACATGTGCCCCGTCGTTCGCTAACCTGTACCTGGGCTGGTGGGAGAGGGGGTTGTGGGCTGAGGATGAGCTGAGGATGAGCTGGCCAAGTACCTGTGCCACGCTGTAGCGTGGCACAGGTACATTGATGACATTCTGGTCATATGGGAGGGGCCGAAGCAGGAACTGGATGAGTTTGTGCAGCTATTAAATAAAAATGCAGTAAATTTAAAATTCACATGTGCCTATAGTCAAACAAAAGTTACCTTTCTGGATATAACTATCAGCAAGGATATGTCAGGCCACATTTCAACAACTCTGTACAGAAAGGACACCGCGGCAAATACAACATTAAGAGCGAGTAGCTCTCACCCATCACACTTGCTAAATAGTATCCCGTACGGGGAATATTTGCGTGCGCGGCGCAATTGCAGCACGATGAAATCCTTTCAAGAAGAAGCTAGGATAATACGGGATAGGCTGGCAGATAGAGGATATAAACAATCTACCCTAAAGGCAGCATATAAAAAAGCATTAAAATCAGAGAGACAGACACTACTGTATAAACCGAAAAAATCTAAAAGCCAACAGGGCCCTGCCCTAATTTTAACGTATACCCCATCACATGGAAAAATAAGTCAGATATTGGAAAGGCATTGGAGAATCTTACTGAACGATCCATACTTAAAAATATTCTTACCAAAAAAAACGAAGATCATCTTCAGACGATCTCAGAACATTAGAGACCGTCTGGTCCATAGCCATTACAATACGAATCTAAAAAAAGACTGCTGCAAACAAAAAGGCACATACCAATGTGGAGGATGCAGCACATGTCGCTACATCCAAGTCGGTCCATCAGTAGTAGTCACAAATAAAGGGGAATTTAAAGCGAGACATTTTGTCAACTGTCAAACAACCAATGTAGTCTATTTATTAACATGTGGGTGCGGGTGCTACTATGTGGGAAAAACAAACCGCCAATTAAAAAGGCGGATTTACGAACATCAATACAACATCAAAAGTGGCAACCAAAAATTACCAGTGGTTCGCCACTTCGCCCTACACCACAACAATGACCCGAGTTCCCTAAAAGTTTTTGGTTTAGATCGGATACACGCATCCCAACGTGGCGGGAATATAGAGAAAACCACATTACAGTTAGAGACAAAATGGATATATAGATTGGGGGCAACAAAATATCCAGGGTTGAACGATACAATGAGCTTTGCCCCATTTCTATAGCAGCAATCAACATCAGAAGGGGATAGAGGATTGTTTGGGACGTATGGGGGGAGGGAGGGGGAAGGGAGGAAAAGGGATAAGAACAATGAAGAATTTACATAATGCATCAACAAAGCAATTAACTTTTATATGTTAACATGTTAACAAGTCCAAAATATGGTATAAAAAATTTCACAAAATAAATGTATAACATACATGTCTGTAAACTGAGAACGGTCTGATCTGACACCCGTTACCTAAAAATTGACTGATTAATTGATGGGTAGACGGAACCCACCGCACATCTCAGGGCCCACATTCCAACAAACATATGTAAATATATAAATAAACAGCATTACACGAGTTGACAGGACCTGTTTACCCACCTTGAAGCAGCTCCAGTTTGCATTCAGACTCAGTATTAAGATTCATTAAGACATATAGAAAGTAATCCACAATAACAGAAATGTGTAATACCCCTTTAAGAACTGGATATTACCAGAATATATGACATGCAAGGTGCCCATATACCTGATAGGCCAGGCAGAGCTTCTATACTATATACTATATTACTATATCTTTAATATACCTTACTATATTATATACTATATCCTTAATACATTATATTATATACTATATCTTTAATATACACATAGCTTGACTATTATGACAGGCCTGGCAAGGCCCCTATATCTTAACAGAGAATCATAGAGAGTTATATAAATAGAGTATTAAACAGAGAGAGTGGTATAAAAACACAATATAAGAATATTAACTAACACTCTACTTAAAATGCCTCCAAACGAGAGAACTAGGATAGAGTATAGTACAAAAAGAGACTGACGTGCACAGTGAGGTCTCCAACAAAATGGAGCCTCACAGCACTCCTTGCAAACTGGCCGGTGATGCGCCGCGCCATTTCCGGCGGAAACGCCGGAGAGACGCGTTTTGCGCACCAGCTGCTGGAGCGCACTACATCACTTCCGTTTTTTTTAACCGGAGGCGGTGTGGAGCGCGCCCGGAGCTGGGCGCATAAAGGACCATCACCGGGGGAGCGTGGTCAGGTATGGATGGCGGGCGAGCAGGCCGCCCAACAGCAACACGGAAAGGGAGAAATTTATTCCCCCACGCTCCATCTGCAAAAACAAGGTAAGGGTTTTCAGACATAAGTATAAGAACGAAGCAGATACAATACCTCATTAGAAGGCAAAGAAGTTACCAGTAAGGTACCATAGACTATACAATCTCTCCTTTCCTTTCAAGAGGACAGGTGGATAATCCAGCGGCGGGTGAAGTCCTGCGGTGGGCGCAGTGGGACAGTGACGGCCACAAAAAACATAATATAAATGTATATCCTCATGGGACAGGCATGAACCATTAGAGGTAAGGCCAATATAAGATAGAGGCTTAGAAAGCAATAAAAAGTAATAAAATCTAATGATAAGCTTTAAATCCTGCTCAGGAAAAGCTGTCAAATCCTACTTAAAGGGACTGTACAATACATAGGCAAAAATCACATGGTCTCTTATATGGCCGCAATGAAAAGAGGGTGATCAGACCTTTCTCAGGAATAATCACGAATTGGACAAAAAAGACAACAGAATTAACATAAACTTCAAATAAGGTACATTACTGTTTATTCATATATGGTTTGTTTAATACTGTGTAAATCAGATATATATAATCTAATAAGGTGTAAACATACAACAAAAAATGGTGTTATGTGTATACAATAATGTGTAAATATACAAAAAATTGTTAAGACTTGTAAGTGAGTTATACATGCAAATATATCTGGCCTGATACACTGTATTATGTTTCTATTCAGGTGAAGGGGCATTGATAAAGCCTATTCAATAAGGCGAAACATGTCTGCCCACCTGTAAGGTATTTTTTAGCAACGGTGAACAAATACTTACCAGAAGTAATTTTATAGCCAAGGATATTTGTATAACCTAATGTATGAATCCGTGTTTTTTCATGAATGTACTCACATGTAAAAAGTAAATAAAAGTTTAATAATTTTTAAATAGTGTGTATATAATCAGAGACTAATTTTGAAAATGGGTTACCTAACCCAAAAATCAGCTAAAAAGAATGCTATATGTCTTGATTATGTACCCACATGGAAAGCTGATCGGATAGGGGGTATAAGGGTCGCACAACTTGGGAAGCTCATATTGAGCAACCCTGGAATGTAAAGTATTTACGTAATTAGTATAGAGCATCACAGAGCCAAGGCCCACACATAATCATAAGGTGAAACTACAAACCTCAATATCTCTCAATCTTCTCTAATTTAAAAATGGAAGGCAGTTTAGGACAGTGCCAAATGTAGCCCGACACAATGTTCTAAAAATTGCCTTTGCCTTCTGTATCCCTTTAAGTCTGAACTATCCTTTTTTTGATTAGCAGAATGATGTTTATATGGTTGAATCATAACCATGAGTAATTTTTTTACTCGCTTTTTTTGAGAGTAAACACTTTTTCTTTTAATTTTTCCCTACGTGCAATTCAGCACCATATTTAGCTGTGCAATTTGTTTAAAAAATGTAATAGCTAAATATGATGCTGATGTTGTGGAATAGCTGCAGTCTTAGAATTACATGGGAGTGGCCATCTTGGATTGCACTTGGGAGCCCTGCTTATAAATAAGCATGAATGGGGGGTTGGGGAGAGCCTTTGCTAGCACACATTGCAGTTGAGGTAAGAGTTTCTGTCAGAGAACCAGGACTGTTCCCTCTATAGTCCAGCAGAGGGCGCCTGTTCGCTTATGTCGGAGAACCAGGACTGATCCCTCTGTAGTCCAGCAGAGGGCGCCTGTTCACTTATGTCGGAGAACCAGGACTGTTCCTCCTGTTGACTAGCAGAGGCCGCCTGTGAGTCCTCACTACTGAGCATGTTCAGGGGCCTATAAAAACAGATAAGGCCTGTCCTCAATTGCCAGTTGGTCTCTTTCCTGCATGCTCCTGAGTTCCTGTGATTCCTGTGAACCGACCCGGCTTGCTTCTGACTACGATCCTGCTTTCCTGACAACTTCGGCTTTGTTTTTGACCACGATCCTGTTCTGCCTGCCCACGACCTCTGCTTGCTTCTCGACTTTGATCCAGATCTGCCAGCCCACGACTTCAGCCTGCCTCACACTCCCAGATCAGCTCTGGTCTGTCTCCTACCCGGAATTCTGCAAAACCCACTCCTAGGTTGCCTGACCTGGGGCCTTCCTGCAGCCCATCCTATCCTCACCATCAGAGGCTCTAGTGAATACCAGGTTGGTCCTTAGACTCCAGGCTTCCCGGTCGAGAGGTGAGCAGAGTTGCAGTCTCCACAATCTGTTCTGACAGCTTCCTTAGGATTATTAGCTCAGCCAGTCAAAGAAAAATGTTAGAAGAAGATAAAATCTTTAGCTGGCTGCATTGATGTAGCATTGATGTAGAATAGCTACAGTGTACTTGTGGGATATTGTTTCTCCACACATCACAGGCTGTATGAAGCTTGGGATTGTGCTTTAAGCATCCAACAAAAACTGATTGATATTTACCTCATAACAGGGGTCCAGGGGTCAGCATGTCTATCACGATACATACACACACACACACACACACACACACACACACACACACACACACACTGAATTACCAGCTGCTGGAGGGGAGAAGTGTAACTATGTATCAATATAAGTCAATGGCCTCAGCTTCCACACAGTTGTTTACAATGTTGATACAATCATTATAGCTGGTGACTTTTTCCTTCTGGCTGGAAATAAATCAATATTTCAGAGATTTAGGGTAATTTTGACTGTAGGACTGTTTTTCCAGAAGCAGGTGTGTCAACATTGGGGCAAGATAGTCATCCCTATGCAGTCCAGGAGCTTAAAATCTGCCTGCTATTCCACAACATCTGCATGGGGATAAGCCCTCTCAAATAGCTGGCATCATTGAATGTGAGGGGGGGTTTAGGGGAGCAATTATCAAAACTTTGAAGTTTTGGAGGTCCGCTTTAAGTTCAGCAATCTGTGTGTCTACAGTATCTTTGACAGCAGCAAAGTCTATGCTGTACTGAATTACTCATTCTAACTTAAATCTATTTCTCTGCCCTATAAAAACCACAATTTCACAACGATGGAAATAAAGCAACACCAATTACAATTCAACATTAGCCCATTGCAACACTGTCAGTGATATATGAGCGTAAGCAGAATGTGTATACATTATAGACTGATAATGGTGCAAGGTACAGAACTCCACAGATACATCCAGAAGAGTCTGCTCAAAATAACCATGAGGATTCTGACACGCTAGATGTGGAGGTGAGAAACAGTTTATAAGAGAGCTTGCAAACCAATAAATTACACACAGAGGAACCAGAGAGCAAATGTAAAGAACTTCACATAAGAAATCTAAACACATAATATTGGAAATCTGTGCAAACTGTGATTACTTGTGTTATCCTGTTTTGTTGTATATTGGATCAGATTTGGGGTTCACTCTCAAGGTAGAAAGTACAAAGGAGGGTTGTCCATTTAAGGATGGTGTCCCCATGACTGGCCTGCATTGCTGCCCGGAAGCAACCAGACCTGTGGGGGGGAGATCGGGGAGAAGTGACTTCATGGGGAGGGGGAGTATAAAAGGGGCGGTCGCCCCCTCTCCTTCCTCTTTGATCCCCCGATCTGGATGGATGAGCAGTCACGGCAAATCTGTCCCCCATCCCTGCCCCTGCTTCAAAGCCAGCCCATCCAGCAGCGGGGGGTCCGGCTCTCTTTGGCGCTGCAGCGGTGCTCTCGCCACCTTCAATCTGCTTCTCCCTGTCTTCCGGCTCGGAACAGCACAGCCTCTCCCCCCGTGCTCAGCCCATCGTGGGGCCAACCACAAGTCTGCTATCTCCTCCACAGGGCACAGGGGGTCAGACATCCGCTTGACAAGGAGCAGTGAGCAGAGCTGGTAGCACAGTTAAAGCCACCAGCTCAAGAATTGGCCCCTCTGGCATCCCTCCCGACAACTGGGGGGGGGGGGGGCAATAAGTAGCACACCCCTCCTTAGGAGCTATCCTTCCTTGGAGCCTTCCCCGCCTCATCAGATCAGCCTCCCTGTTTGAGGTGGTGCAGCTCCCCTTGGGTACAACTTCCTCTCCGCCTCTCAGTTGCCCGCCTTTCCCCACTTGCCCCTGCTGCACACATGATCCAGCAACTTCCAGCCCTGCCTGTCCCCCTATTGCAGCCCATGCCCCAAGCCCAGGTCCTGCCACCACTAGAGGCCCCCACTCACTGGAGCAGGTAGTGGCAGCGGCAGTGGGACGCATGGGGAGGAGGGTAAGGAAGGGGACCCAGGGTCAGGAGGGGCGGGGGGGAGCAGAGAGACCCATGCCTATCTCAGACTTTGCGAAAGGGTACGCATATGTATGTTTCGAGGGTCGTTTGGAGGGTCATCTGCAGCTGGAAGTTAGGTAGAAAATATGGCAGTGGGGATATGTGGACATTTTTAAGCCGCTGCCTCTTGTTTTGGGATCGAGAGGTGGGAAAAGGGTAAAGAGCATCGAAAGGAGGAGAATGAAGATAGAAGGCAGTTTCAGCTTATCTCGAAGACATTCGGGAACTGTCTGCAGGCGTTCTTTATACTGACAAGTGTGATAGGGGAAAAGAACCCAGAGATCTGCTTACCACCATTTTGCTACCTAGATGCCATTTGGGAAGCCCATCGGGTATACGGAGGCTTAGCATGGTTGTGTTAAGACAAGCAGTTTCAGCAGCGGATGTCGTAAAGTGCTGACCTGGGGTGGGACCACAGAGACATTGGGCTTTGGCTTGATGAACTTGATGGAGGTGTGTAGTTCTTTGCCCATTCAGGTCAAGGCCACCTCAGCCGGGCTGAGGGTGGCGGAATAAGCCAAAAGGGGGTTGTGTCGGACATTCAATGACTCCCAATGTAAGTGGGGAGCAGCGTATAGCTATTGAGGCGAGTGTTCGGAATGCGGAGGCGGCCATTTAGTGGGGCGATGCTTTAAGAAGGGACCAGAAATCCAGATAGGACTGCAAAAAGGGGAAACATTGGTGAGAGAGGAGGAGATGCGCCCCTGGCTCAGTAGGTATCCTGATCAATGTATGGCAAAGTTATTGGCTGAAGGCTTTAAGTAGGTTTTGTGATTCCAGGTAAGGCTCCCCCTGAGGTGAATTCAGTAAAGAATTTGAAGTCAGCGTGGGGACATCGAGAGGGGGGAAGGGGGAAGCTGGGGAAGGATGTGTCCTTGGGGTGAATGGCGGGACCGTTTGCCTACCCCCCCTTGGAAAATCTGGTGGAGTCTCCATTAGGTGTGGTCCTGAGGAGGAAGAAGCAGGGCAAATTGTCCTTTCCAAAGGGGGCTCGGTTAACGGTGGTTTTAACAAGGAGCTGTCTTTGGTGGTGAATACATCACTTGATTTTGCATTATCATTAGTGGGGCAGGCAGGCCTGGGGGCACTGATGGCTAAACTGATATAAAATTGGCATTCCATTTGCTGCCGGTGCATCCTGTTGAGGTGTTTCTTCAAGCAGGGTATTACATGGATCAATGTCTCCTGATGGGGTGCTCCATATCATATTTGTATTTTGAGGCCTTCAGCTCATTTCTGGAGTGGGTGGTGATGGAGAGACTGGTCGTGATTTTCCTGTGTGTGGGGCCAGTGGGCACCAGAATGTGTACTAGTGGCGCACGTGAAAGCGGAGTCCGGCAATTTCTCTACAATTTCTCAGGATCAAGATCGACACAGTCGAAAGGGTTTCCAGGTTGCCCATGGACAAGCAGGAACCCTGGAACCCTGGAGTCCCATTACTTCATCAAATTTACGGCGGTCCTGAAGAAGGACATAAGAATGTGGATTTCCTTCCTCAGGACATTTAACGGGCTTGCGCATTGGTTGGAACCCATGAGGGCGAATGAAGAGCTTGAGCTTTTTACGGACGCGGCTGGATAGCTCACGATTGTGTAAGGGCCCCTGGCCAAGTCGGTGGTTAGAATCGGCGCTGGTTTTCTTTCTCTCATAATTCTACGGTTTCTCTGTTTCTTCCTAGTATTTTTTTCCCTCTCTCTCTAAGTCTTTTTCCTTTGTCTGTCTTGCCTGGTTCTCGCTCATTCCGGTTGTGTCTCTCTCTCGTCTCTTGTGTTTCTTGCTTGTTGGTCTCTCTCTTGTATCTCCTGTCTCTCCCTCCCTTTCTAGCTCCCACTCTTGTGTCTAACTCCTGTTTCTTTCTCTTTTGTTTGTCTCTCACGTCTCTTCCTCCTGTTTCATTCTCTTTGCTTTGTGCCTGTCTTTTGCATCTTTCTGTCTTCCGTATCCAGTAAACCAGAAAACATTTGGAGTTTGTCCCCAGGTGATTATGGTGCTGGGGAAAGACCCGTACAGATGCTCCATTGCACCTATGATTATCCAGCCCCGAAGATGTTCTCCCTGCGCATTCTCACCACCTAAGCTGACTCTTGGACAATAAATATATAAAAAAATAATAGATTTCTATTGGTCCATCATCACCTATCCCATATTACTCATAATAAATATTACACAGATACGTAGAATTATTCATAAAATGTATTTTAGTGTATAGTGTATCCTAAAATATGATCAAAGGGATTAAAGTGGACCAACACCCAGGATTTTGACACCCCCCCAGAAAGCCCCAAAAACTCACCTGTCCCCGCTCCCACGTGACCGCTGCAGCCAATCCCCGCCGACGGACAAGCGAGCGCACCTGCCGCAGCCTCCCGCGCGTTACTCTTACAGGGAGCGCGCCTGCGCCGGCCATTCACAAACGGTCGGCGCGGGTGCGCGCCCTGCTAGAGGGATGCGCGAGCGGCGGCGGCGTCTCGCGCATGAGCCGCTGGATCGAGGAGCAGGTTGGGATTTCGGGGCTTTCTGGGGGGTTTCACACAGCTGATATAGATTCCCGGGCCGATCAGCATCAGGTGTTGGTCCACTTTAGGAGCCCTGCCCCTAGGAGCAATCTATATTATCATAAATGAGACAAACCCAATGAAGGTTCCTTAATCATAATTCTGACAAAACCTGACAAAGCAATCAGCCTTTTTGGAGGAGTCAGGATAATATTCCGCATTCTTTCTGGTGAGATGACAGCCGCCATATGCTGGTAATCTTCAGGGGAGCATGGGTTTATCATACACTGGACAGGAGTGTCAGCAGTCTTTATTGCTCACAAATCATCTGTGTTTATCCTTCATTTTCTAATGGATGACAGAACCGCAGGCAACCAGGGGACCTGTGAGCTCCGTCAGTCAGTTCATCAGCAAGACATCCAGCGTTCTTCTAACACAGCCCAGCACAGGGAACTGGACCTGTAAGGGGATCCTTTAACATCGGTTAATATTTCTTTAGACAGAAATACGCAGCGCACTGTGTGAAAGTTATCTGGAGATTTACTGGTGTAAGTCAAAATCATTACCAGATTCATCTTATCAAAAACATTCATTTTTTACTTCAATGCGGAAAACAGATCCATCTAATAAATGGAGTATTAGATAATAAGAAATAGACGTATTAGTGAGGAGTGGGCTGATTCACCTAAACTGAGATCTGGTCCCAGTGGGGTTCATCTATAGTAAGTGGATTGTAATGTCACCAGTCACCAGCCTGTCAAACCCAGTACACATCACTTAAAGCTGAGCATTCCCTTAGTCTCAGGAACATGTGTGCTATCCCAACATGGATTTGTCATTTAAGACTTAAGTGTACTAAGAGACAGTCTTACCTAGACATAAGGAAGCGGCCTTGTGACCGAAGGGTGGCAGGTTAGATTCCTGGACATGGAACATGACTGCTCTTGGTTAGCAATTAGGGCAGCCCACTACACCGTGCATGTGTGCACTCACTGCATGTATGGGTTAAGTATGGAGGAAGAATTCCTATGTGTCTGCGTACATGCAATGGCCATCTATGCCCCCAAAAAGTTGCGTCCTCATCTGTCAGATGCACAATATAGTGCCTGCAGCCCAGTCTGTCCTCCTTGACGGGGACTTCAGTGAATATCAGACCTATCAGTATATTTTAACCCTGGTTTACAAGTGATTGCTCCCTTGTATTGCTCCCACTCCACTGGAGCTCCATCCCAAACCTTACAAGTTACTCATTATCCAGTGCATGGTATATCACCAGCTTTGCACCATTATTTTTTCTTGGAAGCCCATCAACCAGCTTTTCTGTGTTCGAGCTGGATGCCGAACTCAAACACAGACTTCAGGCTGGTATGAGCCCAGATTTTGTGGTTTGGGTTTGTCCTTCACTAATAGCAATAGCTCAGATATATCCAGGGCCCAGAATTATTTCCAAATGTTCCAAAATTCCCACTTACCTCACCTGTTCAAGTGCCCTCCCTTATCCTCACATAATTTACAGGAATACACTGGACATCCTAGTTCTGTTCTTCACTTCTATTCCATCTTTTTGTTCTTCACTCCTCTTTCCTTTCTTGGACTGGGGTCCCCTCTATGTGGTGTCTTAGGCTGCAGTGTTGCCTAAGGCTAGGAAGGTTTTCCTTAGATTCTTAAAGCGGAACAAAACCCACTGGGGACAGCTCTGGAATCTAAAAGATCCCAGGGCTGGCAGCTAGCCTTTCCCCAGGACATTTCAGATTGGGATGCCCTGCTGTGTGAAACCACCTCAGGCTGCCAGTAAACTCACCTTCTTACTGGGTCCCTCACCGATGTAAACATCGAGCTGCAGCATCCCCTTCATTTTTTGGTGGTGCGCGGCCTCCCATCCCTGGCCAGCAGCCACTCGAGATCATAATTGCCGTAAACAGAGCTGTTTACCATATGCACGGCAAATGCTTCTGATTGGATGAGAGCCCACGAATGCGCTGTTGAACTGAGAAGAGCTGAGTTCTTACAGGCAATCTGCTGGGTTTCACACAGTGGGACATCCCAATATGGATGTCCAGGGGGCAAGGAACAAAACCCAGGATAGTCAAAATTCTGAGTTTTTTTGTGCTTTACTATCCCAGGTTTTGGTCTTTTCCCATCATATCCAACGAGCACATGGCACAGGCATGGCTCTCCTCCAGTCAGCTTTACTAAGTCAAATGGAGTGCTAGGCATTGGCTGCTCCCCTTTGACTGTGAGATCCCACAGGATTTGTCACAGTGGGACATCCCAAATCGGATAAGGGAATTGACCCTAAAGTGAAATTAGTGTTCCCCCTTAATTCCCTCAGCAGACCTGGGCAGCAAGGGTGCAGGAATACCACGGCTGTGCAGCCTCGCTGGAGCTGCCGGCCAGCTGTGGGAATGGGTCTCTCCATGAGGTTAGGTGGCTTTGCTTTTGCTTAGCAAACTTACAAGACCGAGCGCTGAAGAAGCGGAACAAGGGGTGGGCCCTAATTTCACTTTAGGGTCTCTTTTATTTGGTAGTCTGGCTTTGTTTCTCCTAATGCTATACTGCAGCAAAATTGATCCACAGCCTGGACTTCTGCTTTAAAGGGGAGCACCACCCAAGAAATAGACTTTCTTGGAGGGGTTTTCTGTTTTGGTGGGACATCCTAATTTGGGATGCACCACCGTGTATCACCCCGGGATCACCCGAGAACGTAACCTTTCTTCCTTCCCATGGCACATGCGCAGCCCAGATAGGCTACGGCGGGAGCAGCCATACATCTAAATGGATACTGGGTATGTGATCGCTCTTGTCCCTATTGCTGAGCTCTGCATGTAAGTGGAGCCACATGCCAATCACTAACATGCACAGCATGCAGTGCTGATCAAATGGGAGCCCAGGAATACTCCATACCGGTAGGTTCAGGGAAAGGTATGTTTTTTATGGTTGATCTGGGGAGTTTAGCAGGCCTAGTGCATTGGATTGCCTCTAACAGGTCATTTCTTCTGTGTGCCATTGCCCCTGGGAGTATGGCCATTGCACAGGCCCTGGCACCTAGCCATTGCAATATTGCCATTGTGCATCCACCTAGAATATTATTATATAGATTATCATGCCTATTGTTATAGCCATTGTGCATGTTCATTGTGGGATTGCGATCCAGCTCAGCATCTTCTTGTTATGCTGTGGTATTCATTAAAATATTGAAAGCCAAGATGGAGAGGCATTGTTTAGATGCCCCACAAACTCAAGGGGCTTGTCAAGTCTGCGAATGTGAGAAATTGAGACACTTATGTGAAACAGGAAGTCATCCATTAACCCCATTAAACCTCCTAAACCTTACTTAAAACCATCCTCCCCAGTTGTGGCCGCGTTATCGGCAAGTGTGGTTTTAGGTAAGATTTAGGGGTTTTGAAGGGGCTGATAGAAGGGGGATCCCAGCACTCGGGTAATTACAACCCCCCCACCGAGCAGACCAACACCTATTCATCATGCTCAAGAGGGGATATCAACTTTTCATAAATCAATAACCCTGATTTTAAAAAATATAAATATATTGAAAAAGATATTGTGAAATGTGTATTATTGAATTATTAGAATTATTGTATGGAGAAACAGTGTTCAGAGTCTCGGGAGGCAGCTGGAAAAAGTCACGGCAATTAGTAAAGGCTCATTGATTTCGATATATAAACAGCGGCTATTACATCCAGGATGGAGAACCTCCCTTTCTAATTAAAGCCTGCGCAGAGAGGCAGGTCTGGCAGTAATTATAAGCTGTTGGATGTGGAGATAGGTGAGACTTGTAGGTAATAGAAATGAGCCCTGATCTGTGACCAGGGAAGAGATCGGATGCTGATGCATATCTCTTGGCTTCTGATAAATTTATGAAAACAAAACGCTCATCCCTGGGGTAATATTTAGTAACATGTGTAGCAAAAATAATTTGCACACTAATGTTGGTGATGTAATAATGACTCATTAAAAAGCACTTAGCAGGAATTCCTAGAATTGGCTGGAACGTCGTGTTGGGATGGGTATTGGAGGGAACATAGGGCAGATCATGATTTAATCAGGCCTGTTGCTGGCAGGTCTGATCAGAGAACTTCCCCCTCGGGGGGGTCTTGGGGTTTGGTGTAATGCGGAAAAGGTCAGCGGCTTGCAGATTTATGCAGCTCTCATATTATGCAGGATGGCAAAAGTCCAAACATATGTAAAATTCCATCCACTCTGCTCTCCAACCGCAGCTCTCTGGCACTGGGGACCTCACGATTTATATATTTTGTATCTGGACTGACAGCCCCGAAGAAATTGCTCCTAACTTCTTTTATCGTGGAGCATTGAGATCCCCGCTCACTTCTCCTGTCACTTCCATCTTCCACCTCTACCACTTACTATTTCCTTTGAGTGTTGTAACAAAGCATTTTCCATATAGGAAATATTTTCCAAACCTACTCCACAACCGTTATATTCATCATTACTGAATGGACCTCTAGGAAAAGAACAGGCTTCCCTTCCCACCGAGGTTTAAAGCTGTGACCCCAACCATTTTCCTATACCCATACTATATTTTATATTCTTATATACTGAGACACCACCAGTCCACCAGTAGAACTAGAAGAACTAACTATAAGGCCCAACCTATAGTTAATTGCAAATATTACCTGTTTTAGGACCACAAAAACGTGTCCCAATATCATGAACAGCAGTAAATATCCAGAGTAACTGCTGTTCAGACTGGTTCTGGTCTTGGTAGGTTATTACTGGTGGAGCCATGCTGACTGCATTCTGCATTGCACCCCATAACTGCTGGAGGGGAGGATCTATATAGCCAACATGACGATTGAGGTGCACCCACAAATGCTCAATTGAGTTCAAGTCTAGAGCAGGGGTTCCTAACAGGTGGTACAAGTACCACTGGTGGTACAACAGGTTTTACACGATGAGGTTGCAGACTGACCTGTGCCATTTTTCTTTACTAAAACCTGATTTACTCCATAAGTACAAAACTGCTCCAAAAAGTGAAACTATTTTGGCACATTTGTGTATATTTTTGGGCAATAAAAATAGTGGATTCAAGGGGTTTTAGGTGACTGGCAACCTGTATGGACCACCCAGGTGGTACATGAGATCATTAGGAAATGGAAAGTGGTACTTGTTAAGACAAGTTTAGGAACTGGTCAAGAGCATTAGGGATGTGAGTTAAGCTCTGATCACCTGTTAGTATTTCTATAGTCTGCACTGCCCACAACATTTTAGACCTCCACCAGTTCATGTCCAGAGTGCTGCAGGTATTAATGTCCCCCACCTTCTTGCTTCAGGGGAATATGTGGCTTTTCTTTCCCCCCACTCTGCTCTCTGAGTGTCTGCCTCATGCCATAAGGAGCCTCACCTTCAGTCCCCCAGATGGGGCCAGCTGCTTTAGTGGGCAGTTCCCCAACAGCAAATGGAAAACAATGCATCCAGGGTACTTACAGCACACCAGCTGCCAGTGTCCTCCTCGACCATGTGCTTTGCTCACTGCATCAGCCAGCAGCATATCCAGGGGTCCACATCAGGTTCCACAGGCCTATTCTACATTTGCTCTCCCCCGCCCCCTGCTTATATACAGCCCAGAAAGGGTGAGATCTCCCAAGTTCTTGTAAGATCTCATCCCCAGGCATGTGCACATCCTGGAAGCTATGCAGGCTATGCAGAGGGTGTGGCCACTCCCCTCTCCTGCCCAGAAATGATAAGGAGAAGAGAGCAACAACCTGATACCTACCCTGGGAGTATATACCTCTTGAGCCTCAAACAGCAGCTTTTGGCAGCAGATTGTACATTACACTTTTCCAGCATGCAGTAACAACGGCTGTTTATTCAGCAACAATCAGGAAAATAAATGTGAACAGGATACATCAGCAACATATCTCAACATGGAGCAAAGGAAACAGCAATTTTCTGTTAGCAGGTTAAACACGCTATGCACACAGTCACATGGTCAGCCTAAGATTTCCAGTTTTTCCTTAAAACGAACTTTATCAATAGCATAAAAAGCAGACAGTTAAACAGGATGTAGTTGTTGCATTAAAGATATTCAAACAACAGCACGCTGCACACAGTTCTGAGGCTTCTAGCTGTGTGACCTTATCCCTGGCCATCCTCTCTGTACAGGGGGCCAGGGCAGTACTTGTAAGTCTTGGCCATGCTCTAAGAACCTATGTTGGATATTTTTAGCCATGTGACGTGTTGCATTGTAGTGCTAGAATATCCTATCCCACCAGGGAACATAATTTACATGTATGGGCATTATGACTCACCAGATGGCAGTAATGTGAATCCTTTATACAGCTTCACCTTGTCTGTGTGTGTCTGTGCTGGATGTGTTCTTACTCCATAAGGCTTGGCAGATAGCTTAATCGGCTGGTCATGAAGATACGTAGATCATTTTCAGAAGCTTTATTTCAATACAGAATCTTGCAATAAACACTTCTTACAACAGGAATCTTGAAATGTACATTCAATTCAGCAGTAAACCCATAACAGCAGCAGGTAAAAGGACTGTAGATTGCAGTAGGGGACAGCAGATGTGTACTGCTTGAATGCAAACTAGAAAATGGCTGAAGGGAGAGAGAAAGAAGGGAGGTGCTGCTTGCATCACAGCCAGACTAAGGGAGCCAGTAAGGGCCAAAAGAAGTTAAAGGCACACTGCTCAGCATATGTAAATAAACACTATATCAAACATTTACCCGGGTAAAATAGAAACATAGAAACATAAAAGGTTGACGGCAGAAGGAGACCATACGGTCCATCTAGTCTGCCATTATGTATATACTGTATGTACTCTTTATCTTAGGATAGATGTGTGCTTATCCCAGGCATGTTTAAATTCAGTGACTGTTGATTTTTCAACAACCTCCGCTGGAAGTTTGTTCCAAGCATCTACTACTCTTTCTGTAAAATAATATTTTCTAACATTGCTCCTGATCTTCCCCTAACATAAATGAAACACAAATCATGGGACATGACAATGGGTGTACATGATCTGCAAGCAGGGGCATGCATAGAGGCGGAGGAGACCAGGCCTATGATGAAAAGGGGCCTGATGCAAGCTGACTCCCCATGTCATGCAGCACCTGTGGGCTGGTAGGTATCATCTGTTTCTTGTCCAATGTACTCCTGCTACTACTACCACACGATGCAGTGTTGGCATGCTGTCTGAAGGGAGTGACAGGGCTGGGCTGCACAGGATGGCACTTTGCCCCCCTCCCCCCCTTCCAGTGTATGATGTACTGCAGGGAAACTAGGGCTCCCTGCAGACAGCAGCCTGACGCTGCATGCTACATCAGCATCGGTTAGCAATCAAGTTCACTGAACTGTTGTTTTAGTTCACGCCCTGGTTCATTTTAGTGGTGAGCTACTCCATTGCAGTGTGTGGGGCTGCCCATGCACATCTTTGTAACCAGCGTTAACATCAAACACAAAACTGCCATTCTTTTTACAAATCTGAATCATTTACCCATAACAGCAATGCGGGATACATGTGCAAACAGTGTATCACAAAACTTATAGACCCACCAAGCCAGCTCCCAACACATTACATGAGTGACACGCTGCCAACATCAAAAATAACAAATGGTCTTAATAATGGTGCTCAATAGGGATGAGCGAACTTTTGAAAAATTCGGCTTATTCGCAAATGGGAACAAATAGGGACAGGAGGACATGGACTCAAAAGAGGCACAGACCCTTCAAGTGAGGGACAGTTAGGAGGTATTCCAAAACTAAGACAGAGCTGACTCAGTTTACCTGTATCCATTATAAAGGCCACTAACACCCTGTGTACCAGGGTGGCCTGGGTAAGGGGCCCTATTGTGGATGGAGGCTAGAGATGAGCGAACATTTGAAAAGTTCGATTCGGCCGATTCGCTGAATTTTCCGGGAAAATTTGCTTCGGTCCGAATATATTCGCAATGAATCGCTATTAAAAACGGCTATTTCTGGGCTTCTGAGAGCCTCCATAGGGATGCAGAACGTTTTGCTTGGCTGTAACATGCATAGGATGCATTCTGGGTTAGTGAAATAATATTGTAAAGAAGTATGACATGCAGATCAGAGGCATCGCTATTAGATTCGCTGTCGCAGAGCAGCACAATTACAGAGCCTTGAGGTGGCATAAGCATGATGAGCCCATACATTGCCTGAAAAACACACCCTGAATTTGGCAGCAGCATAGGGAGCCCATATATTGCCTGAAAGACACATTGGAGTTGGCAGCAGCATTAGGAGCCCATATATTGCTTGAAAAACAAACCCTGAATTTGGCAGCAGCATAGGGAGCCCATATATTGCCTGAAATACACATTGGAGTTGGCAGCAGCATTAGGAGCCCATATATTGCCTGAAAAACACACCCTGGAGTTGGCAGCAGCATAGTGAGCCCATATATTGCCTGAAAAACACATTGGAGTTGGCAGCAGCATAAGGAACCCATATATTGCCTGAAAAACACACCCAGGAGTTGGCAGCAGTATTAGGAGCCAATATATTGCCTGAAAAACACACCCAGGAGTTGGCAGCAGCATAGGGAGCCCATATATTGCCTGAAAGATACATTGGAGTTGGAGCAGCATAAGGAACCCATATATTGCCTGAAAAACACACCCAGGAGTTGGCAGCAGCATTAGGAGCCAATATATTGCCTGAAAGACACACCCAGGAGTTGGCAACAGCATTAGGAGCCCATATTTTGCCTGAAAGACACACTCTGGACTTGGCAGCAGCATAGGGAGCCCATATATTTCCTGAAAGAGACACTGGAGTTGGCAGCAGCACAGGGAGCCCATATGTTGCCTGAAAAACACACCCTCGAGTTGGCAGCAGTATTAAGAGCTCATATATTGCCTGAAAAACACATTGGAGTTGGCAGCAGTATGAGGAGCTCATATATTGCCTGAAAAACACATTGGAGTTGGCAGCAGAATTAGAAGCCCATATATTGCCTGAAAGAAACACCCAGGAGTTGGCAGCAGCATTAGGAGCCCATATATTGCCTGAAAGACACACCCAGGAGTTGGCAGCAGCATTAGGAGCCAATATATTGCCTGAAAAACACACCCTGGAGTTGGCAGCAGCATATGGAGCCCATATATTGCCTGAAAGACACAACCAGGAGTTGGCAGCAGCAGAAGGAGCTCATATATTGCCTGAAAGACCCACCCTGGAGTTGGCAGCAGCAGCAGCAACAGCAGCAGCATTAGGAGCCCATATATTGCCTGAAAGACACACCCAGGAGTTGGCAGCAGCAGCCATGGCATTGAAAGGTGAGCGCAGAGGTCCCCCCGAGTCAGACCTGCGAGAGTATGGACCATGGCGCAGATAGGCATCGGCCAACTGACTGTGTAGCATGTCTTTGTAGTAGGTCAGTTTGTCCTCCCTCTCAGTGGGTGCAAGAAATGCCCCCATTTTGTGCCGGTAGCGAGGGTCCAATAACGTGGAGAGCCAGAAGTCATCCCGCTGAAAAATGGAGACAATTCTGCGGTCACTACGCAAGCAAGTGAGCATGCATCGTGCCATTTGTGCAAGTGACTCAGAGGGACTACCTGTCTCCATCTCCACTGCATATTGTCACGGTGCGTCTGTGTCCTCTGTCTCGCCTTCCACAAAACCCTCTAGCTCCTTTGGCTGCTCCTGCTCCTCCTCTCCTGTCTGACTAGATAAACCACCCATTTTGCCAAAACTGAACTGTGCTTCACTATGCTCCTCCTCTTCCTCCTCAGCTCCCCATGGTGTTTATGTGGCCGTGAAATGTATGCGCCATGTCTCCAGTGCCCTGACCAGCCATGGTTTCCAACATGTGTTGTATTACATGAAGTAGTGGAATAACGTTGTTCATGCCGTAATCCTGGCGACTGACAAATAAAGTGGCTTCCTCAAAGGGCCTGAGCAAATGGCAGGTGTCACGTATGAGCTGCCACTGGTTCACATTAAAGTTACAAAGGGGAGCCCCCCTATCTGCTTGGATCATCAAGAAATCATTGATGGCTCTTCTCTGTTCGTATAGTCGATCTAACATATGTAGGGTGGAACGGGTGGGAACATCGCAAATCAGACTATGTTGGGGGATACCGTTCTGACGCTGTAGCTCAAGAAGGGTGTGCTTGGCGGTGTAGGAGTGGCTGAAGTGCATACAAAGTTTCCTTCCCGTTGTTAGGATGTCTTGCAGATGGGGGGAAGACTTCAGAAAAAACTTGACAACTAGGTTGAACACGTGTGCCATACAGGGCGCATGGCTCAGCCTTCCTTGTCGTAGCGCAGACAAGATGTTACTCCCATTGTCAGTCACCATGGTTCCCATTTCCAATTTTTCATGGAGTAAGCCATGTTTTGATTTCTTGATGAATGAATTTCAGGAGCTCCTCCCCTGTGTGACTCCGTTTGCCAAGGCAAACCATGTAAAGCACAGCATGACACCGCCGTGCCCTGCACACATGGTAGGCTGAAGGGGCATTGAGAATTGACCATACAGTGGAGGCTGAGGAGACGGCGGAGGATGAGGAGGCGGAGTCGCACACTGTGACAGGCAAAATGGCCTGGGAGCGTGGAGGCCGAAGTGGTGTGACCTGTCCAAGTTACTGTGCAGGAACCACATTCACCCAGTGGGCCGTAAAGAACATGTATTGTCCCTGTCCGTAGTTACAGCTCCAGATGTCGGAGCTGCCGTGCACTTTGGTGCACACCGACAGGCTCAAGGACTGGCCCACCTTCTGCTCAACAAATTTGTGCAGGGCTGATACTGCCTTCTTTGCAAAGAAATGACGGCTTGGGACTCTCCACCTCGGCTCAGCAATAGCCATCAGCTCTTTGAAAGGTGCAGAGTCCACCACCGTAAAAGGGAGGGACTGCAGCACCAGCAACTTGGACAGGAGCACATTTAGCTTCTGCGCCGTAGGATGAGTGGGCGCATACTGTTGTCTCTTGGACATGGCTTCGCTGATGGATTGCTGGCGGGATGACTGACTTTTAGTAGGAGGAGCAGGAGCATCTGGAGCGACAGAGGATGGGTATGACGCACAGCTACCTTCGGCTGAGGTGCTGGAGCCTTGGCTGGGTGAAATTGGAAGCAGCGTGGCACTGGCTGACGCAGCAGGCTGGACCCCCACTTTGGAGCCTCGGTTCTCCCAGGCCGCTTTATGGTGACGCTGCATGTGTTGCCACAGGGCCGTGGTACCAACATTGGGGCCCTGGCCACACTTCACCTTCTGTCTACACATCTTGCATGTGGCCAGGTTACCCTCCTGCGGATGCTTGATGAAAAAGTACCACACTGCCGAGTAGCTAATTTTCCCTCCAACAGTCCACACTAATTCACTGCTACTGCTGCCCACTCCAGGAACCCCTGCTCCACTATCTCCCGGGAGGGCAGCCTGCCGCGCAGCAGGTGGTCTACCCCGCCCCCGGCCACGTGTGGCTCCAGACATCCCAATTCTGCCACCATGCTGACTGCCAACCCTACTACCACCTTGCTGCCTCAGCTGCTGACTCTGGGGCAACCTGGGACCCTCTTCTCCCAATGATGATGAAGCCCCTTCTGCACCGAGCTGCCAAGTGCGATTGGCTTTATCATCATCATCATCGAGTTGTGTCTGCACGTCACTGATGTCCTCCTCGGTTTCCACAAGAGCGTGTGCTGCAGGAGATGGAACGTTTGCCACACCACCTCCCACGCCACTCTCCTCCTCAGTGTTTGTCTGCCTAGTGAAAGAAGCGGCAGATGTCTCCTCCATTTCTTGGCTGGGAAGTTGCTGCTGACTGTCCTCTAACACATCGTCCTCACTGAATAGTGGAGCTGAACCCAAAGCATAAGATACGGCGGCTGGAGGGGGGGGGGGCGTAGGACAGAGGCAATGGAAGGACAGGGGCTGCTCCCGAGCCATGCCAACTCAGGGTTGTGTCCGAGGAACCTACCGACTGTTGACTGGGGGTGTCAGATGTCACTTGTGATGAGGTCGATGACCGCGTTAACCTATCGATGATGGCAGATGTGTTGCTGGTCGAGACACGACCGCTAACAGATACCGGGAGATCAGGCCTCTCACCGTGACTCCTGCTGCCATTCGCCCCTAGTCTGCTGTGACCTCTGCCTGATGAATCTCTGCCTGACATTTTTACTGCGTTTAGAAGGGGAAAGCAATACACTACACTACACTACACCTAGAACAGTATTTTTGTAACAGCAGTTACAAGCTAATGCAAAAAGACACTGTCAGATGGTCTTACACAGGATGCCCCTGGTCAGAGTTAAATGCACCACAGGCAGTTTTAAAACTTGGTTGGTGTTCAAAATGTAAAAAAGGTAAAGATGCAGGTACTCTTAAAAGCTAAGTGCTAGTATTCGGGATACCCCCCCAGTGAAAGGCAATGGGTGCTTTAAACTTGAAAACCAGGCTTTTTTATACAAAAGGCAAAAGGTTAGTAGGCAGATACTATTAAAAGATAAGGGGTAGCACTGACAATGGCCCCCAGTGAAAGACAATGGGTGCTTTAAACTTGTAGACCAGACTTTTTTATACAAATGGCAAAAGGTTAGTAGGCAGGTACTCTTAGAAAATAAGTGGGGGGTTGGGCATTGGGTTAGCTTAGGTGTAAGATTTTTAGGAATAGATGTTTTTTGTTGGTTATTTGATTCTGTTTTATTGTTATAGATATCCACTGAGGTGCCTGATTTTCCATCTTCTTTAGCTCGGAAGAACAATTCGTGGTCCGCTTTGAGATCTCTGTTTTAGGATCAGGACATTGGAAACAGTTGAAGACATGAATAATAGCACCCAAAGTGGTCTTTTGTTGTTGTTGATTGCTTTCACATATGCATATATATTATGATGTTATGTACACAGTGATTTTTGGGGGTATGGTCGATGGGTGGATGGGGGTGGGGGGGTGTGGATGGTAGGTGTTTGAATATATATATTTTTTGTACAATTTTCATGAATTGATCTTAGATTTTTGCCTTGGGGCAATAAGATATGTTTTTGGGGGGGTTGAGGTCAGGTTGGATTGGTTTTTGGTATTGGTATTGTTTATTATTATTTTTCTTCACCTTGATTGGGGGGGGGGGGTGGATGGTAGGTGTTTGAATATATATATATATTTATTGCACAATTTTTATGAGTTGATCTTTGATTTTTACTTTGGGGCAATAAGATATGTTTTTTGGGGGGGATTAGGCTAGGTTGGATCAGTTTTTGGTATTGGTATTGTTATTATTATTTTTTTTTCTTCATCTTTGATCATGTTGTATACCATCAATGTAGGAGTTGCCTGTCTGTATATATATTTATGATTAGTATTATCTGTTGAGATGATGGTTCTTTCACCCCTGTTGGAGGTGTGATTCCTCAATATTATAAACTATGTTGTGAGCCATGTATTGTGTTATTCTTAGTATTGTACATCATTACTATTTCTAATGTTATTTCATCTTTCATCTAAAAAAATATGTATATTGATTTAATTCTGTGTTTTTAATGTATTGTATTGTTCTGGGGTTATGTATTGGCTAGAATGGGCATTGCAGTGCTGCCCTCGCTCCCGCTGCCATTCTTTTTTTGTTCACTTACCAGTGACGTCCGCCTCGCCCCCGTTCGCCCCCCCCCCGACCCGGTGTCCGTTGCCATGGTTGCGCGCCGTTGTACGGCGCTGTCACGTGGGGCGCGTCATTGGTGCCTGTTCGGGGAGGACAAGGGGCTCGGCTGTGACGTCATCTTCACAGGGGCTGGATTGATGCGGGCGTCTGTCGGCCTCTCCTTCCGGCGTGAGTGCGGCTGCCGGCCGGGGCCGCCGTGTGCTGGGGGAGGGGGGTGGACACGTGTTGGCGCCTTTTTTCAGCATATTTAACCCCCCTGGCGTCATGATAGAGGCAAATGTAATGGTAACGAAAGCGTTACCATTACATTTGTCTCTGACGTACGGCTCCGCCCCCATGAGCCTCTGCGTCTCACAGAGACGGAACCAGGAAGTGAGACGGACGCCGCAGCCGCGGCTCTCACCTGCGATCGCAGCGGGGACATCGCTGGATCGCAGGGAGAAGGTAAGGAGACTGCGCCGCCCTGCTCCTCTGCCAAATAGATCCCGAGCGTGACTCGGGGTTACCGCTACCTACAGCGCAAATTAACCCCGAGTCACGCTCGGGATCACCACTAAGGAGGTTAAACGAGAGTGATGGCAGCACTGGGCAGTGGCACCTTGAAAAAGTGACAGTCCGTCACGGAACGCATGGGTGGCTAATTATCTAGCTCAGCAGGAGGTTGTTCATGTATCTTTCACTGAGGTGATTTTCTTATTGTTTATAGTACATATTGTTGTTTGTATTGATTCATAGCACTTTAATATTGCACATAGGCACTTTAAGTATATTTGGCATGTATGTATGTATGTTTGGCCAGCTTTTGTGGCCCCTGGCCCTGCAGGCTACAAGCCCGCATAGCCCGTGCCCACGGGCTCTTCTGCCCCCCCCTGGGCTTTGGGGAGGCAGGTAATGGGGGTGCCGGGGGTTAATGGCAAGTCACCTGCTGGTTGCAGGTGACTTGCCATCCCCCCAGCCTTGTGAACTGGTATAGGGGTCACATGGACCCCTTACCAGTTCACAAGGGGTTAACAGTAAAAAAAAAAAAAAACACACACAGATTAAAAAATTACTTAACTAAAAACTTAATTAAAAATTACTTAAAAAATACAAACTTTTTTTCTACTTTACTCACCTCTGATCCTCAGCTCCTGTGTCCCTCGCAGCTCTGATGACAGTTATTGTCATCGCTGGGCAGTGGAGGAGGGAGGCAGGCGATCAGATCATCACCTGCCTTCCTCCTCCTGTGGCCAGCGATGACAAGTGTGAGAAATGACAGCCCGGAGCCAGGACGACACCCGGGAGTGACGTCATAAGCCCCGCCCCAAAGGGGGGGGCGATCGTAGGCCCCCCTGGTGAAGAGGAGACCCTGCGGGAGCGATCGAGCATTGAGGTAAGTAAATGTCATTTTTATATTTTTTTTTTCTTTTACATGTATTTCGGCAGTTGCTGAAGGGGGGGGGCTATTCCGGGCCCTCCCCTGCACCCGGGGGGGCCTGGGTGGGGGATCAAAGCCCCCCAGATGAAGAGGAGACCCGGCCGGATCGAAAAAGGGGTCAGGTGAGTGTTTTTTTTATTTTACTTTTACTGTAGCAGGGGGGAAAGTCAAGCACGTAGATTCTACGTGCTTGGCACTTAAGTGGAGTGGAAGCGAGCACGTAGAATCAACGTGCTTGACACTGAAAGGGTTAAACTTGAAAACCAGGCTTTTTTATACAAAAGGCAAAAGGTAAGTCGGCCGGTACTCTTAAAAGATAAGTGGTAGCACTGACAATGGCCCCCAGTGAAAGGCAATGGGTGCTTTAAACTTGAAAACCAGACTTTTTTATACAAAAGGCAAAAGGTGCTTTAAACTTAAAAACATACTTTTTTAAAAAAAAGCAAAAGGTTAGTAGGCAGGTACTCGCAAAAGATAAGTGCTAGCACTGACAATGGCCCCCGGTGAAAGGCAATGGGTGCTTTAAACTTGAAAACCAGACTTTTTTTAGCAAAAGGTAAGTAGGCAGGTACTCTTAAAAGACACGTGCTAGTATTTGGGATACCCCCCTCCCCCCCGGCGAAAGGCAAAGTTTTCTTAAAAAGTGACTTTGTCTACAAAATGCAACCAGTTAGTAGACAGGTAGTCTTGAAATATTATGCTAGTATTTGGGATGCCCCCTCTTCAAATACACAGGCTAGCTGCTTTTATAGTGGAAAAGGGACTTTGTTTGCAAAATGCAACCAGTTAGTAGACAGGTAGTCTTGAAATATTTATGCTAGTATTAGGGATGCCCCCTCTTCAAATACACAGGTTGGCTGCTTTTATAGTGGAAAAGTGACTTTCATTACAAAATGCCACCAGTTAGTAGACAGGTAGTCTTGAAATATTTATGCTAGTACTTGGGATGCCCCCTCTTCAAATACACAGGTTGGCTGCTTTTATAGTGGAAAAGTGACTTTCATTACAAAATGCAACCAGTTAGTAGACAGGTACTCTTGAAATATTTATGCTAGTATTTGGGATGCCCCCTCTTCAAATACACGGGTTGGCTGCTTTTATAGTGGAAAAGTGACTTTCATTACAAAATGCAACCAGTTAGTAGACAGGTAGTCTTGAAATATTTATGCTAGTATTTGGGATGCCCCCCCTTCAGATACACAGGTTGGCTGCTTTTATAGTGGAAAAGTGACTTTGTTTACAAAATGCAACCAGTTAGTAGACAGGTAGTCTTGAAATATTTATGCTAGTATTTGGGATGCCCCCTCTTCAAATACACGGGTTGGCTGCTTTTATAGTGGAAAAGTGACTATGTTTACAAAATGCAACCAGTTAGTAGACAGGTAGTCTTGAAATATTTATGCTAGTATTTGGGATGCCCCCTCCTCACATACAGAGGTTGGCTCCTTTTATAGTGGTAAAGTGACATTTATTACAAAATGCAACCAGTTAGTAGACAGGTAGTCTTGAAATATTTATGCTAGTATTTGGGATGCCCCCCCTCCCCCGGCGAAAGGCAAAGTTTGCTGAAAAAGTGACTTTCATTACAAAATGCAACCAGTTAGTAGACAGGTACTCTTGAAATATTAATGCTAGCACGCTTTTTAAAGAATGACACCAGGAAAAGGGAAAGCTAAATAGGCAGGTGTGTTATTAACACTAAATAGGCTTGAAAGATAATGCAAACACTTTAAACTGTCCCTGTCTTTCTCTGTCACTGTCACAGCCTCTCTCCTTCTCTATCTGTCCCTTGCTTCATCTATCTATCTATCTATCTATCTATCTATCTATCTCTCCCTCTGTATCTATCTGTCTGTCTGTCCGTCCGTCCGTCTATCTATCTATCTATCTGTCTGTCTGTCTGTCTGTCTGTCTGTCTGTCCCTCGCTCTCTCCCTGCCGGGTCTACTCTGGCCGCAATACAGTGTCAGAATGATCTTCCGCAAAATGGCCACTGCTTATATGGGGCTGTGACATCATCGGTAAGCCTGTCTGCTGATAGGTAGCATGTGACACCTACCCAGGATTCCTTGCCCCATGGGACATGTCCTGACATGTGGATCCACCATTTTAGATGGGCTGTATAGCAGTAAATGGAGTTTTCCTGAAATTCGTAACGAATTCAGGTTCCTCAGGATCGATTCACTCATCTCTAATGGAGGCCCTAAGCAGCCCACCGGGGGGGGGGGGGGGGGGGGGGGGGCACTGTTTCTGTCTGGGCCAGTCCAAACCTGCATCTGGCTTAGCAACAAAGTCCTGGACAGTATAGAAGTCTGGCTGACTGACTAGGACCCAAAGCAGATCTAAACCCTCTCATACAACTCTGTTTAGACTTGGCATTTAGAAAAGAAAAAAACCCAGTTTGCCAGACATGGCCGATTGCTTGTTATGGGGCAGTGTGAAACCTCCTGTTTTCATGTAAACTCACAGCACATTTGCAGTCCATGCACAGGGAAAGGATCAGGGGATGCAAAGAGATGTAGAGCTGAGCTTCCATCACTCCGTTATGTGCACTTGCGATGGCTAAAGTCTGACGAGCTTGGTGAGCATGCACAGCAGTAACGCCGGAATGAAGACCGTGCATACATAATGAGATTCTGGTGAACCTGGGGGCTCACACACTAGGGCATCCCAAATCGGAATGTCTCTGGTGGCCCTGTCACAATTTTAGGGTTTTCGTTTTCTTTAAATAGGGGTTTAAAGCAAATGTGGGGGCATCCATATTGTCCATTTCCTACCACATATACATGCCCCACAAGCTCCCTTCCTCCTACTTTTGATGATGATGGTGAAGGCCAACGTTTGCATCAGCTCCTTGAGCTTGCAGCTACAACTATTATTGCATTTGGTTTTGAAGATAAACATTCAACAAGTGTATATGGGAATCCCAGTGCTCCCACCTCTATATACTTTTGGCCATCAAGTATACTATTAAAGGTACAGTCTATGTTTTACAATGTGACTTATGTTGTGATTTGGAATCCCCTTTAATAAATCTGCCATGTTAGGAGACTGAGGCAAGACACCTGCGAAAACTGAACTCTCTGGAGGGTGTCAGGAGCGTGGTGGTTTGGCGGTGAGGCACACCAGTGTGGGAGCATTTGGGTTGTATTTGCAATGTAGAGCAGAGATCTTCCCCTGGCGGCTCCAGGATGTGGGGTATCCTCTTCAAAGGGACTCCTAGCTGCCATGTTGATCTTGGCTTCATCCGATAAGTGCACACTGCGTGCCGGTCCGCTCTGATCGGCCCGGAGGGCTCGTATGAAGTTACAGGCTTTATTTTTCTTAACTTCCCAAATAAAACACCATCAAACGCCAGATTTAAAATAAATGCAAAGTAGTCTGAAAGATCTCTAACATAGAAGCAGTGACTATTTATAGGTTTGTGAAATCCCATGCGATCATTCCAAGTAATGCCCTAGAGGACAGAATCCGGAATATTAAAGGGAACACTGTGGTAGTCGCTTAACCCCTCCCCAGGGGTGTCCTGATTTGCTATGTTCCTCTGTATAAAAATAAATATGAATGTTACTCATTTTAATTAAAAAATGAGTGCTGGTCCACCTACACCAGCCGTAGAGAACTGGGGAGGGAACACGAAAGCAGGTGAGCACCTCTGCTCAGTATCAGGCTTGTGGTTAGGTAATGAGTAGGGAGGATTTGCACCTGCTTCAGCTTTCCTGGGCGATTCTCCACCCCCATATCTCTCCCCCTTAATGTGTGCAGGCAACCAGTTTTCCCTGGGCTGATGGGTGTCCAGTGCACAATAGATACTGGCACAGCAGAATTAGCCAATCCCCCTGAAATAGTTCAGAATTAGCCAATCACAATTAAACTTATGTTAAATAGTAATAAACAGCTGCCATCATTTAAACTGATTTTGATTAACCCTAAATAAAGTTCAGATGTTCTAGTAGGATTTTCCTGACATATCCTTGGTTGCATTTTACTGCAAAAGGCATGGTCTGTAAACACCTTAAAACACATCAACAGAAACAAATGCATTATATATAATGTGGAACACAATGACGACAGTCAAGGCAGGACTACATAAAAAAAACAGTGTTACCGGGGACTGCGTGGCAGCCGCATGGAGGGTACACAGAGCTCTGGTGGGGTGCAAATTAATCCTTTAATGGATTTAGTTACCATATCACAATACTGCACTGAATGGATTTAACCAACTAAGATACTGGTGGACATGTCTGTATATTACCTATATTCTAAGTTTGAACATCACCCCAGGTGCCATGTTACCTACGGTATATTTTCATTGGAAAATGAATTTAGAGCATAGATCCTGGAGCTCACATATGTGTAAATATTTTAACTCCCCACCGCGTGTTCCTCCAGCAGCATCATTTCTCATCGTCATTTTCCCCAGGCCTCGGCTCTTGCAGGTGTCGGATTGTCATGGTCTGAATTGTTTTCTCTGTGAATCAATTCTCTATACTCCTTTATATCAGTCAAATATTAAATAATTGGGTGGCTGCTGTCTCTCTGCAGACAAAGACTTTTGGATAGGGAACATAGAGTTGCCCCTCACGAGAGAGACCCACCAGAGCTGACTCCATCACATATTTATAAGAGACAAGAATGTGAAACATCCATGAATTAGGCGTGATGTCTGGAAAAAGTGCACACTTGACCGGAGTCATGAAAGCGTGCATTGTCTGTTGCTCTTATTTGTCACAAAAATGTTCTCTCAGTATCTCCCCCAATCTCTGTATCTGTTTCACAGCCTTAAAGGGGAACATTGGCCTAATTCCCATTCCTGTGTGTATCTCCAGGGAACAACAAACTCGCTTCACTGTGATCCCATGGCACATGTGCAAGACGATAAATGGCTGGCACAGATACTTGAGGAAGAGGTGAGCTCATGTTTATTTCTTATTCATCTTTAAGATGCCATTCTAACATCAAAGCAGCTTACAGCAGGTGAATAGAGCACAAACCATTGATTGGCTGCCAGCCTGCGATGGGCTTCAGATCCCTGGGATACACACAGCTTAGCATCCTAAATTGGGATGCTCCACAGCAGAGGAACAATACCCCAGAGACAAAAATCTTGAGTGGTGTAAACCTTTAAAAGGACTTAAGGGTTCTTATTTTTATTTGAATTAATTTGCTGGGGTATTTTAAATTGTCATTTCATTTGCCCTTTCTTGTTTAATACTTTTGTTCCCAACATGTAGTTCTCCTGTCTGAGTTTTTACTTACCTATAGTATGTCAATTCCAGAGAATCTTTTGCATCTGCTAAAACTAAGAAGCATCACGTACTAGCAGGAGAGACAACATTTTGAAAGTGGCATCTCGTGAGGCTCTGGTCTGGATAAGTTTCTGAGGGAGTAAACGGGGGTCTTTGGACATGGTCAGTCATGATTGCCAGATCCCATGAAGGCTGGAAAAGGCCATTACAGAAAAATCTGATAACATCTATAGCATCTCTGGTGGTAGATGGAGCCATGGAGACACTTTAAGCAACCGACTCGGTGGACTAAATGGCTGTAAACACAGTGGTATGGACAATGTATGACCAGATAAGGCAGGAGTCAGGATAGCTGGTAAGATTCACAAGGATTTGACCCTCTACCAGTTACCCAACAGATGTCCTTTTAGATTACAGTATCTACATGAAATGTTGGCAGAGCATGCATCCTCTCCAGTGACCCCAAACCTGCCACCCTCCTTGGAGCCTCCAAAAAAGGCCAAAAATTGGTCAAAGTACTTACAATCTCATGTTCTCGTGTCTGTGACCACATTTGTGAATTAACTGCTCCATTGGGAACCAATAGGGTTTATCATATGAGCCTGCATGCCAGCTTTGAGGTATGGGGTTTGCAGGAAGGGCGTGCAGCAGCCCCAAGCATGTTAACCACTTAGCTGGCAGTAGATGTCATCGACAAACCACAGAAGGGTGAGTATTTTTCTGACTTTGTGCTTCATGAGGCTCTATGGTAGGATGCACATCCCAAACCAGGATGTCTATGGTGTGGGGGTTAAAGTGGGCTTCAAGTACCAGTAATTTTATTTAGAGGGGAGCTGAAGAAGAGTATGCCCATAAACACAACTTGGCCAATAAGACACATAAATAAAGAAAGTTTTGAGAAAACCTCTTTGCCATAAAGCTGGGCAGAGACCCCCTTGTCGAATTACATCTAAGTGCATCGACTGGGTTCTGCTGTGGATCAGGGCTACTCATGCTAATCTATAAGTAAAGGTGAGCACAGTTGATACTGTAAGACAAGTCGGTGTTTGCAGCTGGTCTTCAGCCTCATAGATGGTTAATATCTCGGTACCAGGAATTCACGTGAACCCCACTGATTCCATCTAAAGGTCTTCTAAATCATACCAGCTCAGATGCCTCTTCCATGAAACATATTTCCTTCCAGCAGAGCCAGATTTATTTCTTTGTATATAGATGCTCTGGAGGCATCTGCTGTCTTCGTTTGCCAGCAAGGTAAATGATCCCCCACTGACTCGCCGGGGTGGAATTCCTGCATTGGATCTGTTTACAAGTCAGTGTGTGCCAACATAAAATTAAGATGCACGTTTAGGAATATTATAGGGGAACTCCAGCTGGAGTTCTGTATTGCAAGGGTTTTTATTTCTGGATTAAGGAAAAATCTGAATCAATGTATTTATTACATACATAGTAGGAATGTATCTTGACACATAGGCATTAAACAGCTGAACAATTCAGGCCCTAACTGATTAAAACTATGCCGGGCTGCGCCAAACAAGCATAAGTTGCCACAGCCCAGCATAACATGGAGTAGTATTACTTAAGCTTTATGAGTGAGCCAGAATAGAGAGAATCAACTGAGGTTGGGGGAAAGTCCATGATTCTTTTAACATATAAATATAAATATATATTTTATATATATATATATATATATATATATATAGTTAAAGGGCGAAGGAAGTATAATAATTATAGGCATATTTATTGTGCTTTGTATGATTATGTACCTGAATTAAGGTGTGGCATGGTTCCACGGCCACTCCTTTGTACATAATTTCTTGGTTACAATATAACATGCATATTGTGGGAGTTACACCCTTTATAGAATTTGTATCTAATCTCACAGAGGCTCACCATGATCCAGTAAATAGAACCATAAGGACCTCCTGGAATGAGGTGAGGGGTCGAGCAAAGTTTGGTCATAATTTAACTTTTTAAAACAGAACTAAAATTTGAATTCATAATATAAAAATGGTTTAGGTCCACATGTGTTCCACACTGGTGACCCAATTGACAGCCAGAGATCATGTGAGATTACAGAGCAGGAGAATAATGCAGATGGTTTTGGAGTGTCCTTCAGTAGGGCTTGGTAACAAATTAGGTTTGCCTTAACCAGGTTTTATACCAGGGCTTGCCAAGCTATCATAATCTGCTTGCAATGACCCTACAATTGGCGTGAAAGCGCTGCCTTTAATAACCTACTGTATAGGCCTTTTCACAGGCCTTAATCATCCTGCAAAAATGCTGTAGGATGCAATTTTGTGGTGTTATCGCTCGTTTTCACTCTCTATTGAATTCATTACTTTCAAATTGCATCGCAATCAAACTAGTGTAATACTAGCCTGAGGGTAGGTGGTTAGGTGGAACTCATGTTTTTTCCTTTAGGCTTATTTTAAGCTTAAACCGGACCAACACCAGTTTTTTTTTTAACGGTTGTTGGTTCTGCAGACAGTGAATAAGAACAAGCTCTGGGGGACCTCCAGAATGCTGGAGCCCCCCAGAACATAACCTGCTCCCAAAACAGCCAATATCCTTACCTTCACCTTGGGCCAGCACCGGGAAAGGAGTTCTGCAATTGGCTGCTGGGTGGTCACATAGGCCATGGTTGCGTCCTCTGTGCCGGCCACTGGAATGTCCTACTCACCTGCACGCCGGCGGACAATTGCGGGACTTCTTTCCCGATGGTGGCTCGACATGAAGGTAAGGATATTGGGCGTTTCAGGGTGCTTCAGCATTCTGGATGCCCCCCCCCCAAGCTTGTTCTTATTCGCTGTCTGCAGGACCAACACCAAGAAAAAATGGGTGTTAGTCCAGTTTAAGGGATCAAAATTTCTTGTAACTATTTGGAGCTAATAAAAAGCACCAAAGCACCATGCTTTTCTTCTGAGCAAATCTTCGTACTGACATGTTTCAAAGTATTTGGTGGAGCGAGGCAGTTTTTCTATTGGTGTTTTTGCCTTCTGAGAGAAAGTCAAGCAAGCATTAAAATGCCCTTTCAATTGACCTTGAGAGTGGGGGTCATGCTAAAGATTTGGTGAAGCCAGTGTGACTTCTGGTGCACATTGGGGTGTCCATAAAGTAGGGTGGGATCCCCGAAGGTAACAGCAGACAGGTCATATCACTGCCGCCTGCAGAACCATACGGCCAAAAACAGCATCAGCTGAGGCCCTAACATCAGCCTTGTAAAACTTTGAAAAGGTATGAACAGAAGATCAAGTAGCTGCCTTGCAAACTTGTTCAACAGAAGCTTGGTGCTAAAAAGCCCAAGATGCACCAATAGCACGAATAGAATGAGCAGTAAGGCGGAAGGGAGGATTCTTCCCCTTAACAGAGTAGGTCTGAATCACAGCCTGATGGTTCCATTTGCTGATAGTAGACTTGGCAGGAGCCAAACCCTTCCTAGGACCAGAAGGGACCACAAAAATAGCATCAGTTTTTCTGAAAGGTGTAGTAGCCACCAGATAGTACTTCAGATACCTAACCACATCCAAAGAATGCAAGACCCTCTCCTTAGCATTACTAGGATTAGGGCACAATGACGGAAGAACAATGTCCTGATTCAAATGAAAGGCAGACACAACCTTAGGCAGAAAGTCTGGCTTGAAGCGGTGTGGTGTCTCTCATAGTAGGGGGGCTGGATGGAAAGCGCCACCAACTCAGACACACGTCTAACAGAGGTGATAGCCACCAAAAAGACAACTTTGAGAGTAAGAATGGCCAGGGCAGCATCCTGCACAGGTTCAAAGGGAGCACCCTGCAAGGCTGACAAAACCAAGTTCAAATCCCAAACAGGCAACATAGGCTTACGTGGGGGACACACATGAGTAACCCCCTGGAAAAAAGTCCTGATCAGAGAATGCTGAGCAAAGGACTTCTGGAAGAAAACAGCCAGGGCAGAAACCTGACCCTTCAAAGTACTGAGTTGGAGCCCCATCTCCAACCCATGCTGCAGGAACTCCAGGATCCTGGGAATAGAGAACACACGACAGGGAAGAGACTTAGACTCACACCAGTCAATGTAGGCACGCCAAACCCTGCAATAAATGGAAGAAGAAGACTTCTTCCTAGCCTTTATCATGGTATCAATAACCGAGGTAGACAGCCCCTTCTTCATCAAGATGGAGGTTTCAGCAGCCAGGCCGTCAAAGCCAGAGTTTGTAAATTGGGATGGCGTAAGGGACCCTGAGTGAGCAGGTCTGGCACCCTGGGCAGAACGTACTGATCTACTGCCAGCTGCACCACGTCTGCAAACCACACTCTTCTTGGCCACCTGGGAGCCACCAGAATTGCTGGTACCCCCTCCAGAGCAATCTTGCACAGAACCCTGCCCAGCAGGGGGAATGGAGGAAAGACATACAGGAGCTGAAAGTCCTGCCATGACATTGCTCGGGCATCTGTGGCCAAGGCCAGAGGATACTGGGACAGGGAGACAAAGGCCGGGAGCTTGTGATTGTGACGGGACGCAAACAGATCCACATCTGGTTGGCCCCAACGGTGACACAGAGATTGGAACACCCTGTTGCAGAGGGACCATTCTCCCTGGTGAGAGGTCCCCCTGCTCAGAGAGTCTGCTAGCAGATTTTCCTTCCCCGGGATGTAAACCGCAGATATGCAGGGAACATTGGCCTTCGCCCAGGTCAGGATCAGAGACACTTCCTGGAGGGCTCTCTTGCTCCGGGTCCCTCCCTGATGATTGATGTAGGCAACTGCCGTCTGGTTGTCAGAGCGCACCTGAACAGGCAGGCCTCGAAGGTGATGAGTCAACTGAGCCAGAACCAACCTGATCGCCTGCAGCTCCAAGACGTTGATAGGTGTGTGGGCCTCCTGAGGGCCCCACCTCCCCTGGAACTGCAGGGACTTCCAGAAACCCCCCCAACCCGACAGACTGGCATCAGTGGTGACCGTCTCCCAGGAGGGGGTCAGAAAGGATCTGCCCCCAACAGGTTCCTGGAGTCCAGCCACCACGAGAGGGACCGCCTGACCATGGGGGAAAGCGCAAAGACCCAGTCCAGGGACACAGGGTCCTTGTCCCATACTGACAAGAGGTGGAGTTGCAGAGGCCTCATGTGGAACTGAGCATAAGGGACGGCCTCGAAGCACGCCACCATCAGGCCCACCAGCTGCATTCCCTGCCTGATGGAGGGATGATGACAAGATAGCAGGAACTGGACCTGCGCAATCAGACTGTCCACCTTCGGCTGAGGAAGAAAAATCCTTGCCTGAACTGTATCCAGAATCATTCCCAGGAATGAAGTCACCAAGGAGGGAGACAGAGAAGACTTGGGGTGGTTGATCACCCAGCCAAATGACTCCAGGGTGGACACCACCAGCTGAGTATCCAACTCTGCCTGATGTAGAGACTGGGAAGTGATGAGAATGTCGTCCAGGTAGGGAAAGCTTCTTCAGTGCACTCTCATTCTAATAATACACAACATATAACAGTTTGTAGCAAGCATATTTCGTGTGTTGCATAACTCAGTATACACATATGTGTTGTTCATAATATCTACCTTTTATATAGTAGGTTCTAGAGGAGCGCTTACTGACCAGTTACCCTGGGTTATGTTTCAAGTATCTTCTTCTTCCTATGAGTATATACTAGTTAGTAATGTATGTCAGTAAACTTTGTATGTATAGAAGTATAAAGATTACCTTGTAATAGGCAGATCAGTGGTCGCTGTGTCCATAGGTAGCAAAATTTAGTTGTAATTGGACAGAGATGAAAACTCGGTCCTGATCCTTGTGTCTGTTGTATGGCCAAGGACTTATTACGTATTGTGCCTGGTGCCGATTTGTCTTCAGAGTGGCTGAATGCGGCTGTCCCTTTAAGGCAGAAATGTAGTTATGTCAGCACGTACTTTTTGGCAGTGTGTATGCCTGGGGGAGAAAGGGTGACACAAGCTTACCTCTGTTCGTTGGTTCGTCCCTAGAGTTGGGGGCAGGGGAAGCGGAATGCCCAGCAGAAGCCGCGCGCCACAGATCACCGTCTGTTCGAGATAGAGCCGGCTTGCTGTTTATTTCCTGGCGCGGTGCCGTGTGCTGAGCTCCGCCTCCTGGGGCCGTCCAATGGCCTTCTCCAGGGCTCTAAGGGCCAATCAGAGGTGCCATTTCTCTGCCTGTCAATGGCAGTAGGAGTGACTATGTTGTAATGTCACTTCCTTGCTGGGCGGCCCCCACCAACTCTCACAGAAAGTAACTCTATGTGCGCAGCCATTTTCTGGGTTAGAAACCCATATTACAGTGACTGATGTTATTGCTATATTGGAATCTACTTATCTTTGTAGTTTTTTAATGTCTTATTAATGTGTATTTATTAGCCATTATCTGGGTAGTAAATAGTGAGCTTATAATTGAATAAAGGTTCTAAATTAGTACCTATTGGGCTGAGTTACCATTTATCATGTTGCTTGCGTTAAGGCTAGGCATCTGGTGAGAAGCACTTCTCTTTACATTTTCGTGTTCATTTTTCTGTAATGCACACCTCAAATATCATGTTATTCGTTTTATTCTTAGTTTGATCATAATTGTCTGATTCTGGGGGGAAAATGTGTTATTCTTTGTGTTAAGGGCTGTTCTTTTGTGGCTCCTTTCAGGAATGGGGCTTAGCTAGTTGCGTCTTTATTTTTTCTCTGTAGCCTATTTTAGGAATGGGACATAGCTGATTGCGTCATTGAGCCCTGGGGGGGGGGGGGGGTGACCACTTTTAATGTGGATATCCACTTGGTCTCTCTTTGTAATGTTTGCTTTCTTATATCTCCACCTCGTGGGTGTTGATGGACTCTATCCAGTACTTGGAAATGGATGTCTCTAAGGGACCCACCATGGTGTGTTGCCCAGTGTCTCCCTACCGGAGTGAGCAGGTTTCTCTTTTTGATATCCCTGGTATGTTCATAGATCCGTATTTTTAATTTTCTGTTTGTTTTGCCGATGTAAAAACGAGGGCAGTTACAGGTTAGTACATATACCACATCTGTGGTGTCACAGTTGGCATAGTGTCTCTGGTAGATTATTTGTAGGGAGTTCTATGTTCTTGCCTGTTTTAATGTATTGGCACGTGGAGCACCCCTCGCATCTGTATGTTCCTGGTGTTTTGCAACATACGGGTTTCTTGTCCTTAGCATAGTGACTATGTACCAGTTGGTCCCTAATTGATTTTGCTTTTCTAAATGTTAGTTTTGGGAGGTCTGTCACAAATTTACCCACATCTGGGTCTGCCTTTAGGATATACCAATGGTCCTGTAGTATATTCCTAATAGTCCTGTGTTGTGTGTTGTACGTCAATATGAATGGGATATGATCAATTTCTGATTTACGTTTTGTTTGGGGGTTGAGAAGGGAAGTCCTATCCCTGCTTTGAGCCTTTCTATATGCTTTCTTAAGAGTCTTGTTAGAGTAACCTCTTTCCCTTAGTCTTGATCTGATTCCATTAGCTGCCACTTTGTAGTCTTGAGAGGTTGTGCAATTTCGTTTGGCCCTGAGATATTCCCCATATGGTATGCTGTTCTTCATGGGGGTGGGGTGTGCACTCGTGGCTCTGAGGATATTGTTTGCTGCAGTGGCCTTTCTATAGAAGTTTGTGGAGATGGTCCCTTGCGGGTCCAAACTGATTTTCAGGTCCAGATAGCTTATTTCTTCTCTGCTGAATTCAAGAGTAAACTTTAGGTTGAATGTATTCTTGTTGAGTATTTGGACGAATTCCTCTAGTAGGGGGGTGGGACCTTCCCTTATGATGAGAATGTCATCTATGTAGCGTAGCCATGTCGTAACATGGTCAAAATACTTGGTCATGTTCTCTGCCCCCCAGATCTTCCTTTCCCACCACCCCAAGTAGAGGTTGGCAAAGGATGGAGCACAGATCGTGCCCATCGCTGTGCCTTGCAATTGATTAAACAGTTGGTTCCCAAACAGAAAAGTGTTGTGCGTCAATATGAAATTAAGTAATTCTAGTAAAAATTGGTTATGATCGTGTTGGGATACATCCAGTTGATTCAAATAGTGATTAATGGCTGTCAGTCCTAATTTGTGCTGGATGCTCGAGTACAAAGCCTCAACATCAAGTGTGACTAGTATAGAGTCCTGTGAAACCGTCATGTCCTGAAGAATTTGTAATAGATGAGGGGCGTCTCTCACGTAGGACGAGAGGGATTCTACAAAAGGTCTCAGGAAAGTGTCCACATATTCACTGGCTCCAGCGGTCAGGGAACCTATGCCTGCCACTATAGGGCGGCCCGGTGGATTGTCCCTAGACTTGTGAATTTTAGGCAGTGCATAGAAGGTTTGTGTCACTGGGTCAGTGATTGTCAAAAATTCCCATGTGGATTTGTCAATTACTTTGTGTGCTAGGGCCGTATCTATTATTGATTTGTATTCCAGTTGATCGTTTTTGATTTTTTGCAAGAAGGTTTTCTCATACCATTCTTTATTGTCAAGAATTTTATAGCACATACCTTCATATTGTTCCTTTGTCATGACTACTGTGTTTCCCCCTTTGTCCGCTGGTTTGATCTCTATTGCCTTGTTTTCTTCTAATTCTTTTAAGGCTTGTTTTTGTGCTGGGGTAATATTTTTTGGTCTAGTTCCTTTTATCTGGATTTTTTCAATCTCCTGTGATACTATATTGACAAAGGTTTTAACACTGGAGTTCATTGTCAGTGGGGGAAAGTAAGTGGATGGTTTCCTAAATGTACGGGGTTGTCTGTTTAACTCCTCCTGTGGTTCCTCCTGGTTACTTGCTAGGGATTCTAATATCCTAAGGCTTTCTTGATCACCTTGGGTTAGGGTTACTTCTCCCCCCATTTGTGTTTTGTTAGCGTATTGTTGTTTTAGCAGGATTTTTGTGGCGTATAGGTGTAAGTCCTACGTTCAAATTTGTTTACATTTTGATCCGCGCAGAAGTTCAAGCCCAGTTGAAATACCTCTACTTGGGTTTTAGAGAGAGGAAGATCGGTTAGGTTTATTACGTTAGTCATCATATTTGGCTGAGTGTTGTCTAATTCTACGTGTTCTCTGAGGGTCAGGGGTCTGCTAATGTGCCTCGTTTTGGTTGTTGTGTTGTGTATCTTGTTGGTTCCACCCCTGTTGCCCCTAAAAAAGGATGGCCTAGTTGGTATTGTGGTGTCCCCTCCTGTGTGAAGTCTGGGGATGGCAGATTTTTCCTTTTGTCCCCTTTTGTGTTATATCTAGGTACTTGGTCGCTGGTTTGCCTTTAGGTTGTCAGCTGGCTACTCCTTGCCTGTCTGGAGAAAAGTTTATATTGTCTACGTGGTTTCTCTCCTGTAGTTGAGCTGTCTGAAAATGATGATGAGTGTTGTGAAGAATAAGGGTCCAGGCTTCCTCCTTGGTACCTAGAGGTTCCCTGTCTCCACCTATATGCCCTTTGTTCCTGATACGCTTTTCTGTCCCTTGCTAATTTGGTATTCGTGTATTCCCACACTTCCCTTATCAATGTTTCTATTTTCCTCTTAATATTGTTGTTATTCTCCTTAAACTCCGCCCAGTCTCTGTGTTTATTTAAATCTTCACATGTTTTGGAATATTGGTTTTCTACTTGTTTTAATGTGGTCTCTTGTTGTTCTATCAATAGTTTGAGCATATTAAGTGAGCAAGTCTGTAGATTCTTTTCCCATTTCTCTTTAAAGCTTTGATCTACCTCTCCTACCTGGGCAAATATCTTGATGCGTAGCCCAAATGGTATTATACCTTCTTCTAAGTATTTGCTCAGTTAGACTATGTTCCAATGTATTCTTGTTTTCTTGCGCAATATGCCCTCTAATGACCGAAATTTTTCTAAAATTGTTTCATACGTGCCTCCCGACTGTGAACTTATAGTGATAGTTTGTGAGAAATCTTTAAATAGCTGGTCCCATTCTTGTCCTGCTAAATTGGTCATATCCCCCGTATTCTTGAAAAAAATGTTTAGTAGTTAGGTGTGTCTCTCCTGGAATGTGACTGTTATTGGGATTTTGCCCAATAATGTTTATTTATATTCAATGGGGGTCTCAGGGACCGGTCTTTCCGACCCAGCCCTGAGAAAACAGTCTATTCCAGGACTTAGTTACCCACACTCCCTGAAACCTGAGCAGAGACATCACTCCTGCCAGCACCTTGGTGAACACCCTGGGAGCTAAAGTGAGACCAAAAGGCAATGCCACAATTGGTAGTGTTGATCCTCCAGAGCGAACCTGAGGAACCTTTGATGACCTGGAAATACAGGAATATGAAGGGAAGCATCTTTGATGTCCACAGACGTCATGAAATCCCCTGGGCGCAGGGAACTGATGGCAGAGCGCAGAGTCTCCATACTAAAGCGCCTGCACCTGACAAATTTGTTGAGGATCTTCAAGTCGAGGATGGGCCTGACTGACCCATCTTTTTTGGGCACCTTGCAGATGACCCCCAGCTCCAGAAGGCTTTGCACCGCCTGCACTAGATCCTGAGCTGACACAGGGTCCTGAGGAATCCGGGATCTGATGAACCTTGGGGGGGGGGGGGGGGGCAGACAGCAAACTCTAACTTGTAACCGGAGGACACTACCTCCTGAATCCACCGGTCTGAGACATGAAGCCTCCAGACGTGAGCCAAATGCTGAAGCCGCCCCCCCACCCGGATGGGAGAGGACTTAAGCTTGGAGCCCAAGGCGGAGCCAGGATGTCCACATCCTCTGCCCCTACCCCAGTAGTCTCCTCGGGCCCCAGTAAAGGAAATCCCCCTCCCTTGTCTAGCACCACAGTAAGGAGAGGAAAAGGAGCCCTGACCCCGAAAGAGCCGAGACAGCCGCCTGCGCTGGGGTAACCTGCCTCCCTTAGCAAACAGGTCCAGGCGGTCCCCAAACAGGCGTAGTCCTTTGAAGGGAAACCCAGTGAGGGCTTTCTTGGCAGCATTGTCAGCAGCCCACTGGCGCAGCCAAACCGAGCGGCGTATTGCCACCACAAGGGCAGAGGTTCTGCCACACATTCTAATGGCAGAGAGGACATAGGTCACAAAAACATCACAACTAGATAGTGCATTAAACTCCTCCTTAGACACATCATCAGGGGCACCATCAAGGATACTTCTGAGCAGGGTCCTAATAGCCACAGCTGTAATGGCAAAGGCGCAGACTGGGCGCAGCGCCATTCCCACACATGCAAAGGCATGGGACGCCAGCTGATCAATGCACCGGTCCTCAGCATCCCGCAGAGTAGTAGAGTCAGGGGAGTGCATGAGGTGTTAGATAACCCTAGGACTGGGGCATCCACCTCAGGAGGGGATGACCAACACTTCACCACATCAGCAGGAAAGGGATACCTCTTATCCCAACTCTTAGGTACACCGGGAAGCCTGCTGGGGCGTTCCCATTCCTTGAGCACAAGGTTATTAAAATGGGCTTGCTCAGGAAATTCCAAGCGTGACTTAGCAGTATAAAAAAGTTCCCCCTGTTGCCTGGGGGCCGCAACAGGGGGAGAAATAGACAGAATCTCAAAAATCTGAGCCAACAGTCTATCAGTATCATCTGGGGCCCAGGGGTCAGAGCCAGAATCGTCATGACCCCTGGGCCTCTCATCAGATGACCCTGAGTCGGAGAATAGCTCCCCTTCCTCCAAAGGGGTATAGCCAGACAGTTCCAAAAACTCATCAGCTTCCATAGGGAAAAGAGTGACATCAGGAGTTAAGTGCCGCTTTTTTGCAGAGACCTTATGCGCCAAGGTATTAGCAATTAACTTCTCAACAGTAGCCAGTCTAGAAGACACATCAGGCTGAGAATCCCCACTTGTATGCAACTTAGTGGGAGTGAGATTTAAGCTTGGGGGAGTAGGTGAAGTGAAACGAGGCGCAGGCCCAGCCACTGGAAGGCCAGATTGCAGCGCGAGCACCTGCTCGGCACAAGGTACACAGACCCGCGCATTGTCAGTGCTAATAGGGGACACCCCACAAGCAACACACAGCCGGGCTTGTCCTGAAGGAACCCCGAGCACATTATCCTGAGACATCGCCATATAGTGATTATAGCGGCACAATAGGCCGATAGGGATTGACGCTATAAGGCAACCCGCGATGCCCCAATAAGCCGCTAGGGAAGTGGGAGTAATTAACACTAGGCCTCACAAGTTAATTAACTAAATAGAGGGAGTAGGGCCGGGAGAAGCCAAGAGGGTTCGGCCCATCTGAAAGACATAAGCAAAGGGGAGCCGTAAGTATACAAATAAATAACAGCGCTAATAAAGCCGCCCGCGAGGGCACTCACGGACTGCGGTAGGTAGAAGCCCATCACGGAGCAGCCGGAACCAAGAATAAAATGGCGTCGGGTATACCTCGAGGGCAAGCAGACAATGACGGCGCACCAGCGCCTGAGGTAACGCCGCCGCCAAGCGCGGAACACAGTGGAAGCGCGTGCGGCGGCAATTTTAAAACACAATAGGTGCAAACAAGTCAGCCGCTAAGCATAATAAAATAATGTAGTGAAGCACAAGGCCAATATACATACACACCCCCCCTCCTCCCCCGAGGGCTACAAGGAGAGCGAGGGAGGACAGCGGCCACTTAACAGGACCCACCGATAGACAGGGGCAAGGGGCAATAGGGCGGGGGGTATCCCATAGAGGCTCACCATATGCCTGAACCGCCTACCCTTTGGTGGGGGATTGCGGTGGAGCAGCGCTCCTAAGCACCGACAGCGGTGCTGCCTACCATCACCCGACCAGCGCAGCCAAGGCTGGGAGGCACATAAATAATGGAACGGGTGGGAATAGTCCTACAGGGCCGCAGGCTAATAGCCCCGCTCACCTGCGAGAATAGAGAGCCATCTTCTTGTCCTTCGCAGTCCAGACTGCAGAGAAAATCTGGGGATTGTGGGAGGTCCCTGGATATTTGAGGGGCCGGGAGGAGCCTGTTTTCGATGTCTCTGCAGTCCAGCGCCATCTGGCGGAGTAATACCCAAGTGTAAGTAATCTATCTGGAGCAGGACGTACTGTATACTAAGAATAATGCTGTACTTAACCTGTAAAATGCTCCATCACAGGTACAGGTCATTTTGGGGGGAAAAAGGTAGAAAATCATTTTTGTTGCACTTTTTTGTGTCCAAAAGCTAAGAAGCTCACTGGGATGCAGGTTGCAATCCACATTGCAATGTACACTGCAAGTTACAATGGATGCACCAAATATTTAGCATGACCCTAAAAACTTTCAAGGGGAAATATCAGGTCTGTTTCAGAGCCCTGTCTGGCCAAGTTGTAATCCTGCTGAATGTGCCAAGTAAAAATTAAATATACTTAAATAGTCTTTGCTCAAAGCATCCAATACCACTGATTTCAGTGGGACCCTGAATGTGTTATTGTTATTTTTAAGGTGAAACCTTTCAAAATGAAGCTGACAGCTGCAGGAAAAACACCTATAGCATAGTAGCCACCCTTAGGAATTTTACTGTGACATAAAACAAAACATGTTGCTTTTTATTAAATCAAATTTGGCATGCATTATAGAAACAATAGAAAAATGCTGCCTCTGCCCTATGCATGGAGTTAGCTAAGTGAAATGTTAGTTCCTGGAACTTATCCTGAAATGAAATTGGCGCTGGCACTGGCTTTCAGTCCTACCGAGTTCCCTAAAAAAAGTCTGCACCCGACTTGTTTCAGTGTTTCAGTTTAGGGTAAAACCTTTCCAAGAGCAAATTGTCTACAGATAATGAACTTGAAATGTTGTAGCCCAGCAGGTTCTCTTGATTCATTTGACAGTGACAAAAAGTTGAGCTCAGTAGATGGTTTCTATAGAATGTTTGGAGCGCCTGCCAGAGCCGACATGCTATAAAAGTGCCGGGAGATATAACGAAGAAGGCTCGCTGCGGTTTTCCTTAATGTATTCCCGTGTTATTGCCTCCAATGGCTCCGCAGAACTTTAATCTCCCTGTCAGCTGTTAACTGCTCGATAAACATAAATGTTTTCAAAACTATTCATGTTTAAATTGATATACGATACAGCCGTCCATGGATACTGCGGATTTTATGGTATGTGGAAACTTTCATTTGGCCTTTAAACATAGAATAGAGAACATACTGTATATTTGCTACACATAATTTCAATTATTAACATTTCTGGTCTGTGCCTATTCCAGCTCCGTGCTTATGGCCCAAGATCCAGCTTTAGGTTTAAGTCTCTATGTCCTACTCTAGGGCTTTATTCCTATTCTGTTTCAAGGCAGGGGCCCATGCATGGGGGTGCTCCAACAAGTTCACCCCCCCCAGAGGTTTTATCCCAGTAGCTGCCCACTGTAGTGCTGCATGTTTACTATTAGTGGAGTAGAGCTGCTGTACTTGTGTAGTAGTTATTTGGGTGACTGCAAAAAAAAATATTCCAGTACAGTGGGGTATTTAGCAAGCAACATATAATCTACCTCATTCATTGTTTCTTCTCTAGATTTGGAAAGTCCCCTCTATACCTGACTCCTACCTGAATTCTAAAATGCCTGGGTCCTCCAATGTCCCATTCATAGTTCTTTCATGTTTTTCTGCTTCGAGGGTCTATTTCTGGTCCATGGGCCGGCCTTAATGTCCTAATCCTGGTCCATGTACTTGTCTCAAAATCGTGCTGCTGCTCTAAGATTCTGTTTTGTTTAGAAAATATAGTTCCAGGGCCCCTGGTATTCCTGACTCTATGTCTGGCCCTGGTCTGTTCTTTCTCCATTGCACGGATCCAGGGTTGGAGATACTGGGCAACAGCTTACAGCTTGTATCTGTATGTGATCTGCAACTTTACTATGCAGCTCTATGCTTCTGGCCCACAACCCAGCTTTGTGTTTCTTTTGCATGGTCTTGCTCTGATGTCCTGTTTATGGTCTGTGTTCTGCTCCAAGGGCCTGCCCATATACTTACTCCACAGTTCCTGATTTGTGTGCTACAAGGCCCTGTTCCTGCTTCATGTCTTTGCTTCAATGAGATGGAATGTTTTTTGCTCCAGTAGTACCAAGGCCCCATGGCATTTCTGACTCCACTTCTATATTTCTGGCCCATACTCCAACTTGATGTTCCTTTATCATGTCTTGCTTTGAGGTCCTGTTGTCTGTCTGTGACATACTCCATGAACCTATATTAGGTCCATGTCCTGCTCCCTGTTTATGTCCTTGATCCAAGATCCTATTCCAGGGTCTGCTTCCTGTTCTCAGTCCATGATGTGCTTTAAGTTGTTGTTTCGTTGTCCTACCCCAAAAACCTGTTTCTGATCCATATTTCACTTGAGTTCTGTTTGTGGCTTACGTCCTATTCCAAGGCTCCTAGTCCATGACCATGCTCCAATGTCCCATTTCTCATCTTTATCCTGCACCATTTCCTGCTCAGTGGTTCTGTTCTACGCCCATTTCTAGCTTCATTAAACTTTCCCAAACATTTTAAAGGAAGACTCATGTTTTTGGTGTTCTGCATGATTGTTTTCCTATGAAATAAACGTTTGTGTTAGGATTGTGCCCCCAGACCAGTGATTTACTTACCAGCATGCTGTTTCCACGATTCTCATATTCCTGGGACTCTGTTTTGCTACAGTGGGAGTGGTTTTCATGACCTTGAGTAAAAACAATGGACTACAAGTCCCATAATAGTTCCTAAGTAACTTGTGAACTCTTTTGCAGCTTTGGCTAAGTCTATGCCTTAGCCAATTAGATAATTAGCAAGCTGGAGGGAGGAAGTCTATGATATGTACTCAAAATCACCACTTTGGTGTACATAGTTAAGGTAAACACTAGAGATGAGCGAACTTCTTGAAAGTTCGATTCGGGCGATTCGCCGAATTTCCCCAAGAAATTCGGGTTCGCCCGAATCGAACTTTCACGAATCGCTCATCTGAAGAAAAAAAATGCCGGCATGGTGGGAGCGGGCAGGCCGGCTACGCTGTCAGCGGGCGGCGGAAGCCGGGCCGCTGACAGCGCAGCCGGCCTGCCCGCTCCCACCATGCCGGCATTTTTTTAAAAAGCAAACACTTACCTGCATGGTCGGAGCGTGGAGGCCGGCGCCGCTCTCAGCTGTCATCAGAGGACGCGTCATCAGAGGGCGCCTGAGAGCGGCGCCGGCCTCCACGCTCCGACCATGCAGGTAAGTGTTTGCTTTTTAAAAAAATGCCGGCATGGTGGGGCTTCCGCCGCCTGCTGACAGCGTAGCCGGCCTGCCCGCTCCCACCATGCCGGCATTTTTTTTTTTTTAATTCAGGGAAAATTCGATCGGCACGAACCAAAAAAAATTCGGGTTCGTGCCGAATCGAATTTTCCCTGAAATTCGGAGCGAATTCCGGTTCGTCCGAACCGGTTCGCTCATCCCTAGTAAACACATAGTTGCTATGCAAAACTGTTTTCTTTTATTACACAGAGTTGCAAACAAATAAAAAAACAGATAAGCACATTGAAGACATCATTATGTCACACAACACTGGAAACTTTTAAAAATGCCATCGAAATTGAAGTTCAAGTTGTATACTATATGATGCAGTAGTCCGCGGAAAATGTGGATGGTATGATATGTGAAAACTTTTGGCATTTAAAAATAGTATGTTAATGGGTCAGGGAAAGCCATGTGTATTTGCTACACAAAGTTACAGTTATTATAACATTTTGAAACGTTATTTTCTTTAATATGTATATATTTTTTTTAAACCTGTGATGCCAGACTGGTCTGTGCCTTCTCAGATGCTGTGTTCCCAATGAAGATAATAGCTCTATGTTCTGGCCCATTATCTAACCTTATGTGTCTTTCCATGGCCTGCTCTGAAGCCCTGTTCTTGGTCTGTGTTTTACACACTGAAGCTATTTTTGGCCCAGATCCTGTTTCAGGGCTCTGTTCCTTGTCTTTGTTCTTAGTCCAAAGTCCTGTTCCTGGTCCTGATTTTCAACCTAAGCCTCTGATGCTTGGGATGGAATTGGCTGCAAATGCTACCAGGGTTGTGCAAATGGAATGTCAGGATGCTCCTGGTGATAAGTGCTAGACACTTGAGGTGCTTGGAAGAGACCGGTACACAAATAAGGGTAATGGTAACGTCAAGGGCAGTTACAAAAGCAAGTTTCTTGAATGAGTAGTAGGCCGTGATCGGGGGCAGGCAGCAGAGGTTCAAGACTGAACACGGTTAAGGTCACAATGGGGTAAAGCAAAAAAATGTAGGTTCAGCAGGTATGAGGGTCCAGAGGCTAGCTGACAGAGGATTCTAAACATGCATCTGTGCATTTCAACCAATGCTCACCTTTGTGAACTATGTTTCCCTCATACCTTGGAGTATCCTGGGAGCTTTGTATTGGGCATTGCTGCTTTTTTACAATGCCAGGAACCTGAGTAAATTCAGCCAATACTGTTCTAGAGTTGGCAGTAAAAGGATTACTAAAATATCAGTTTAATAGTTCTACATTATTTGCAATCCTGTATGTCCTTAGGCCTCTAGCTCATTGCAGAGGGGAGGTCTTTGGTCTTGATGATACGACTCATGGTGACAGGTCCACTTTAGTTTGGTTTGCTGCCAGCTGCAAAGTGGAAGCGAAAAGCAAATGTGCCTGAAAAGTAAAGACACATGTTTAGCTCTTATGACTTTGGAAACTCAACAGGAGCCAACATTTCAATAACCCTGCCTTGGAAATTAGCAGATAAAATTAGTTCTTCTAGGATTTGGCAGGAATGTCGGAAAAATGCAACAGACGACTGGATCGGCTTCAAAGCTACTGGGAGTCTTCTGAATGCCAACACTAAAAGGTTGTATAAAATAGGAAGTGCTTTCAAAAATAAGGCATGAGGGACATGAGCATGAGGTCCCCCATCTGCTTTGAGAAGTGGTGGACTCAGGACATGGTCCAGGTCACATTGTATATGTGCAGCCACAGATTATTCTCCAAATAAGGCGAGCCAAACATATCTCTGTGAGATGTACAATTGCACAATAACACTGTCATTTCTTACATTTGGCAGAGGTGCCAAAAATGTTTTGGCTCCAGGTTTGAAATCTACAAATAAGTTATTGTGTTATACTTGTACAGTCGTGGTCGGGCTGTAAAAACATTGATATGTTTACAGTTATCATCAGTAAAGTTGCTGATTCTAGTTTCTACTGGAATTTGAAAAAAGATCCGAACATTTAATTGTTCCGAAAAGGTGGGGGGACGTACACCATTTTTTATCTCCTACTAGTAATGTACAACCATAAAAAAGTCCTGGGCCTTCTGGCCCTATAAAGAGATCCTAAGGTCAAAAATTAGGCTCCACCCACTTAAAATGTGAAGATAAATTCACCTGGTCTCGATACCAAGCTTGCTCCCATGACCCCAGGTGGCCAGGGCAGCTATCAGGGCAGGAGAGACAAGAATCCTGGATGAGGACCAAGAGGCCCAGCTGTTGAGAGGGGGCTCCTGGACAGGTGGCAATAATGGCCACCCTGACCTGATATCTGCTGTCTGCCACACTATTGCTGCTGTTGATGATGATAAATGAGGGTGTCTGTCCTACCCATTGTGTTTTGCCTTGGGGCCCAATTCTAATGTGATGGCTGGTCCCTTTGTTTGAACTTTAGTTTCCTAGTATTTAGTCCGAATTTTGGGGCACATTTCAAACTAGGGGCTTATAAAGGGAGGCAAGACTCTCTAGAGCTTATATTGTGTCTGGGGCCCTCATAAAATATAAAGTGATGGTTGTGCCCCTAGCCTGTTATTTCGTTAAATTTATGGCCTAAATATTAACATAAACCTAGCTACCTTGGGGACAGAGGTCTAGTTCAAACTAAGTCCCCAACCATCACATATAGATTTTAGAGGGCCTCGTGCTCTATATTCATATATTGTATTTAGGACCTCCTTTACAAATAATTTGAAGACTGGGACTCTTGTCTGAGATTTTGTTTCCTATAGGGATGCATTTTTTGGTGAGCCTTGTTGCCTTTGAACCAGAGGCATTGGTTATGAGGGGGGACCAGGACATGTGGTGCTGTATGGGGCCCACAAATCCCAGATGGCGGCCCTGTGGGTGGCTACACTGAGCGGCATACCTGGTGGCAGTGTCACGCACAGCAGAAATAGCAGAGATGTCTTGTGGTGTCAAGCATCTGTACCAGGTGATTACATTTTTTTCTAACCCCCTGCAACAAGGGAGGAGATGGCCTGGAAATTTAATATCTTACTTTAAAAGGTTCACTTTAAAAATAACTTTTAAAATATCCGCACCCCTCACCTCCTAGGCATCCCACTTTGTGATGGCAGTTTACATAAATCTGCAAGTTAATGCTCCAAATTGTGCAATATTACTGGCCACCTCTTCACCCCTGTGCTACCCCATGTGACAATAGGCACCAATGGGTGCATTGACTGCTGATGGCCATGAGAGCAGTCAACCTCACACCAACCACACACACATGATGCCACGGGAGTGCAATAAAGTGAGTTTCATGCTTATTTTTCAGTCATTTCCGCAGACATCCAACCAGGATACCTAAAATGTAAGCTTGCTTCTAATGTATAGTTTTCAGTTACCTATTAAAGGAGTTTGAGCACTTCAGCATGTCATCCACTGTGGCCCTCTCAGATGAAGTGAGCATTATTGTTGGGAGTGGGCTTGCATCTGCTTCAGTGTGGGTGTGCGTGCACCTGATAAATTATTTACAGATATTTGGGTTTACTTTTAACTTTAAGCTTGCAGGTTGTATAGACCTCCTTTAAGCAGGCTTCTTCTGGTCCACTGTGGATTCCCTGGGCATCCCTACATGGCATGTGCATCATATCCACTTTAATTACATATTGGGGTTGGAGGAAAGGAAGAATGGGAGAGGTTTTACTTTTATGTTTACTTTTGTTCTGCTTCTAAAGCAATAGAACAATTCTAGGCATCAGCAAATAGTATAAGTTCAGGTTGTTTGGGTGGTGGTCTGCTTTAACTGGCTTCTACCCTACTTGGCCTCGGTGAGTTCATGTGTGCGATGAAAGCTGGGTCCAGGCAGATTGTTAGGAATTCTGAGCCAAAACAAATGATGTCATCAGTAAAACCCGTTCTCCAGTAAGTGCTGTGTAATGCCACTGACATCACTATAGAGATAAGCTCCCCAACGCCGGGCACTTACAACACTCACTTTCGCTGCTCTCCAAGGAGCCATTTAGTAGACATGGGCCCCACCAGCATTCAACATCTGCTGCTCAATGCGCAATGATGTCGCAATAACAAAAAAAGAGAAAAATTCCTTAAATGCTTTTTTGGACGGATCCTTCTGAGTTGTTTTAATAATAAACATCAAAAGCAAAAAAAAATTATTTACCACCCTACGAATGATGGATGGATGAAACTCCAGCCTGGAGCCTAAATGAAAAAGAGATGTTTGGGTGGAGACAACTCCCCATGTGTAATTCAGTATTAAAGGGGAATGGTTGCGAGAGCTACCACTAATATGCCATCAACTCTGGAAGAAATAAATACAATTTCATAGTTAAGGTTAAAGCAGCACTCAACCATTATGTATAACTAGCATTTGAATGTAGTTCTTAATCCATTTTTCAATCTGCATTCAGGAGGATCCAAGCATCATTCATTGTACAGAAAATTCAGGTTGTGTGTTCTGGCCTGCAAAAATGACTTAAGATGGCAAATGCCCTCAAATTAGACACCAGGACCCCAAATGCTGCCTGTTTAAGGGGACCTCTAGCTTTTTTTTTTAATAAAATCTAAAAAAACATGACTAGGCTAAATTAGTTTTAGTGCCTGTCATTTCCTGACACATAAACATAGCTTTGGCAGGTGCTTAGGAATCGACATGCACCCAAACAAAATGCAATCCCCCCCCCCCCCCCCCCCCCCGGCAGCCTATCAATCAGCTTCTACCCCTCTCTGCAGCCAATCAGGCCGACCATCATGCTGCTGCAGCCCCCCCTCGCCTGCGTCCCGCCCCCAACCAATCGGGAAGGGGAGTAGGCGGGACCAGGCTGGGACACAATGCTCAGCCCGGCCAGCAAGCAGGTAAGCACTGATGGCGCTCTGCCTGCAGAAGAAGATGGGGGCTCTGTCACAGTTTGCTATGGGATGATGGGGGTTGTTCTGCAACAATCTGCTATTAGAGAAGATTGGGGCTCTGTCAGTGTCTGCTATGGGGTGATGGGATTGTCCTGACACACAGTCTGCTGTGGGATGATGGGGGTTGTTCTATAACACAGTCTGCTATTACAGAAGATTGGGGCTCTGTCACTGTCTGCTATGGGGGGATGGGGGTTGTTCTGACACACAGTCTGCTATGGGAGATGATGAGGGTTGTTCTGCAACAGTCTGCAATGGCACAAGATGAGTGCTCTGTCACAGTTTGCTATGGGATGATGAGGGTTGCTCTGCAACAGTCTGCTGTGGGGGAAGATGGGGGCTCTGTCACAGTCTACCATGGGGTGGCGGGGTTTGTTCTGTCACAGTTTGCTATGGGATAATGAGGGTTGTTCTGCAACAGTCTGCTATGGGGGATGATGGGGGTTGTTCTGTAACACAGTCTGCTATAGAAGAAGATGAGGGCTCTGTCACAGTCTGCTATGTGGTGATGGGGGGATTCTGTCACACAGCAAAATAAGAAGACCCCCCTAATAACCCTATAACAGGCTGTATAACCCATAACCCTATAATACATATGTGGTACTGTTGTAATAGAGATGAATGGGGATTTTAAACGCAATATGATTTTCTTGAAAATTTTACATTTTTATTAAAAAAGGCACTATATTTTAAAAAAATCTAGAACAGTAGACATCCAGAATTGCCTACAACTCATATCATAGAAAAATTGACAGGAAATCAATTGCTATTACAGGTGGGAGAATAGGACCACCAAAGGGCCCCGGGGGTTTAGGGGGCCATCTGGGAAATTTCTGGTAATCTGATGGGCCTGTGTTATGATATAGTAAGATGAATGTACACACAAATGTACAAGGTTACATAGAATAGACATGATGATGCTGGAAAATCATCCTGAGCAAGAGATTCTCGTAACTCTTCATCGAAGCATAGAGCATCTGTCTAACATAACGTTTACTCCAGCCCTGCTCAGTAATATTGGGCTCCTTTCTGTCACTCCATGTCTTATCCTAGGGATTCTTTGCATATTGGTCAGAGAATTCCAGATAAGCTTAATTAAACTGCATCGCTTTGTAGAAAGTGTCTGGAAGTGGGGGAGGAGATTTTACAGTAATATACAGACTAGAATAGTCCAGCTTGTTAGGCTTATGACTTAAGTAATTAGATGTTACTCCCTGTAAGAATGCCCTCACTGCATGTTAAAGGGGAACTAGTGTGACAATGCTAGGTGAGGCGGTACTGCTATTAACTTGGGGTGTCACACACACACAAAGAAATGACAGTGAGAATTAAACGAGAATCTTAACACTTCTAGTCCCCAAAATATTACATGCAGGTACTAGGTTGATACTACCAGCTATTATGGTTCTGTCACCAAAATCCGAATCCCACTCAATGCTATAGGGGAAAATTTGGGGCTTTCTTTGGTTTCTGAAAAGCAACTAATCCAACCAAATATCCCCACATAGAATGCAGGAGCCTGGTGGTAAGTTTTTTCAGCCACACTTTGCATATGCCAGTGTTGTACCTACCTACATAGCCACAACATGGCTCCCTCAGGGCACATCATGGTAGATGAGGATTTATAGTGGTTGTGGGCAGTATAATGGAGTGAACTTGCATCTTGAGTTACCACACAGCTCCCCTGGAACTAGAAATGGCCCTAAGAGGCAGCGCAGTGCATTATGTCTAAATGGGATGGTTAATGGCTAAGGTTAATGGTTCTACAGTCATTTTTGAGGAGGTCTTCTTTAATACTGATCAAAATGCATGAATGCTTTTTCTAAATACAGATTGCTGTTTGGCCATCCTGCCTCTGGCATTCCCTGTGCACCCCCCCCCACAATAAATATTTAAATGTCTAATGGCAGGCATGTGTTGCAGGAGGGAATGGCCTTGCAAGGTGCATGGCAATGAATGCTCATTGGAGGGGGGAGCATGCTCTCTGGGGTCACTAGTTCAAAGTAACTAAGCAGGGGTTCACACACAGGGGCATACCAAATTGGCATGCCCTTTTAAAGTGGACCAAAACCCTGGCCCTATAGTCCAAAAGAGTTGACAAATGCAGACTTGATCTGTTAGCATGTTTAGCAGAATGCCAATCTTGTTCACCACTGCCCAGGCATCCGCAATTGACCCTTTAATCATTTTGAACTGTTTTTGATCAGAAATAAACCAATAGTGAGATGATGAAGATGATAAATTCCTGGCAGAGCTTCCTTGTAATGCCAGAGAGTCTTTTTCTTTTCCCTGCCACACATTCCGGAGAGTCTTACTCAGCATGGAGAACATCCATCTGACACACAGGGGACTTTCATTTTACTTTCACTGTGTTGAGTAACATTCTCCTGGAGCCTAATTGATGTTTTTCCTGGTTTTTGGTTAAAGAAGTCCTGATATTCCGATAAATAAAGCTGATAAGGAGGAAAGTGAGTTTGGATTGTATGTGCAACATCCAGTCATTCATTAAAAGCGCATTATTACTTTCCCTGCGGCGCACACATGAGAGTGATTGTGAATCAGAGAAAATGAAAAAGTGACCTCGAAGGGCTGAGCCGCAATTAGCAGTGAGAATGAAGCTCTCCGGAATCCTGGGCATTTCACAGAAGTCATCTGGAATGCTCTACTTTCACTTTGATGTGACTTTCCATGCATTACATTGCCCTTGTCACTGGGTTTCTCCCTTTAATGGGTTTTTTATATAGAACAGTGCTGGGACCCCTGGTATATGCTGTAGCATGTTGCTTTTGTAGTCCTGTTTTGTGGTGGGTTATGATAAATCCCCTTTTCAGGACAGGCTTTGGCCATAGACTCCCTCTTTATGGGCCATCCCAATTTGGTGTGTGAAACCCCAGATCACCCAATTTACCTACCACTTCCCGGAACCCTCTCAGTGGCCTCATGCCCAGCATTGCTCTATCTGGGCTGCATGCTGCGCAAGGCCTTTCTGAATGGCCATAGCAAGCACGACCACAGCTAAAAGTGAGCGGAGATGCGGCCCACATGGGAACCAGGAAGAGCTTTCATGTACTCCATAGGAATACACACACCAAGAAAGGGCTCCTCCAATGCCTCCACCCACAATATCACCCTTGTAAATGGGGGAACACTTTTCTAGGGACTAGTACTCAGTAAGTAAGCAAAAGGGCAGAGGAACTACTGCTTCCAGGAAGCATTAACTGTAACAAGTATTTAATGACACTTCAAAAATAGAGATGATACAGGTGATGAAATTTATGCATCAAAAAACGGGATACATGCCTGTGAATGATGAACAGCCAAGACTGAAGGACACACAAACAAAAGGTTGGCTGCTTTCCTCATTTGCAGGCATGTATCCCATTTTTTGTACTATGGATTGATGTATATTTTTCTCTTTGCAGCACAGTATTGAGACGTTTGAGGTGCCGCTCATGAGGTGTCACCTGTATAGGGGAATGGTATTTAATATTGACGATTGTGTAAAAAAATGTGTTCCCCTCATTCCTCTTGATCTTACTGTGAACTGTATGTCTTTTGTGGCTACTGTGCCCCCCTTTTTGCATTAGGCCAAGTTGTTTTTAACTGTTGTATGTTTAAGTACTGTGCTGATAAATGTAATACATTGTGAATATATTGTGAATATATATTTTTTTCAACATCGGTTTGAGTATAGTGGTTCTTTGCCTCCTCTCTTTAAGGAGGATTCCCTTCTTGCTTGTGTTGTGCTTTAGAGCCCCCAGTGTTCAGGGATTCTCTTATTTGGGAAGCACGCTAGCCTCTGACACATTTATTGTAGGTGCAATATATTTGTGGTTCTATTGCAGAAACTAGGGCAGCAAAGCGATACCGCAAGTGTTTTTTGTTTGTGGCACCATAGATTTTAATGGGATTCAATATACAGGAAGGCAGGGCAAACATAAACACAAACAAAATAAAAAAAAAAGCAAAAGTAATCCCTACTACAAACACTACTGCATAAATGCATACTACAAACTTGTGCTGGACAGGTGTGAACTTTGCGTTTCAAGAGAATAGTGTTAGTTGTTAGTGTTAATTCCTAATTAATATGTAACATTTAATAAAAAAAAAAGATCAAAAGGAATAGACATACTATCAACAGTAAACCATAAAAAATATATATATAAAAAAAAATGAAAAATTACCAAGTTTGTGAAGAGTAGATTGAATGGACAAACACAATAAGGTATGTAACAATATTACATTTTTGCTAGATCTTTTTATGCCCCTTAGAATGTGGGAAGGTTTGGGAATTTCTTGGACTGGGGAAGAGAGTGGATGGTCCGACTTTTTTTTTTCTTTATGAACCTCAACAATTATGGACATAATAAAGGTAATCATTTTTCATATATTTTAATGAAACCCCAAATGAATTAGCACATTTACCATCCTCTATAGCAGTGGTCCCCAACCCTGTCCTCAAGGCCCACCAACAGGCCAGGTTTTGCAGATCTCCACAAAGATGCACAGGTGGAGTAATTAGTGCAGCTGCAGAGCAATAGAGCTGGCTATTTGGAGATCCAAAAAACATGACATGTTGCTGGGCCTTGAGGACAGGGTTGAGGACCACTGCTCTAAAGCATAGCAAGAGCTATCCTTCGAAAGCATAGCAAGAGCTTCAAATGATGGCCATAGCACAGCATCTACATTTCTGAGAGTTGCCTGGCCTTTGTGGTAGATATTAGGAATCACCACAAGGGCCTGGTTTTCAGGAGTCTCATAAAGGTATCTGCATTTTTTACTTTTTTAATTCTAATCTACAACGGAATTCCATTCTATTGTAAATAACTAGACTGTGTATATAATATTTCTCACTCCAGTTATTTTACCAAGAGAGTTTGGCTATGGAACTTTTACCTTTATCAAGTTAACAGGAATACTAAAATATTAATTTAAATTATAAAGAAAATACTAATACTCAATTTCTGTCAAACCAGTCTGGGATGTCCTAGAAAGCCAAAGCTTGAATTAGATGCACATACAGGCTATACACAAAAATACCATTCATTGTTTTTAATATTTCCAGGCATTGACTTGGCAAATCCAATAAATACCATATTTTTTACTCTATAAAACACACCTGACCAAAGGACACACCCAGGGTTTATAGGAGGAAAATAGGGAAAAAAAATATTCACCCCATAACAGACATGGTAAAGAATCCCCCAAATATCCTTATAACAGGCAGTGTGTGCAAAATCCAGCAAAATATGCACTGAAGGAACATCCTAAAGGTTATAAGTAGTGATGAGCAAACCCGCTTAAGTTTGGGTTCACCAATTTTGCCCGAACTTGGAACAAAAGTTCAGTTTGTGTACCTGAACGTAACCCTAAAATGTCTGTAAAATAAATAAAAAGGGGGAATTACAGGGCAGTTGCCATGTAAAACAAGTTGGGAGAGTACTTAATATAATAACATAAAACACAACAATTAAATAAATATATAAATAAACATAATCATTTTTTTAACAGGTGTCAGAGGTCCAGGGGGAGGATGAAGAGTGGATATATGAGCAGCCTGTCCATGTAAGTGGCCTGAAAAGAAAAATTAGCAGATATTTTTCTTCCCCACTCGGTATATAGGCAGCCTGTCTCTGGAAGTGGCCTGAAAAGGACAGTTAGCGGATGTTCTATTCCCCTTAGTACATGAACAGCATGTCCCTGGAAGTGCCCTGAAAAAGATCAATTAGCAGATGTTTGTCTCCCTCAATATTATTATTTGATACTATTTATGGTTCAGTCAGTTAGAAATAGAAATATATAATCTCCACGAATTACAGCTCCAGGAATGTCCCAGCATGTGTCAGCCTTGACCTTTGACTTGCTGATCTATGTAGGCTATGGATGCCCAGGACTCCTATAGAAGCTTCATTCATGAAGCTTCATGGGTGGCTTGACCCATCTACAGGGGGGTTAGGGGGCATCATATGGGCCAGGAAAGGTGATAGAAGGCCTATTTATTTCCTTCTGATCCTTAATATTCATAATACTATTTAGGCCAGTCATTTTGAAATGTATCATCTCAGTTGGTTTCTAACATTGCAATTGGTCTCTCAGGTCACCCTTTATTTTAACAGCACCAACAAGCTGTCAGTTTAACACAGCTCCAATAGTGTGTGGCAGCCTTGTGCTTTTACCTGCTGATCTGTGTTGGTTATGGAAGCCCATTAGGAGCTTTATTGCTGTGGCTCCATGGTGGTTTGATCCACCTGTATCACATGGCCAGGAAAGTTAATAGAGGGGCCTCAGGATAGATGGAAGCAATGGTAGACAGGAAGGCTGCATGTTATTCTTTTATATTCCCTGTCTTGCCTAGAAGCGAGATCATGATCCTATTTACTAAATGTGACAGAATGATGCCCTTCTATTAAAGGCCAGATGATCACACAGGACACAAAAGACAACCTGTCAGCTGTGAAACCATGATATCAATTGTGAGAACACACCTATGTGACTTATCCAGAACTATCCAGAAATTACATTTACTGGAAGGAGGAAAATGTTTTACAAGACTTAGGGTGAAAGGGAAAGTAGTTTAACAACTATTTGGGGGAGGACAGATAAAACAAGCCCTCCATGAACTTAGGTCTGCCCTTTCATCTGTTAAACAAGAATTTTTATCTTCACTCGGCACATGCTCGAAATGCTAAATAGGTATTCAAAACCTTTTACTTTCCACTCCGGTGCCACCTTCTACCTTCTCCAAAATACTGTAACAGCAGAGCAATTCACTACTTCTAAGACAAAATAGAATTGGTTTCTAATTCTTAAATCCCTATTCTCTGCCAGACTTCCCTGCCATACTCATTTTGCTCAGCAAACTGAATGTAAATTATCCTCTCTTACACTATTCCCTGCTTAACCTGCTTCCTTAATTCCATGCCATTTTACCATATCCCTCAATTTTCTTAATCTCTAATTACAGCCTTAACTTTCTAACTCCAGTACTCCAGAACCCCTCTCTGGACCCCTCTGCCATCCCCAGTAACCCCCCAATCTCACTGCCCTCTTTCCCATGCAACAAGCTCCACTGAAACTACCCTCAGCAAAGTAACCAGTTAATTACTCACTGACAAATCCAAAGGATACTACTCCATTCTTCTCCAGTCTTCTTGACCTTTTTTAACTTTTGACACTGTCTACTATACTCTGCCTTCTCAATATAATCTCTTGGAATTTGGGGGATAGCACTCCAGTGGCTCTCAATTTACTCTTCTCATCTGCTGTCTGTCGGTGTACCACAAGGCTCTATACTAGGACCCTTAATATTATATTATTATGGCCATGGCCAGTTTATAACATCCCTGGGATTCCAATATAACTTTACGCAGATTGCACTCAAATATACCTATCTAGACAGAACAAAACCGGTCATTTTCCCACCGTCCTTTCCCCCTCCCCATGCCAATCTCTGTTGACAATACTACAATAACTGCAACAGTCAAGCTGATGCCTAGGAGTTATTCTGGATTCCCCTCATTCACACCTTACATTTATTCCTTTTCCACTTCATTTCATCTTCAACTTATATCTTGCATCTGTTTCATTGCAAAGACCTTTTTTGTTGTCTACCAACAAATAGACGGGCACTCCTGTGATATATTCTAAACTCTGCTGCTCGACTCATCCACCTCTACTCTTGCTTTTACATTGTTGCTCCGCTCTGGCAGTCCCTCTACTGGCAGCCTGTTTTTCAGAGAATTACAACTGTAACCTACAAACTCTCTTCAGCCAGTACCCAGTGATGCCAACCCTTCTCTGCTTCTGACATCCTTATGTCTTCCTTCCTTCCTGATCTCCTTTAACTACCACCTTCAGGGCTTCTCACATGCCATCCCGTGTCTCTAGAACCCCCCTCCCATTTAACACTCCCCAGCACTCCAAGAATTTAAAAGTGCCCTCAAAACTCACCTCTTCAGACAAGCATTGAACCTGAGAAACTGTATGCTGGCAGGGGCATGGCTCTCCCTCCTATTGTATTCTGTTTTTATAGCATTTTTCTTTAAACTTTGTAGCATCATGTTTGTAATGTACTATATGCTTTACCTTGTCTGTAATTATATCTTGTACAGCGCTTACAGAAGAAGATATCGTTATATAAATACATAATAATAATACTTACCTACCTGTCTCCTAAGCTAGGTAACACACGTAACTAGACCTGTATCAACATTAAGCTCTTAATACAGCTCAGGTTGGCATGAAAGACATACAGGATTCACAGTCCTCCGAAGTAAATGTATACATTTGGGTTGATTCAAAGAAACATGTAACAGCTTGGATTTGGGTCACGATCATCCTATTTTTCACGTCCGCTCGTGCGTTCGTATGAACTTGCGAGTGATTCAATAAGCAAATACGTTTCTATCCTAAAATATACGTCCGTTCGTATGATATCTCCCGAACTTGCCTCAGTCAGTTGGCAATCGTAAAAATCACGTTCATGTGCTCACCTGTTGCGGCGGCAGCCTGTTTTTTCGGCTGCTTCCATCGTCCACCTCTTCCAATTACTTGCGTTTGCCTCTGGTTTTCATTGGTTTTTGGCCTCTTAGATTCGTGCGTTCGTATGTTTATAAGATCTTGCGCATGCGCACCCTCAACCAGAAACTTACCTAAACCCCTTAGCGCCTGCATCCAACTTCATTTCTCGGTCCCTCAAACTTACCTAAACCCCTTAGCGCTTGCATCCTTCTTCATTTCTCGGTCCCTAAAACTTACCTAAACCCCTTAGCGGCTGCATCCAACTTCATTTCTCGGTCCCTAAAACTTACCTAAACCTCTTAGCGCCTGCATCCAACTTCATTTCTCGGTCCCTCAAACTTACCTAAACCCCTTAGCGCTTGCATCCTTCTTCATTTCTCGGTCCCTAAAACTTACCTAAACCCCTTAGCGGCTGCATCCAACTTCATTTCTCGGTCCCTCAAACTTACCTAAACCCCTTAGCGGCTGCATCCAACTTCATTTCTCGGTCCCTAAAACTTACCTAAACCTCTTAGCGGCTGCATCCAACTTCATTTCTCGGTCCCTAAAACTTACCTAAACCCCTTAGCGCTTGCATCCAACTTCATTTCTCGGTCCATAAAACTTACCTAAACCCCTTAGCGCCTGCATCCAACTTCATTTCTCGGTCCCTCAAACTTACCTAAACCCCTTAGCGCTTGCATCCTTCTTCATTTCTCGGTCCATAAAACTTACCTAAACCCCTTAGCGCCTGCATCCAACTTCATTTCTCGGTCCCTCAAACTTACCTAAACCCCTTAGCGCTTGCATCCTTCTTCATTTCTCGGTCCCTAAAACTTACCTAAACCCCTTAGCGGCTGCATCCAACTTCATTTCTCGGTCCCTAAAACTTACCTAAACCTCTTAGCGCCTGCATCCAACTTCATTTCTCGGTCCCTCAAACTTACCTAAACCCCTTAGCGCTTGCATCCAACTTCATTTCTCGGTCCCTAAAACTTACCTAAACCTCTTAGCGCCTGCATCCAACTTCATTTCTCGGTCCCTCAAACTTACCTAAACCCCTTAGCGCTTGCATCCTTCTTCATTTCTCGGTCCCTAAAACTTACCTAAACCCCTTAGCGGCTGCATCCAACTTCATTTCTCGGTCCCTCAAACTTACCTAAACCCCTTAGCGGCTGCATCCAACTTCATTTCTCGGTCCCTAAAACTTACCTAAACCTCTTAGCGGCTGCATCCAACTTCATTTCTCGGTCCCTAAAACTTACCTAAACCCCTTAGCGCTTGCATCCAACTTCATTTCTCGGTCCATAAAACTTACCTAAACCCCTTAGCGCCTGCATCCAACTTCATTTCTCGGTCCCTCAAACTTACCTAAACCCCTTAGCGCTTGCATCCTTCTTCATTTCTCGGTCCATAAAACTTACCTAAACCCCTTAGCGCCTGCATCCAACTTCATTTCTCGGTCCCTCAAACTTACCTAAACCCCTTAGCGCTTGCATCCTTCTTCATTTCTCGGTCCCTAAAACTTACCTAAACCCCTTAGCGGCTGCATCCAACTTCATTTCTCGGTCCCTAAAACTTACCTAAACCTCTTAGCGCCTGCATCCAACTTCATTTCTCGGTCCCTCAAACTTACCTAAACCCCTTAGCGCTTGCATCCTTCTTCATTTCTCGGTCCCTAAAACTTACCTAAACCCCTTAGCGGCTGCATCCAACTTCATTTATCGGTCCCTCAAACTTACCTAAACCCCGTAGCGCTTGCATCCTTCTTCATTTCTCGGTCCCTAAAACTTACCTAAACCCCTTAGCGGCTGCATCCAACTTCATTTCTCGGTCCCTAAAACTTACCTAAACCTCTTAGCGGCTGCATCCAACTTCATTTCTCGGTCCCTAAAACTTACCTAAACCCCTTAGCGCTTGCATCCTTCTTCATTTCTCGGTCCATAAAACTTACCTAAACCCCTTAGCGCCTGCATCCAACTTCATTTCTCGGTCCCTCAAACTTACCTAAACCCCTTAGCGGCTGCATCCAACTTCATTTCTCGGTCCCTAAAACTTACCTAAACCCCTTAGCGCTTGCATCCTTCTTCATTTCTCGGTCCCTAAAACTTACCTAAACCTCTTAGCGCCTGCATCCAACTTCATTTCTCGGTCCCTCAAACTTACCTAAACCCCTTAGTGCTTGCATCCTTCTTCATTTCTCGGTCCCTAAAACTTACCTAAATCCCTTAGCGGCTGCATCCAACTTCATTTCTCGGTCCCTCAAACTTACCTAAACCCCTTAGCGCTTGCATCCTTCTTCATTTCTCGGTCCCTAAAACTTACCTAAACCCCTTAGCGGCTGCATCCAACTTCATTTCTCGGTCCCTAAAACTTACCTAAACCTCTTAGCGCCTGCATCCAACTTCATTTCTCGGTCCCTCAAACTTACCTAAACCCCTTAGCGCCTGCATCCAACTTCATTTCTCGGTCCCTCAAACTTACCTAAACCCCTTAGCGCTTGCATCCTTCTTCATTTCTCGGTCCCTAAAACTTACCTAAACCCCTTAGCGCTTGCATCCTTCTTCCTGTTGACGACCCTAAAACTTACCCAAACCACATAATGTACATATGTCTATATGTTTCTAAGCGTGTTTTTTCTGGTTTGTGTAATTGTTTGTGTTTGCGCATATTAGAAAAGACACATTTATGAAGTCTTAAAATATAATTTATTTAAAATTTTTTGGGGGATTTGGTATATTTTTTGGTTTCAATATTTTTTTTTTTATTGGGGTGTTTGGTTTAAAACCCCTTTTTTTTTTTTTTTTATTTTTTTTTTTACAAACATATAAAAATTTTTTTTGCCTTTCCTTAAAAACCGAGTTAAATTTTTTTTTTTTTGGAAAAACCCACAACTTTTAAAAATTTAAAACTATAAGAAACTTGTTAAAACTTTTAACCAAAGTAGCCAGGACCAAGGGCACTAATCCTCCTCCTCTTCTTCATCTGTTGGCCCCAACGTCGCCTGTATGGCCAGCAGCTCGGCCACCAACTCCTTCATTCTTTTTTTTTTGGCCGCCAATGTTTTGGGGATCATCCCTGTAACCAATAGAGAAAGAAACATAAATAGGAGTCCCAGACCGGTTTGTATGCTGGAAATAGATTTGGGGTTAATCAAATACATGTAAATGCATGACATATGTCATTCTTCCAAGGGATACAGTTAATGCATTTCCCACAGGTAAGTCTTTAAACTCCTTAAACCGGACCTTCAACATTATTTAATGAAAACCACTAACTATTCCCAAATGATTCTGCACCCGATCAAAGTAAATTTGGGTTTTTTTTTTATTACAGCGCCGCCATCTGGACTCTGAAGCATAACACTTAATGAGGAGTGGAGAGTTGGATAAAGTACAGGGGAGTAGGTTACAGTGGTGCGTTGGGAATCCAGAGCATAGCTGGGTTGAGGAAAAGGTCATCACTCCCACAATGCATGGCAGCACCTTCCTTTTTTAAATCTGTATCCCATGCTGCCTGTAAATATTGCGCATTCCATATTCCGCAATATTGGTTTTGTTCAGTCTAATAACATGCATTAGATGGCTGAAGGGTGTTTTTCCATGTTTCTAATCTGTAGGTACAGTGTGTTGGCTAATTCTTAGGTTCTTAATACAAGTTAGGGTCCTCTTTAAGCTAACGAAGTGCCCACATGAAAGTGTGAACTACACATTGGCTACGCGTTTAGTTATGTGTGTGTTATTAGCTAACCAAACATTAATATGAATAATGGCATGGAGACTTACGGAGTTGGTGGCCGACAGATGGCTGGTTGGGGCCAACAGGCTGCCCTTGGTCCTGGCTATGCTGTGAAGAAGTCCCTGGAGAAACATGTGACATTTGGTTAGTACTTGTATAGAGTCACTATTCCCAACATATCTGGCTCCCAGTCTGGCTGACATCACTCACCTTCGCCAGGATCGACTTCCAGCATCTCTGCTGCCTCCTCCTCCACTATTTCACCCGCACCAGAAGCTTCTACAAATACATAATAAAGGATAACTTAGTTTTTGGCCTGCCATGTATATCTTTGTGCCTATACATGAAGAGTGACATACCAGAGCCTTCCCCATGCCTGGCCAGGTATGACTCCACGCCCACGCGGTTGGGCCCCTCCTCTGTGGTAAGGTCCAGGGGCTGGTCTGAGGAGGCCACAGAGGAGGGGTAGGTCCGTCGCCCGGGAGATCCACCACCTTCACTCACAGATGCAGACTCATGCAGCACTGGTCGGCCTGTACGCCTCCGGGTGCGGCGAATTCTGAAATCCATTTCCAACACTACCAAAGAAAAGTCATTATAAATAAAGGCATAACTTATACATTTGGAACATATACCATGCAATTGCTTTGTACTTACTTGGGAAATGGATTCCAAAAAACCTCCGCACCCGGGGCATGTGCAGACGTTTCAGGTCCGACCAATGCTGCATTATCTGGGTGTGAGTGAAGGTGGTGCTGGTGACACGGTGTATCTCCGCGATGATCTCCCGGGCGATGTCCCTTTTCTCGCACACATTGGGCGCGAAGTCATACCGGCGCTGAAGCATGATCTGAAAAACATAATGGACACCGAGCTTTTACTTTTACACACAGACCCATATGTGTTGCATCACAAGTTGAGAATTTCATGTCATTAACACACACATTTAGAGTGGCAGCCATTTTTGGGGAGTGCCTTAAAGAGGACGTTGACTGTGAATGAGAGTCTGGTCTTATGTTATATGTATCACACACCATGTACATACAGATAATAGCCAACATCAAGAATCAGGCCACCTGCATCTATGGCATGTTAGGATGGTTTAAACATCCAAGATGTAGGCTTATGCTTAGGCTTTTGGACCACGTGTGTGGCTTCCCGTTGTGTTTTTATGGCTTAGGAAAACAGTGTTCCTCAAACATCCGCATCAAGGTCCGAGACACGCCAGGTTTGACAGCTAGCCCCGCTACTCCACAGGTTAATTAACTGTTGCTAAGCCGGAGCAATTGCCCGAATTAGGACATCAGCATAGACAGGTGAAAACGTGGCCAGGCTCGGCCCTTGAGGATGAAGTGTGAGGAGCCAGTTATTAAACATTAAGAGACCCCAAACTAGTTCCAAACGCATCATTTACATTTAGGCCATCATTGACTATTAGATTAAAATGCACAGGCAGCCACTTACCAGCATGAGGATCTCTTCCTGTTGACGGGTGAAGATAGTGGGCGCCATCTTTATGCTTCTTCAAGGCAGCAGATAAGTGAAACCCCAGCGGTTTCCTGGTTCCGCTCGAACGTACGTTCGTACGAGCGCGTAGTCGTGCGCATAGGCGTCACACGCTGGGCTCATTATTTAAAGGTCCCTGCACCCAAAGCTCATTCTCTTTCAGCATTTCTGGAAGATGGCACCTAAAAAGCCAATGACCAAGCGACCCCAGCAAAGCAAGACCGCGGAGGGCCCAACAACCAGGTCCCAGCAAGGTAGGAGAAAGCTGAGAGGCAAGACTACTACCTCTGCCCCACCAAGGGACACTGGACCCTCAGGAACCCAAAAAAGGGGCCCCAAGCCACGTGCCCCTGCAGCCAAAAAGCAGCCAACAGCAGCACCCACCACCTCTGCCCCCAGAAGAGGCCGCACAAGGGAGCCCACACCGGCCATGGGTTCAAGTAGGGCAGTTCGGCAACCCAGGCCCCGCAGCAGGGCCCGAACCCCATCCAGGGCCAGAAGCCCATCCAGGGCCCGAACCCCATCCAGGGCCAGAAGCCCAGCCAGGGCCCGAACCCCATCCAGGGCCAGAAGCCCAGCCAGGGCCCGCCGAACCCCATCCAGGGCCAGAAGCCCAGCCAGGGCCCGCCGAACCCCATCCAGGGCCAGAAGCCCAGCCAGGGCCCGCCGAACCCCATCCAGGGCCAGAAGCCCCTACAGGGCCCGAAGAACACCATCCAGGGCCAGAAGCCCCTACAGGGCCCGCAGAACCCCATCCAGGGCCAGAAGCCCAGCCAGAGCCCGCCGAACCCCATCCAGGGCCAGAAGCCCAGCCAGGGCCCGAAGAACACCATCCAGGGCCAGAAGCCCCTACAGGGCCCGCAGAACCCCATCCAGGGCCAGAAGCCCAGCCAGGGCCCGCCGAACCCCATCCAGGGCCAGAAGCCCAGCCAGGGCCCGAAGAACACCATCCAGGGCCAGAAGCCCCTACAGGGCCCGAAGAACCCCATCCAGAGCCAGAAGCCCCTACAGGGCCCGCAGAACCCCATCCAGGGCCAGAAGCCCAGCCAGGGCCCGCCGAACCCCATCCAGGGCCAGAAGCCCAGCCAGGGCCCGCAGAACCCCATCCAGGGCCAGAAGCCCAGCCAGGGCCCGAAGAACCCCATCCAGGGCCAGAAGCCCCTACAGGGCCCGAAGAACCCCATCCAGGGCCAGAAGCCCCCGACCTGGCACCAGCCGGGAACAGAGCCCCCGACCTGGCACCAGCCGGGAACATAGCCCCCCAAGAGGGCCCAGAATTTCAACCATGACCACATCTACACCTGGAAGTTCGGTGGCCAGCCACGCAAGAACACCCAGTCCCTTGGCCAGTCCAGTCCAGTCATTGGGAAGCCAACAATCCGGCCATTCCCCTACCCAGCCCCAGGCCATAATGTCACCACATGTGTCTGCACACATGGAGGAGCAGCCAAGCCAACCATCTGGCCGCACATTGCGCCGCGGCCAGTTGAGTGGGAGATTCTCCCATGACCAAAATATGGCATTGGCTAGTGGCCTTACATTATACTATGACGAGCTCTATGGGAGCAAATCAAAACACACCACAAAGCAGCGCAAGATGGAATTGTTTGAAACCATCCTACGACAAGTAAATGCAGCGGGGGAAGAGAGGAAAGATGTGTCCCAAATTCAGAAGAAAATCTCTGATCTGAAGTATGCTGTACGGCAAAAAGAAATTAAAAGGCATAATTACAGGTAAATAAATGTTTTCTCCAAATATAATGTTTAGGATGTACTGTATGCACCTTTTCTGAGTACCAAACGATTTTCTGTTTTCAGCCTGAAAACTGGAGGTGGCTTTCCTTCTAAATTGGAGTTTACCCCTGCTGAGGAGATTGTGCTGGGACTTCTCCATCCGGTCGCGGTCGGTGGACATGCTGGTCTAAGGGACACAGACTCACCGACCCGTACCCACGGTGAGTACTCTGAAATCTGCATGTTTGCCTGTTTGCTAAATAATCTAAAGTTCACTAGTAACAAGATAACGGGATGCCCCTATGGTTTGCCTTGCTTGGCCTCGCACTACTGTGCCTGTTTGTGTCCTCTTTTGGTCCCTGTGAATCACACATTTAGGACCACATCCATTATGGCAAAGATCAAATTTCCAATTGTATTGGTAAAGTCATGAAGTTTCTCCTGAAAAGTGATATATTTTGAATCAATCACAAAACACACATCATTATGGATGGGTTGCCTATTTGTTGTGTGAGTTGTGTTTGAGTTAACAATTTAATTACCCACCCCCAAACATATCTGACCTAGAGCAGCGAGACTCAACTGGCGGGCCGGGGTACCAATGCGGACCTTGGCACCAGATTCCAGGACCCCTGCCCAGACAGCCCTGCACTCAGTTACTTCTGTGTTGACGTGCTCAGAGCTGCCCCCTTGATCGGCGATGTAGTGGTTGTTCTCCTGCCCAATGTCATGGCTCCCTGAAACATAGCATTGCAATATGAAGTACTGCACAGGAAGTGGCATTGCAAGGTACACAGTAACTTGGTACATCTTTCTCTTGGCACAATCGTGTCCCGCTGCCCCTGCTCTGCCCCATCTGCCACAGTCCCCCCATGCCCCCCCCCCACATAATCCCCATACATTTGTAACAGATTTGCTCCATCCATCCCATCACCATCAATTCGTTAACTCCCCCCTTTAGCCATCCAATCCCTGTCCCCTCAGCTCTGCCCCATCCAGCCCAGCAAGGGCAAGCAGCCTTTATTAGTTTGCACTTTGAAATCTCAAGCCCCTCCACCAGTGTGTTTATTTCTAACTAGACACCCCCTGCGTCAGCCCCATGGCCAGACATTCACCTCTCACCACATACCTTTAAATGGACCTTTACAAGAATTGTTTGAGTACCCCGGACCTAGCGAATGGTAGGCTAAATCCAAAAATGTGCGTTGCAAGTTGTATGCTGACTGGGTACACTTCCTGACTTAGAACTGAGGTCAGTTAGCAGTTTTCGCGAGCCATTGCACCTATCTAAACTTGCGTGTCTTTTAACAAATGTCCCCATTGCTCTAGAGTTGCTTAATATTACAAATAGAGGTTTATTTGATTACCTATCCCAAAAATGGTTATGTGTGTGTTTACGTGGTTTGTTTTTCTCTTCTTCAGCCCAGCATGATCCCTCAGCAAGGGTAAACTCACCCCCCAGTTTGGTTATGCCTACCAGGTCCGTACAGCATAGGAGCCCAGATCCGAGATTTCCGGTAAGTTAATTTAGTACCATAAATACTACCAAGTGCTTAAGAATGTGTTAAACTGTGGGAATCCCAAATTTGGACGCCAACTTACACTTTTTTTTTTATATGTCCCTACAGACCCGCACACTCATGGAAGAGATCCAGGAAATGGAGGAAGATGATGATGTCTCCATGCAGGGCACGTCGGATGACCTCCCCCTGGGTCCCAATTTGGAACTGCTCCATAATGTTTCTCTGGCCAATCCTCAGCAGCAGAGTGAATCTCCATCCATTGTGCATGCACATGGGGAGACTGACACAACAGTCCCCAGTGTTCACTCTGCTGCTGAGGATTTGCAAAGCAGGCCTGTTGCTGTTGAGGGGACGACACCACGCGGCAGGGCACGCCCAAGAGCCAGGGTAATTGTGCGGCGGACTCCATTACGCCGCCCCACAATTTCCCAGGGGAGGCAGAGTGCCCTGCTTCAATTATGGACCCAAGAAAGGGACTCTTATGAGGCACAGCTCGTTACAGAGCGTGAGGAAAGGCATGCCGACATGGTCACCATCAATACCAGTTTACAGGGCATCCTCGCGGAGTTGCGTACCCTCAACAGCAACGTGGTCACTGCAAGTAATGGCATCCAGTCAGCCATGGCTGAGATGACCAATATGCAGAGAAACATTGTGGAGCAGTTTCAAATTCACAATGCTGCCATGGCCCAGGCTAGGTCCCATTCACATGGACCTCCACCTGGACCTCCACCTGGGTATTATGGGCAGCCACCCTATTAAGCCATGGGTGTGTGGGACATCTTTTCTCTTAACCCCCACTGTATTTACTTGTCCTTTGAGGTTTCAAACAATCCATTTTGTGTTGCTCATGCAGGTTGTGTTTTGTATTTGCTCCCATATAGCTCCTTAGAGTAATGCTTAAGGCCACTAGCCAATGCCATAGGTCTATGTGGAGTGTATCTGGCCACTTATGGCTTTAAATATGTATTTGGTTGGTGCTCCTCCTGTTTGCAGACATGTTTGTGTGACATTATGGCCATGCCCAAATATCCCTGGGCACAGGCAATATTAATGACTGGACTAGGCTGGCCTTTGGACTGGGTGTCCTTGTTTGGTTGTGCCACTCACTTCCAGGTGTAGATGTGCTCGATGTTTTTTTTGTTATGTCATCCATTTGTAACCACAGATGTATGTGGAATGTTTTCTGTTAAGCACACTAATTTTTACTTTTCTAAGTAAAAAAATATTCTCACTTACAATACTTGTGGCGTTTTTAGTGGGAACACATTTTAAACAGCTTGGGCTAAACCAGATAATTTTGGTTTGAAGAGGTGTAACAATGCAAATCTAAAGCTAAGGAAACTACATGAAATACATTAGGCAACAATTAAGGTAAAAATGTTTTACTTTGAGGTAATGCCACATTACGGCAAAACAACATATTTAACAAAAAGGATAACACAGGCACACAGAATGTTGAGACACGAAATAAAATTAACTAAAATGCTGCAAGATCAAGTTGGCTCTAACTGATTGGGCAGACTCACTGGGTGGCCCAACAAAATTCTCTACATCATCCTCTAGGGCTGGAGAGGGCAGGCTATCCACATAACGTGGGACACATTCCAGGATCGCAAAATTGTGCAAAACAGCACATGCCATGATTATGTCGATCACTTTCTTGGGATCATATTGCAGGGCGCCCCCAGTATGGTCCAGGCAACGAAAACGGGTCTTCAACAGCCCAAAGGCCCTCTCCACAACAGCCCTGGTCTTGCGGTGCGCACGGTTGTACGCTTCCTGAGAGGCATCCTGGGGCCGCAGCACAGGCATCATGAGCCAGGGTAGAAGTGGGTACCCGGAATCACCTTAAACAGACAATTAAATGTAATCAAAATTAAAAAGGCAACACAACAAACACAAAGAATTTAACATATATCATAATGATGTAAGGTAAAGGGCCAAAAAAAACACCCAGGGCACATTAGCAAAATAAATATTGCCACTAATGTAGTACATAATTAAAAATGGCACTTCAATATACCAATTAATTAACAAACATCTGCACGGCCAAGGGTAGTTGGAATTTAAATATATTTTTAGTTTTCAGACATGTTACAATTAGGATGCTGCTGAGGGGCTATCCACATTTAGATGAAAACTACAATGTATGCAGTTTAAGTCCACTTTGACATTTAAAGACCAATACTACAAAAGGAGCCAAAGCTCACAGATCCTTGGGTATAAACTCCCAACCAATATATTTAGGGACATGGAACTTACAGACATCCTAACTAAAGGGAAAACATTCTGAAGGACAAAGCGAGGCAAGCATTTTTTTTGGAAGATCATAATATATGACCCAACAAAAAGGCAGTTTCTGGCTTATGGAAAGAATTCAAATACAAACATATCAACAAATACAAGATTAATCCCACATTTAATAGCACACAAATAGGACACACTTACCAAGCAGCCATGCCCCCGAAAATTCACCTGCCTCAAATCTCCGAAACAACCCAGATCGCCTGAGTATATATGAGTCGTGGGACGATCCTGGGTAGCCGGCAAGGACACTCATAAAACGCATGTCCGGACCAACCACGGCCTGGACATTAAGGGAGTGTCCCATTTTTCGATTCCTTAAGGCAAAAACATACAAAAAGGGTAATTGATATTTGACAAAAAAAAAAAAATAAAATAAAACATGTCTGCACTCTATTGGGAAAGACTAATGAAAAGCCTAGATAAAGCAGCTACACAAATGAGGGATAAACAAATATGCTGCCGCAAAGGAAAACAGGTTACATTACACGTTGGCCAACATAATAACCAATCTCAATACCTATATATATACTCGTCGGCAGCCCTAGGTACGAGTGCCACATGTGTGCAGTCAATAGCACCAATAACGTTGGGCATGTCGGCCACATTATAAAACCCAAGCTTAATGGCGTTTCTGGCTGCCATATCATCCGGAAAATAAATATATTTTGGAGTTATGGCAGCCATGCCTTCCAAAAATTTAGATAGTGCGCGGCTCAGCGTAGGCTGTGACATCCCCACGGAGAGGGCACCCAGCCTCTGGAACGAGCCGTTCGCCAAAAATTGCAGGCAGCCAAGCATCTTGGTCATACCTGAAATTGCATGCCCCTTCCTTGTGGTGCGGGCTAACCATGGCCGCAGCTCACTATATAATTTATGGAGGGAAGCGCGATTAAGCCTGGTCAGCTCGAACAGCTCAACATCATTCATGCTATCGATGTTCATGCGACGACGCAGGGGCAATCTGCTCTCAGACATCTCGATCAACTCAATGCCAAAAAGCATAAGCCCTTGATGTGCCACAAACTCGCTCCGCTCCATCCTACTCCCGAGGCCAAATAGCTGCCGGCAAACATTTCGTAAAGCAGCTCTTTAATGGGCTTCAAAACAATTAGCAATCACCTCTCTGAATTGGTCGCAAGCCCATGTGAAGGACGTAAAAAATAGGATCGGACGCAAATAATACGATTTGGACGGGAAAAACACACGAACTAACGCAAATTATACGATTCTCGTACGAAATGCGTATGTTCATATACGTCTATGCGCGAACGATCGTGCGAATACGAAATGGGCAAAAAAACAAGAAAAAATGACAAACACCCACCCAAACTTACGATTCTCGATACGAAATCAATTAACTTTTGCTCTTTGAATCGAGGGGATTGTCTGTAATGCTTTATTTGTTCCCTCCACTAAAGCTAAACTCTTCATTATCTACCACATTTACAGCACATACAGATAGATAGATAGATAGAGTATATGCTCCCCCACCCTCTGTATCCTCCCTTACAATCTGATAAATTGTAAGTAATTCCTTCATCTGTATCATCCCATAAAACCTAATAGAGTGTAAGCGCCTGCTTCTTCTGTATCATTCCTTATACCCTAATGGATTGTAAGTGCTTCCTCTTCTAGATACCCCCTTAACACCCTAAAAGATTGTAAGCTCTCTGTCCTTTAGTACTCCGCTCTTATACGCTAGCAAACTGTAAGGTTTTATTTCTTCTGTATCACCCCTAATATAGTATCTTAATAAATTGTAAGCTCTTCCCCTTCTTTATCCTCTCTTATACCATAATAGATTGAAAGCTTTTTATCCTTCAGTATCCTCCTCTTACGCTACTGTCTAATAGATTGTAAGCTCTTCCTCAGTCTGTATCCTCCATCATATCTACATAGATTGTAAGCTCTCTGTCATTCATTATCCTCCCTTATACTGTACCCTAAATAAACGTAAGCCCCCCCTTCGGTAGCCTTCCTTATTCCCTAATAGACTGAAGGTTCATCTTCTGTATACTACCTTATACCCTAATAGACTGTAAGGTATTCTCCCTTCTGTAGATACAGTAAACATAGTGGTATCCAGTGTGTAGAATATACAGTATACAGGGTTAGGATTTCTTGTTGTATCCACGCACTGTTCATATTGCATTGCAGTGGGTGGGGGGGAATCTCCCTCTATCTCAGGCAGCCCCCTAATGGCTGGGCCGGGGTTCAGCTGGGGGTCAGACATCACAGCAGGCGCAGTTTGGGTCTCGGGTGAGATCTGGACGGTGATTAGCACAGCTCAGGTTTCGCCTTTGCACATGAAAGGGAAAGGCCAACCAGCACAGGGGCCTCTTTGTGGGCTGCAGAGTGCTGCTCACCCTCTTGTTTGAACAAAATGAAGGCTAATGGCTTAGAGCAGGTAAATGGCCGCTGGCTACTGGCAGCCTGATGTTACATGAAAGTTATAAAGAAACCTGTAAAGGGGAAATTTGCTTTGTAAACGGCTCGGCAGGGAGATCTATGGGGCAGAGCGGCTGCCTCACCTATTGCACATCTGGTGTTTCATGCACTGATTTTTGAGGAGAGACAGGATACATGGAGGCCACCAAATGCAAGCTCTTCCTCCCCTTTTCCTATTATATTCGGCCTGATTCAAACCCTCTCTCGCATGCATTCCCGCCAGTGGGAATGACGTCAAAGGACCGTATTTGGTCTCTTTTTCATATGGGTGACTCTGAGCCTTGTCTTTTGGCCGACTTGTCCTTTTTTCAGGAAATTACGGTATGCATACGCCAAATCGAGTGTTCGCCATATAATTAGGGCTTAAAGCGTAATTTTAAAGGTTTAGCCTGTGCTTGCGTGTGATTCTGAGCCCTGATTTGTGTGTTTTCCGGCCTATAAAAGCCATAGGTTTCCGGCTGAAACTTACGCCCTCTTTTTGCTAGTGGGATTACTTGAACAGCCTCTTTTTGCTAGTAAATACAGCCTACAGCCTCCGCACCTACGATGGTGCTCCTTGACAGGTTCTGTAAAGAGTACGAGCATCTGCAGCAGTGGAGGTTGTTAACCATGTACCTTGCAGAGCTTAGGCATACTCGCAGTCGCGTGGATATCGATCAGGTGTTCGAATTGGTCGTCTGAACCGTCTTTCTCTTGAGAAGCTTTACTCAGTCCACCACAAGAAAGGGGCATGCAATTGGAGTTATAACCAAATTGGTTGGCTGCCTTAAATTTTTATGTCTCCTTCCAGAGGCTGGGGGCACTGTCTGTTGGCATGTACCAGCCTTTGCTGAGCTTCGCCCTGACTAAATTTCTTGATGGCATGGCTGTACTGCAGGAGAAATGTCTTTCCCTGACAGCATGGCAGCCTGGAACGCGGTGAGGTTGGGTTTTTTCAACATAGCGAACATGGCCCTTGTTTTCCCTTATTTTGGCTGTTCATTTGTTGTTGTGAGTCTAGTGCCCTTTTTTGGCTTCTTTTCAGCAACCGCAAGATGGGCCACTCTCTTATCTTAACGTCCAGTGCATCGTAGGGTCGGATCTTCACTTTTTCAGTGTTTTGGCCAGCTTCACTGGTTCATCCCATGATGCATTTATCTTGAGGAGTTCCGGATTATACACCCATTTTTTTCATCATACTTATTTTTATTGTTTTCTTAACATCAAGGTAAACAGTTACAGACATTAATGCTCGTAATAGGCGAGCCAAAAGGTGCATTACATCCAATTTAAAAGAAACAGAAAGACATAATTAGATAGGACTTTCAACATTATACAGCAAAAAGAAAAGAATATGCTTATTAGCCGATTGACCCGCGCAAGGAGAAGGGAGCTCCGGGGGCTTGCGAGATATCCGCCATTCCCCAACTCTCTACTTGCTCCAGTGGCCCACACCATCTCCTCAAACAAGCCGCACACTGAGTGGGCCCGTGCATGGTTACAAAGTCCACAAGACTGTTCTGTAAACTCCCATTGATGAAATCCTGGGCAGCGGGCAAAGTGGCCAGCGTATTAAGCCACCTTTTAAAAAGGCCCCCTACGTCTCCCCTCCTGCACTATGCATAATAAGACATGAATACACACCCACACACACACATCCACAGACACATTAGGGAAGGGACAGAAGGAATAAGAAGAAAAGAGAGCCGCAGGGAAAGACCAGTGAGTCCAGAGATGGGAAATACAGCAGAAGGACAGGGCCCGGAGACTAGAGCAAGAGTAGAAAGAAAAATCACTAACAATAGAATGGAATATAGTAAAGCAGAGAAAATGCAGGAGTAATAGTGATAAACCGAGTAGCCCTAGAAAGAAGGGGCGGCGGTGGGAATAGAAGCAAGATTAGAACCCAGAGATGTCCTCTCTATTATTGTTGCGGGTGGGAGTAATAGTATCTGCAATAGTGTCCCGGGGAGGAGCTACCGCCTGCCAAGGAATATGGAAGTCCGCCCTCAGGCTAATCACCCGCTTCCCCTATCGATATCCCACCTTCCGCTGCCAGGCTTGTTTTACGCGGCTGCCGCTCTAGAAGCTTCTCACGAGTCCCACACCTGTTTGTAGGGGGCCGTGTCTTTAAATAAAGCCCATGTAGTCCAGATTTTACGGTACGCTTCCAATCTGTCCTGTTTAGCATAACAAATTTCCTCCGTCACCTCCACGTGGTTGATCTGCCTAAACCAATCTTTGACTGTGGGTTACCCTCGCGATCTCCAAAGCCTTGGAATAGGAACCTAGCCGCATTCAACAAGTGGCGGCCCAGAGGGGCTCCGCCCGCAATCCCTTTTCCATCCTCCGACCATCCCAGCAGAACAGACTCCACCTTCCAATCCAAGGGCTCTCCTAGTATAGGTTCACATAAGCCTTTCACTGTGTCCCAAAACCCCCTCACCCCCGGGCAAGACCACCAGATATGCAGCAATGGGGCACCAGTTTGACCACATCTCCAGCATACATCAGGAACTGTAGGGAAAAAGGAGTGTAAGACCTTGGGAGTCCGATACCATCGTGTGATCAGTTTATAGTTCGTCTCTTGCATTGAGCTACTAATTATCCCTTTGTGCGCATTCTTATAGATATCTGTCCATTCATCTGCCGACAGGGATCGGCCAATGTCAGCCTCCCACTTCTCCCAGGGCTTAACCCCACCACTGTCTCTACACTGCAGAAGTCTATAAGCCCAGGACAATAGGTGGGTGTTCGGGCCCATACCTAGGCAAGCCCTGTCAAACTCGGTTAGTTCTCTCTTCAAACCCTCTTTTACTCCCTTGGAGTATACACCCATTTTGAGAGTGATGAGCTGATTAGTGGTTTGGCTTGCGGGTAAGTCTGTTTATTGCTGGAGTTGATCTGCATGTTTATTGTTTATGTTGCATTTGCAATTTGTTTTTCATTTCAGTTACGTGCCCCCATTTTGTAATCGGTCAAAGTTTATTGTGTTAGCCAATTGGTCTCCCTGCCTGCCCACCATCACTTTGACTGTGCTCATGCCCCTCTTTGAAAGTCCCCTTCTCCCTGTTGCAGTTACAAATGCTTAGTCCGAGCATCCTGACTTTTTGCTTGTTTGGCCCTACTTTTGTAAAACGTACTATTTGCTCTAGGCTGTTTTGATGTTGTGTTGCCAGTTAGAAATGTTATTTCCGTCTTTATTTGTCTTATAGGTGATTCTGGTTATTTGTTGCTGCCTTGAGTGAGAGGGTGGCAGCATATTTAAAGGAGACAAGCCCTGCTTCTGCTCCAGAGATTCCTGGGCATCTGTTTGCTGGCACCCAGATCTGTGTGGGATTTGTGGAGATGCACACAGCAGGGCATCCCAAGTAGGGATGTCTGGTCTGAGAGGAACAATATCCGGGAGAGTGATGTTCCTCTTTAACCTCCACATTTAGTAAACTTAGTGCCCTATATTGTGCAGTGGGGCATCCCTAAGCTGCCAGTGTAATGTACTATGAAGAGGAAATCTTTGCTCTCACCACTAAAGAGGTCATGAAATCTGCAGCCAGACCAGGGCCTTAAAGTGGACCATCACCCTCCGGTGATCGGCTCGGGAATCTATAAGATTCCAGGGCCGATCACCTCCCTCCCCGCGGGACATCCGAGATCGGGATGTCCCGCGGGGTGAAACCCCCCAAATCCCCTCACCTTGTCTTCTGCCGCCTCCCTCGCGCCCCTCTAGACGTGCGCGCGCCTGCGCCAAGAGTGACGCGCGGGAGGCGGCGGCGGAGGAGCCGCTTGTCCGCGGCTGTCAAACGGCTTGTCCGTCGGCGCTGGGAGCGGGGAGAGGTGAGTTTTTCGGGTGATCGGGGGGGGGGGAGTTTCACACAGCGGGGCACCCCGTTCGGGGGTGCCCCACCGAAGTGGACAAGACCCAGGATAGTCAAAATCCTAGGTGTTGGTCCACTTTAACAACACCCTTTGCCAACAAGCTGCCCCTGAACAAAGTCCTCTGGGTACCCTCAACCCAAAGCTTTTAGCTAGGTCTCAGAGGGTCTCTGCCAGACTGCCATGCTGTCTGGGACTGCAGAGACACCACATACATCATGGGAACCAGCAGCCTTCTTTGATTGCAAAAAGAGAAGCCTGTGATACAGGGCCAAGCTTCCGATAGGGTTTTAGAGACGCCTGGCTTTCAAGTTGCTGGTTATGAAGCTCAGAACCACTCCACTGTACTACTGTACAGACAGCCATCACCATGCAAGTGCAACCCCATAGACCTGTCACACATGGGGGCAGTGTAAAGGGGCTGGGGACACCATGCAGATGCACCTTAAATTGTGGCTATATTACTATATCTAGCCATCATTAGAGCAGCACCCACAGACTATAGATACCCCAGCCCTCCTGCACCCCCTGTGTCTAAATTGGCTCGTTATAAGGCTGTATAATGTAGTATAGTGCCACCATGCTGCCAACCCTCCAAAATGCTGTGCTTACACAGCAAGCAATCACTACACACAAATCTATTAAGGAGACTTAAATGCTGCTACCAACGTTCTAATGAGCACCTTAATCAGCCTGATGTGCAGATTTGGGGCATGCATCATCCTGCAGAGGAAGCAAAGAAGACAACTTCATTCTGAAAAGAACAGCTGGTGTGCTCTGGCCATAGTGGCCGGATGAATAAATGCTGCTGAAAAGAGGACGTTGGAGGAGGAAGTAGCCGGCCCATGTAAGTGGCGAGGGGACGTCGCCTTACACCTTTACCAAAATAATGCAGCACTGGTCCGACCCCAAACAGTGAAGTGGCCCCTGGTGTGGAGGTTGTACAGCAAGAACTTCCCAGGTAAGTGGATGAACAACAGAGAATATAAGCTATTAGGGTAATGAGTTACATGTTTTACAAAATTATATTTTGTAAATTGGACCCACCCAGAGACAAGGGGATATGACCAGTGGTGCCAAGGAGACAGGGTGTGGGTGTAAGGAGGTGTCAACTTCCTCTTCCTCCTCCTCTGAAGTATCACCACCACCATCCATGGAGGCCGCTGAAGAAGAGTGTGTGTTGGGCTTGGAGTCGGCCACAGCCCAATACGCAGAAAAACCCTAGGTTGTGCTTCATGTAAAGTCTAATAAAAATGTTTGCTAAGTGCTGGTGTGTTGTGCTTCTCTGCCCCTACAGAATCATCAGTGGGTGAGTATGCGGCATTGGGGCCACCCGAGACGGAAGTGACACAAGACTCAGATGGGTGTGAAGCCTGTGAATCAGAACAATACCCAAGCAATACACAAACAGCACATGCCTATAATACTAACTCAGGCTCTTTCCCGCTACAGACCCTGAAGAAGGGATGGCGCTGCCTATGAGGGTGACACACATGTCGACAAACAGGTGGTAATGTATTATTTCTTTTTTCAATTGGCAGGTGCCATGTTGGTCCTAGCAAAAATGTTATAATACATTTTTTTTAAAGCACCTTTAAATAGCTGGGAAAAACAAAAAAAGTTGTACGTTGGAAAGCCACCGAAGGACACGGCACACAAATGGGCCCAGCAATGGGCTCCACAGCAAGTTATGTCCAAAAACAGGTAAAAACGCGGCCTCACTTCGGCTGCCAATACTGTAAATGCTTGGCTAAACCATTTGCGTACGCAAAGCAAATACGGCTGCTTATGCATGAACAAACTTTTCTCGGAATGCGGCTGTGAATGATACAAGCATTCACAATTTCCCGGTTTCAGAGATCAGTTCCTGAAAAAAACTAACATTCCAAAGCATGCTCTGAATCAGCCCCATTGTGAGCTCTTACTCCATCTTTTGTCTTCTGTTACACCCTAATAGATAGTAAGCTCTTTCTCCTTCTGTATCCTCTCTTATAGCCTAATAGATTGTAAGCTCTTCTCCCTTCTGTATCCTCCCTTATAACCTAATAGATTGTAAGCTCTTCTCCCTTCTGTATCCTCCCTTATACCCTAATAGATTGTAAGCTCTTTCTCCTTCTGTATCCACTCTTATAGCCCAATAGATTGTAACTTTTTTACTGAGTAAAATCAATCAATCATATACAATATATACAAAGTTACAATAAATAAAAATAAATAATAACTAAACAAAAAGAAACAGGCCTAGCAATTTGGCATTACAATAACAATTCTATTTACAATCCTAAACACAACCTAACACTACACTATACACAATTCAGCAGGAGACCCCGTCACCTGTGCAAGTAGCCGTTCTTCAAAAATCTGTTATCAAAAATCTACAGTGTGATAAAAGACAGAAAAGCCCACCCAGAGGGAGGTCATGAGTACTAAGGAGGCCTGATGTTCCTCCACGCCTTCATCCAGGCCCCCTGTTCCCACCTGTCCCTCTCCAGCACCCGGATCTTGCCCACCTCATGCAGGATGTCATGCACCACCGGGACAGGGAGAACTTTCTTCCTAATGCAGAGCTGGCACCGTGCATTCCAGGTAAAATACCCTAATAGATTGTACTTCTGTATTCTCCCTCATACCCTAATAGATTGTAAGCTCTTTCCCCTTCTCTATCCTCCCTTATACCCAAATAGATTGTAAGCTCTTCTCCTTCTGTATCCTCCCTTATACCCTAATAGATTGTAAGCTCTTCTCCTTCTGTATCCTCCCTTATACCCTAATAGATTGTAAGCTCTTCTCCTTCTGTATCCTCCCTTATACCCTAATAGATTGTAAGCTCTTCTCCTTCTGTATCCTCTCTTATACCCTAATAGACTGTAAGGTCTTCTCATTCTGCATCCCCCCTTATACCCTAATAGATTGTAAGCTCTTCCCCTTCTGCATTCTCCTTCATACCCTAATAGACTGTTATCTGGTCTATAACCTCCCTTAGAGGATGTTACAGGGCGCTGTCCCTAATTAACATTCAAATAGTGGTCCCACATCCTGCCATGCCTATAAGAACAATAGACACCTAATCACACCTAGCCGCCAGGAAGCTGCCTCAAACTGCTGGGGTGTTTTGCCTTGAAAAGTCCAGACGGCCAATATACATTGGACACCTGAGCATTGGCTGTTGTTTCTGGGAAGTATTGTAACTCTTGTAATATGTCACTCATGCCGATATTAATGAGAGATTCTCATTCAGAACTATTAGACCTTTCATTTGATATCAAACATGGCGTACATATATTGTCCAGGGCCTGACAATCCACATAGTATTGGACCCTGGATGATATACATTTGGTGTTTAGGCTCATTTAAATAAGACATTTATGGGGATCATGAATTTATTGGTTACAAGTTGATAGCATGCATATTGTGAGAGTTGTAGCCTTTATGAAATATACATCTAATTCGTAAGAGTCCTGATGGGGGGGGGGGGGGGCGACCTTGGCAGACACTCCCACGAGGCAGGGAATGCTGGCCACTCCCTCTATTGTTCAATGTTCATATATTAGTAAGCTTTGTGCTGGGAGCCCGGGAGTCGATGAATGGCGGGGGGATGAATGGATGGACCATGAAGAAAACATAAGTATCTCTGTGTATCTGTCTCTGCTTTGTCTCTCTCTATATATCCATTATAACATATATTGTAAATCCATTATAACATATATTGTACCGTAACTTACTGTAACTTTATAATATAAGGACTGCCTGTAATATAAGGTTATCTGGGGGACTCTAGGAACATATTGGGTTAGTAAGGTTAATTACTGTGCTGCTAATTAAACCCGTTTTATAAATACATCTTACTTTGTGTGTAGTGGATAATTTCTCACACAATAGTTTGTAGGTGCAACGTATTTATCAAGGCATAACCTATTTCCCTCTTAGGACAGTTCACTGGTTGTGTGGGGAGAGCCTTAGCGGCCATTGTTTGTATCAGATTGGTGGCCGCTGGGCTGATATGATTGTTAGTATTTGCGATATGTATTATATTGACCTCTAATAGAGATATTGGAGGTTAATGGGAAATGAGGAAAACTTCCTTTTTGTCAGGTTTTTGGTGTTCTGCCTTACTGTTTTCCTCCAGACCTGTAATTTACTTATCAGCATGCTATTTCTTGATAAAGTAGGAGTGGTTATCCTGCCCTTAGTATACTTTCTGACTACAAATCCCAGAATATTTCTTCTATAACAGGTGAGCTCATTAGCAGCTTTGGCTAAACAAAGCAGCAGCAATCACACTGCCAATAACCCTTTAACCCTAAAGCTAACCCTTTAGTTCCCCTCTATCTGAAGAGGTTGAATTAATTCGTAATTCGTAAACGTGTTGTTTGCTTCTGCCAATCAGATGATTAGCAAGCCAGAGTAAGGAAGTAATTGATCTGTACATCATAACACCACTTTGATGTACATTGCTAAGGTAAACACATTCGGCCTGGTTAAAAGCCTCTCTCACACGCATTTCCACATGCGTGAATGATGTTAAAGTCCTGTATTTGGGCTTGTTTATGCGTTGGGGGATTCTTGGCCATCCAACAGTACAAGGGGAGGGGAGAGCTGGCCTATGCACACACTGGTGTAAACATGCATTTGTTGTTTGCACTGCTAGTTTTTAAAGGGGCAGCTGGCTGCATGTGGACCTCAAGGCAAACTTATCTGGGAAGGACAGAAACTAAAGTCCGATATGATTTCAAGGCCGACACCCATGAAAAGAGGAGGTGGCAGCCCATCTGAGCAGCCAGGGGATGTCACCTTACACCCACTCACAAAATATGCAGCACTGGTTGGACCTCAAACGACGAAAGTGGCCTGGGGTGTGGCGTTTTTATAGCCAGAACTTTACAGGTGAATTGATGTACTAGAGAGGAGGTAAGCTCGCAGGCGGAACTTGTAAAGTGACTTTTAAATATGTAGCAGGGGAGTTCTGGCTGTGCATCATGCCCACCTGGAGGCGAGGGTCCAACCAGTGGCACAAAGAAGATGTGGAGTGGGTATAAGGTGATGGCCCCAAACCCTGTATGTCCTTGTAATGTAAGTTTTTCAAAATCTGATTGCGTGTAAAATCCCCATTTCTTCCAGTTACAATGGTACCACATATATATTGGTAGATACCCTTTCCTGCCCAGGAGACTCCCTCAAACTGAAACAGCGCTTTAGGAGATTTTCAGATAAAATACAACTGCTATGCACACCTTGCAGTGTTTCAAGAAAAACAACCCTTTACCTATATAATGAAATACCACTCACAAACTATAAATTCACTGGAAGTACACACTTCAAGCTCTCTAGGCATACCAGGCTTGTTGACTTGGGTGTAGTTTTCTAGAAGTAATCCCTCAATGAATTCTTTGGGTGCACAGAGTTTCCCTTAAAAAATAAGACTCAAAGGCACATTTTTCTAAGTAAACTATATGCTAACAAGAGAAAAAAAGTTCAATCTGAAAAAGCAAGTTCCCCCCGAACAGAACAATACCCAACATGCATAGATACAGTCAAGGGAATAGTTGCACCCCAAAGTTAAAGCATGCGTGTAACGGTAACTTTACATATTTTTTCAACCAAAACAACTGTGTACATTTGGAATCCCCCACACCAACCATATATTCCCTGAAAGTACACATATTACGCTTTCTAGGCATACCCAGCTTGTTGTAGTGGGCTGTTGTGGCCTCATCTTTCTGGAAATAATCCCTCAAAGAATTCTGAGGTTGCACAGGATTTTCCTAAAACAATTTATAAAAAAGCAGAATAAAAAACACGTTCTCCTAAAATACTAATATGCAAACAAGAAAAAACAAGCTAAAGCACAAGCCTCTCTAAACAGAATTATACAGGTAATTTTAACCCTTTTAACTGCCAGCCTACTTGAAATTTTGTCACCCTCTGTTGACAGGTAATTTTTTCACCATTTTGTTCAACTGTGATTTTTGCAGGAGTTTCCCAGAAAAATTATATATTTTTTGGGGTTACATTTTTGAATAAAAAAATATTTTTTAGAAAGTTGTCTCCTTTATTTTAAATAAAATATTTATTTTATTAAAGAAAACTATATTGCATGTGAAAGACTCATTTCTCCCGATTACAGCAGTACCACATATGTATCGGTAGCCCCCCATTCCTGTGCAGGAGACTCCCAAACCAAAAAGAGCACTTTATAACATTTAAAAATAAAATACAACTACTATCTACACTATAGAGCATTAAAACAAATAAATATTGGCATGGGGTCCCCCTTCCCAGGGGAGGGCCCCATTTTTGGGGGGAATATTATAGGTTAAAAACCCTTAAATATACCCCAAAAATGATGTGGAGTCCCCCCACCCAGCATTACCAGCCAGGGACCAGCTGTGCAGGGCTTGTAGAACAGGGCACAAGGGCCAGCCTTGGTGGCCCCTCGCCCCCCTGCCAGCTACAAGCCTGCAAAGCCTAAATGGTCCTGGGCTCTTCTGCCCCCCGGGCTTTGGGGAGGCAAGAATTTGGGGGGGCGGGGCTAAATGGCAAGTCACGCACTAGCCGCAGGTGACTTGCAAGCCCCCAGCCTTGTGAACTGGTATAGGGGTCTTATGGATCCCTTACCAATTCACAAACGGTCAACAGTAAAAAAAAAAGGGCACAGAACAATGTTCAGGTTAATAGGTTGGATTTGGGGGGGCATCTTTAGCCACACAGTAAAAATGATATTTGTTATTTTTTTTCTTTACTCACCTGATCTTCCGCTATCCCCTGGTGATCGTGTCCTACGGAACTCCGAAGACAGCTGCCAGGTGGAGAGGGGGGCTGGGGAGGCAAGGGATTACAGCCCCTCCAACCCTCTCACCTCCAATCACCTGGTACTACTGAGTGTCTTGGGTTGGGTGTGGGATAACCTCGCTAATGACATCATAGATTATGTCATCTGTCCTTCCTACAAAGGGTGGGGCTAGTGGCCATGTGATGGCGAAAATATGAGAGGGCCTATTTCGGCCTTCTCCTCACCACAGAAGAGCCCCGGTGCGGAGAAAAGCCGGCAGGAGGTGAGTGAATGTAATTTTATTTCTACATTTAGCAGCGGTGGCCGCCAAAGCAGGGGGGGCTATTATGGGCCCTCTCCTGAAGAAAGAAGGATCATATTCCCCCCGGGTGAAGGGAAGACCGGGCCGGACTCAGGTGAGGAGTTATACTTTTTTTGTTATAGGTGACTCATGTAGCTGGCAAAAAATAAACATATCATTTTGCAAAATTGCAAGCGAGGCTGCCTGGTGTACTTTAATAATGCTAAGCAGGGGGTAGCAGCTCCAACAGGGGTGGGTAATGGTGTGTAGTAAGAGAAGGTTGCATAAGGATGTCTAACAAATAAGGTGAGTAACACTGGGTAGAAGCAGATGACATGGGAGGCCAATGAATGTAAAAACTGGGAGAAGGTGTCTTGAATGACATGCACACTACGTGGGATTCCACACAGCAAAACAAGGGAGAAGGTAAGTGTCTTGAATGACATGCACACTACATGGGATGCCACACAGGAAAACAAGGGATAAGGTAAGTGTCTTGAATGACATGCACACTACATGGGATGACACATAGGAAAACAAGGGAGAATGTAAGTGTCTTGAATGACATGCCCACTACATGGGATACCATGTAGGAAAACAAGGGAGAAGGTAAGTGTCTTGAATGACATGCCCACTACATGGGATGCCACACAGATAAACAAGGGAGAAGGTTAGTGTCTTTATTGACATGCACACTACATGGGATGCAACACAGGTCAGGGACACCTGGAAGACACCAGGAGAAAAAAATGGTTTAATGTGTATAGCGGATGGCCAGCAAGGGACAAGCAACACTGTATGCAAAGCAATTCCATCAGTGTACACATGTCCGAACGTGGCTGTGAACAATACGAGCGTTTGCAAAATCCCGTATCCAAGTACGATTCCGTATAAAATCGAGCATTCATGCTGAGGCTTTGAAGCTGCAAAAAAATAGAAAATTAACAGCCATATTGGCACACAAAAATAGAAACTTTTAACTTTTTAAAATGCCAATGAAAGAAGAATTACCCTTTAAATCCTAAAAGATTGTATTGCTACTAGACGTGTCTTGCTTTTCCTGCTTTAAACACAGACGAACCTGATGTATAAAAAGATTGGGATTAAGTGAGTCTTGATAAGGTTAACCCTATCCCTGAGAGACACTTTCCAACTCTTTCAGACTTCAACCTAGGCATTCCCCTCGATTCAAAGAGCCAAAGTTAATTGATTTCGTATCGAGAATCGTAAGTTTGGGTGGGTGTTTGTCATTTTTTCTTGTTTTTTTGCCCATTTCGTATTCGCACGATCGTTCGCGCATAGACGTATATGAACATACGCATTTCGTACGAGAATCGTAAAATTTGCGTTAGTTCGTGTGTTTTTCCCGTCCAAATCGTATTATTTGCGTCCGATCCTATTTTTTACGTCCTTCACATGGGCTTGCGACCAATTCAGAGAGGTGATTGCTAATTGTTTGGAAGCCCATTAAAGAGCTGCTTTACGAAATGTTTGCCGGCAGCTATTTGGCCTCGGGAGTAGGATGGAGCGGAGCGAGTTTGTGGCACATCAAGGGCTTATGCTTTTTGGCATTGAGTTGATCGAGATGTCTGAGAGCAGATTGCCCCTGCGTCGTCGCATGAACATCGATAGCATGAATGATGTTGAGCTGTTCGAGCTGACCAGGCTTAATCGCGCTTCCCTCCATAAATTATATAGTGAGCTGCGGCCATGGTTAGCCCGCACCACAAGGAAGGGGCATGCAATTTCAGGTATGACCAAGATGCTTGGCTGCCTGCAATTTTTGGCGAACGGCTCGTTCCAGAGGCTGGGTGCCCTCTCCGTGGGGATGTCACAGCCTACGCTGAGCCGCGCACTCTCTAAATTTTTGGAAGGCATGGCTGCCATAACTCCAAAATATATTTATTTTCCGGATGATATGGCAGCCAGAAACGCCATTAAGCTTGGGTTTTATAATGTGGCCGACATGCCCAACGTTATTGGTGCTATTGACTGCACACATGTGGCACTCGTACCTAGGGCAGCCGACGAGTATATATATAGGTATTGAGATTGGTTATTATGTTGGCCAACGTGTCATGTAACCTGTTTTCCTTTGCGGCAGCATATTTGTTTATCCCTCATTTGTGTAGCTGCTTTATCTAGGCTTTTCATTAGTATTTCCCAATAGAGTGCAGACATGTTTTGTTGTTAATTTTTTATTTTGGGTCAAATATCAATTACCCTTTTTGTATGTTTTTGCCTTAAGGAATCGTAAAATGGGACACTGCCTTAATGTCCAGGCCGTGGTTGGTCCGGACATGCGGTTTATGAGTGTCCTTGCCGGCTACCCAGGATCGTCCCACGACTCCTATATCCTCAGGCGATCTGGGTTGTTTCGGAGATTTGAGGCAGGCGAATTTTCGGGGGCATGGCTGCTTGGTAAGTGTGTCCTATTTGTGTGTTATTAAATGTTGCATTAATCTTGTATTTGTTGATATGTTAGTATTTGAATTCTTTACATAAGCCTCAAACTGCCTTTTTCTTGGGTCATATATTATGAATTTCCCAAAAAAATGCTTGCCTCGCTTTGTCCTTCAGAATGTTTTCCCTTTAGTTAGGATGTCTGTAAGTTCCTTGTCCCTAAATATATTGGTTTTGAGTTTATACCCAAGGATCTTTGAGCTTTGGCTCCTTTTGTACTATTGGTCTTTAAATGTCAAAGTGGACTTAAACTGCATACATTGTAGTTTCCAGATAAATGTGGATAGCCCCTCAGCAGCATCCTAATTGTAACATGTCTGAAAACTAAAAATATATTTAAATTCCAAATACCCTTGGGCGTGCAGATGTTTGTTAATTAATTGGTATATTGAAGTGCCATTTTTAATTAGGTAATACATTAGTGGAAAGATTTATTTGGCTAATGTGCCCTGTTTTTTTTTTTGGCCACTTTACCTTACATCATTCTGATATCTGTTAAATTTTTTGTGTTTGTTGTGTTGCCTTTTTAATTTTGATTACATTTAATTCTCTGTTTAAGGTGATTCCGGGTACCCACTTCTACCCTGGCTCATGACGCCTGTGCTGCGGCCCCAGGATGCCTCTCAGGAAGCGTACAACCGTGCGCATCGCAAGACCCGGGCTGTTGTGGAGAGGGCCTTTGGGCTGCTGAAGACACGTTTTCGTTGCCTTGACCATACTGGGGGCGCCCTGCAATATGATCCCAAGAAAGTGATCGACATTATCATGGCATGTGCTGTTTTGCACAATTTTGCCATCCTGGAACGTGTCCCACGTTATGTGGACAGCCTGCCCTCTTCAGCCGTAGAGGATGAAGTCGAGAATTTTGTGGGGCCACCCAGTGAGTCTGGCCAATCTGTTAGAGCCAACTTGATCTTGCAGCATTTTACTTAATTTTTTTCCCTGTCTCAACATTCTGTGTGTCTGTGTTATCCTTTTTGTTAAATATGTTGTTTTGCCGTAATGTGGCATTACCTCAAAGTAAAACATTTTGACCTCAATTGTTGCCTAATGTATTTCATGTAGTTTCCTTAGCTTTAGATTTGCATTGTTACACCTCTTCCAACAAAAATTATCTGGTTTAGCCCAAGCTGTTTAAAATGTGTTCCCACTAAAAACGCCACAAGTATTGTAAGTGAGTTTTTTTTTTTACTTAGAAAAGGAAAAATTATAGTGCTTAACAGAAAACATTCCACATACATCTGTGGTTACAAATGGATAACATTACAAAAAAAACATCGAGCACATCTACACCTGGAAGTGAGTGGCACAACCAAACAAGGACACCCAGTCCAAAGGCCAGCCTAGTCCAGTCATTAATATTGCCTGTGCCCAGGGATATTTGGGCATGGCCATAATGTCACACAAACATGTCTGCAAACAGGAGGAGCACCAACCAAATCCATATTTAAAGCCATAAGTGGCCAGATACCCTCCACATAGACCTATGGCATTGGCTAGTGGCCTTAAGCATTACTCTAAGGAGCTATATGGGAGCAAATACAAAACACAACCTGCATGAGCAACACAAAATGGATTGTTTGAAACCTCAAAGGACAAGTAAATACAGTGGGGGTTAAGAGAAAAGATGTCCCACACACCCATGGCTTAATAGGGTGGCTGCCCATAATACCCAGGTGGAGGTCCAGGTGGAGGTCCATGTGAATGGGACCTAGCCTGGGCCATGGCAGCATTGTGAATTTGAAACTGCTCCACAATGTTTCTCTGCATATTGGTCATCTCAGCCATGGCTGACTGGATGCCATTACTTGCATTGACCACGTTGCTGTTGAGGGTACGCAACTCCGCGAGGATGCCCTGTAGACTGGTATGGATGTTGACCATGTCGGCATGCCTTTGCTCACGCTCTGTAACGAGCTGTGCCTCATAAGAGTCCCTTTGTTGGGTCCATAATTGAAGCAGGGCACTCTGCCTCCCCTGGGAAATTGTGGGGCGGCGTAATGGAGTCCGCCGCACAATTACCCTGGCTCTTGGGCGTGCCCTGCCGCGTGGTGTCGTCCCCTCAACAGCAACAGGCCTGCTTTGCAAATCCTCAGCAGCAGAGTGAACACTGGGGACTGTAGTGTCAGTCTCCCCATGTGCATGCACAATGGATGGAGATTCACTCTGCTGCTGAGGATTGGCCAGAGAAACATTATGGAGCAGTTCCAAATTGGGACCCAGGGGGAGGTCATCCGACGTGCCCTGCATGGAGACATCATCATCTTCCTCCATGTCCTGGATCTCTTCCATGAGTGTGCGGGTCTGTAGGGACATATAAAAAAAAAAGTGTAAGTTGGCGTCCAAATTTGGGATTCCAACAGTTTAACACATTCTTAAGCACTTGGTAGTATTTATGGTACTAAATTAACTTACCGGAAATCTCTGATCTGGGCTCCTATGCTGTACGGACCTGGTAGGCATAACCAAACTGGGGGGTGAGTTTACCCTTGCTGAGGGATCATGCTGGGCTGAAGAAGAGAAAAACAAACCACGTAAACACACACATAACCATTTTTGGGATAGGTAATCAAATAAAGCTCTATTTGTAATATTAATCAACTCTAGAGCAATGGGGACATTTGTTCAAAGACACGCAAGTTTAGATAGGTGCAATGGCTCGCGAAAACTGCTAACTGACCTCAGTTCTAAGTCAGGAAGTGTACCCAGTCAGCATACAACTTTCAACGCACATTTATGGATTTAGACTACCATTCGCTAGGTCCGGGGTACTCAAACAATTGTTGGAAAGGTCCATTTAAAGGTATGTGGTGAGAGGTGAATGTCTGGCCATGGGGCTGACGCAGGGGGTGTCTAGTTAGAAATAAACACACTGGTGGAGGGGCTGGAGATTTCCAAGTGCAAACTAATAAAGGCTGCTTGCCCTTGCTGGGCTGGATGGGGCAGAGCTGAGGGGACAGGGATTGGATGGCTAAAGGGGGGAGTTAACGTATTGATGGTGATGGGATGGATGGAGCAAATCTGTTACAAATGTATGGGGCTTATGTGGGGGGGGGGCATGGGGGGACTGTGGCAGATGGGGCAGAGCAGGGGCAGCGGGACACGATTGTGCCAAGAGAAAGTTTTACCAAGTTACTGTGTACCTTGCAATGCCACTTCCTGTGCAGTACTTCATATTGCAATGCTATGTTTCAGGGAGCCATGACATTGGGCAGGAGAACAACCACTACATCGCCGATCAAGGGGGCAGCTCTGAGCACGTCAACACAGAAGTAACTGAGTGCAGGGCTGTCTGGGCAGGGGTCCTGGAATCTGGTGCCAAGGTCCGCATTGGGACCCCGGGCCGCCAGTTGAGTCTCGCTGCTCTAGGTCAGATATGTTTGGGGGTGGCTAATTACATTGTTAACTCAAACACAACTCACACAACAAAAAGGCAACCCATACATAATGATGTGTGTTTTGTGATTGATTCCAAATATATCACTTTTCTGGAGAAACTTCATGACTTTACCAATCCAATTGGAAATTTGATCTTTGCCATAATGGATGTGGGCCTAAATGTGTGATTCCCAGGGACCAAAAGAGGACACAAACAGGCACAGTAGTGCGAGGCCAAGCAAGGCAAACCATAGGGGCATCCCGTTATCTTGTTACTAGTGAACTGTAGATTATTTAGCAAACAGGCAAACATGCAGATTTAAGAGTACTCACCGTGGGTACGGGTCGGTGAGTCTGTGTCCCTTAGACCAGCATGTCCACCGACCGCGACCGGATGGAGAAGTCCCAGCACAATCTCCTCAGCAGGGGTAAACTCCAATTTAGAAGGAAAGCCACCTCCAGTTTTCAGGCTGAAAAGAGAAAATCGTTTGGTACTCAGAAAAGGTGCATACAGTACATCCTAAACATTATATTTGGAGAAAACATTTATTTACCTGTAATTATGCCTTTTAATTTCTTTTTGCCGTACAGCATACTTCAGATCAGAGATTTTCTTCTGAATTTGGGACACATCTTTCCTCTCTTCCCCCGCTGCATTTACTTGTCGTAGGATGGTTTCAAACAATTCCATCTTGCGCTGCTTTGTGGTGTGTTTTGATTTGCTCCCATAGAGCTCGTCATAGTATAATGTAAGGCCACTAGCCAATGCCATATTTTGGTCATGGGAGAATCTCCCACTCAACTGGCCGCGGCGCAATGTGCGGCCAGATGGTTGGCTTGGCTGCTCCTCCATGTGTGCAGACACATGTGGTGACATTATGGCCTGGGGCTGGGTAGGGGAATGGCCGGATTGGTGGCTTCCCAATGACTGGACTGGACTGGCCAAGGGACTGGGTGTTCTGGCGTGGCTGGCCACCGAACTTCCAGGTGTAGATGTGGTCATGGTTGCAATTCTGGGCCCTCTTGGGGGGCTATGTTCCCGGCTGGTGCCAGGTCGGGGGCTCTGTTCCCGGCTGGTGCCAGGTCGGGAGCTTCTGGCCCTGGATGGGGTTCGGCGGGCCCTGTAGGGGCTTCTGGCCCTGGATGGGGTTCGGCGGCCTCTGGCTGGGCTTCTGGCCCTGGATGGGGTTCGGCGGGCCCTGGATGGGCTTCTGGCCCTGGATGGGGTTCGGGCCCTGCTGCGGGGCCTGGGTTGCCGAACTGCCCTACTTGAAGCCATGGCCGGTGTGGGCTCCCTTGTGCGGCCTCTTCTGGGGGCAGAGGTGGTGGGTGCTGCAGTTGGCTGCTTTTTGGCTGCAGGGGCACGTGGCTTGGGGCCCCTTTTTTGGGTTCCTGAGGGTCCAGGGTCCCTTGGTGGGGCCGAGGTGGTAGTCTTGCCTCTCAGCTTTCTCCTACCTTGCTGGGACCTTGTTGTTGGGCCCTCCGCGGTCTTGCTTTGCTGGGGTCGCTTGCTCATAGGCTTTTTAGGTGTCATCTTACACAAATGCTCAAAGAGAATGACCTTTGGGTGCAGGGACCTTTAAATAATGAGCCCAGCGTGTGACGCCTATGCGCACGACTACGCGCTCGTACGAACGTACGTTCGAGCGGAACCAGGAAACCGCTGGGGTTTCACTTATCTGCTGCCTTGAAGAAGCATAAAGATGGCGCCCACTATCTTCACCCGTCAACAGGAAGAGATCCTCATGCTGGTAAGTGGCTGCCTGTGCATTTTAATCTAATAGTCAATGATGGCCTAAATGTAAATGATGCGTTTGGGGTCTCTTAATGTTTAATCACTGGCTCCTCACACTTCATCCTCAAGGGCCGAGCCTGGCCACGTTTTCACCTGTCTATGCTGATGTCCTAATTCGGCCAATTGCTCCGGCTTAGCAACAGTTAATTAACCTGTGGAGTAGCGGGGCTAGCTGGCAAACCTGGCCTGTCTCGGACCTTGATGCGGATGTTTGAGGAACACTGTTTTCCTAAGCCATAAAAACACAACGGGAAGCCACACACGTGGTCCAAAAGCCTAAGCATTAGCCTACATCTTGGATGTTTAAACCATCCTAACATGCCATAGATGCAGGTGGCCTGATTCTTGATGTTGGCTATTATCTGTATGTACATGGTGTGTGATACATATAACATAAGACCAGACTCTCATTCACAGTCAACGTCCTCTTTAAGGCACTCCCCAAAAATGGCTGCCACTCGAAATGTGTGTGTTAATGACATGAAATTCTCAACTTGTGATGCAACACATATGTGTGTGTGTGTAAAAGTAAAATCGCTGTGTCCATTATGTTTTTCAGATCATGCTTCAGCGCCGGTATGACTTCGCGCCCAATGTGTGCGAGAAAAGGGACATCGCCCGGGAGATCATCGCGGAGATACACCGTGTGACTAGCACCACCTTCACTCACACCCAGATAATGCAGCATTGGTCGGACCTGAAACGTCTGCACATGCCCCGGGTGCGGAGGTTTTTTGGAATCCATTTCCCAAGTAAGTACAAAGCAATTGCATGGTATATGTTCCAAATGTATAAGTTATGCCTTTATTTATAATGACTTTTCTTTGGTAGTGTTGGAAATGGATTTCAGAATTCGCCGCACCCGGAGGCGTACAGGCCGACCAGTGCTGCATGAGTCTGCATCTGTGAGTGAAGGTGGTGGATCTCCCGGGCGACGGACCTACCCCTCCTCTGTGGCCTCCTCAGACCAGCCCCTGGACCTTACCACAGAGGAGGGGCCAAACCGCGTGGGCGTGGAGTCATACCTGGCCAGGCATGGGGAAGGCTCTGGTATGTCACTCTTCATGTATAGGCACAAAGATATACATGGCAGGCCAAAAACTAAGTTATCCTTTATTATGTATTTGTAGAAGCTTCTGGTGCGGGTGAAATAGTGGAGGAGGAGGCAGCAGAGATGCTGGAAGTCGATCCTGGCGAAGGTGAGTGATGTCAGCCAGACTGGGAGCCAGATATGTTGGGAATAGTGACTCTCTACAAGTACTAACCAAATGTCACATGTTTCTCCAGGGACTTCTTCACAGCAGAGCCAGGACCAAGGGCAGCCTGTTGGCCCCAACCAGCCATCTGTCGGCCACCAACTCCGTAAGTCTCCATGCCATTATTCATATTAATGTTTGGTTAGCTAATAACACACACATAACTAAAGGCGTAGCCAATGTGTAGTTCACACTTTCATGTGGGCACTTCGTTAGCTTAAAGAGGACCCTAACTTGTATTAAGAACCAAAGAATTAGCCATCACACTGTACCTACAGATTAGAAACATGGAAAAACACCCTTCACCCATCTAATGCATGTTATTAGACTGAACCAAACCAATATTGGGGAATATGGAATGCACAATATTTACAGGCAGCATGGGATACAGATTGAAAAAAGGAAGGTGCTGCCATGCATTGTGTGAGTGATGACCTTTCCCTCAACCCAGCTATGCTCGGGATTCCCAACGCACCACTGTAACCTACTCCCCTGTACTTTATACAACTCTCCACTCCTCATTAAGTGTTATGCTTCAGAGTCCAGATGGCGGCGCTGTAATCCCAAAAAAACCCAAATTAACTTTGAGCTGGTGCAGAATCATTTGTGAATAGTTATTGGTTTTCATTAAATAATGTGGAAGGTCCGGTTTAAGGAGTTTAAACACTTACCTGTGGGAAATGCATTAACTGTATCCCTTGGAAGAATGACATATGTCATGCATTTACATGTATTTGATTAACCCTAAATCTATTTCCAGCATACAAACCGGTCTGGGACTCCTATTTATGTTTCTTTCTCTATTGGTTACAGGGATGATCCCCCAAACATTGGCAGGCAAAAAAAAAAGAATGAAGGAGTTGGTGGCCGAGCTGCTGGCCATACAGGCGACGTTGGGGCCAACAGATGAAGAAGAGGATGATGAATAGTGCCCTTGGTCCTGGCTCCTTTGTTTAACTTGTTTTTAAAGTTTTTACAATTTAAAAAAGGGTTTTATGGTTTGTTAAAAAAACCAAAAAATATGTTTTTAAAAAAAACACAAAAAAAAAAAAAAATATGTGTTTTACTGTTAAAAAAAAAAAAAAAAATTTATATGTGTTTTACCGAGACAAAAAAAAAAAAAATAAGTTTTAAAAAAAACAACCAAAAAAAAAAAAGATGTTTTGAAAATTAGTAAAAACAAAACAAAGCAAATAATTTAAATAAATTAGATTTTAAGCCTTCCTAAATGTGTCTTTTCTAATATGCACACACCCAAAAAATTACACAAACCAGAAACAACACGCTTAGAAACATATAGACATATGTACATTATGTGATTTTCTTACGTTTTAGGGACCGATAAATGAAGTTGGATGCAAGCGCTAAGAGGTTTAGGTAAGTTTGAGGGACCGAGAAATGAAGTTGGATGCAGCCGCTAAGGGGTTTAGGTAAGTTTGAGGGACCGATAAATGAAGTTGGATGCAGCCGCTAAGGGGTTTAGGTAAGTTTGAGGGACCGAGAAATGAAGTTGGATGCAAGCGCTAAGGGGTTTAGGTAAGTTTGAGGGACCGAGAAATGAAGTTGGATGCAAGCGCTAAGGGGTTTAGGTAAGTTTGAGGGACCGAGAAATGAAGTTGGATGCAAGCGCTAAGGGGTTTAGGTAAGTTTGAGGGACCGATAAATGAAGTTGGATGCAGCCGCTAAGGGGTTTAGGTAAGTTTGAGGGACCGATAAATGAAGTTGGATGCAGCCGCTAAGGGGTTTAGGTAAGTTTGAGGGACCGAGAAATGAAGTTGGATGCAGCCGCTAAGGGGTTTAGGTAAGTTTGAGGGACCGAGAAATGAAGTTGGATGCAGCCGCTAAGGGGTTTAGGTAAGTTTGAGGGACCGATAAATGAAGTTGGATGCAGCCGCTAAGGGGTTTAGGTAAGTTTGGGGGACCGAGAAATGAAGTTGGATGCAAGCGCTAAGGGGTTTAGGTAAGTTTGAGGGACCGAGAAATGAAGTTGGATGCAAGCGCTAAGGGGTTTAGGTAAGTTTGAGGGACCGATAAATGAAGTTGGATGCAGCCGCTAAGGGGTTTAGGTAAGTTTGAGGGACCGATAAATGAAGTTGGATGCAGCCGCTAAGGGGTTTAGGTAAGTTTGAGGGACCGATAAATGAAGTTGGATGCAAGCGCTAAGAGGTTTAGGTAAGTTTGAGGGACCGATAAATGAAGTTGGATGCAGCCGCTAAGGGGTTTAGGTAAGTTTGAGGGACCGATAAATGAAGTTGGATGCAGCCGCTAAGGGGTTTAGGTAAGTTTGAGGGACCGATAAATGAAGTTGGATGCAGCCGCTAAGGGGTTTAGGTAAGTTTGAGGGACCGATAAATGAAGTTGGATGCAGCCGCTAAGGGGTTTAGGTAAGTTTGAGGGACCGAGAAATGAAGTTGGATGCAGCCGCTAAGGGGTTTAGGTAAGTTTGAGGGACCGATAAATGAAGTTGGATGCAGCCGCTAAGGGGTTTAGGTAAGTTTGAGGGACCGATAAATGAAGTTGGATGCAAGCGCTAAGAGGTTTAGGTAAGTTTCTGGTTGAGGGTGCGCATGCGCAAGATCTTATAAACATACGAACGCACGAATCTAAGAGGCCAAAAACCAATGAAAGCCAGAGGCAAACGCAAGTAATTGGAAGAGGTTGACGATGGAAGCAGCCGAAAAAACAGGCTGCCGCCGCAACAGGTGAGCACATGAACGTGATTTTTACGATTGGCAACTGACTGAGGCAAGTTCGGGAGATATCATACGAACGGACGTATATTTTAGGATAGAAACGTATTTGCTTATTGAATCACTCGCAAGTTCATACGAACGCACGAGCGGACGTGAAAAATAGGATGATCGTGAGCCAAATCCAAGCTGTTACATGTTTCTTTGAATCAACCCAATTGGCTACTTCCAGTTTGCAATCACAGTGTTTTTTTGGCCATAATCACCTGGGCCAAAAATAATGCCAAGAATCCTACTTTCCTGCTTGGGCAATAGGAAGCTGTCCTGAAGTTCAAAGCTCTCACCCTTCCTACTCATCCAGAAAACTTCATTATTCATTCACTTTGAAGCCTGATGCTTTAGTATACTGCATTATTAATTAAGAAAGAGACAATCACAGTCACTTCATGAGCATAGGCAATGACCGTCAAAGGAAGCTCACCATACACACCTAGAGGAACCCCTCAAAACATGTTTTCGATTAAGAGATGAGTCGCAATCACATACAGTATGAGACTGAAATTTAACAAATTGCCCCAAAAAACTGAAAAAATATACAATTCACCTGCAGCCTTGTAATCCACCCTGGTGATGTTAATCATCCGGCGTGAGTGTCCCATGCTGCTCCCCGCTCTGCAGCCGGGCAGAAAATTTGTGTCCATGCTGCCTATCGCTCTCCAGCTGGACATAAGATCTGTAACCACTCTGATCCCCGCTCTGCAGCTGGCATCTGTGGCTGGGAGGAAGGGCGCTATCTGGCTTTTTGGTGGGTTGCCGGGCAGACGGGTTCAGGCCGGCTTTATGGTGGGCAGATGGGCTCCAGGTGGCTTCTCGGTGGACGGGTCAGCGGATATGTGGGATCTTTCTGGATTCTCAGAGGGCTCCAGTCAGCTTCTCTATGGACGGGGCTGATTGGGCACCTCACTGAAATTCTGAGCCAATACCGAGAATCGGTTTTCTCATCACTAGTGACTGGCTCTATTAAAATAGTCAAATATATAGCACTATTTTCTAATCCTGGAGTAGAGTCCCAGAAACTTTAGCATAAAAGGATCTAACAATCTCTAGAATCTTACCAGGGAATATGTGCTATCCTTCAGTCCAAGGACAGTCTTAAATACTGAAGCCTGACTAAAATTTGAGGAGGGAACAGATGAGTGGTATTTCTTATATTCCCTCTCCATTACCAAAGAAGTAGAAGTCAGTCTTATTGACATTTGCTAAGGAGAATCTTAACTTAAGAGACTGCCCCCTGATTTCCACCATTCAAGACAGCTTCCTCTGCAAATTGTAGTAGAATATATATTCAAATAGTTTCTATTTTCCTAGGCCCGCTAAGTCCAGCAATTCTTATTTTGGTCAGGTCCCACCACTCATACCTGCTGCTGCAAAAATCCATAATGGAAACTTGTTTTCTAAAAAATCCACAAAGGATTGTCTTACCCTCTCCTCCTCTAGGAGTGAAGAATTCACCCTGCAGATGCCCTTCCCCTTGGGAGAGTATCAGAGGCATTCAAGACTACTGAAAGTCAAAAGTGATCAGAAAACTTGACTTTTTAAACTACTCTGCATGCTATCTTGCTAAAAAGTGAAACCTGTGAGGTCCAGGTGACATCCTCTAGACCTGCCTCTCTTGCCATGCTATTCAAGAAGAGGCAGCCCAGCTTGCCTTTGAAGTCTCTCCTGTCCATAGACCTAGTCAAGGTTTTAAAGTGGACCAACACCCAGGATTTTCTCTATCCTGGGTGTTGGTCCACTTCCGCGGGGCACCCCGATCGGGGGTGCCCCACTGTGTGAAACCCCCCAGAAAGCCCCAAAAACTCACCTGACCCCGCTCCCACGTGACTCGCACCACCAATCACCGCCGACGGACAAGCGAGGTCCGTCGACGGACAAGGTGAGAGCGCTCACCGCCGCCTCTCGCACGTCCCTCTTACAGGGAGCGCGCCCGTGCCAGCCATTCACAAACGGCCGGCGCGGATGCGCGCCCTGCTAGAGGGATGCGCGAGAGGCAGCGGCGGCCCGCGCATGAGCCGTTGGAACGAGGAACAGGTAGGATTTGCGGGCGTCCTGGGGGGTTTCACACAGCGGGGCACCCCCCAGCAGGGAGATGATCGGCCCAGGAATCTTATAGATTCCCGGGCCGATCAGCGGTGGGTGTTGGTCCACTTTAAAGTGACCCCCAATGCCTACCTTCCAGGCTGTAGAAAGGAATGGCTTGATTCTTGTAAAGAGGTATTTCTTGTCCCACGTAGTTTGGGGTCTACTGATATTTATCAGCTTATTTAGCAGATCTTGCCTTCCAACTTCCCCCTCAATGACTCACGGGTTTTAAAGAAGCTAAGCTGGCACAGGCTCTTTGCATGCTTGCTGGTGGTCACCCTCTGGCAGGTCTCTGCAATGCTGCACACACCTGATGAGCTGCCCTATGCACAGATGTTCTATGTGCTAGTACCTGGGTTCCCAGCTCTGCTACTGCTGCAGCCTGAGGTAGAGGTGTAGCTGGGTAATCCTCCACTGGGGTCTTTTCCACATGGTCTGCCTCCACCATGGCCTGGCCTGAGTGATGCATGCTATTAAAGCAGATTCTCATAATTCTCCTGAAAGGCCCCACCTTTTTGCTTTCTTTTTTTTTTTTTTAAGAACCTCTTCAAGTTGCTCAATTTCTCTTTCTCTGTCACCATGGCAAACTCTCACCTGTAAATGAAGTTACTCTGAGGGTACGGGGCCGTGGCTCTCCTCCAGAGTCCTCCATCCTCCCTGGGATGGAATACCCAGGAAGACCCTAGGCTTCACAGGCCCCTGGTAATCATCAGCAATGTGAGAGAGCACTCCAACAGAGCAGGTAATTGTGACCATACCCAAAAATGATCATAGAATGTAATCCCTTCCTCCATTTGTTCTTCCTTCAACCTTTATAGAGTATATTATTTTTGCCAAGTAGATTGTAAGCAGGATAGGGTTTTTTTTGGTGCTGAGGGTGGTGCACAGGTTCACTCAACCCTAAAGTTTAAATCAAGCCCTGGTCTTTGAAAATGGCCATTTAAAGTGGACCAAAACCTAGGATTTTGACTATCCTGGGTTTTGGTCCGTGCCCCGCTGTTGAAACACCCCAGGAGCAAACTCACCTCTTCCTGGTCCCACGGTGCATGCATCAGCGCGCTTGGATCTGCTGACGCCCCTTCGTCTAAGCCTTCATCTAGGCCGAGTGTGCTGACAGCCGTATCCCCCATTACCCCCCTCTAACAGAAAGCTCATCTGTGCTGGCCATTCACAAATGCCTGGTGTGGGCATGCGCCCTGCTAGAGGGGTAGCGGGGATGCGGCTCCCGCATGCGTCATTGGACCGTAAAAGAAGACAAGTGTATGGGCGACCTGGTGGTTTCACACAGCGGGGCATCCTGATTTTGGATGCCCCAGGGGAGGGAATCGATTGCCACGGGTTTTGGTCCACTTTAAGAAGCTGTACTTGCTTGACTGGTTTCCAGTTTGACAGCTATTTATGGGATTTTTATAGTACGTTTTACTTGAGTCAAGGTGTAGAAAAGAGCATTAAAGAGGCTTCTTATTACCAGACACCAAGTTGCTTATTTAACATTCTATCTCTGAGCAGTTCAGTGAGGGTAAAGATCCCCTTTAGGGATTTAGAAAGCCTCCTCCAGCCACCAGTGACCCCAAGGAAATATGATTCCATTATTTTTATTATTGTTTTTTTGGCATTTTTTATTTATGCCAGTCACCCTGTGACTTGTTTTCTTCGCCTGGCAAAGTTTCCTTTTCTTTAGCAAACATGAACTTTGGCATCACACGTGCAGAGCAACTTGCCCCTTAGCTCCCCCATTCTGTCCTCTCGCTGATTTGCTGGGCAGCCTCAGGGGAGCACAGCCGAGACTCAATTAAATCAAGATGTGTTTGCTCAAGAAAATACTGCCGCCTTGCTCTGTGATGTTGCACGCCGCATGAGACGCTCCGCGGCTTTCCTCTGCTTTTCTACGAAATCGGAAAATTGCATGTGTTCTTAGTTTGCTCCTCACTGTGTTTGTTAAAAATAAAGCTTTTACCTCCAGGAATTTCTCCAGAGTTAATGGCAGAGGTCACCTTTAGCCAACCAAAGTATTTTCAAGTGTAAAAAGATAGATGAAACCCTCTCTGACTATAGAAATCTTCAGAATTAATGCCAGAGGTCCCATTTAACAGCATAATATGTATTTTTAAGTGAAAGAATAATAACCTTTCAAAACATTTCAAAAAGTTTTTTTCTTTTTAATTTATTTTTTAACTCTGTATCTGTATTTAAAGCTAGAGGTCCCCTTAAACAGAACACGCATTTTACAATGAAAGAAACATCCTTTTTAAACTCTTTGAAATTTGAGTATGTGATACTAAACAACATGCTGTAAAGGGGACCTATAGAGTTGCATACATATGTTTTAAATGATACAGATGTTTTAAATGATGATACAGGTAAAAATATATATATCGTGTATATTGTATAACTGGAAAAAGAAAGCACAATCTTTTAGACACACACACACACACACACACACACCTATTCTTAGCTTTGTTTTCACTGATAATATCAGCTAGCATACAGCTAATGAGGACAGGATCACACAATGGAAAATATTCATAATATCACATGCAGATAAGCTAGTTGTAAGCTCTCCCCCTGCTGTATCCCTCCCTATATTCAAATAGATTGCGAGCTTTCCCTTCTGTATACCTGCACTCAAACCTTATAAATTGTATGCTTACACATTTATGTATCCCGCCCATATACCCTAATAGATTGTAAGTTCTCCCCCTTGTATCCCTCCGCTATACTCATATAGATTGTTACTTTTGTCTTTCTTTTGTCTCCCTCCACTTTACCCTTATAGATTGTACCACCCTTCTTTATCCCTCCCCTATACCCTAATTGTTTGCTAGCTTTCCCCCTTCTCTATACCCCATTATATCCCATTAGATTATAAGCTCTTTCCCTTCTATTTACCTCCCCTATACCCTAAGCCCCCCCCCTTCTGGATCTTAAGCTCTGTCCCTTCTGTTGTCTCCCTTATATTTTAATAGATAATAAGTTCTTCCCCGTCTGATTCCCTATACCCTAAAAGATTGTAAGCTCTTCTACCTTATATATGCTCCATGATCCCTTAATAGGTTGTAACTTTTTAATTGAGTAAATCAATTAATCATATACAAAGTTACAATAAATAAATAAAATAAATAATAAACAAAAAGAAACAGTCCTAACAATTCAGCATATAATATATCATACTCATAATTCTATATACAATCCTATATATACAACATAACACTACACTATACACAATTCAGCAGGAAGACTAAGAGACCCCATCAGCTTTGCACGCAGCTGTTCTTAAATATTCTACGGGTGAGAAGAGACAGAAAAGCCCACCCAGTGGGAAGTCATGAGGACTAAGGAGGCCTGATGTTCCTCCACGCCTTCATCCAGGCACCCCGTTCCCATCTGTCCCTATCCAGCACCCAGATCTTCCTAATGCAGAGCTGACGCTGTGCATTCCACGTGAAATAGTGGATCACTAGACTAACTAGATATAAAGTGGCCAAACAAAAATCCCCTCTGTTCTTGAATGCTCCATACACCCACTCAGCATAGGAAAGCTGGCAGAAGCCCACCTATTTACATGCCTCTACATTAAAGGGACACCAGATCGGGAAGTGGTCCATACTCTCCACCTCATCCTGGCACTCCTCATGGAGACAAATTATCTCTGCCAGGCTGCAACACTTCCGGATCCCCCTAAGGTAGAATTTTGCTTGGAAGAAGAGCCAGGCTATATCCCAGAATTTCAAAGAAATTCTTGAGGAGTTAATAAGCCATAACCCCTCCCTCATGGTGGAGCCTGGGCAATCCCTAAGGGACAATGGCTTTTGAAAGGCCAGACCCAGGACCTGATTCACCAGAAGCTTCCTCGGAGTAGATCTCATGTCCTCTGCTGTCAATTGCCATTGCTGAAGTCTTTTCAAGCATGGGGCAACATAGGCCTGGACAGAGAGATACTGGCAAACACAGACATAGCTGATGTATAAAAAGATTGTTTGAAGCCCTCACCCTCCCTACCCATACAGAAAACTTCACTCTTCTCATGATTGACCTTGGAGCTCGAAGCTTCTGTATACTGTGCTATCAGAGAGGCCACCTCCTCATTTTTCCCAGAGACAATCACAGATACATCATCAGCATAGGCCATGACCTTCAAAGGAGGCTCACCAGGCACCAGGAACCCCACATAACATGCTGCTTTAAGCTCTCCTTATAAAGGGATCGATCGCAAACACATATAGTAGGGGACTCAGAAAGCATCCCTTTCTATTGACATTGAGAAGGCTGATGGGGCGCCAGTTCTCAACCATCGAAGAGTCCTTACCTTTTGACCGAACGATCACTGCTGAGCGCCTCATGGAGGGAGGGAACCCTCTGCCGGACAGCAATTAAACATCAGCCTACATATTGTAGGTTGCAAATTGTGCAAATAATTACATAGACTATCATGCATAAGTTGCAATTTAAAGTATTCATAATGCTGTATCTTTTTTTCATCACACTAGATTCCACATATGTACTTTTTTGTATAAATTTGCAACATGTGCATCTGTTCTGGCCACACGCGAAACAACCTTTACAAGTGAGCCAGGTCATGGATTTAGGTTCCATAGGCCGAAGTAAAGAGGGTGATAATTTGCTCGCTAAAGTAGGCGCACGTTTCGCCACAACCCGTACTCCTTTTTTCTCCAATAATGATTGTAGATCAGGATCTGACCGTAATATTGGAAGATTAGAATTAATAATATGCCTAACTGTCGCAAACTGTTTACTGTATGCTGTAACCATTGTCACAGAGTTTTCCTTTTTTCGGTTTTTATTTTTTCTTTGTGTATCAGGCTCTTTAAATAGGATAGTTTTTCTGTCCATCGTGTTTACCTTTTTTTCCGCCTTTTGGATCATTACAGGGTTATATGCCCTCTTGTAGTCTCATATTGATAAACATAAAATCACGTTTCCTTGATGACTTCGTGCTACAATTTCTGGCGGCTCTAAGAAACTCCCCATAAGGTATCGCCTCTTTTGTGTGATGAGGGTGGCAACTAGTTGCAAATAGGGTTGAATTCCCTGCGGTGATTTTGCAGAAGGTTCGGGTCTCAATACATCCTCCGTCATCTGGAGCAGTTAATACCAGATCTAGATATTCAATTTCTTTAAATTGTATGTTCCCTGTAAAGTTTAAGTTGAGATCATTGGAATTAAGGTACAGAATAAAATCTTCCTCGATTTCGGCGGGACCCCTCCAAATACAGATTAGGTCATCAATATAACATGCATACCAAAATAAATGCTTCTGGAAGGGATTCCTTTCCGTGAAAATAACCTGAGATTCCCATCACCCCATATATAAGTTCGCTAAGGATGGTGAGAAACGCGCGTTTCCATATTTATGGAAACGCGCCACATTTTTATAGGAAATATTTACCTTCAAAATAAAAGTAATTGTGGCTTAAAAGATAGTCAGTGACAAGACAAATGAAGAGAATTTCATCTTCTTTAAAGTTGGTATACTTTCGTAGCATGTATGTTATTGCTACAATTGCCTTATCATGAGGGATACATGAGTATAAAGATGATACATCCATCGTGATCCATTTACCTGTCACCGGCCACTGCAAGTAGTATATTGCTCTTAGTACTTCGGTCGTATCTTTGATATAACCTGGAAGACATCTGACCATCGGTTGCACTATAGAATCTAACCATTGGTCCAATCTTTCATTTAGACTGCCAATGCCTGCTACAATCGGTTGTCCTCTAGGAGGCCTTTCAGGCTTGTGTATCTTTGGCAAATGGTGAAAAATTGGAGTGATGGGATACTCCATTTGTAATTTTTCTATGAGCTCAAGAGAGAATAGTCCTACGGCTAAGCCTTCCTCCAGAACAATCTGCAAATCCTTTTTGAAGGTATCTATTGGTGGGAGGGTATACCAGATACGTAGGGGCTATTAATTAGTCTTAACCAATCTTGATTATAGATATTTGCAGTATCCCTTGGAAGTTTAAATATATAGGAGATTGATCTATCTTAATTCCAGAATCTAGTTATATTATTTAATATTAAGGTCTCCACTAGTTTGTATTTTATTTAATTGACAGTTAGCATATAGATATATATATAAAGCTGGGAAAACTTCATTAAATTTCTTATATATATTCTTTGGATATACAATTTATCTCACATAGGATTAAATAATGTGTGGTCTGTCTTGATATTCTATTAACCTTTACCAGTTTCCCTTGCTTTGGCCAGGTTTAACATACATCATTTATGTATGCTACAACGTATGCGTTCTATACTATGGCGAGAACTTATTTTGCCTTAAGAATTGCGTAGGGGGACACATACGTTAATTACCTATAATACGCATTATTTAGGTTACGATTGTAGCGTTATTTTCTCTATAGAATAGCGCAGGGGGAGAGGTACGTAATTTACGTATATTGCGTTGCCAAGTTCCCCATTGGTTTAACTGCTAACCAATCAGCTTAGAAGCTGTTTAGAAGCCGTGGAGGTACTTCCGGGCTGCTGCGCTGTATCCACTGCACTCATGATTTATTTCAGCTTTACTTTTGGCCATACTTGAGGGGGATGATATATGTCTACTTCTAATGTCAGCGTACACATGGGCAGGTTGTATTTAAACGCAGCAGGAAGCGATCCTATTTCAGGCATATTATTCCTTTTTAGCCAATCACTCCCTTGCCTGTAGTGACGTTACTACCCACACTTCCGGGTTCCGGACGGTGTGCTGCTCCGTTCTGCGCCCCACCTGACCAGGTAAGCTGCTAAATATTTTACTAAATATTTTGTATATATGGACCCTCTGAATGATCCATTTTGTGTATGACTAAGAGCCATGTAGGCTCGAAACGCGTCACACGTGCCATATAGTTTGTCTTCCTTTCTTCGGTGTTGCCTGTGATCTCTGCATCATGGATGCTCTCACTTCGGATTTATTCATTTTAAAGCTAAATTTTAACTGTTGACCGGCCGGACATCACATTGAACTTTACTTACCTGGTCAAGAACAGGATCCCAGATTGAGATCTAACTAGGCAACCTGGGCTATCCTTCAGACCAAGGACAGTCTTGAGAGTTGCAGCCTGTCTTCATCCTCCAGATGCCCCTTCCTCTAGGGGGTGTGTCAGAGGCATTCAAGACCATCGATAGTAAAAGGTGATCGGAGAACTCGCCTGCCTGCAGCCGCGTAGGCTGAGAAGCCGAGCACTACTTAAAAAAAACCTGTCTATTCTATTCTGACTGCTACCTCGCTGAAAAGTGAAGCCCGTGAGGTTTGGGAAGTGCTTAATGTGCACATCCTCCAGACCTGCCTCTCTAACCATGCTATTCAAAAAGAGACTATCGCAGCCCAGCTTGCCTTTGAAGCCTCTCCTGTTTATGAGCCTAGTCACGGTGTTAAAATCACCTTCAAAGACTATTAGCCAGGCCGGCCGGGAAAGGCTTGATCTTTGTAAAGAGGCATTTCCTGTCTCACTTAGTTTGGGGTCCATAGATATTTATTAGGCGCAGGTTCTGCCCCTTTAAAAGACCCAAAGGAGAGTCCGTGCCTCCTCTCCCGCTTCACAGCGTGAATATCGCTAAACTGGCCAGCCTGGTCTCCTGCAAAAATAAAATATCGGCATCAAACTGGCTGAGAACAATTAATTCTGGCAACATTTATTGGAGGGGGAACTGCTTTCGAAAAGAAGATAAATTCTCACTGGGCGGGGGCACAGTGGTGGAAATAGTGGCGCTGGTAAAAAGAGTCCTGGGATCCGGTGGTTTGATACTCCTCCGGGGATACTGACACGACTCTCCACTGGAATCGTTCATCCTGCCTGGGAAGGCTCTCCTAGGTAGGCCCCAGGCTTCCCAGGCCTCGTTTCACAGCTGCAGGTAATCAGGTTCAGCTCTCTAGGCACAGCAGCAGGTGACCACACCCACCTGATTACCCTAATGGATTGTAAGCTCTTCCCCTTCTGTATCCTTCCTAATATCCTAATAGATTGTAAGCTCTTCCTCCTTCTGTATCCTCCCTTATACCCTAATAGATTGTAAGCTCTTCTCCTTCTGTATCATCCCTTATACCCTAATAGATTGTAAGCTCTTCTCCTTCTGTATCATCCCTTATACCCTAATAGATTGTAAGCTCTTCTCCTTCTGTATCCTCCCTTATACCCTAATAGATTGTAAGCTCTTCTCCTTCTGTATACTCCCTTATACCCTAATAGATTGTAAGCTCTTCTCCTTCTGTATCCCCCTTATACCCTAATAGATTGTAAGCTCTTCCTTCTTCTGTATCCTCCCTTATACCCTAATAGATTGTAAGCTCTTCTCCTTGTGTATCCTCCCTTATACCCTAATAGATTGTAAGCTCTTCTCCTTCTGTATCCTCCCTTATACCCTAATAGATTGTAAGCTCTTCTCCTTGTGTATCCTCCCTTATACCCTAATAGATTGTAAGCTCTTCTCCTTCTGTATCCTCCCTTATACCCTAATAGATTGTAAGCTCTTCTCCTTCTGTATCCTCCCTTATACCCTAATAGATTGTAAGTTCTTCCCATTCTGTATCCTTCCTTTTACCCTAATAGGTTGTAAACTCTTCCCCCTTTTGTATCCTCTTTCATACCCTAAAGAGAGGGAAAGGGGAGGGGGAAACCGCACCGACCAAAAAATCAAAATGGAGTGTGCCCACGCTGGGATAGGGACACAGTAAATGTGCGCCAACAACTTTTATAAAAAACAAGTCCCACTACTCCTCAACCTAACCCTATAATGAATGTGTGGCACCACTATGTAAATATCAAAACATATAATATTTTATTGAAAGGTACATCTACATATATTGAGACATATTAAAAAAATAAAACATATAAGACATAGCCTTAGAGGAGGAGGGGGGATAAGCAGAGATGACAAAACCTGCTTTTCATGGCCATACACAGCTAATATATACACATTTGTGGTTGTAGGTCCTCTTGAACCCAGCTGGAAATATTAAAGTGCTATATACCCAACTACAAATATATAAAGTACCTATCCAAAATATTAAGTTGTGTGTAAAAGTGCTAAGTGCTAAGGTGCAATAAGTAAAGGCTATACTAAAGTGCCATAAATAAACAATTAAGGACCAGCCAGGAAGGTATAAGAGGAAACATGATATCCAAAGATGGCAAAAATCTTACATATCCAAACGACCAAGTAGCCTCCCACAGCTCGCAGCCGATGTGTTGCGTGACGTCAGCGCGTCACTTCCTCAGGGCAACAAAAGACTAACAATACGTACCCACAGTAGTCCCCTTAAATACTCCCCCTCCCGCTCCCGCACCACCCGCCGCCAGCATGCCGAGCGCTGGACGTGTCCCAGCCGGAAACGCATTGGGCGATGAAAGGCCTCCGTCACGTCTCGTCTCCGTCCGGCAGGAAGCGCGTCAGAGGCCCAGTGTGCGCTCCACAACTCGGAAGCGCGCGTCCCAGCGACGCCAGACGCGCGCGCACTACGAGGGAGCTAACGGCGGACACGCGCAGGAGCCTGGACCCTATATAAACACTACGTAAAAACTGGAACTGAATCTTTAATATTAAGATCACACTAGTGGGGATAAACAGTAATGAAACCCATAAGGTAAAATTGTTATGGGACATATAGACACCATAGGGATTAGCCTCTATTATGTCAAGGCAAAATTGCGGTTATAAGAGGCCGATTCATTAATAGCGCCAGGTAGCGACAGATGAGCGCCAGTAGCGTGATTTTCACAGCGCCAGCTAGTATTCGCTGTGCTTGGCCGGGGTTTGCTTGTTGACAACGACTCAGTCGGTGTGCGTTAATGTTGAATACGGGGTTAGGGGTCGCTGTTTCACAGGTTCAGCGTTGTATGGGTGCGCCTGACAGCGAATGGCCAGAGCGAACGGCTTGCTGCAGATTCATTAACAAATCACGCTACGAATTTTTTAGCGCTGTGAATTCCTTGTTTAAACCCCAGAGCGCTGGCGGCGATGGATTTAAAATAGTTTTTAACCCCCAAACAACCATATTTTTTGATTGTAAAATTAATTAGTTTTTATAAACATTTTGTAATATGAATACTTTAATATCAGACCTGTAATATCAATTCTGCACAAAATCATTTTATTTTTTTTTTTACCTTAAAAAAAATCCTAACATTGCAGAAGTGGTCACAGAATTTTTGACATAAAAAAAAAAAAAAAACATTAATAGCAATTAATTATGATTATTTAAAGATTGCTCCATTGAAATGCATTGGACATCGCTAGGAAGCGACAGGTCATACCTGGCGCTGTGATGGGATTAGCAGCGGCGCTGTTCGTTGCAGTCGGCTACATGATGAATCCCGCGGTAGCTGTCGCTCTCGCCGGCGCTAGCCTCATTTAGCTTGATAAATGCGTCATTGTGGCCGATGCCGGGCGTACTTGAGTCGGTAGCCGCCGTTAGCTGGCGGGACCTGGCGCTCGTCAGACACTACCTGGCGCTATCGCTTGATGAATAAGGGCATTAGTCTAGGTGTATGGTATTTTTTGATTATTCATTTTTTATGTATTGATGTCATGCTTACTATGTTGTTTGTGGTGTTTTGGTATACAGAGCGATTATCCCCATAGGCGCCCCCATCCTTACCTGTCCGGGCTCCTGCGCGTGTCCGCCGTTAGCTCCCTCTTAGTGCGCGCACGTCTCTGGCGTCGCTATGACGCGCGCTTCCGGGTTTGGAGCACACCTTGGGCCCCTGGCGCGCTTCTGGTCGGGGCGTGTCGGAGGCCTTCTACCGCGGCGGGCGGTGCGGGAGTGGGATGGGTGAGTATTTAAGGGAACTACTGTGGGGATGTATTGTTAGTCTTTTGTTGCCCTGAGGAAGTGACATGCTGACGCCTCCCCCCGAGGCTACTTGGTCGTTTGGATATGTAAGATTTTTGCCATCTTTGGATATCATGTTTCCTCTTATACCTTCCCGGCTGGTACTTAATTGTTTATTTATGGCACTTTAGTATAGCCTTTACTTATTGCACCTTAGCACTTAGCACTTTTGCACACAACTTAATATTTTGGATAGGTAATGTATATCTTTGTAGTTGGGTATATAGCACTTTAATATTTCCAGCTGGGTTCAAGAGGACCTACAACCACAAATGTGTATATATGGCCATGAAAAGCAGGTTTTGTCATCTCTGCTTATCCCTCCTCCTCCTCTAAGGCTATGTCTTATATGTTTTATGTTTTTAATATGTCTCAATATATGTAGATGTACCTTTCAATAAAATATTATATGTTTTGATATTTACATTATAGGGTTAGGTTGAGGAGTAGTGGGACTCCTTGTTTTTTATAAAAACTCTTACATACCCTAATAATGTAGATTGTAAGCTCATCCACCCCCAGATAGTACAAAAAGTATTACCTAGATATAAAGGAAAAACAAAATAGGGGATAATAGGTTATAAAGTGAAAATACATGTTATTACTATAAGGAAGAATTGGGCAGGGACTTTGAAAGTTCAGGGTTTCTTTTTTGTCTACAGCTCATTTTTGTACCAGTATAGGGTAAATGGAAAGGTGGGGTTTGTAAGATTTTGGATTTGGCCCCAATGAGCCAAATTAAATATTCTATACAGTTTCCTATAAACAAAAACTAAGCTTCTGGCTGGAAAGTCTAGGTTCTGAAGGAATTAAAATGTTTTATGGCCACCACTGACCTCTGGTTTCCTCTAGACACTGGAGCGAAGGAATAAAAGTGACATATTGGCGGGGGCGTGACAAGAATTACAGTGAATCTGGCGTCTCCGGTTTCACCGCCACATTCACAGACGGGTTAGTGGTGAACAATCATGATTTAAAAGAGCACTGAATATTTCATTAGTAAATGACACACAGTCATTGTTGGGGCATATTGTGGAAATCGTGACAGTTTGTTTATACTGACTGATTGCAATTATATTTGAGAAGGAATTAATATATTTTAATTTTTTAGTCACTTATTATTCTTTCCCCCACTGGGCTGAAACTCTGTTCAGGACTCTTAAGATACGAGCGCCGATATCTTGCCTCAGAAGCATCACATACCGAGGAGAGGCGATGGGGGAAAAGTACGGGGGGGGCGGGTTAAAGCTGTGCTTTGCACAAATAGAGCAGAGCTGGGGTCAGGAAAAGGACCGCAATCCAGAATGCAGAGTGGCATAATTAGAAGACTTCCTGTCTGCATGCAGCCATAGACTCCATGGGCCTCCATCTTGGATGTAAAAAGGCTCAGAAAATGCAATGCAAACAAACAGGCACCATGCACTTTTTAGCTGTTTTGTGAGCTGGAGATCTATTTGTATAGACTGAGGCCCTTATTCATGAAGGGATAGCGTCAGGTAGTGCCTTGTAAATGACAGGTAGCGACAGGTAGCGGCAGTTGAACGCCGGACACGGCACACAATTACACATTTATCAAGCGGATTCTGGTGAGCGACTGGAACAACGCCATGTAGCGTCCGATTCATCATTATCCCAGCCTCGGCGTACAGCGCCGGCGTTCAGCCTTGCAGAGCGACACGTATTTCCTCTCGCTACCTGCCGCTCTTCCATACATTTCAATGGACGTTCTTTGACCTCTCTTTAAACAGGGGGTTGTTATTATTATTATTTTTATTTTATTCTCAAATAATGTTGTGACCTCTCCTGGCCTTGAAAAAGCCATTTTTTGCAACTTTTTTCTTTTTTTATATATTTATGCAGAATTGACATTACAAGTCTGGCATTAATGTGTTCATGTCACAATGTTATAACAATGTAATTCTATATGTTTTCACTTTGTTACTGGTGGATACATGTTCAAAAACCGCCTTTAATCACACAGCCTCCGGCGCTCTGGGCTACATCTAAGCATTTTTGAGCGCCCGAGGTGTGTGAGGCTGTTTTTTTTATGAATATGGTGTGAGTTGGTCGCACTGACCAGTCGCTACCATTCGCTCCCATACAGCGCTGTACTGCTCATATAGCGACTCCCCACAACGTATTCATCAATGCTGCACAACGACTGAGGCGCTCTGAACTAGCGAACCACGGCCGAGCACAGCGACTACTAGCGGTCGCTCTGAAATCTGCTCTACAGACGCTCATCTGTCGCTACCTGCCGCTAGTAATGAATCAGCCTGCCCGTATGAATATTGAAAAAAAGCAGTTCAATCTTGCTTGGAGGCAGCCAATGCAATAAGGAGGATTCCAGTCACATTATGGGAAGTTGCAGTTCATGTACATAGTGTTACACATTTTTAATAATAATTAACAATAATAATTAATGTATAGATGGTCATTGTATGCTTGTGCACACACATGAATTTGTCCTTCGCATTTAACCCATCCGTGCAGTGATTGTACACATGCCCAGAGCGGTGGGCTGCCCTAATTATGGCAGCCGGGGAGTTAGGTGCCTTGCTCAAGAACACTTCAATCATGTCCCAGGACCGGGATTCGAACCTGCCATACATACCTGACATAACCTGCCACCCTCCGGTCACAAGTCCGCTCCCTTACCTCTAGGCCACAACTAACCCTCCTGTAAATAAGACAGTGATTACATCTAAACTATGTACATTTTTTACATAGCTCGCCTTAAGGTCTGGTCCCAGCACTCTGCAGGGCCAGCATTGGGGGGGGGGGGGGGTGTTAAAACTGGGCACTCATTTGTATATATTACATTTTACTGGTTGGAGTAGCTAAAGGAATGGCCATTAATTTAATGATGCTGCATAGGGAAGGTCTTAATCTAAATCTGTTTGCATGGTTCCCAATTAGGGATGCCCATCAGTGTAACTTACAATAGAACCCCATCCTCTGACAGATCTCTATACTCACCAGTTCCAGGACACCACATAGCTCATACAAGCATCGAGAAGAGCAGCTTTATCCTCATCTAATAACATGTCTGCTGGCCAGGGAGGGCACGCAGAGCAGGGATGCAGCTACAAACAAAGGCACAATCCGGAACTGGTAATCAGTGATCGTCTCGGGGGTTCTTTTGCAGATTACACTGCAGGGAATGTAAATGGGATCTATCTAAAATCTATTTAATTCAATTCAATTCAATTTTATTGTTCGCCAAGTACATCGTGAGATGAACAAGGCATTCTTTTTGGCATATACACAGTGCAGAAGTTAACAGTTAATATACACAGTGCAGAAGTTAACAGTTAATTACAGTTACAGTAACATAGGAAGGGGAACATAGAAACAGAGGTGCAGGCACAGATACTCTACTAAAGTGCAAATGATACCGGCTTGAGCCTGGGCCTATGATGCCTGGCTATTGTTGAGTATGCGGACAGCCAAAGGAAAGAAACCCTTCCTAGACCTAGAAGTCCTGCAGGCTGGTACCGCAAGACGCCGCCCAGATGGTAAGTAATGGAATAGGGCGTGTCCAGGGTGGGAGGAATCCCAAAGTATCTTTGCCGGCCGAGTATTGGTTCTGCGTTCGTGCAGTGCTTGCAGGGATGGTAAGGGGGCTCCAATTATTCTTTCTGCTGTCTTTCTTGTTCTTTGGAGTCTACACTTGTCCCTTTTTGTAACTCCCTCGAACCAGACAGAGAAAGAAAAACACAGAACAGAACTAATGACGGCATTGAAGAAGAGCACTAGCAAATTTTTCGACAGACCAGCCTTCTTCAGTTGCCTCAGGAAGAAAAGTCTCTGGTGTGCTTTCTTCAGTAGAGCCATGGTGTTCTTTTCCCAGCTGAGGTTATTGGAGATGGTCACACCCAGAAATGTTGTCTCCCTTTCTCTCTTGATTTCCACCCCCTTGGTGATCAGGGGTGACATGGGTGCCGGGTTCTTCCTGAAGTCCATTACCATCTCTAGGGTTTTTGAAGGGTTTATGACCAGGTTGTGTTTAGTGCACCAATTGACAAACTCCTCCTTCCTTGGTAGATATCCTCTTTGCCGTTCTTGATCAAGACTATGACGGTTGTGTCATCGGCAAACTTCACAATCCTCACAGAGTTGGCCAAGGAGGTGCAGTCGTTGATGTAAATGAACAGGAGAGGTGACAGAACGCAGAATTTAGACAGTTGGTTACATTTAATTCACTGGGTAAAGTGAGTGTAGGTGTTTTTGTTACATTAAAGGTAGAGTTCACTTTCATCAGAATTTTTGAAAGTGTGTTTTTGTGCCAAACTTGTATTATGTTAACAAATGTGTGTTTTATGTATGCTGTTTTTACTACCTGCAATCTGTTACTATTGACAACTGTACACCAAGTCTGTACACAAATAGGAGAGAACTGACACCTGTACACACAGAGCACTGCTGCTATGGCCGCTGCTGAGGTGATGGAGCTCACTCACACTTAAAGTGGACCAACACCCAGGATTTTGACGATCCAGGGTACCCCGCTATGTGAAACCCCCCAGATCACTGGCTATAACTCACCTCACCCCCCTCCTACGGTGCATGCTCGTCCAATCAGCGTGCTCGGAACCGCTGAATTATGCGTGTCAAAGTGACGTCAGCAGCCGATCCCCCTGGGTGTTGGTCCACTTTAAACATGCCTAGCAGCAGTGTTCTGTGTGTACAGGGCCCCCACTTCTCTCGTTTTGTAGATCTTGGTGTATAACTGCCAATAGCAACAGATTGCAAACAGAGAAAACTGCTTATATAAAACACACAACAGAAAAGAAGGATCATAACCCAAGTCTACTAAATCTAAATTTCAAGTCTACTAAAGGAACTCAGGCCTGAGCAATCTAACTAAAAGACAGAGACCCAAGGTGCTTGCACATTGCTCACTCAGAACCAAGGTGCAGGACCAGCAGCATCAAGGGATGGCATCCTGGAAGGAAGCCTGCTGGGTCAAAGACATGGAGCAGAGAACCTAGCAGCTTTTGGGAATAATGTGGAAGCCTGATACTTCAGAAACAATCAGGAATCCCAGCAGCCTCCAGAATTCTGCCGACAAGAAAGAGACTAGGAATTTGTAGTGTAGGAATGATGTGGATCAAATCTGTTAGTTTCCAGATATCAGTAAAGAATTAACAAAATAATATTGCTCTGAGATGAGGGTGTAAAAAGTATTAAACACCCTTTAGCAAGGTGCAATAAATGATGGCCAGGCAGTTCTCTGGGACACTTGCTTCAAAGCAGCACAGTGCCACCAGCAGGATGTCAAGGGAATTTGACTGTGATACTGCCCTGGTGGAGCCACAACACTTTTGTGGTCTTGTAGGATGTGCTAATGGGACGCACCACCGGCTGGCAGAGACAAAAAAGGGGCCACCAAAGTTATGAGCGGAGGGGGGGGGGAGGTTCAGGGAACAGTTCTTTCCCCCCTCTGCCCCAGCAATAACCCCCTCTGTCTCTCTTTGGTTTCTCTCTGTCTGTCTGTCTGTCTCTGTCTTCTATCTCACGCTTGTGTCTGTCTCTTTGTTATTATTGTGTACTTCTCTCTCTTTCCCTCTTCTGTCTATCTATCAACCTTTTCTTTGCCTTTCCTGTGTTTCTTCACCTCCTCTTTCTTTAAATGAGCAGTATTACGAAAAATGCCCTTATAATAACAATCCATATAAATATGATGGATGACAGGGAGCGAGGTCACTTATACACCCCACATCAAGAAATACCCAGCCAGGCTTTTTTATTTAATTTTTTATAATGGAAGGATGAGGCAATTGGGGTGACTGGTCCTGGTACCCCTGATACAGTAAACCTGTCACCCCTGGATTTATTACTGCCATGAGAGAATAAACCACAAACTTGTCATGAGTTTGATTCAGTTTGTGTGTATGTATAAGTGACCCCTCCTCTCATTATCCAGTGTGTTTATTTAGATAATTATAATATTACACAATTTCATGATAGTGCTTCTTTAAAGTCTCTTGCCAGTGCCTCTCTCATCTGTGCCTCTCTCTCCTGTTTCTTTCTTGCACCTCTCTCCTGCTTCTCTCTGTCTCGCTTTCTCCTGTCCATCCTGTGTTTTTCCTTTGTTGGTCTCCTGTTTCTATCTGTCTCTGCCTCTCTCACTTTCTCTCACTGTCATCTCCATTTGTTCTCTCCCTCTCCCTTTTCTTGTTTCTTTATATCTTCCCCTCCTGTCTCTCTCTCTCTCATGTTCTTCTTTCTTGTGTCAGTTGCTCTCCCTACATGTCTTCCTTCTCTACTAAACCACCAATGATGATGTGAAGCATTTGTCTACTATTGTGAAACATATAGACCTTGATTCAATAAGAGTTGAAAAAAAATCTCATGATAGTAAAAAATTCAATTCATGAGAAAAAGCATGAGAATGTCACTGTTGCTGAATCACCAGAAAGGAAAACAATGAAAGTCAATGTCACTTTTTTACTCCTAAGCAAAGTAGAGAGCTGTTTACTCCTTTCTACACTGTAGTAAAAGCTGCCATTGACTTTCATTGTCTTATTTCTTTATTGCATGGCACGGCCCGCTTCGGTATTCATAACAGTTGGGTTATTCCGCCACAAGGTGGCGCAGTATACTGCAGAAAATCTGCGGCTTGTCCAGGCTCCCTATAAAAACGGGCTTAACCATAGAGTTCCCCAGTGTTTCCTCTGCAGTGGACTGCGAAGTTAGAAGATGTCTCTCTCTCTTGTGCAGGTGAGCGGGGCAACCAAGCATGTGGCCCTGCAAGTCTATTTCCATCCGTTTCTGGACCCTCACTGCCTCCCAGCCTCGGCTGACAGATCGGGTGAAGGTAGAAGAGCACTAGGGTCAAGTGCTCCTGGAGCACAGCTCCAAGCCGCAGACCTTGTAACACAAAGGGTAGCTGGCCATAGGCTTTATGGTGAGCCTATTAGGGATGCAGAGTTTCTGTCCTAGCTTCTGAGGGGGTAAGTAGTTTGGAGACTGTGTCCTCTCTCTTTCCTTTGGCTCCCCCCCCCGTGCCCCTCCCTCCCTGACCATGGCTGCTCCCCGCTGCTTCTCTCTTCTCCCCCTCTAACTTGTTTGGGGGGGGGAGAAGAGGGGGGGTGGTGGTTACGAGTAGTCATATCTGTGGTGTTTTTACGTTTTTGGTGTGTTTTCTGGTGTTTTTAGCTGCCATGCCGCTTTGTACTGCGTTCCGCGGCTGTGGGCGCTATAACCTGAGGTGATTTTGCTTTGTCATGGCGCCGGCCGGGTCACGTGAACGCAGTTTTTCGCGCTCTTCGGAGGGGGCGGGGCCGGGTGATGACGCGTATCGCGTCGTTCACCTCGCGGCTCGCCCCTCGAGGTACCTTTCCCGGCGCCATTTTGGACGAGCTGCTTGTCTGGATTTCTCCCTTCCTGGCTGCAGCGCTGCTTCCTCCGGCGGGTCGCCTTATCCAGTGGTCTGTGCCTGTGTGACCCCGTGGTGTCTATGGTCCGTAAGTCCCCCTTGGGGGGTTTTTAATTGATTTGGGGTGTATTTGCTGCGGGATGCTCATGTGTGTTTTTACTTATGTCTTTCAGGCAGGATACCATTGGGTTGTGGTTTCTCCCGGCTCCACTCCTTCCTCCCCCTCATTCCCCCCTTTATTAACTTCTGGAGGCATCCCGTGGGAGGGCATCCCGGGTGGCCTCTGTCTTGAGCCTGTACCCACTGCTGGCCTATTGCGCCTGTGCTAATCACCATATGGAGGCTTCTGGGGATAGTGCGCTTCGGGGCGCTTCGGGGCAAGCACAGCTGTGTTCCATGTGTGGGGTATCCCCTGTGAGTAACAGTGTCACGATGTGCGTGCCGTGCGCTGAAAGTGTCCTTGCGCTTCAAGCTGGTTTGCCTGCTTCGCTTCCCAGCTCTGCGCCTCACTCAGCTTCATCTACTCCCCCGCTCCTGCAATTGGGCCCCAGTGAGGGGAATGTTGGCAGGGAGTCACATTCTGATTTGGCTCTGCGGGTGGCTAACATTGAAAAGCAGCTTGCCAGGACTGTTCCTAGGAAGGCCTCTGGCAAGAAGAGACACCTGGATCCCAGGCCCGCTCCCCTTACTGAGATGTAAGTGGGGATTGATGATCTTGGTGGCTGTCACGCCCTTGAGATGGGGGAGCTCTCCCAGGATTCTGACTCCTCTGGGAACCAGCAGGAGGGTTGCGATAGTGACCCTGGGTCTGCGTCCGGAAAGGAATCATGGTACCCTGAGGACACTGATAATCTGCTGTCATATATTTTTGAAATTTTGCACATTGCTCCCCCTGAGGTAGCTAAAAGAAAGCAGTGGGGGCCACCTTGGTGCTTAAAGAATGGGAACGTCCTTACAAGTTGCCTGCGGTGCCCAAGGGTTTGGATAAAAGGTATCCCTTTCCCGTTGATCTTGTTAAGAGGTGGTAATTTCCCCCTGAAGTAGACGCTCCCATGTTAGGTCTGTCCAATACTTCGGGCATGCCTTCCCCTGACACTACCACTCTGAGGGACGGAGAGGACCGGCGTATGGATCAAGTGACCTGCCATGCTTTTACCTGTGTGGGGGCTGGCTTGCGCCCTGTATGTGCTGCCGCCATTACTGCTATTGCCCTTAAGGAACTGCTTAAGAGTCTCCTTCATGGCACAACAGCTGGTAGTGTGGGGGAGGAATATAGGACTCTCTTACTTTGCATTGATTTTGTGGCCTTTATCCTTACTGCTATGGATGATGATGTGCGGCTGTGTGGAAGGACCTCTGCGCTCTTGCCGGCTATGCGCCGCTCTGTCTGGTTGCGCCAGTGGGCAGCTGACGCTGCGGCTAAGAAAGCTCTCACTGGCCTCCCCTTCATGGGGCTGTGGCGGTTCGGAGAACGTCTTGATGTTCTAGCCAAGGATGGATGGCTGCCTCAGCGTAGGAGGCAGTCTCGGTACTTTCGGGGGTCCTCTGCCCCCCTCCCTTCCTTTCGCATTCCCAGAGGGGGCCGTGGCTCCCTCTTCTCCAGTGGTCGCAGAGATTCTTGGGGCCGTGGCAGAACCCGTGGTCGGCCCGGTCTCTCCTGGAATCCTTAGCTCAAACCCTCTCCCAAGCCCCCTCAGGCATGAGGAGGCGCCCTAAACCCATCTGGGTGGGGGGACGGGTTCCGCTCTTTGCTCACGTCTGGAGGCTTCATGTCTCAGACTGGTGGATTCAGGAGGTAGTGTTACAAGATAGAGTTTGCAGCCTCCCCCCCCAAGATTCATCAGATCCCGGATGTCTTTAAACCCCCTGTCCGCTCAGGGATTGCTTCTGGCTGTTCATTGCCTGTTAGAGTCCAGAGTCATTTGTTTGGTGCCTCATCAAGAAAGAGGTCAGGGGTACTATTCCAATCCTTTCAAACATTTTCGCATGGAGACGCTGCGCTCTGCTGTCAGTACCCTTCGCCCAGGTGACTTCATGACCACTGTAGACACCAAGGATGCTTATCTTCATGTGCCTATCTTCCCAGGTCATCAGAGATTCCTAAGGTTCAAGCTGCAGGATCAGCATTACCAGTTTGTGGCTCTACCCTTCGGTATCCCCTTGGCACCTCGGGTGTTCACCAAGGTGCTGGCGGGAGTGATGGCTCTGCTAAGGAACCAGGGCATCCACATCATTCCTTACCTGGACGACATCCTGATTGTGGCCAAGTTTTTTCCTCAGGCGAGCGGGACACTCAAATTGTGACATACACTCTGGAGTCTTTCGGCTGGGTGATCAGCTATCCCAAGTCTTCTCTGTCCCCGTCATTGGTGAGGGCATGATGCTGGATACCTCTCAGGTCAAGGTGTTCCTTCTTCAGCAGAAGGTGGAAGGTCTTCATCTGCAGGCTCGGCTCTGCTGTCATGTCCTCATCCCTCCATCAGTCAGGGGATGCAGTTTGTGGGCCTGATGGTGTCCTGCTTCGAAGCAGTCCCCTTTGCTCAGTTTCACATGAGACCTCTCCAGTTGCACCTCTTGTCAGTTTGGGATCGGGACCCTGTGTCCCTGGATCAGGAATTTGTTCTGTCTCCCCTGGCCAAACGCTCTCTCTCTCCAGCCACCGCTGGACTCAAGGAACCTCCTGGGGGGCAGGTCCTTCCTGCCCTCGTGCTAGGAAACGGTCACCACGGATGCCAGTCTGACTGGCTGGGGAGGCTTCTGGAAGTCCCTGAGGTTCCAGGGTCAATGGGGCCCACAGGAGGCCCATGCTTCCATCAACGTCCTGGAACTGAGGGCGGTGAGATTAGTTCTTTCTCGCCTATCCACTCACCTCCGGGGTGTTCAGATTCGCTCAGACAACCAGACGGCGGTTGCCTACATCAACCATCAGGGAAAGCCTTCAAGGAAGTGTCCCTTATTCTGTCTTGGGTGGAACAGCATGTTCCCTGCATATCAGCGGTCTACATCCCAGTGGGACGTCTCGTCTGGGAGAGTGGTCTCTCAACAACCAGGTGTTTCTCTCTCTCTGTCACCGCTGGGGTCAGCCGGACGTGAACCTGTTTGCATCCCATCACAATCACAAACTTCCCAGATTTGTCTCTCTGTCTCAGGATCCTCTGGCCTTTGCCACGGATGCCTTGGCAATACCGTGGACAGAGTTTCAGCTTCTCTATGTGTTCCCTCTGTTTCCTCTCCTGGGCAAGGTCATGCGCAAGATAGCCCAGGAACAGGTACTAGCCATACTAGTGGCCCCTTGTTGGCCAAGAAGAGTTTGGTTTGCAGATGTCGTGCGGTTGGCAGTAGACCGGCACGTCTTGCCCAAGGATCCAGATCTTCTCACTCAGGGGCAGCTACGCCATCCCAATTTACAAACTCTGGCTTTAACGGCTTGGCTGCTGAAACCTCCATATTGATGGAAAAGGGGTTGCCTGCTTCTGTTGTTGATACCATGATTCGGGCTAGGAAGAAGTCCTTGTCCTTTATTTATTACAGGGTCTGGCATGCTTACATTGCCTGGTGTGAGTCCAAGTCTCTTCCCTGTCGGGTGTTTTCTATTCCCAGGATTCTGGAATTCTTAAAACATGGTTTGGATCAGGGCCTTCAACTTAGTACCCTAAAAGGCCATGGCCTTTTAGTACCCTAAAAGGCCATGGCCTTTTAGTACCCTAAAAGGCCATGTTTCAGCTTTTGCCAATCACCGGTTGGTTAAAATCTTTTTTCAGGGTGTTTCTCATGTGCGTCCACCCCGTAAGCCTTCGCTACCAGTCTGGGTTTTGAATCTGGTGTTGTCTGCCCTGCAAGGGCCTCCCTTTGAGCCTATCCGTGATGCTTCCTTGTCTATTCTGACCCTTAAGGTAGCCTTTCTGTTGGCTATCACTTCTGTAAGGCGAGTTTCTGAACTAGCGGCACTTGCCATCAATCCTCCTTATTTTGAGAGGCATCAGGATAAGGTGGTGTTTCGGCTCAGGCCGGACTTCCTGCCAAAGGTTATGTCTGCTTTTCATCTTAATCATAACATTGTCTTGCCTTCATTGTGTCCTAATCCTACTAATTCCAAGGAGCGGACTCTGCATTCCCTAGATGTGGTCAGGGCTCTGAAGTTTTATTTGGTCGCCACTGAGCCTTTCAGGAAGTCTGATGCTCTTTTTGTTCTCACTTCTGGACCTAGAAAGGGTTTGCTTCCGGCTAATTCCACTATCAGCAAGTGGATCCGTCAGACGGTGGTTCAAGCCTATTCTGCTAAATGAAAGGAACCTCCCTTTAGGATTACTGCTCATTCTACTCATGCTATTGGTGCCTCTTGGGCTTTTCAGCACCAAGCTTCTGTTGAACAAGTTTGCAAGGCCACTACTTGATCTTCTGTTCATACTTTTTCTAAGTTTTATAAGGTTGCTGTTAAGGCCTCAGCAGATGCTGCTTTTGGCCGCAAGGTGCTTCAGGCAGTAGTGACTTGAACTACTGACCGTTACTCTTTGGGGATCCCACCCTACTCTGGACACTGCTTTCGGATGTCCCAACTGTTATGAATACCGAAGCGGGCCGTGCCATGCAATAAAGAAAAAAAGCAATTCTGTGAGTACTCACCTGTAGAGTTGTTTTTGTTCTTGCATGGCACGGCCCGCTTCGCCCCACCCTTGTTATCGTTGTTCTTGGTTGCCTCTTTATGGTGATTGTTCCAAGTCAATTGGGGTCTTTTACCTTGTTCACATTTTTTACTTATTCTCTCCCGGCTTCTTGTCTAACTGCTTGTGTACGCTGGGGAACTCTATGGTTAAGCCCGTTTTTATAGGGAGCCAGGACAAACCACAGCTTTTCTGCAGTACCACCACCACCTTGTGGCGGAATAACCCAACTGTTATGAATACCGAAGCGGGCCGTGCCATGCAAGAACAAAAACAATTCTACAGGTGAGTACTCACAGAATTGCTTTTTATCCAGTGATTCAGTAACAGTGATATTCTCAGGTTTTTTTATCATGAATTGAATTTTTTACTTCTGTGAGAATTTTTAACTCTTATTGAATTGAGGACATAGATTTCATCCCCAGGTGATAATGGTGCTTAGAGTTGTAGTTTTCTATGTGCACAAACACCCCAATGGTCAATAGTTACCACTCTGCCTATTCCGGAAATACACAAAATTAGCAATAGGAATGTGTGTGTGTGTACTTGCTCATTTTCTGTAACCTTTCTCTTGACAAGCAACCTATTTCTCCTATTTCGTACATACCACAGTAGCCCCTCCCACAGCTTATTTTAGTTTGGATACATATAAGTACTATGCTGCTATGGGGCTGGGGCAGAGGTTGGCCTGACACACACGTTACCTATCATAAATATGGGGCTTGGGGCAGAGGTTGGCCTGATACACACATGCTACCTACCATAACCCAATGAAAGAGCTATTAAAGCCATAAAGAAATTCACAAAAATGTCCCCAATTATTACCACAAATGACTAGGAAGTTAAAAACTTTAAAAATACATTTAAACTCTAATACATGCATACATTTACCCACAAATCATTGTATGCAAAACATAAGCCCTTCCTAAAAGTAGATAAACCAGAAAAGTCATCAACACTAGCAAAAAAACTGTGTACTCTTTAATATTCAGTGTGAGGGCTTCTCCTCTGCTAATTTTTTTTTTTTATGAAACTCTGCTATGCTACTGTGTGATCTGAAGCGAGTAGGGATGAGCGAATCGATCCGGACGAACCCGGATTCGATACGAATTTCAGGAAAAATTCGATTCGGATCGAATCCGAATTTCCCCGCGATTCGATCACTCGAAGTTTTCCTTTAACATCCATTCATTTACATTTACAGGCATTCTAAGATGGCGGACGGGACATGTCTGGACATCTATCCCGCGCCAGTGCAAGCTGGGGCAGTCACATGCAGCCTATCAGCAGCCAGCAAGCCCGGTGACGTCACACAGCGGTATTTAACGGCGGCCATCTTGCTTTTTCTCATTTCTCTATTGCATTCGTGACAGACAGAACGCTGTGTAGCTGAGGCAGTTAGACAGGCGGGGACAGACAGGGACAGGCTGGAGACAGGCAGGAGACAGGCAGGAGACAGACAGGAGACAGACAGAAAGCCAGGGAAAGGTAGGAAAAACGGAGGCTGTCACAGGGAGATTTTTTTTTTTTTCATCCAGCCTTTGTTAGCGTTTTCAGGCTGCTTATAGTAACTAACTGTGCATATATACTGAACTGATCTTAAGTCTGCTGTGAGGCATCCCATTCTGTGACTAAAGCAGCCTCTGTTTAAGACCATATAAGCATTTGCTCTTATCATATTTGAAATTAGCCTGATAAAGACACTTTTGCTGGGCAAAGCACTACTGGACCCTGCCAGGTCGATTCCTGTTGGGGCATCCCATTCTGTGACTACAGCAGCCTCTGTTTAAGACCATATAAGCATTTGCTCTTATCATATTTGAAATTAGCCTGATAAAGACACTTTTGCTGGGCAAAGCACTACTGGACCCTGCCAGGTCCATTCCTGCCCAGGGCATCCCATTCTGTGACTAAAGCAGCCTCTGTTTAAGACCATATAAGCATTTGCTCTTATCATATTTGAAATTAGCCTGATAAAGACACTTTTGCTGGGCAAAGCACTACTGGACCCTGCCAGGTCGATTCCTGTTGGGGCATCCCATTCTGTGACTACAGCAGCCTCTGTTTAAGACCATATAAGCATTTGCTCTTATCATATTTGAAATTAGCCTGATAAAGACACTTTTGCTGGGCAAAGCACTACTGTACCCTGCCAGGTCCATTCCTGCCCAGGGCATCCCATTCTGTGACTAAAGCAGCCTCTGTTTAAGACCATATAAGCATTTGCTCTTATCATATTTGAAATTAGGCCTGATAAAGACACTTTTGCTGGGCAAAGCACTACTGGACCCTGCCAGGTCGATTCCTGTTGGGGCATCCCATTCTGTGACTACAGCAGCCTCTGTTTAAGACCATATAAGCATTTGCTCTTATCATATTTGAAATTAGCCTGATAAAGACACTTTTGCTGGGCAAAGCACTACTGTACCCTGCCAGGTCCATTCCTGCCCAGGGCATCCCATTCTGTGACTAAAGCAGCCTCTGTTTAAGACCATATAAGCATTTGCTCTTATCATATTTGAAATTAGCCTGATAAAGACACTTTTGCTGGGCAAAGCACTACTGGACCCTGCCAGGTCGATTCCTGTTGGGGCATCCCATTCTGTGACTAAAGCAGCCTCTGTTTAAGACCATATAAGCATTTGCTCTTATCATATTTGAAATTAGGCCTGATAAAGACACTTTTGCTGGGCAAAGCAATACTGGACCCTGCCAGGTCGATTCCTGTTGGGGCATCCCATTCTGTGACTACAGCAGCCTCTGTTTAAGACCATATAAGCATTTGCTCTTATCATATTTGAAATTAGGCCTGATAAAGACACTTTTGCTGGGCAAAGCACTACTGGACCCTGCCAGGTCGATTCCTGTTGGGGCATCCCATTCTGTGACTACAGCAGCCTCTGTTTAAGACCATATAAGCATTTGCTCTTATCATATTTGAAATTAGCCTGATAAAGACACTTTTGCTGGGCAAAGCACTACTGTACCCTGCCAGGTCCATTCCTGCCCAGGGCATCCCATTCTGTGACTAAAGCAGCCTCTGTTTAAGACCATATAAGCATTTGCTCTTATCATATTTGAAATTAGCCTGATAAAGACACTTTTGCTGGGCAAAGCACTACTGGACCCTGCCAGGTCGATTCCTGTTGGGGCATCCCATTCTGTGACTAAAGCAGCCTCTGTTTAAGACCATATAAGCATTTGCTCTTATCATATTTGAAATTAGGCCTGATAAAGACACTTTTGCTGGGCAAAGCACTACTGGACCCTGACAGGTCGATTCCTGTTGGGGCATCCCATTCTGTGACTACAGCAGCCTCTGTTTAAGACCATATAAGCATTTGCTCTTATCATATTTGAAATTAGGCCTGATAAAGACACTTTTGCTGGGCAAAGCACTACTGGACCCTGCCAGGTCGATTCCTGTTGGGGCATCCCATTCTGTGACTACAGCAGCCTCTGTTTAAGACCATATAAGCATTTGCTCTTATCATATTTGAAATTAGGCCTGATAAAGACACTTTTGCTGGGCAAAGCACTACTGGACCCTGCCAGGTCCATTCCTGCCCAGGGCATCCCATTCTGTGACTACAGCAGCCTCTGTTTAAGACCATATAAGCATTTGCTCTTATCATATTTGAAATTAGCCTGATAAAGACACTTTTGCTGGGCAAAGCACTACTGGACCCTGCCAGGTCGATTCCTGTTGGGGCATCCCATTCTGTGACTACAGCAGCCTCTGTTTAAGACCATATAAGCATTTGCTCTTATCATATTTGAAATTAGCCTGATAAAGACACTTTTGCTGGGCAAAGCACTACTGGACCCTGCCAGGTCCATTCCTGCCCAGGGCATCCCATTCTGTGACTAAAGCAGCCTCTGTTTAAGACCATATAAGCATTTGCTCTTATCATATTTGAAATTAGGCCTGATAAAGACACTTTTGCTGGGCAAAGCACTACTGGACCCTGCCAGGTCGATTCCTGTTGGGGCATCCCATTCTGTGACTACAGCAGCCTCTGTTTAAGACCATATAAGCATTTGCTCTTATCATATTTGAAATTAGGCCTGATAAAGACACTTTTGCTGGGCAAAGCACTACTGGACCCTGCCAGGTCGATTCCTGTTGGGGCATCCCATTCTGTGACTACAGCAGCCTCTGTTTAAGACCATATAAGCATTTGCTCTTATCATATTTGAAATTAGCCTGATAAAGACACTTTTGCTGGGCAAAGCACTACTGTACCCTGCCAGGTCCATTCCTGCCCAGGGCATCCCATTCTGTGACTAAAGCAGCCTCTGTTTAAGACCATATAAGCATTTGCTCTTATCATATTTGAAATTAGCCTGATAAAGACACTTTTGCTGGGCAAAGCACTACTGGACCCTGCCAGGTCGATTCCTGTTGGGGCATCCCATTCTGTGACTAAAGCAGCCTCTGTTTAAGACCATATAAGCATTTGCTCTTATCATATTTGAAATTAGGCCTGATAAAGACACTTTTGCTGGGCAAAGCACTACTGGACCCTGCCAGGTCGATTCCTGTTGGGGCATCCCATTCTGTGACTACAGCAGCCTCTGTTTAAGACCATATAAGCATTTGCTCTTATCATATTTGAAATTAGGCCTGATAAAGACACTTTTGCTGGGCAAAGCACTACTGGACCCTGCCAGGTCGATTCCTGTTGGGGCATCCCATTCTGTGACTACAGCAGCCTCTGTTTAAGACCATATAAGCATTTGCTCTTATCATATTTGAAATTAGGCCTGATAAAGACACTTTTGCTGGGCAAAGCACTACTGGACCCTGCCAGGTCCATTCCTGCCCAGGGCATCCCATTCTGTGACTACAGCAGCCTCTGTTTAAGACCATATAAGCATTTGCTCTTATCATATTTGAAATTAGCCTGATAAAGACACTTTTGCTGGGCAAAGCACTACTGGACCCTGCCAGGTCGATTCCTGTTGGGGCATCCCATTCTGTGACTACAGCAGCCTCTGTTTAAGACCATATAAGCATTTGCTCTTATCATATTTGAAATTAGCCTGATAAAGACACTTTTGCTGGGCAAAGCACTACTGGACCCTGCCAGGTCCATTCCTGCCCAGGGCATCCCATTCTGTGACTAAAGCAGCCTCTGTTTAAGACCATATAAGCATTTGCTCTTATCATATTTGAAATTAGGCCTGATAAAGACACTTTTGCTGGGCAAAGCACTACTGGACCCTGCCAGGTCGATTCCTGTTGGGGCATCCCATTCTGTGACTACAGCAGCCTCTGTTTAAGACCATATAAGCATTTGCTCTTATCATATTTGAAATTAGCCTGATAAAGACACTTTTGCTGGGCAAAGCACTACTGGACCCTGCCAGGTCCATTCCTGCCCAGGGCATCCCATTCTGTGACTAAAGCAGCCTCTGTTTAAGACCATATAAGCATTTGCTCTTATCATATTTGAAATTAGCCTGATAAAGACACTTTTGCTGGGCAAAGCACTACTGGACCCTGCCAGGTCGATTCCTGTTGGGGCATCCCATTCTGTGACTACAGCAGCCTCTGTTTAAGACCATATAAGCATTTGCTCTTATCATATTTGAAATTAGCCTGATAAAGACACTTTTGCTGGGCAAAGCACTACTGTACCCTGCCAGGTCCATTCCTGCCCAGGGCATCCCATTCTGTGACTAAAGCAGCCTCTGTTTAAGACCATATAAGCATTTGCTCTTATCATATTTGAAATTAGGCCTGATAAAGACACTTTTGCTGGGCAAAGCACTACTGGACCCTGCCAGGTCGATTCCTGTTGGGGCATCCCATTCTGTGACTACAGCAGCCTCTGTTTAAGACCATATAAGCATTTGCTCTTATCATATTTGAAATTAGCCTGATAAAGACACTTTTGCTGGGCAAAGCACTACTGGACCCTGCCAGGTCCATTCCTGCCCAGGGCATCCCATTCTGTGACTAAAGCAGCCTCTGTTTAAGACCATATAAGCATTTGCTCTTATCATATTTGAAATTAGGCCTGATAAAGACACTTTTGCTGGGCAAAGCACTACTGGACCCTGCCAGGTCGATTCCTGTTGGGGCATCCCATTCTGTGACTACAGCAGCCTCTGTTTAAGACCATATAAGCATTTGCTCTTATCATATTTGAAATTAGCCTGATAAAGACACTTTTGCTGGGCAAAGCACTACTGGACCCTGCCAGGTCCATTCCTGCCCAGGGCATCCCATTCTGTGACTAAAGCAGCCTCTGTTTAAGACCATATAAGCATTTGCTCTTATCATATTTGAAATTAGCCTGATAAAGACACTTTTGCTGGGCAAAGCACTACTGTACCCTGCCAGGTCCATTCCTGCCCAGGGCATCCCATTCTGTGACTAAAGCAGCCTCTGTTTAAGACCATATAAGCATTTGCTCTTATCATATTTGAAATTAGGCCTGATAAAGACACTTTTGCTGGGCAAAGCACTACTGGACCCTGCCAGGTCGATTCCTGTTGGGGCATCCCATTCTGTGACTAAAGCAGCCTCTGTTTAAGACCATATAAGCATTTGCTCTTATCATATTTGAAATTAGGCCTGATAAAGACACTTTTGCTGGGCAAAGCACTACTGGACCCTGCCAGGTCCATTCCTGCCCAGGGCATCCCATTCTGTGACTAAAGCAGCCTCTGTTTAAGACCATATAAGCATTTGCTCTTATCATATTTGAAATTAGGCCTGATAAAGACACTTTTGCTGGGCAAAGCACTACTGGACCCTGCCAGGTCGATTCCTGTTGGGGCATCCCATTCTGTGACTACAGCAGCCTCTGTTTAAGACCATATAAGCATTTGCTCTTATCATATTTGAAATTAGGCCTGATAAAGACACTTTTGCTGGGCAAAGCACTACTGGACCCTGCCAGGTCGATTCCTGTTGGGGCATCCCATTCTGTGACTAAAGCAGCCTCTGTTTAAGACCATATAAGCATTTGCTCTTATCATATTTGAAATTAGCCTGATAAAGACACTTTTGCTGGGCAAAGCACTACTGGACCCTGCCAGGTCGATTCCTGTTGGGGCATCCCATTCTGTGACTACAGCAGCCTCTGTTTAAGACCATATAAGCATTTGCTCTTATCATATTTGAAATTAGCCTGATAAAGACACTTTTGCTGGGCATAGTACTACTGGATCTTTTTTTGGGGGCATCCCATTCTGTGACTAAAGCAGCCTCTGTTTAAGACCATATAAGCATTTGCTCTTATCATATTTGAAATTAGCCTGATAAAGACACTTTTGCTGGGCATAGTACTACTGGATCTTTTTTGGGGGGCATCCCATTCTGTGACTAAAGCAGCCTCTGTTTAAGACCATATAAGCATTTGCTCTTATTATATTTATATTATAAGACACTTTTGCTGGGCATAGGCTTACTGCTGCCTGCCAGGTGCACTTCTGTTGAGGCATCCCATTCTGTAACATAGCATACCCCTCTTTATTTACACTAAGAAGCTCTCTTATTTACACTAAGCAGGCCTGTTGGAGGCTGAGTGTTACTGCTCACTTTTGGTGTGCATTATATTCTGTTTCATATAGACCCACCGCTACCCGGGGGATCTTAAAATATCACCTACTACTACGCCAGTTAGACTATGTCGGGCAGACAAGTGCCTGGAAGTGAAAAGAGGAGAGGCAGAGGCCAAGATTCCGCAGGCAGAGCTCGCATCAGACTGGGGGCCAGTAGCAGCAGGAGTCACGCTGAGAGACCTAATCTGCCAGTATCTGCTAGCGGTCGGGTCTCCACCAGTAACGCATCTGCCGTGGTAGATTGGTTGACGCGCTCATCAACAACATCATCACAACTTACGTCTGAGACCCCCAGTCTAGGGTCGGTAGGTTCCTCTGACACAACCCTGAGTTGGCATGCCCCGAGAGCAGTCCCTGTCCTCCCATTGCCTCTGGCCTACGCCGTTCCCTCCCCCAGCAACGTATCCTATGCTTTGGGTTCAGCTCCACTCTTTAGTGAGGAGGACCATCAGATAGAGGACAGTCAGCAGCTACTGCCCAGCCAAGAAATGGAGGTGGCTTCTTTAGCTAGGCAGACAAATAGTGATGTGGACAGTGTCGTGGGTGCTGCGAGCGTTCCAGCTCCTGCGCCAGACACTGTTGACGAATCCACGAACATCAGTGACGTACAGCCACAACTCGGTGATGATGATGATGATGACGATGAAGCCGATCGCACTTGGGAGCCGGGTGATGAAGGGGCTTCATCGTCATCATCAGGAGAAGAGGGGCGCAGGTTGCCCCGGAGTCAGCAGCTGAGGCAGCAAGGTGGTAGCAGTCAGCATGGGGGCACAATTCCAAAGGCTGGAGCCGGCCGGGGCCGGGGCCGGGGTAGAGCACCTGCTGTGCGGCAGTCTACCTTATCGGGAGGTAGTGGAGCAGGGGTTCCTGGAGTTGGCAACAGCAGCAGTGAATCAGTGAGGCCAGGGGGTGGGAAAAGTAGCTACTCGGCAGTGTGGCAGTTTTTCCTGAGGCATCCGCAGGAGGGTAACATGGCCACATCCAAGATATGTAGGCAAAAGGTGAAGCGTGGCCAGGGTTCAAATGTTGGCACCACGGCCCTGCGTCAACATATGATGCGTCACCATAAAACGACCTGGGAGAACCGAGGCTCCCAAGGGGTGGTCCAGTCTGCTTCCTCACCAAGTGAGCTCCCAATTTCTGCCAGCCAAGGCTCCAGCACCTCAGCCGAAGGCAGCTGTGCGTCATACCCATCCTCTGTCGCTCCTGCTCCTCCTCCTCCTCCTCCAAGTCATGCATCCCGCCAGCAATCCATCAGCGAAGCCATGTCCAAGAGACAGCAGTATGCGCCCACTCATCCTACGGCGCAGAAGCTGAATGTGCTCCTGTCCAAGTTGCTGGTGCTGCAGTCGCTCCCTTTTCAGGTGGTGGAATCTGCACCTTTCAGAGAACTGATGGCTTGTGCCAAGCCGAGGTGGAGAGTCCCAAGCCGTCATTTCTTTGCCAAGAAGGCAGTACCAGCGCTGCACACTTTTGTTGAACAGAAGGTGGGCCAGTCCTTGAGCCTGTCGGTGTGTAGCAAAATACATGGCAGCGCCGACATCTGGAGCTGTAACTACGGTCAGGGGCAGTACATGTCGTTTACGGCCCACTGGGTGAATGTGGTCCCTTTGCAGCAGCAACTTGGACAGGTCACGCCGCTTCGGCCTCCGCGCTCTCTGCCCATTGGGCCTGTGACACCGTGCGACTCGGCCTCCTCATCCTCCGCCATCTCCTCACCCTCCACTGTAGGCTCAAGTCTCAGTGCCCCTCCAGTCTACCATGTGTGCAGGGCACGGAGGTGTCACGCAGTGCTTCACATGGTTTGTCTTGGCGAACGGAGTCACACAGGGGAGGAACTGCTTAAATGTATTCATCAGGAAATCCAAACATGGCTTACTCCGAGAAAACTTAAAATGGGAATCATGGTTACCGACAATGGGAAGAACATTTTGTCTGCGCTGCGCCAAGGAAGCCTGACCCATGCCCCCTGCATGGCTCACGTCTTCAATCTGGTTGTCAAGCGGTTTCTGAAGTGTTCCCCCCATCTGCAGGACATCCTAACAACTTCACGGAAACTTTGCATGCACTTCAGCCACTCCTACACCGCCAAACACACCCTTCTTGAGCTACAGCGTCAGAATGGTATCCCCCAACATAGTCTGATATGCGATGTTTCCACCCGTTGGAATTCCACCCTTCACATGTTGGACCGATTATATGAACAGAGAAAAGCCATCACGGATTTCCTGATGATCCAAGCAGATAGGGGGACTCCCCTGTGTAACTTCAATGTCAACCAGTGGCAGCTCATACGTGACACCTGCCGTTTGCTCAGGCCCTTTGAGGAAGCCACTTTATTTGTCAGTCGGCAGGATTACGGGATGAACGACGTGATTCCACTGCTTCATGTACTACAGCACATGTTGGAAACCATGGCTGGTCAGGGCACTGGAGACATGGCGTTTACATCTTACGGCCACATGAACCCCGTTGGAGCTGAACTGGAGGAGGAGGAGGAGGAAGAGGAGGAGGAGGAGTTGCCCAGCGAAACACAGTTTAGGCTTGGCGAAATGGCTGGTTTATCTAGTCAGCGGACAGGAGAGGAGGAGCAGGAGCAGCCAGAGGAGCTAGAGGTTTTTGAGGAAGGAGAGACAGAGGACCCGGGCACACCGTGGCAGTATGCAGTGGAGATGGAGACAGGTAGTCCATCCGAGTCACTTGCGCAAATGGCACGAAGCATGCTCACGTGCTTGCGTAGTGACCCCAGAATTGTTTCCATCTGTCGGCGGGATGACTTCTGGCTGTCCACCTTATTGGACCCTCGCTTCCGGCACAAAATGGGGGCATTTTTTAAACCCACCGAGAGGGAGGACAAACTCAACTACTACAAAGACATTCTACGTAGGCAGTTGGCCGATGCCTATCTGCGCCATGGTCCATACTCTCGCAGGTCTGACTCGAGGGGACCTCTGCGCTCACCTTCCACTGCCATGGCCGCTGGGGGGGTTGGCAGCAGCAGCAGCAGAAGCTCCATCAGCAGCAGCAGCCTCAGTCTTCAGTCGCTAATGAGTAGCTTTCTACACCCGCATAGTGAGGCTACTCATGAGCAGCAGGAAGACCTGGAGCAGGACCTGAACCAGCAGGTCATGTCATACTTTGACATGACCATGCCAACACACCTTGAGGATCCGCTGGACTTCTGGGCAGCCAAACTTGATTTGTGGCCGCAACTAGCAGAGTTTGCCCTGGAAAAGCTGTCCTGCCCGGCAAGTAGCGTGCCATCTGAGCGGGTGTTTAGTGCGGCGGGGGCCATAGTTACGGCGAGGAGAACTCGTCTGTCAACTAAAAATGTGGAGAGACTCACCTTTGTCAAAATGAATCAGGGATGGATCAGCCAGGATTTCCACCCACCAATGCCTGATGCATGCGACTAGATTCAGCATGGTGCCACGTTTTATACTTTCCAAATGGTGCAAAACATATTTATGTCTTTAGGCCATTTTTTGGGCTCCTGCTGCTGCTACTGTCAACTCCTGCCAACTCCAGGGTGTGATTCATCCAATTTTTGGGCTCCTGAAGCCAACTCCAGTGTATATTTGGGCTCCTGCTGCTGCTACTGTCAACTCCTGCCAACTCCAGGGTGTGATTCATCCAATTTTTGGGCTCCTGAGGCCAACTCCAGTGTATATTTGGGCTCCTGCTGCTGCTGCTGCCAACTTCTGCCAACTCCAGGGTGTGATTCATCCAATTTTTGGGCTCCTGAGGCCAACTCCAGTGTATATTTGGGCTCCTGCTGCTGCTGCTGCCAACTTCTGCCAACTCCAGGGTGTGATTCATCCAATTTTTGGGCTCCTGAAGCCAACTCCAGTGTATATTTGGGCTCCTGCTGCTGCTGCTGTCAACTCCTGCCAACTCCAGGGTGTGATTCATCCAATTTTTGGGCTACTGAAGCCAACTCCAGTGTATATTTGGGCTCCTGCTGCTGCTGCTGTCAACTCCTGCCAACTCCAGGGTGTGATTCATCCAATTTTTGGGCTCCTGAAGCCAACTCCAGTGTATATTTGGGCTCCTGCTGCTGCTGCTGTCAACTCCTGCCAACTCCAGGGTGTGATTCATCCAATTTTTGGGCTCCTGAAGCCAACTCCAGTGTATATTTGGGCTCCTGCTGCTGCTACTGTCAACTCCTGCCAACTCCAGGGTGTGATTCATCCAATTTTTGGGCTCCTGAAGCCAACTCCAGTGTATATTTGGGCTCCTGCTGCTGCTACTGTCAACTCCTGCCAACTCCAGGGTGTGATTCATCCAATTTTTGGGCTCCTGAGGCCAACTCCAGTGTATATTTGGGCTCCTGCTGCTGCTACTGTCAACTCCTGCCAACTCCAGGGTGTGATTCATCCAATTTTTGGGCTCCTAAGGCCAACTCCAGTGTATATTTGGGCTCCTGCTGCTGCTGCTGCCAACTCCAGGGTGTGATTCATCCAATTTTTGGGCTCCTGAAGCCAACTCCAGTGTATATTTGGGCTCCTGCTGCTGCTACTGTCAACTCCTGCCAACTCCAGGGTGTGATTCATCCAATTTTTGGGCTCCTGAGGCCAACTCCAGTGTATATTTGGGCTCCTGCTGCTGCTGCTGCCAACTTCTGCCAACTCCAGGGTGTGATTCATCCAATTTTTGGGCTCCTGAAGCCAACTCCAGTGTATATTTGGGCTCCTGCTGCTGCTACTGTCAACTCCTGCCAACTCCAGGGTGTGATTCATCCAATTTTTGGGCTCCTGAAGCCAACTCCAGTGTATATTTGGGCTCCTGCTGCTGCTGCTGCTGCCAACTTCTGCCAACTCCAGGGTGTGATTCATCCAATTTTTGGGCTCCTGAGGCCAACTCCAGTGTATATTTGGGCTCCTTCTGCCCCTCATAGTGATGCCACTTCAACTCTCTGCAATTGTGCCGCTCTGCGATTCTATTAGCGATGCCTCTGATCTGCATGTGATATTTCTTCAAAGTATTATTTAACTAACCCAGCACGCATCCTGTGCGTGTTACAGCAAGGCAGAATGGTTTACAACCCTATTGAGGCTCTAGGAGGCTCAGAAATAGCCGTTTTTAATAGCGATTCGTCGCGAATTTATTCGGGTCGAAACGATTTTTGTCGGAAAATTCGGCGAATCAGTCGAATCGAATTTTTCAAAAGTTCGCTCATCTCTAGAAGCGAGCATAGATGTTTCTGAACTATTAGGGGGCAAACCACACTGTAGTGGAAAGCTGTTAAACTGTGGCCTGATGTTGGCCACTAGGAGCTACACTAGCCCAGATTATCTAGAAAAACAAAGCAAAGGAAAGGAAATTACAATTTCTAGCGCTAGCACAGAATTGAGCTTTTGAAGAGTCTTAATAAAGCTAAGGAATAATAATTATCTGGTGGCTGGGTCATGACCTAGTCCCCCTCAGCTCGCACTCCATTACAGTCACAAGCGACTTAGCATTATTTATGGGGAGAGGTGAGATTAATGGGCTGGATGTGGCGCTGTGCAGGGAGTTTGGAGTACGAGGGGGAACACGTCCATCCATATTTCATATCCTGAGCACAGAGGACCAGGAACACCCGCAAAGGAAAACTCTTCTATTCCAAGACAACACAGAATCCATCAGGATTACCAGTGAAGGTTCCCAGACAAAAGTGTGGCTAGAATCTGCCTCTGTTTTGATCAGATGCAGTTTGGGATTTTTTTGGGGGGGAGTACAATCTCAATCAGATATACGGGAGGAGGAACGTTTGGGATGTGTTTTAGGGCCTCTAAAAAACATCTAAAGAATCATTGTACTAATAAAAAAAAAGTCAGAGACCCCATCCACCTCACAGGTGTGGCATATCAAGATACTGATTAGACAGCATGATTATTGCACAGGTGTGCCTTAGGCAAGCCACAATAAAAGACCCCTCTAAAATGTGCAGTGTTACTGTATTTAGGGGGGTGGGGGGAGAATCAGTATGGCCACCATTTGCCTCACATAGTACAACACATCTCCTTCGCTTGTTGGTTGTGAAATGTTGGTTCTTTAATGGCTGTGCTGTATATTGTCTGGAACTAGAACTTGCAGTGGCGTGCTTAATCATCATGCAAACCAAGTGAATGCTTGCCCCCCCCCCCCCCCATCTGCCAGGGGGTCAGATCAGTTGCAATTTTTTGTTTAAAAAAATAAATAACAGCACTTGGTGTGAGGCTGGCCTGCGCTGAGTGAGGGGTGCCGTTTAACACAATGCAGAGTGTGCAGCAGATAGGAAGCCATTGTACACTTATGTGAGGCAGCTGCTATAGAATCAGTGGCTCAGCTCCATTCAGTTATGTAATATGCTGTGACATCACAACAGCTAGTGAGCTGAATGGTGCAGAGGGGGCCATAGGTTGCGTTCCCACTCACCTCCAGCTGGGGACATGTCCTGGCCGGCCAATCACAAAAGGCTGCTCCAGGTAAGCACCTAGCTGAAGGTATAGCCAGGACTGACCTGCACATGTGTCATAGGAACGAGGTTAGGTGAGTAGGTGAGGTGATTTAATGGGGTTTCACACAGTGGGGCATCCTAGTTTTGGATGCCACAGGGAGTAGAAATTGGACAGCCATATGGGCAATTTCCGGACAATTTCCTATGCCATGGACAGACAATGTCAGGAAGCCCCTCTGTGAAACCCTCTGGGTTCACTCGCGCTCCCACAGCACATGAGCAGGCTACAGCTACGTCCCCGACAAGGTGCATTAATATTGTATTTCGCTATACAAAATGTGTCTTTGATTGGGGCCCCTGGACACAATTTTGCATGGGGCCCCGGAAACGAAAACCTCTGAGAACACGCTGTAGTATGTGCTAATCCAGAGCATTCCACACCTGCTAAATAGCTGACATGTCCGCTGAGTATGCAGGCCCCATGCAGGCTTCAAGGAATTGTGTACAACTACTTGCATCATGGGACCACGCTGATTTAGATAGGGAAAGGTTCCTGCTGCTGCAGTTTAGGGGCAAAAATTGTTCTTTTCAGAGCAAATTATAGTCATGTGTAGCCCTCACGCACCAGGTGTTTGGTGAGGGTGGCAGGGAGTGGGTTCTTCTGAGCCCAGGGTGCTCTACGTGTGTTTGAGTAGGTAAGGGGTTAAAGTACAGTTGCAGGGGAGGTTAGTACTCACTGATGCCACTTGTAAAGATGAGAACTAGTCCAGGAGATGAAAGCAGAGTTCCTCTTTATTTATTTATTTATTTAGTCCATAGGCAAACAGCACATGAATAATCAAAAGAAATGGATGTGCATCGTCCCACTATCCACATGATAAATTATAGAGGTGCTAAGGCCCGTGTGGTCAAAAAGGACAATGTTTATATGTAGTGAGGGGACCCTGGATCTATCCCCTCAGATAACCACCATACAAAGGCCGCACTCAAAAAGGTTAAAGAATAAACATCTATTTAATTTATAAGTACATCCACAATTTAAGAAAAATAATTATCTCAACACATACAACAACACATTACACAATTAAAAAACACATACACAAACACAGGGGATCCACCATATACGGAGACTATACTAATAGTGGTAATACAGGGTGGCGTATGATTGTCTGAATAAATAAATCTGATTGGATAATACATATGTATGCCAACAATGAATGAAAAAGGTTATAAAAAGTGCTATGACTATATAAATATATAATTATATAATTAAAGTGCATAATGCGTAATGTGCATGTTATGTGCAATTGAGCTAACAAATATGTGCCCTAAAAAAGTGCATTCAAAAAGAAACAAAGATAATGATACAAAAAAACAACAAGCAAAAAACAAGCAAAAACCATGTGCCTTAAACAGAGCAGATCACAATGGATAGTCAATTAAGGTGCTGAAGTGCAGTGCAGCACACACATGGTAGTTAACCAGCCAGTAAAGATATAAAGAGATGTCTATAGCACCACCAAGCTGAAACAATCAATGATATAAGTAAGGAAAATGAAAGTTTACATCACCTTGTCCCCCGGGGATCCTCCGCAGTAGCCGCCACCGACGGTTTGCGTGTCGTGTAGACACTTCGCCAGGGTGTATCGGCTGCTGGGGATCCCCCTCCCTAAATACCCCGAATAGATAAGAAGCTGGCCAATGGGAGGAGGCAGCGTCACCGTCCACACGCGCGCCCCGCCCGGCCAATGAACAAGGCCGTAAGGGCAGCACGTCAGACGAGACGCCACCGCGTCACCACTGGACCGCAAGCACAGGATGCGCCTGCGCGAGACACACCGCCGGGCGCGCGGCAGGCAGGGCGCACTCCCCTGCAGTAGGAGGCGCCCGCCAGCCACCCGCCCGGCCGCGCGCACATCACGCCGGCGCATCCCGTCCACCCAGCAACTGGAGGATTATCCAGTGCAGGAATGTGGAGGGTGAGTATTCGGGAAGGGGGGGGAGAAGCACCCAAATAGATGTTTATAACATTACAAAGACATATAGGACAATTTAAGACAAAATTACTGTACAATACACATGTCAAATGAAACACAAAAGATTTATATAAATGTGTTGAATAATGTTGAAGCAATAAACCTATGACATATTCTATGTCCAGAATGATCCTGGATCTGGGTTAACAATATCAATTAAATAAATAAGGCATATAGTTGTTATTGATCAATCGAGGCCATACACAGAAGCATAGCAATGCATGGATATCAAGGTAAATACCGTACATTCCGTTGCTGGATTCTTCTTCTTTTTTCTGTTGATAACTAAAATGGATTAGATAACTGAGTGTGTCTTAACCTCAGTTATCAACCAGGCTGTGGATGCCCCTTTGACATATTTTAATCTACTCTAAATGGGGCACCACCAGCAGCAATATCAATATTTATATCTGGACATATTCTATCTGGCCCAGGCATCCTGAGTCCTTATGGGCTCTCTTTGCCTCAAATGGATGCAGTAGCGGACCCGAGATATATAGCTCTGTGAGCATGGGCCACAGCTGCCTCATCCATTTGCTATAAGTAACTCTTTTTACTGCAGATAATTATTCGTAGAATTTCTAATATAATAATATCTTTCTGCCAATATCATCACTAGTGGTACTTATTCTTAATATTTATAATGTCCCATAGCCCTGATATTCCATATGTGATATATATCACGAATTGGGATTGTATGGTAATATACCTACCACTCCATCGTGTGATGCTGGTGGACCCCCTTAGCTAGTGTTAACGGAACTATCCACTACCATCACATAAAGATATTCCGTATGATGGTTTCTTGTTTTCATTTACTCCTTCTGGTGAGCAATATAAATAAATAAATATCTATATTGATAATTACATATTGATTTCTTACTGTTTGATATCATGTGTCTTCAATGGTCCCCAATTAACTATAGATTGACTGTCTCACAAGTGTGGTAATATTTGGATACTATGTGGGTATTGGCCCCTTTTAATATCCAGCAGAGGGAATGTACGGTATTTACCTTGATATCCATGCATTGCTATGCTTCTGTGTATGGCCTCGATTGATCAATAACAACAATATGCCTTATTTATTTAATTGATATTGTTAACCCAGATCCAGGATCATTCTGGACATAGAATATGTCATAGGTTTATTGCTTCAACATTATTCAACACATTTATATAAATCTTTTGTGTTTCATTTGAAATGTGTATTGTACAGTAATTTTGTCTTCAATTGTCCTATATGTCTTTGTAATGTTATAAACATCTATTTGGGTGCTTCTCCCCCCCCTTCCCGAATACTCACCTTCCACATTCCTGCACTTGATAATCCTCCAGTTGCTGGGTGGACGGGATGCGCCGGCGTGATGTGCGCGCGGCCGGGCGGGTGGCTGGCGGGCGCCTCCTACTGCAGGGGAGTGCGCCCTGCCTGCCGCGCGCCAGGCGGTGTGTCTCGCGCAGGCGCATCCTGTGCTTGCGGTCCAGTGGTGACGCGGCGGCGTCTCGTCTGACGTGCTGCCCTTACGGCCTTGTTCATTGGCCAGGCGGGGCGCGCGTGTGGACGGTGACGCTGCCTCCTCCCATTGGCCAGCTTCTTATCTATTCGGGGTATTTAGGGAGGGGGATCCCCAGCAGCCAATACACCCTGGCGAAGTGTCTACACGACACGCAACGCGTCAGTGGCGGCTACTGCGGGGGATCCCCGGGGGACAAGGTGATGTAAACTTTCATTTTCGTTACTTATATCATTGATTGTTTCAGCTTGGTGGCGCTATAGACATCTCTTTATAGCTTTACTGGCTGGTTAACTACCATGTGTGTGCTGCACTGCACTTCAGCACCTTAATTGACTATCCATTGTGATCTGCTCTTTTTAAGGCACATGGTTTTTGCTTGTTGTTTTTTTGTATCATTATGTTTGTTTCTTTTTGGATGCACTTTTTTAGGGCACATATTTGTTAGCTCAATTGCACATAACATGCACATTACGCATTATGCACTTTAATTATATAATTATATATTTATATAGTCATAGCACTTTTTATAACCTTTTTCATTCATTGTTGGCATACATATGTATTATCCAATCAGATTTATTTATTCAGACAATCATACTCCACCCTGTATTACCACTATTAGTATAGTCTCCGTATATGGTGGATCCCCTGTGTTTGTGTATGTGTTTTTTAATTGTGTAATGTGTTGTTGTATGTGTTGAGATAATTGTTTTTCTTAAATTGTGGATGTACTTATAAATAAAATAGATGTTTATTCTTTAACCTTTTTGAGTGCGGCCTTTGTATGGTGGTTATCTGAGGGGATAGATCCAGGGTCCCCTCACTACATATAAACATAGGCAAACAGCAAACATGGCACAGGTAACATTTATCCATCCAGTTACATCTCTGGGTTCTGTCCATAATTACAGGTACAGTTAAGAAAATATGCTTCCCCAAGGAGGATTCTTCCCTTGCTGGCTCTCTCCCCCTTCTCTCTGTCAGAGTCTGTATTTACTCCTGCTCCTTTACAATTCAAGAATGGTGAATAACACATGGGTTTAGAACCGGTGCTTCCCTATATCCCTTCTCACTACCTTCCAGAACATTCCATCACTTGTTCGGCCTCATGTCTGACATCTGATAGGCTGCTCTCTAACTCGTCCAACCAATCACTACCCTCCTAGTTATAAATATGTTTCCACTCAGCATCCTGTTATGACTAACAACCCTTCATACCTCACCTTCTAGAACAACCCCCATTAAAGCCTATGGCCCAATGCTTGTCTATGGCCTAATCCCATTGCTGTCATCTTAAGTCTAATTAAGGGTACTGCACTGTCCATGTACTTCCATGGTTTTAAACCACAAAAGAGCTGAATGTTTTATTACTCTATATTAATGGGGTTCTTATTAGTTAACTGACATGTTCCTAGTTATACCTAGGCCCCTACACATGAATAACGGCTGGAGTGAGGGCTACAGTAGGGTTGGACTGGGGGGGTTGTCACTACTACTGCACTAATACCACTGGTTTGTCACTACCAGGGTCTGGGTGTCCCCTTATCCCTCATTGAGCACTAAGTGCCGGGGTTATTGTGTGAACCCTTAAAGCAGACCTATCCGTATTCACAGGGCAAATTGAGTGAACCATGAAAGCAGACCTAGCTGTTTTCACTGGGGTAATTGTGTGAACCCTTAAAGCAGACCTAACATACATAGTAACAAAGTATGTAAGGCTGAATAAAAACTTTAGTCCATTCAGTTCAACCTGTTCTCCTTCCAGTGGTCTACTAGCCATAGCTGAAAATGTTATTAGATGCAAGGAAGGAACCCAGGTGACTTTTGAATGCTTTTAGTGTATCCTTCATAACTACCTCCTCTGGTAGCGAGTTCCATAGTCTCACACCTCTTACTGAGATGTATCCCCTCTTATTGCAGAGAAGAATCCCATCCTACTGTAGTTGTATTCACTGGAGTAATTGTGTGAATCCTTAAAGAAGACCTATCTGTATTCACTGGGTAATTGTGTTAACCCTTAAAGCAGAGCTATCTGTATTCCCTAGGGTAATTGTGTGAACTCTTAGAGCACCTGTGTGAAGGAACGATTCAGCTTAAGTGCAGAAACCTCACATATCCAAGTCTGGAGTTCCCCTTTATTCCCCCTGTTATGAACAGCACAGATCACAGACCTCCTTGCTGACTGTCACACCTCTAGTCTGAGAAAACTCCGCTGGGTCTGCAGCTGGCTCGACCCCTGACTGTGAATTTGTCAGATGAAAGAGGGGAACGGCAGATATCCAGCACCAAAATAAATCAGACGATAGCTGCGCCCTCATGTGCCCCAGCACCAAACCAGGTACAGAATCAGAACCGGTTCACAAAACCGCACACGGGGATAGGTTACGGTGGGCTCAGCAACAAAGGAAAACCCGAAAAACGGAGATCTAAGGTTCTGACCCGCTTAGGGACCCCACTTCTGGACTCATTGGGTGCCCGGCGTCCAGCTCAATTGTTTGGTACCGCTTCCAAAGCCATACGACCCCCCTGCTCAAAGTTATAACCCCTAAAGGGTTTTAGGGGCTGAAGCGAGCCCCAAAACAGTGGGAGGTGACAATCCGTCCCACAGAGGGGAGGGGGTGGAGGGGGTCTCGCCACATAAATAGGGTAACCCTGAGCCAGGCATTGGTCACTTATCTGGAGAGGTCACGATTCACATGTGCTGGAGGTGCCCACCCACACAGCTCTTCACTTACTTCTTGTGAGATCCCCATCACCACTACTCTGCAACTGCATACTAAGGTAACTGAATATTGTATCTCTGTGTAACTCACTCTATCCTGTAACCGTCTCAGAACAGCATTTTGTATCATCTGTATCATTTCCATCATAGCCAAATGTTTGTTTTCACTGCCTAGTGTGCATATAAAACTTACATTTTAACTTGAGCGATCTGTTTGCCTTAAACCAAGAATCTGTGTGTCTGCAGGCTTTGGGCCTGGTGTTTCTGATAGGAGAACTCGGACAAAGGGTTTTGGGGAACGCGGTGTGTACGGAGGTCCCTGGTTTATAGTTGGATCACGTGACCCGCGGTTCCCTGACAAATTGGTGGCAGCGTGGTGGGATAAGGCAAATAGTGTAAGTGAGTGTGGGCCCCATACTTTCATACACTAAAGAGTACCAGCAGTGGCTTTTCTGTTACTGGGTACTTAAGATCGGCTCAACACTAGGCAAATTCTGAGAGTGGTTACAGTAGGTTGTGTGATTACAACAGTGTGCAATATCTGTCAGTGACCAGCAGCTGCAGGCATGGCAAGTGACACAAGGGCCAGAAGCAGGGATGTGGCTGCCGATGTTGCACTGGAGGTGGAGGGGCCCAGCCAGGGCTCTCCCAGAAGCCAGTCACCAGCCCTCAGCATCCTGGAGGACCATGTCCCGCCTGCCGGTCCCCCCAGCCAAGCAGGCTCAGACGCTCTCCTGCACGCTGCTCTGGCAAGTCTACGGGCTGGAGACCGTGCCCCCTATGAGGTCCTGATTGAGGCTGCTGAGCGCAAGTACTGCAGCTAAAGCTTCAGCACCCTCAACCCAGCACAGCTGGTAGCGGGCCCCCTGAGAACCAGGCCCCAAAGTTGCCTGGTACAGATCTGGACACCTTTCTGCTGGCTTTTGAAACTGTTTGCCATCAATACCATGTACCGGAGGATCAGTGGGTCAGGTACTTAACCCCTCGACTTAGGGGTAAAGCCCTGGAAATCTTTGGGTACCTACCCAGCGAGACCACCCTGAGCTACAAGGGGGTCAAGCAAGCTCTGATCCGTCAATATAACCTTACCCCTGAATTTTATCGCAAGAAACTGCAGCGTTTGCGACGGGGCCCCACCGACAGCTGGGCTGACCACAGGCTGTAGCCATGGGACTTAGGAACACTGGTGCTGAGATGACTCTGGTGCGACCAGAGTTAGTGTCCCCACAGGATTTGGTGCCCGGGAAGACCCTTGTGGTCTCTGGGATTGGAGGAACTGAACCAGCATTGCCCGTTGCCAAGGTTTATTTGGACTGGGGTGCTGGACAGGGAGTGCAGGAGGTGGGGTATCGTCGAATATCCCTGCCAGTGTTTTGCTAGGGACAGACTTGGGACGGCTAGTGTCTCACTATGTGGCCACTGAACCCCCAAGGTCTGGTCCCCTAGAAGGTAATGTAATGTATGAGACGATGTGTACAATCAACAAGAGTAATGTTTGTAACATGCCTGCTACAGGGAATGTGGGGGTGGGTGAAGTGGGGTGCCCTTCTTCCCTCAGGGAACAGGAGGGCGACCCAGTCAGCTGCAATCTCTTGTCCCCAGAGCTCATCCCCATCGCGAGGCTGTGGTAGGACCTGCAACTGTGGAAGGGGCTGTGGTAGGACCTGTGGTAGGACCTGCGACTGAGGAAGGGGGCTGTGGTAGGACCTGCGACTGAGGAAGGGGCTGTTCCAGGTGAGTCCGCATCGCAGGATTGCTGCACTGCCGGGGTATTAAGGGACCAGGCCAGCCAGTCTGGTCTGGCGACTTGGTTGGAAGCAGAAGGGGAGCTAGCGCTATCAGCGGCCACAGTGGCTGTGGCCGCTGTCACCCGCAGTGGGGGCGCTAGGGGCCCAGGGGCACCCCAGGGATCTGACGGTGTGCTCCCTTCCAACCAAGTGGCGATCTGAGGACATGGCCATCTTTTCGATACTGGCAACGTCCAGCCAGGGGTTTCAGGCAGCTTTGGAAGCCGTTGAAAGCCTGAATGCTCTCAAGGAGCAGGCGGCTGGGACCAAGGACAGCTGTATCGCATGACGATCTCGCAGGGTTCACCAGAGGAATGGCCTAGGGACCGACAGTTGGTGGTCCTCTTCCCCTTCCGGGCGGAATTGTTGCGGGTTGCGCATGATATTCCGATGGCAGGACACTTGGGGGTCACAAAAACAAAAGCCAGACTAGCCCAGCACTTCTACTGCCCAAAAATGGGGGGCAATGTGTCCTCCTACTGCCGTTCGTGTGAGGTCTGTCAGAAAGTGGGGAAGGCAGGGCCTCGCCCCAAAGCACTACTGGTGCCTCTGCCAATCATAGAGGAGCCTTTCAGGAGGGTGGCTGTGGATTTGATCGGACCCCTGTCCATTCCCAGCAGCTCCGGGAAACGCTTCATACTAACGGTAGTAGATTATGCCACACGGTACCCAGAGGCAGTGGCCTTATCATCTATTCGGGCCGACAAGGTGGCCACAGCCTTTGCTGGAGATATTTTCTCATGTAGGCTTTCCCCAGGAAATGCTCACGGATCGGGGGACCCAGTTCATGTCGCAGCTGATGGAGTCTCTCTGTAAGCAGATCCAGGTGCACCATCTGGTGACCAGCCCGTACCATCCACAGACAAATGGCCTCTGTGAACGGTTCAATGGCACCCTGAAGCAGATGCTTAAGATGTTGGTTGATGCCCAATGGGCGTGACTGGGAGCGGTATCTCCCTCACCTGCTGTTTGCCTACAGGGAGGTCCCCCAGGCCTCAATGGGGTTTTCCCCCTTTGAGCTCCTGTATGGACGATGTGTGCGGGGGCCCCTGGCCCTGGTGAGGGAGGCTTGGGAAGGGGATCTGCCCCCCCCAATGTGTCAGTCGTCAAGTATGTCATGCGCTTCCGGGACAAGATGCAGGCCTTGGCGCAGCTGGTGCATGACAATATGGTACAGGGCCAGGCCGAGCAGAAGAAGTGGTACGACCAAAACACCTGTGATCGGACCTACCAGGTGGGTCAAAAGGTGTGGGTGCTGGTCCTGGTACCCCAGGATAAGCTTCAGGCTGCCTGGGAAGGCCCCTATCTCGTGCACCAGCAGCTCAAAGCCGTAACGTACCTAGTCACCCTAGACCCTGCCCGTGGACGGCAGAAGGCCTTCCACGTGAACATAATGAAGGCACATCATGATCGGGAAGCCTGTGCTCTCCTGATCTGCAACCTGCCAGAGGAGGGGGAAGCTGAAACCCTCCTGGATATGCTGGCCCAGGTTAGGGAGGGGGGGGACCCTCAAGGATGCCCAGATTGGTCATCAACTCACAACAGTCCCAGCTCTGGGCCACCCTGCACCCCTTCCGAGACTTGTTCAACAGCAAGCCCAGACGAACTAAGCTAGCCGTCCACCATGTGGACACCGGGACTCACCCTCCGATCCGACGGGCGACCAACCGTGTCTCCCTGGAGCAAATGCGTCAAGAGATTGACGAGATGTTGCAGCTAGGGGTCATCCAAGCATCCGGCAGTGCTTGAGCCGCCCCGGTGGTCCTTGTCCCCAAGATGGACCGGACCCTCCGGTCCTGCGTGGACTACTGGGGGCTCAATGCTGTCACAGTTGCCGATGCATACCCCATGCCGCGCATCGATGACCTGCTTGACCAGCTGGCCGGGGCTAGGTACCTGACCATCATGGACCTGAGCCGGGGATACTGGTAGATTTCTCTGACTCCCGAGGCCAGGGAACGGTCGGCCTACATTACCCCATTTGGGTTATACGAATCCACCGCCAAAATACCCCTGCCACTTTCCAGCGGATGGTCAACACCCTGCTCCAGGGACTAGAGGGGTACGCGGCTGCATACCTGGATGACATTGCCGTCTTCAGTCCCATATGGGAAGAACACCTAGAGCACCTGTCACAGGTGCTTGGGCAGGTCCGGCAAGCAGGTTTAACCATCAAGCCAGGAAAGTACCAGTTGGGCATGGGCGAGGTCCAGTACCTAGGGCATAGGGTGGGGGGGGGACCCTGAAACCTGAGCCGGGGAAGGTGGAGGCAATCGCCTCCTGGCCAACCCCTAGGACCAAGACCCAGGTGCAGTCCTTTTTGGGCACCGCCGGATACTATAGGAGGTTCGTCCCCCACTATAGTATCCTGGCCAAGCCCTTGACGGACCTCCCCAGGAAGAAGCTGCCCTCCGCAGTCAATTGGACCCGTGAATGTGAGACATCCTTCCAAGCACTGAAAGATGCCCTCTGCTGCTCTCCAGTACTCCAAGCGGCCAACTTTACGTGGCCGTTTATAGTACAAACTGATGCCAGTGACTTTGGCCTTGGCGCCATGCTAAGCCAGGTCGACCCGACGGGACAGGAGCACCTTGTACTTGAGCTGCAAGCTCCTACCCATGGAAGTGGCGTATTCAGTCATGGAGAAGGAGTATCTCGCTATTGTTTGGTCACTGCAGTGGCTGCAGCCATACTTGTATGGGCGCCACTTCATTGTGGAGACTGGTCATAACCCTCTCTGCTAGCTACACATATGGGTTGATTCAAAGAAACATGTAACAGCTTGGATTTGGCTCACGATCATCCTATTTTTCACGTCCGCTCGTGCGTTCGTATGAACTTGCGAGTGATTCAATAAGCAAATACGTTTCTATCCTAAAATATACGTCCGTTCGTATGGCAGTTCGGGAATCAGACCTATGTCAGTTTCCATCCTGAATTTTCCGTTTCATTTCTCAGGTTGCAACATTGGTTTTGCCCTTTTTCCTTTTTTGTCTGGACGTAAATCCTTCTGATCTTGCGGCTCCGCACTACAAACTTACCTCATTAAAGTGCATTCTAAATATTTGGTCTTTTAATTTTCGTTATTTCATTCATTTTGTAGTAACCAACCATTAATGAATGCATTTGCATAAGTAAATCTTACTTTGTTTAATTTTTAGTTAACTTGCATTTTTTACTTGTGGATTTAATTTTAATATTTTGGCTTCAAATGGTACAACTTTAAATTTTTTGTGTGGTTACCCACACCCTCTACATACAGATTGCTCACAAATATTAAAAAACACCCAGCAACTTCTGCATGTTATGAGCCTAGAAACAGCCAAGATGGCGGCTCAGGTATTATCGGGCAGCCTGCAAACAGAAAGGGCCTTGTGACTGTGTTGCTCTGGATTCTTTGATTTCTGACCTTTCCATGCCCCCAGCTCTGCTGTGTCTGTGCAAAATACAGCAGTAACCCACATCCTGCACTTTATCCCGCTCTCCTCTCCTCAGTAAGTGTGATGCATCTGACCAAAGATGTGCTTAAATAATTAAACAAAGCAAAGGTAAACAACTACACCAATAAATGCAATCTAAAAATATTATTCTAGTACCTCAATTTTAAAATAAATAACAAAGGACATAAGTTTCTTTAATTAACGCAAATATATTGCAAAATAAAGGTTTACATGCAAAGGACTAATTAAGGTCCACATTAAAATGCTTTTATAAGGCATACATGAATCAGGTATGCATTGCCATACAATTTATGGCCTCGGCCATGCTGATACATGCAGTTCATTGGAGCTCAAGACGCGCAGACTCCTCCACATAGCCAAAAAACCTGTTCACGAACAGCAATCCGGCTGCTAAAAGGTGTCGGCTGTGGCTTTCTTTTAAAACGCGTTTAGAGGTTTCTCTGAATCACACCTAAACACATCCAATTAACCTAAGTTTTACGTTTTGATCCTAAGTTTTAGGATTTGATCCTAAGTTTTACGTTTTGATCCTAAGTTTTACGTTTTGATCCTAAAATTTAGGAACGAACTTCCGCTGATCGTAAGAGCATATACGCATTCGTACGTAGGCTCGTGCGAGTCGGAAATGGCCAAAAAAACAGGAAAAAATGACTAACACCCACCCAAACTTACGATTCTCGATACGAAATCAATTAACTTTTGCTCTTTGAATCGAGGGGATATGGGTTGATTCAAAGAAACATGTAACAGCTTGGATTTGGCTCACGATCATCCTATTTTTCACGTCCGCTCGTGCGTTCGTATGAACTTGCGAGTGATTCAATAAGCAAATACGTTTCTATCCTAAAATATACGTCCGTTCGTATGGCAGTTCGGGAATCAGACCTATGTCAGTTTCCATCCTGAATTTTCCGTTTCATTTCTCAGGTTGCAACATTGGTTTTGCCCTTTTTCCTTTTTTGTCTGGACGTAAATCCTTCTGATCTTGCGGCTCCGCACTACAAACTTACCTCATTAAAGTGCATTCTAAATATTTGGTCTTTTATTTTTCTTTATTTCATTCATTTTGTAGTAACCAACCATTAATGAATGCATTTGCATAAGTAAATCTTACTTTGTTTAATTTTTAGTTAACTTGCATTTTTTACTTGTGGATTTAATTTTAATATTTATGCTTCAAATGGTACAACTTAAAATTTTTAGTGTGGTTACCCACACCCTCTACATACAGATTGCTCTCAAATATTAAAAAACACCCAGAAACTTCTGCATGTTATGAGCCTAGAAACAGCCAAGATGGCGGCTCAGGTATTATCGGGCAGCCTGCAAACAGAAAGGGCCTTGTGACTGTGTTGCTCTGGATTCTTTGATTTCTGACCTTTCCATGCCCCCAGCTCTACTGTGTCTGTGCAAAATACAGCAGTAACCCACATCCTGCACTTTATCCCGCTCTCCTCTCCTCAGTAAGTGTGATGCATCTGACCAAAGATGTGCTTAAATAATTAAACAAAGCAAAGGTAAACAACTACACCAATAAATGCAATCTAAAAATATTATTCTAGTACCTCAATTTTAAAATAAATAACAAAGGACATAAGTTTGTTTAATTAACGCAAATATATTGCAAAATAAAGGTTTACATGCAAAGAACTAATTAAGGTCCACATTAAAATGCTTTTATAAGGCATACATGAATCAGGTATGCATTGCCATACAATTTATGGCCTCGGCCATGCTGATACATGCAGTTCATTGGAGCTCAAGACACGCAGACTCCTCCACATAGCCAAAAAACCTGTTCACGAACAGCAATCCGGCTGCTAAAAGGTGTCGGCTGTGGCTTTCTTTTAAAACGCGTTTAGAGGTTTCTCTGAATCACACCTAAACACATCCAATTAACCTAAGTTTTACGTTTTGATCGTAAGTTTTAGGATTTGATCCTAAGTTTTACGTTTTGATCCTAAGTTTTACGTTTGGATCCTAAAATTTAGGAACGGACTTCCGCTGATCGTAAGAGCATATACGCATTCGTACGTAGGCTCGTGCGAGTCGTAAATGGCCAAAAAAACAGGAAAAAATGACTAACACCCACCCAAACTTACGATTCTCGATACGAAATCAATTAACTTTTGCTCTTTGAATCGAGGGGATAGTCTCTGGCACCAATGGGAGATTGTTGCAGTGGAGCCTGGCTCTCCAACAATACAAGTTTGACATCCGCCATAGAAAGGGCCGAGACCATGGAAATGCCGATGGCCTGTCCTGGCAGGGGAAGGTAGCCAGTGGGTGCATGGGTCAGCACCGACAGGTTCTGGCCCCTAGCACCCTCTAAAGGAGGGAGGTGTGAAGGAACGATCCAGCTTAAGTGCAGAAACCTCACATATCCAAGTCTGGATTTCCCCTTTATTTCCCCCTGTTATAAATGCACAGGTCCTTATCTCTTCAGGAAGGGGAATTCGCATTCATGTGTTGAACAGCACAGATCACAGACCCCCCTGCTGACTGTCACACCTCTAGTCTGAGAAGACTCCGCTGGGTCTGCAGCTGGCTCGACCCCTGACTGTGTATTTGTCAGATGAAAGAGGGGAAAGGCAGACATCCGGCACCAACATAAATCGGACCATAGCTGCGCCCCCATGTGCCCCAGCACCAAACCAGGTACAGAATTAGAACCGGCTCACAAAACCGCACATGGGGATAGGTTACGGCGGGCTCAGCAATAAAGGAAAACCCGGAAAACGGAGATCTAAGGTTCTGACCCGCTTAGGGACCCCATTTCTGGACTCATCGGATGCCCGGCGTCCAGCCCAATTGTTTGGTACCGCTTCCAAAGCCATACAACTCCCCTGCTCAAAGTTATAACCCCTAAAGGGTTTTAGGAGCTGAAGCAAGCCCCAGAACAGTGGGAGGTGACAATCCGTCCCACGGAGGGGAGGGGGTGGAAGGGGCCTTGCCGCATAAATAGGGTAACCCTGAGCCAGACATTGGTCACTTATCTGGAGAGGTCACGATTCACACGTGCTGGAGGTGTTCACCCACACAGCTCTTCACTTACCTCTTGTGAGAGCCCCATCACCACTACTCTGCAACTGCATACTAAGATAACTGAATATTGTTTTTCTCTGTAACTTACTCTATCCTGTAACCGTCTCAGAACAGCATTTTGTATCATCTGTATCATTTCCATCATAGCCAAATGTTTTTTATCACTGCCTAGTGTGTTTATAGCGTTAAAACTTAAATTTTAACTTGAGCGATCTGTTTGCCTTAAACCAAGAATCTGTGTGTCCGCAGGCTTTGGGCCTGGTGTTTCTGATAGGAGAACTCGGACAAAGGGTTTTGGGGAACGCGGTCTGTGTGTACGGAGGTCCCTGGTTTATAGTTGGATCACGTGACCCGCGGTTCCCTGACAAGCTGTAAAGACTGGGGTGAGTGTGTACCCCCATATACCAAACCTAGCATTTATAGCAGACCTGGCTGTAAAGACTGGGGTTAGTGTGTACCCTTATAGCAGACCTATCTGTAAAGACTGGGCTGAGAGTGTCCCCATATACCAAACCTATATAAAAAGACTGGGGTGAGTGTGTACCCCCATACACCAAACCTATCTGTAAAGACTGGGGTGATTGTGTATTATAGGTCCTTATAGCAGACCTAGCTGTAAAGACTGGGTTGGGTGCGTGCCTCCATATACCAGACCTATCTGTATTCACTGGGGTAATTGTGTGAACCCTTAAAGCTGACATATCTGTATTCACTGGGGTAGTTGTGTCCAACCTTAAAGTGGACCAACACCCAGGATTTTGACTATCCTGGGTGTTGGTCCACTTAGGTGGGGCACCCCGATCGGGGGTGCCCCGCTGTCTGAAACCCCCCCGATCGCCGCAAAAACTCACCTCTCCCCGCTCCCACGTGACCTCGTCCGGCCAATGACAGCGCTCAGAGCAGCTCTGGTATGCGCGTCCAAAGCTGCTTGGACGCGCATACCAGAGCGCTGTCATTGGCCGCGTCTCTCGCTTCCCTCTAACAGGGAGCGCTCCTGCACCGGCCATTCACAAAACGGCCGGCGCGGGAGCGCGCCCTGCTAGAGGGAAGCGAGAGACGCGGCCGCGTCTCGCGCATGCGCCGTTGGATCGCAGGTAAGGTGAGGATTGTGGGCCTCCTGGGGGGTTCCTCCCCGCGGGACATCCCGATTTCGGATGCCCCGCGGGGAGGGATCTGATCGGTCCGGGAATCTTATAGATTTCCGGGCCGATCCCCCCTGGGTGTTGGTCCACTTTAAAGCAGACCTATCTGCATTCACTGGGGTGAGAGTGTCCCCTTGTACCAAACCTATCTGTAATCACTCGGGTTAAAGTGTCCCCTTATACCAAACCTAACCTCTAACAGTGCAGAAAGTGGCAAATAAGGGACAGGGATGTGGACATGGGGTATCTGCTGCTGGTAATGAAGCTGGTGGTCGTCTGGTCACTGGTGCTGCAGGGAGAGGACGTCTTTCATCCTTGCCTACTACACCTTTCTCTGGTGCAAGCAGGTGCCTGAATTTGAAGTGCATTTTTGTAGGCCTCAGTACTGCTGGCAGAGTGGTGAGGCCAGAACAAACATTTCATGGCACCCAGTGATACTAGTTCCGGGGGATATTCTTTCACCCATTCCACTGCAGCTGAAAATGCAGAGCCCTTTACCTCACCCCCCGTAAAATCTGCAATGCAGTCCAAGCTAGTAGTCACAAGAGTCAATAGTGCTATGATACTCAACTGGCAGACCTAATTCTGAATGCGCATCTCGGCGCCAGATATCTGGACCCCTGCACTCAGTTGCTTCTGTGTTGCCAAGCTCAGAGCTGCCCCCTTGATCGGCGATGTAGTGCTTAGTCTCCCTGCCAGTGTCATGGCTCCCTGGCACCTAGCATTGCAATATGAAGTACTGCACAGGCAGGAAGTGGCATTGCAAGGTACACACAAACTTTGTTTCTCTGTCTATTTGCCCCATCCAATACTTTCCCCCCGCCCCAGCTCAGCTCTATCTATTGCTGTCCCACCATCTTGCCCCCCCCCCCAGCTCTGCCCCATCCATTCCTGTCCCCTCAGCTCTGCCTCATCCAGCCCAGTCTCTCTGCCGCATCCATTCCTGTCCTCCCAGTTTTGCCCATCCAATACAAGGAGTCCCAGCTTCAATTCATTACTCTTTCTTCAAGCTCTGGCCATCTCCCCCCCCCCAGCTTTGCTTATTCATTCCTGTCCTTCTAGTTCTGTCCCATCCATCCCTTCTCCCAGCTCTCTTTCCATCCCTTGCTGCCCTTCCTGTTCTGTCTATCCACCCCTCTTCCTTACAGCGTCTCTCCCATTCTTCCCTCTCCCCCAAGCCCTATCTATCCATCCATCCTTGTTTCCAGACCTTATTGCCAGTAACATTTTGGGTCCTAGTCCACTCCTGTACATGGCCTGCACATAAATGCAAGGGGGGGGGGGGCTAAAGCAATGTGCCTTGGGTCAGAGCTGTAGGTTCTGTGGGGCCAAAAAAAGAAAAAAAGCTCCTGTTTTTTCCAAGTGCCCAATAAGATTTTTGGAGTGGGGTGGAGTGGGGACACACACAGCCCGTTTAAGTTTTTCCTGGGAAATCTATAGCCCCTCCCCCAGTGTGCTGATTTGTAACTATCCACCCCTTGTGACAGCCCTCTGCGTGGACCTTCACCTCTCACCCGATGCATTTAAATAGACCTTTACAAGAAGTGGTTGAATACCCCTGCTCAATGATGACACATCTGGCTGGGATACCATGGGTCATTCACCTGCCCTGCCCCAGTTGCAGACCTAGGGCTTACAGACGCCCAAGAGCTTCTGTGGGAGCATGGCCAGCACACCATCACAAGACACCCTAATAGATGATGATGAGACTCAAGTGCCGACTGCTGCAGCTTTCTGCAATGTTGAGGCTGAGAGGGAGTCTAGAAGGGAGGAGTGGGTGGAAGAAGATGCCAGGGAGGATGATGAGGTCATAGACCCTATGTGTACTGAAGGCCATCGCAGTTCGAAGGAAGAGGTGGTGGTCACACAGCCCCAGGCAGGCAGCAGAAGAAGAAGGGTGCAAACCCTCACCGGTCAGCCAATTGCTGACACTGCCCCCAATAACCAGGAACTGTGCGTGCCAAAGCAGCCTCAAAGGATCTCACCAGCATGGCATTTTTTCACGCAGTCCACAACAAAAAAGACAGAGGTCATTTGCAAGCTGTCTCACTGAAGCAAGGGAAAGCTGCTAATCATCACTGCACCTTGTGCATGACCAGGCATCTGCAAGCAAAATATGAGCTGCAGTGGCAGAATTACCAGAAAAACCTGCAAAAACCTGAGTCTCCCTCTGTCTCAGCCTCCAGTTCCACCTCCACAACAAGGCAACCTGTCTTCCCCCAAAGGGGACAATGAGGGACCCCCACCAGCTCCAGCACCAGCAGCACCACCACCAAGCCGGTCCATATCATCCCAGTGAAGTGTTCAGCTTAACACTTCCCTGGGATGCTGAACACTTCCCTGGGATGCTGAACACTTCCCTGGGATGATGTGGACCGGCTTGGTGGTGAAACATAGAAACATATAGAAACATAGAAGGTTGACGGCAGAAGGAGACCATACGGTCCATCTAGTCTGCCCTTATGTGTATACTGTATGTACTCTTTATCTTAGGATAGATGTGTGCTTATCCCAGGCATGTTTAAATTCAGTGACTGTTGATGTTTCAACTACCTCTGCTGGAAGTTTGTTCCAAGCACCTACTACTCTTTCTGTAAAATAATATTTTCTAACATTGCTCCTGATCTTCCCCCCGACTAGCTTCAGGTTGTGCCCCCTTGTTCTATCGTTAAGTTTCTTCTTAAAAACACTTCCCTCCTGAACCTTATTCAATCCTTTCACATATGTGGAAAAGGACAGTTCTAAAGATCTCATGGCGGTGGCTGTCCCAGCTGCCACTACACTTCTCGCCAGGCCATCCCTGCCCTGCACCAAGAGCTTGCGAAAAATATAAAATGTGCACTGGGCAATGCCATTACTTCCAGTGTCCACCTTACCACAGACATGTGGACAAGAAGGCACGGGCAGGAACATTACATCTCTCTAACAGCCCACTGGGTGAATGTAGTGGTGGCTGGGATTGAGACGGGAAGCACTGTGGCGCAGATCCTTCCACCACCCATAATTGCAGGACATAAGTCGATGCTTCCTGTAGCCTCCTTCTACTCTTCTTCCTCCTTTGCTCCCTCCTCAAGCAGTCAGCGCAGACTCTGTACCACCAATTTGAGCATTGCCACAGGGAAACGGCATGGGGAATGCTAAAGCTCATCTGTCTGGGTGAAAGACCCCACACCCTCCAGGAGCTGTGGACCAGACAGATGAGTGGCTGCTGCCATTGGACCTAAAGCCTGGCAAGGTGGTGTGCGATAATGGGCCGAACCTTGGGCTGAGGGCTGACGCACGTCCCGGGCCTGGTGCATGTGCTCAACTTGGTAGTGCAGAGCTTCCTGGTCCATTATCCATGAATGGCAGAGCTGCTGCATAAAGTGCACAGCGTGTGCTCGCACCTTTGGTGTTCCCACCCTGCTGCCACTCGCCTATCTGCATTGCAGAGGAATTTTGGCCTTCCCACCCTCCGCTTCATATGTGACTTGCCCAGCAGGTGGAATTCCATGTTGTACATGATAAAATGGGTGTGTGAGCAGCAGCAGGCGATAGTGGAGTTCCAACTGCAAAATGTCCGGTCGAAGTGCAGAGCATCATCACTTCACCACCAGATGAATGAATCTATATATAGATTGCTGTATATGTATGTATAGATTTATGTATATATTTATATATTGATGTAACTATGTAGATGTAGTTGTATATTTTTGTGTATATGTTGATGGTTTCATTAATTAACTTTTTTCTTTATTGTGTGTGTGTATTTTCATTTATTGATGTATAGATTGATGTAAATATTTATTTATTTATGTATATGTGTATATATTTTCGTATATATTGATGACTTATCTTCTTTATTTTTGTATTTATTTAATGTTTTTAGTTTTCTGTAATTGTTTTGAGTACTTTCCCTAGCCCATTTTCTGCAGGGCAATCGCCCAGGTGCCCCCTCCCCCAAATTTGGCCTCCAACCCCCATACAAAAAAACTAAAACTCTGTTTTTTTTTCATTTATGTTTGTATTTCTTTAATCTTTTCTTTTACTGTTATTGTTTTGAGTACTTTCCCTAGCCCATTTTGTGCACAGCAATTACCCAGGTGTTACCCTCCCCCCCAAATTAATATTTTATTATTTTCTTTATTGGTGTACTTCTTTATTTGTTTTGTTTTCTGCAATTATTTTGAGTATATTGCCTGGCCCATTTTGTTAAGGGCAATCTCCCTGGTGTTACCCCCCATTTGACCTCTTATACACCTAAAAAAAATATATATTTTTTTTTTATTTCTGTATGTTAATTTGTTTGTTTTCTGTTATTATTTTGAGTACTTTCCATAACCTATTTTGTGCAGGGCATTTTTTTATTTCTGTATGTATTTCTTTATTTATTTTTTTCTATTATTGTTCTTTATTTATTTTATTCTATTATTGTTTTGAATACTTTCCCTAGCTCACACTGGGAAAACACTGGTGTTCCCCTCGATTTTCAGCACTCTGGTCCTGGCTGGCCCCATTTTACAGCCATTTTTGTGCCCCAAAGGGGTTCCGATTCGGGGTCCTGGACCAGAAGTTTTGGTGGCAAGCGGGCCAAATCCATCGAAATTCACCCAACCCACTCATCACTAGTCATGAATCAATGGTACAAAATGGGCCTCAGGATCTCATCACAGAATGAAGAGATTTGCAAAGCTCCATCTACTCCCAAATAATAGTAGGTATAGCCTGTTTTGGTCAGTATATACAAATACTTTCCATTTAAGGTAAGCACTCTTTACCTTGTCCCCTAAAATATAGAGCTTGTTGGTTTTTTTTAGCCTCCTTTAGAGAGGAAGTAAAGTCAAGTCACCACTTCCTCATTCACTCGCATGGCAGCCAACTATGTGACCACTGGCAACCATTCAAGTTTGATCAGCAAGCCCACTCAGCAAACCTGATTGCTCACTGGCAGTCACATGATTGGCAGCCATACAATTAATAAGAATAGGCTATGCATTGACTGATTGGTACCTCTTTAATAAGCTTAACATGTGTCTCTCCCTGAAGTGTCTTGTTTCTTTGTTTTTGAGACTCAAATGGAATGTGCAGAGATGCTCTCCTTTTCTTAAAATATCTAATAAAAATAAAGATCATATACATGCTACATTTCATAATATTGATGTGTAAAAGAGAGAAACAGGAATTTATAATGTGCATTTATTGATTTTTAACACCTGAATGTGGTGTTAAACCCAACTGGCTCCAAAGCGGCCCACTGGGCATTGTCCCAGTCAGTCCATATCTGGTAACAATGAACTTTTACTGAATATTTATTTTTGAAAAGTAAATGAATTACAGTAAGTACTGTACACTCACTGCTCTAATGAAAGTTTTAGGTGTAAACCAAGCCTCCTTGTTTTTTTTTAATCCCACCTAATTTAACTTGTGCCTTTTTTAAATGACTGGATTCTAAAAGTTGACATCTTCTTTAAAGAGACAATCCAGAGTTTTTCTCCTCTGCCCTAATCACAGAACCTGGGGGGGGGGGGGGCAGATGAGGGGTTGTCCTGGCCAGGCATTGAACCTGCAACCCACCAGACTAATTCCTTACCACTAGGCCATGACTGCCCCTTGAATGAATGCACCACCAGCTCCAAAAAGGGTTTGACGAGCCCCATTGGCTGCCAGTGGTCATGTGGGATGGTTGCACAGTATGGAAGCAGACCTCAAGCTGCTGGACATCCCTACTTGGAATGCCCCGGGGTAGGGCACTTGCAGTGACTCCCTTGGACTTACGCAGGATTTTAGATTGGAGGTCCAGTTAAAAAAAACATTTATCGTGACAGTAAAAGTGCTAAAGAGTAAAATTGCTGAATGTAAAACGGTTAAACTATAGGGAGCGAGGGCGATTAAAGGATGGTAACTGGTTGGGGCATTACCAGAGAACGTGCAACCCGCTTGCCGTTGTCAGAGGCAGCAGATCAGTGCATTTGGAAGCCTCGGCCTTCTGCCTGGCGCGGGTTAGGGGTCTCTGTGTTTTCACAGCTTGCAGTATTCTTTCTCATTAAGCCGAACCTGTAAGCCGGCCTGGCAATGCACACAGCCTGATGAATCACCGGACTCATAAAAGCCGGTGTAAATCCATTTATGGGCAGGCGCAGGGCTGAGGCTCCTTCTCCCGGCTCCATTTCTGCCGACAGCCTCTCTGTGTCTGACCTGATCCTCTAAACTAACAACTCAAACTCCGAAAAGTGCTTTTAACGGCTCTTACCAAAAGGCTGCTGACTGCCCTGCAATGTTTCCTTATTAAACAAATTCTTCCCTTTAATCTCCTCTCTACGACTTCACATTTTACAATAAAACTAACCCCGACTACCTCCCACAGTCACAGTGAGGAAGCTATCATGAAGCTCTATTGGCTCCAGCCTAGAGGCACCATGGCCTGAGGGGCTCAATGATCCATGATACAGCTTTTCATAGCATGGATCTTTGTGGCTCTCGCAATGTAGTTTTGGCTCTATTCTACTAAATATTGCCCCGCTGTGTCAAACCCTCCAGGTCGCCCGAAAACACACCTTCGTACCCGGTCCAATGGCGCATATGTGAGCTATCCCTTTAGCAGGGCTCATGCCCGTGCCAGGCATTTGTGAATGGACGAGAGGGCTTTGCATGCGCCATAGGACCGGGGAAGGGTAAGTGAGATCGGGCGACCTGGAGGCTTTAACAGCGGTGCAACCTCGATCGGGGTGCCCGGGAGGGTAAAAACCAAAACCCAGGATAGTCAAAATACTGGGATTTGGTCCACTTTAAAGAAGATTGGAACCATCTTTAGATTCCAAAAGACCGGATGCACAGCTAGGCCAAGCACATCTAAGCTTCGCTGCCAACCCAGCGGCATCCCATGCATGGCAGACAAAGCAAGGGATGCTTCCTGGTGCACAGCAAGGCTTAGATATGTTGTCTTTGTGCATGTACCATGGAATCGAGGAAAATGTTATTAGAGACAGCCTGCAGGGTTTCATGCACTTGGGCACCCCAAATCAGATGAGTTTTGGACAAAGCAAGGAAATAGTCTAGATCCCTGTTAATGTGGACCAAAATCCATGTAACCCATCTCTGAAGTCCAAAAGTTTCCATTTTTGGGATGCTGACTCGATGCCACGGCACATATGTGAAACCATTCAGCATCCCCTGCGCTCCCGCATCTGCTCTGCACACCCCTTGCCAGGCATATCCAAATGGCAGTGTGTGTGCAAAGTGCACCCCCTGCGCCCAGCACCCTCTACATCCCTCGGCTGGCATGGGCCATGCAGAACCCGAGAAAGATGTGAGAGATGCCACCAGTCGCGTATGTGCAGGGTCGGATTATAAGGGGGCGCAAGGGGCATGTTTCCAGGGGCCTCCACCACTTGACCTGCAAAGGGGGCCTTCACCAACCTTTGAGTTATGGTCTGGTTCAAGAGGCCTTTCAGCCTATGGTCTGAGGGGCCAGCAAACTATCAGCAGCAGTGGGGGCCTCCGCACACCTGGGTAAGACATTTTTTGTAAGCCACCAAGCACAGCCGCTGGCAGCTAAATGCAGGGAAACTGTTTTCTGCTGGACTAGTTGGGCGACTATACTACCCCCCGCCCAGAATGGCAAAGCAGGAGTTCTCTAGCAGCACACACCCGAACAAGGATGGCACAAGGGCCTCTATCTAACGTTCCAGTAAGTAGGCGGGTACCAGACAACCACCAATCAGTTACTTGGCTGGACTATTATTTTAAAGGAAAAAATACAGTATCTGGGGCCTTCACCAGATTTTGTGCCCAGAGGCTTCCACCACACTTAATCCGGCCCTGCGTATCTAAAAGATTCCAAGGCCGGTTGCTGGCCTTCTCCATGGGCATCCCAAATTGGGATGCCGTGCTGTGTGAAACCACCTGGGGCTCACCTGTTTCCTGGTGCCCTCAGCAATGTAAACATCCGGCGGCTGCACCCCCAGCATCTTTAGGTTGTGAGCGCGCTCTCTGTGGCCACTGCACTCCTGATTGCCAAAGCTCTGCATGTAAATATTGCCAAACATTACATATGCAAGGCAAAAGGCTCTGATTGTATGAGAACCCGCACATGCACCTTAGGACCAGGGGAAGGGGAGTTTATATGAGCGCTCTGGGGGGCTTCACACGGGCAGGCTGATTCATTACTAGTGCCAGGTAACGGCAGATGAGCGTCTGTACGGCGGCGCTAAGAGCGACCGCTAGTCGCACAGCGAATACTAGCGGGCGCTGTGAAAATAACGTTACTGCCGCTTATCTGTCGCTACCTGGCGCTATTAATAAATCGGCCTCCCCGTCAATCAATGTAACTGGCAGGCTGATTCATCATTAGCGGCAGGTAGCGACAGATGAGCGTCTGTAGCAGGCATTTTCAGAGTGCCCGCTAGTAGTCACTGTGCTCGGCCGCGACTCAGTCGCTGTTCAGTAATGTTGAATACATTGTGAGGAGTCGCTATTTGACCAGTACAGCGCTGTATGTTAGCGACTGCTCATAGCGAGTGACTCACACCATATTCAGCAAAAAATCAGCCTCACAAATCTCTGGCGCTGAAAAATGCTTGTTTGAAGCCCAGAGCGCAGGAGGCGGTGTGTTTAAAGTCTGTTTTCCAGCATCTATCCACTAGTAACAAAGCGAAAACATATTGAATTACATTGTAGCAATATTGTAACATGAACACTTTAATGGCATTTCTGAAGAAATATATAAAAAATAAAAAAAATGTGAAAAAACTGCTATTTCAATGCCAGAAGAGGTCACAGAATTATTTGAGATTTAAAAAAAAAAAAAAAAAAAACACAGTTTAAAGAGAAGGAAAGGATTGTCCATTGAAATGTATGGGAGAGCGTCAGGTAGCGAGAGGTCATACCTGGCGCTGTGCAAGGCTGAACGCCGGTGCTGTTCGCTGAGGCTGTGAAAATGATGAATCAGACGCTACATGGCGTTAAACAGATTCTGCTTGATAAATGTGTAATTGCGTGCCGTGACTGGCGTTCACCAGTCGCTACCTGTCATTAACCAGCCACTACCTGACGCTATCCCTTCATGAATAAGGGCCTCTGTTAATCAATGTAAGTCTATGGGCTTGGCTGCCACAGAGTTGTTTACATTGTTGTTACAATGTTTTAAGAGCTTTCTGAGCAGTCCTGGGTCATTACAGCTGCTGGCTTTATACTTCTGGTTAAAAATAAAGCATTCTTTCAAGGGAATTTAGGTAAAAGCAGACCTGTCAGAATTGTGACAAGATGGCTGCCCCCATGCAGTCCAATAGCATAGAATCTCCCTGGTATCACACAACATCTGAATGGATCTGAGCCATCTCAAATATATTACAACACTGATTGCAAGTGATGGGGTTTAGAGGAGCAATTTACTAAACTTTGATTTAAGGAAAAAGCTGGATAGGCTCAGGACTTTGAGGACATCATTTTGGCACAACAAATATACACTTTTAAAAATGTAATTGAAAGTGGAATTTCCCTTTAAGGGAGCAGGTCTGTGTGAGTTGTTTTTTTTTTAACATTTTATACTCTATAAGACTACTGCACCCAAAATAATATTTTCCTGTTATATTTGCTCTGTTGCGACTGTTGGAAGTGCAGCAGAGGAGACGGATCCTCGCTCTCGCGTGATGAATGCTCTCCGTATTCTTCTCCCTTGGACATGCAGAATGTTTGGCTGGATGACCTTAAATGAACTTCTGATTTCACTGCTAGCAGGAACAGAACAAATGGGCGGGGGATTTAACACAGCACAAAACACTCTTCAGTGGAGAGGAATGGAGTCTATCAGTTGCTATTGTTGCTCTGAATGGCCCAATTTCTTATTCTATCCCTTATTCTAGACTTTCCCAGCTTAATGTGGTGTCCTGTCTGCATGTCATGCCAGCTCATCACCATCCATTCCAAACACCCCCCTAGACCCAGCTGCCAATGAACTTCAAGCATCTACATGCCCTGGCATTATGCATTGCACTGCAGGATTTACAGCAGCCTCTATCTGCCTGGATCCCTTGACACTTACCACTACTAGACTGGAAACTCCATGACAGTTAGGGCCACCACCTCTGCCACTGCCAAGGGTCAGGAAGCCACAGAACACACTGTAGCTGCCAGCACCCTCTCCAATATACTGTGGTTAGCGTCACATACAACTGTTACCATCTATCTCCTGTCCATCCCTCAATGAGGATCTGTGTCTAATTTTAAAAATGGTCCCTCTTTGCCACCTAGGGTTGCCACCTGGCCGGTATTTCTTTTTTATTTACTGGCCACTGGCCTGGTGGTGCCCGTATTTGTTTTTTCACTGGTAATAGAGGATAGGAGAAGTAGAACCACAATTGCAATTACCAGTAAAAAAACAAATACCAGCACAGCCAGGCCAATGGCCAGTAGAAAAATTAAAAAAAAAAAGATCTTGCCAGGTGCCAGCCCTATTTCCACCCTAAAAAGTTGGAAGGTGTACTTAGGCCCTTATTTATGAAGGGATAGCGACAGGTAGTGACTGGTGAGCGTCCGGTAATGACGGGCCCCGCCACGAGAACGCCGGCTCCCCACCACAATCACACATTTATCAAGCCGATCCTGCTTAGCGACTGAGATAGCGCCAGATAGCCACTCATTCATCATTATTCCAGCCTCAGCTCACAGCGCCAGCGTCCGACCTTGAACAGCGACAGGTATGACCTCTCTCAACATTACTGAACACCGACTGAGTCGCTATCAACAACCGAACAACGGCCAAGCACAGCGACTACTAGCGGGCGCTGTGAAAATACTGCTACTGTCGCTCAACTGTCGCTACATGTCGCTATTAATGAATCGGCCTCCCCGAGTGAAGCATTTCTCCCAAGACCCACAAAAGTCACAATGAAATCCATTCTCATGCCAGATTGTAAGCTCCTCTTCCTATGTATCTTCATGTGTACCTTAATAGTTTAAAAAACATAAAATTCCCTTACACCTCGATAGATTGTAAGGTCTTCTTTCTTCTGGATCCTACCTTATATCATAATAGATTGTTAGCGCTTCCCCCTCTGGATTCTTCGATATATCTTTATAGATTGTAAGGTCTTCCTCCTGTATCCCTCAGTACACCTTTATATATTGTAACCTCCTCTCTTTTCTGCATACTTTCTAAATAGATTGTAAGCTATTGCTCCTCTGTATCGTATCTTATACCCTATTAGATTGTAAGCTCTTGGTCCTCTGTATCCTATCTTATACCCTATTAGATTATAAGCTCTTGATCCTCTGTATCCTAGCTTATACCCTATTAGATTGTAAGCTCTTGATCCTCTGTATCCTATCTTATACCCTATTAGATTGTAAGCTCTTGATCCTCTGTATCCTATCTTATACCCTATTAGATTGTAAGCTCTTGATCCTCTGTATCCTATCTTATACCCTATTAGATTGTAAGCTCTTGATCCTCTGTATCGTATCTTATACCCTATTAGATTGTAAGCTCTTGATCCTCTGTATCCTATCTTATACCCTATTAGATTATAAGCTCTTGATCCTCTGTATCCTATCTTATACCCTATTAGATTGTAAGCACTTGATCCTCTGTATCCTATCCTATACCCTATTAGATTGAAAGCTCTTGATCATCTGTTTACCCCAATAGATGGTAAGCTCCTCCCCTTCTGTGTAATATAAATACATATAAAAGATGATTGACTTCCTTAGACATGGAGGAAGAGGCCCCAGCTGAGCCTGGAAGCGCGTCCCCCTCTTGGAGCAGGGAGGAGTACAGGTTTTTTTGTGTTGATTTTGGCAGTGGGACGCACAGACCTGCAGTCTGGATTTGGTGGAGTGTTAGCCCCACGTTCCAGCTCACAGAAGCCTCCCGCCTTTATAGCAAGGGGTGCCTGACAGGCCCTGACTGACACTCCACCGCCCAGGCAAGAATGCTGCTGGCCCCAAGCTGGACTGGAAAGCCGAGCAAGACAGTCGATAGCTAGAGCTCTCTGAGCAGCTCCCGCGCTCTACAGAAAAATTGCCCTTAGCTGGCGGCAAACCTGGGGGCACACAGCACAAGAAACACTAAAGTAAATCATCCAGATTACATACCAGCAGCTCCATGAATTCAAAGGCAGCCCAAATCCCTCTTACATGTAGGAGACCATTAATGTGAATAACTATTCACAGAGGATGGATAGGCGGTATTTTCAGTGATGCTACCAGTCTTCTCATGCTAATACGGAGTTCTGAATATGGGGAGCAAAGATCCCTCTGCCTGGAACTGGAATCGACTGCTCAGAGCTCATTTCAACCCTGCAGCTTGGAGTCTAAGGATTTCTCTGGAGCCCTCCCTTAAGGGAGGAGAGTTTTGCTGCTTGAAAAGTCCCAGATCGTGCCCAGGTAGTCAAGGTCCTAGGCTGCATTGTCAGTGATGTCACTGGTCTCTAGTGAATGGATAGGCTGCATTGTCAGTGATGTCACTGGTCTCTAGTGAATGGATAGGCTGCATTCTCAGTGATGTCACTGGTCTCTAGTGAATGGATAGGCTCCATTCTCAGTGATGTCACTGGTCTCTAGTGAATGGATAGGCTGCATTCTCAGTGATGTCACTGGTCTCTAGTGAATGGATAGGCTACATTCTCAGTGATGTCACTGGTCTCTAGTGAATGGATAGGCTGCATTCTCAGTGATGTCACTGGTCTCTAGTGAATGGATAGGCTCCATTCTCAGTGATGTCACTGGTCTCTAGTGAATGGATAGGCTGCATTCTCAGTGATGTCACTGGTCTCTAGTGAATGGATAGGCTACATTCTCAGTGATGTCACTGGTCTCTAGTGAATGGATAGGCTGCATTCTCAGTGATGTCACTGGTCTCTAGTGAATGGATAGGCTGCATTCTCAGTGATGTCACTGGTCTCTAGTGAATGGATAGGCAGCATTCTCAGTGATGTCACTGGTCTCTAGTGAATGGATAGGCTGCATTCTCAGTGATGTCACTGGTCTCTAGTGAATGGATAGGCTGTATTCTCAGTGATGTCACTGGTCTCTAGTGAATGGATAGGCTGCATTCTCAGTGATGTCACTGGTCTCTAGTGAATGGATAGGCTGCATTCTCAGTGATGTCACTGGTCTCTAGTGAATGGATATGCTGCATTCTCAGTGATGTCACTGGTCTCTAGTGAATGGATAGGCTGCATTCTCAGTGATGTCATTGCTCTCTAGTGAATGGATAGGCTGCATTGTCAGTGATGTAACTGGTCACTAGTGAATGGATAGGCTGCATTCTCAGTGATGTCACTGGTCTCTAGTGATTGGATTGGCAGCATTCTCAGTGATGTCACTGGTCTCTAGTGAATGGATAGGCTGCATTTTCAGTGATATCACTGGTCTCTAGTGAATGGATAGGCTGCATTCTTAGTGATGTCACTGGTCTCTAGTGAATGGATAGGCTGCATTCTCAGTGATGTCACTGGTCTCTAGTGAATGGATAGGCTGCATTCTCAGTGATGTCACTGGTCTCTAGTGAATGGATAGGCTGCATTCTCAGTGATGTCACTGGTCTCTAGTGAATGGATTGGCTGCATGCTCAGTGATGTCACTGGTCTCTAGTGAATGGATAGGCTGTATTCTCAGTGATGTCACTGGTCTCTAGTGAATGAATAGGCTGCATTCTCAGTGATGTCACTGGTCTCTAGTGAATGGATAGGCTGCATTCTCAGTGATGTCACTAGTCTCTACTGAATGGATAGGCTGCATTGTCAGTGATGTCACTGGTCTCTAGTAAATGGATAGGATCCATTCTCAGTGATGTCACTGGTCTCTAGTCATTGAATAGGCTGCATTCTCAGTGATGTCACTGGTCTCTAGTAAATGGATAGGCTGCATTGTCAGTGATGTCACTGGTCTCTAGTGAATGGATAGGCTGCATTCTCAGTAATGTCACTGGTCTCTAGTGAATGAATAGGCTGCATTCTCAGTAATGTCACTGGTCTCTAGTGAATGGATAGACTGCATTTCTCAGTGATGTTATTGGTCTCTAGTGAATGGATAGGCTGCATTCTCAGTGATGTCACTGGTCTCTAGAGAATGGATAGGCTGCATTCTCAGTGATGTCACTGGTCTCTAGTGAATGGATAGGCTGCATTCTCAGTGATGTCACTGGTCACTAGTGAATGGATAGGCTGCATTCTCAGTGATGTCACTGGTCTCTAGTGAATGGATAGGCTGCATTCTCATTGATGTCACTGGTCTCTAGTGAATGGATAGGCTGCATTCTCAGTGATGTCACTGGTCTCTAGTGAATGGATAGGCTGCATTCTCAGTGATGTCACTGGTCTCTAGTGAATGGATAGGCTGCATTCTCAGTGATGTCACTGGTCTCTAGTGAATGGATAGGCTGCATTCTTAGTGATGTCACTCGTCTCTAGCGAATTAATATGCTGCATAGTCTCTAGCAAAGCCAGCTTCCTAGCATGTAGCATTGGGTGGGAATCAAAGTACCTTTTTAATTTATTCTATTTTAAAATGGAACAAACCCCAGCATAAATGTCCAGCAATCTTTGGTGGTGGAAGAATATGCGCCAAAGTGCTGCCTGCATCAGCCGCAGCCACACCTATACATTGACTCAGTGGGTAGTTAGAGAGATGTAACATCTCTGATGCTTACTTGTCCACGTGTCAGTGGTGATGTGGACACTGAAATGAATGTTATTGCCCGGTGCACAACCTGTTGTGGTGCAGGGTTGGGATGACCTGGCAAGAAAAGTAGGCCAGCAATTTGGAAAAGCTCACATTTAGGGTCAGTGCTCATGTGTGAGATGGGCCCAACTTATGCTTTCTCTCCAAAGTTCGAGGGAAGGAAAGCTGAACTCTTTCATGGGATGGTGTATACACACTTGGTAATGGTGGTGGTGCTGATGCTGGTGGGGTTGGTGGTGGTCTCACATCCTCTCCTTGGGGGGAGACAGGTGGCCTTGTCGTTGGGAATGTGGTGGCAACAGCTGAGTCAACTGAAGCAGCAGAGGGAGTCTCAGGTGTTTGCATGTTTTTTTATGAACATGGTGCTGAGCTTATTAAGAATTTTCCCTTTTGTCAGGCACTGGTGGCACAGCTTGCAAATTACCGTTGTCTTGTCCGCTGTGCAGTGCTTGAAAAATTGCCACACTGGTGATATCCTGTGAACCTGCCTTGCTGTGCTCAGTCCCTGGGCGTGGTGGGCCGTAGCAGCAATGGGGTGACTGCTGAGAGTTGGCACCCTTCTCCCTCTTCTGCTGGCTGTAACCAAAACCTCTTCCTCTGAAGATCATCTCCTAGGATTGTCTTACACCCCCTCGTCCACTCTACCCTCCCTCTCAGCCTCCACAATGCAGAGAACCATAGGAGGTGGCACTAGGGTTTCATCACCATTCCAGGTATTCAGTGATGGTCCTCTGGCCACATCCTCATCCTCCAACACAAGCTGCTAGGTATCTGGGAACCCTAGGTCTGCAAATGGGGCAGGTGGATGGCACAGCTAGGAGTGACATCATAGAGCATTAGTGACTCCATGACCTGTGGCTGGGACGCTTTGCTGATTTTAAGGGGGTGAGTGCTCTGAACATTTGGCAGAAGTGGAGAAGGTGGGAGACAATCCCATGGAATTAGCAACACTGAGTGCCATGTAATCTATGACTGCCTCAACTTGCCCCTGCCTCACCACTCAGGCAGCAGTACGGTGGCCTACAAAAAGATGCTGTAAACCCTGTTGCCTGCTTGCCCCAGAGGAAGGTATAGCAAGCACAGATTAAACCGCTCCATCACCACCAGCAGTAGTAACAACAAGTGAGTAGTTTTTTTCTATCCCCTAGTAAGTAAAATGCAAGGGGTGTCAACAAGTGAGTAGATTCTTCTAATCCCCTGTATGTAGAGTAGTTGTTTCTACCCCCAGTAAGAAGAATGTAGGGGGTGCCAACTGGGGAGTCATTTCATCCAACCCCCAGGTGGTGCCCACAGGTGAGTAGTTTTATCAAACCCCCAGTAAGTTTTATGCAGATGGTGCCAACAGGGGAGCAGTTTGTTTAACCCTCACTAAGTAGAATGCAAGGGGTGAGACAAGTGAGTAGTTGTTTTTAATGCCCAGTAAGCAGAAAGCCCCACAAGTGAGTAGTTTTTTTCAACCCCCAGTAAGTAGAATGCAGGTGTTGCCAACATGACTAGTTTTTTTCTAATCCCCAGTAAGTAGAATGCAGGTGTTGCCAAGAAGTGAGTAGTTTTTTCTAACCCACAGTAAGTAGAATGCAAGGGGTGCTAACATGTGAGTATTTTTTTTAAACCCCTGTATGTAGAATGCCAGAGGTGCCAACAGGGAAATAGTTTTTCTATTCCCCAGTAAGTAGAATACAAGATGTGCCAACAAGTGAGCAGTTTTTTCTAGTCCCATGTAAGTAGAATGCAAGGAGTGCCAACATATGAATAGTTTTTATTTCTAACCCCCAGTAAGAATGCACAGGGTGCCAGCAACCCCAACCCCATGTAAGTTGTGTGCAAGGGGTGCCAACAAGTGAGTAGTTTTCTTCTAACCCCCAGAAAGTAGAATGCAAGGGGTGCCAACAAGGGAGTGTTTTTTTTTTTCTAATCTCCAGAAAGTAGAATGCAAAAATGCCAACAAGTAAGTAACTTTTTTCAAACCCCCAGTAAATAGAATGCAAGGGGTGGCCACAAGTAAGTAGTTTTCTTCTAACCCCCAGTAAGTACAATGCAATGGGTGCCAAGAAGGGAGTAGTTTCTTTCTAACTCCTAGTAAATAGAGTGCAAGAGGTGCCGACAAGTGTGTTGTTTCTAAGCCACAGTTAGTGGAAAGCAAAAGCTGCCAACAAGTACGTAGTTTTTTTCTAACCCCCAGTAAGAAGAATGCAAGAGTTGCCAACAAGTACGTAATTTTTTCTAACCCCCAGTAAATAAATTCCAACAGTTGCCAACAATGGAGTAGTTTTTCTACACCCCCCCCCCCCCGCAAAGTAAAATGCAAGGGGTGCCAGCAAGTGAGTCGCTATTTTCTAACAAGTGAGTAGTTTTTTGTAACCCTAGTAAATAAAACTCAAGGGGTGCCAACAGGTCAGTAGTTTTTTGTAACCCCCAGTGACTAAAATGCAAGGGGTGCCAGCAAAAAAAGTAATTTTTGTAACTCCCAGTAAGTAGAATGCAAGGGATGCCCACAAGTGAGTAGCTTTTTTCTAACTCTAGTAAGCAGAAAGAATGCCGGTGGTTCCTCCCACTAAGTAAAATGCACGAGGTGACAAGTAAGTTTTTTCTAACCCATAGTAAGTAGAATGCAATGGGTGTTACCAAGTTATTAGCTTTTTTCTAACCCCCAGTAAGTAGAATGCAAGAGGTGCCAACAAGTAAGTAGTTTTTTCTAGCTCCCAGTAAGTGGAATACCAGAGGTGCCAAAGGAGGCGTAGTGTTTTCTAATCCCCAATAAGTAGAATGCAAGAGTTACCAGCAGAGGTGTAGTTTTTTTTGAAACTTTTGAAACCCCAGTAAGTATTATGCAGGTGGTTCCCACAGGTCTGTAGTTTTGTCAAACCTCCAGTAAGTATTATGCAGGTGGTGTCCACAGGGGAGCAATTGTTTCAACTCCCCCCAGTAAGTAGAATGAAGGAGGGCCCACAGATGAGCTGTAATAAATGCCCAGCAGATGCCCGTCCTCAGGGTGCAATGAGCAGAGGCAGATGTCCCTCCCTAGCTGTCCCTCAATGACTCAGTCTACTCTCCCTAGCTAGGTGCCCTAAAAAGGACAGTTTGAGATCCTCTTACCTCCTACGTGTCCTAAATAGTACAATTGTTTTTTTTTTTGTTTCTATGCAGCCCCTCAGCAGCAGCAACTTCTCCCTATCTTCTAAGCTAAAAATGGCGTTGGCGGACATACACAGCGGTTTATACAGCGGTGTCACGTGTCCTGTCTGACTAATCTGGTTTCTAAATGTAAAAAGGGCTGAACGCCGAACTGGGGCACGGACTTCTCGTTAAGTCCTTGTTTTGGTTCGTGAACCCAAGTTTGCAAAGTTCGGTCCAAACCCGAACTTTGCCGCTCGGGTTTGCTCATTACTACTTACTAGAGAATGTGTCTGCCTGCCTCATTGCAGAACCATCCTAGCATCATTGGAAAATGTCTCCAACTCCTTTGAGAACATCTCTGCCTTACTGAAGAGATACTCCACCTCCTACTTTTCCACCTCATTACATAACTTCACAAACTCTTTGGATAATATCTCTGATTGCTTCATGGGAGAACGTCTCATTTTGAAGAACTACCCTATCCTCATGTAGAATTCCACCTCTGTATTAGAAAAGATCTATGCCTACATTTAATAACCCAGTACAAATCATCCAAGCTTGCATTTGTCACTGCCTCATTGGAGATACACATTTATTGGAGAGCTTCTGTAAGTAAAGAAGTTTCCCCACTTCTCAGGAGAACTCATCATTAGATAAGCTATATCCCCCCACTGCCTACAAGTCACAGTGGCGAATTTTACCTCCTTTATTGGTATTGGCCCTATCAGAGAGCTACTCAGACGTTTTAAGATATTCCAAACCTAACTGAAAATCTTCTGCACCAGCATAATCTGACAATGCTTGTGTGTTGTATGGGGAAGTTGTACCCACTTTAGCCCTTGTGGGGGCTTATTTATTTTTCCAATTGTAGTGAATACTGAATACCATCTAACTTTAAAGGAACCCTTCTCCTGTGGTGAAAGTGATGGAATATAGAGATCAAACTATTGTAACAGCTGGTGGTATATATGGCAATGAGTCTTCAAAAATGAGGCGATATTGCTACCCACCTCAAGCATCTCCATGTCATTGAGGCGGCCAGGGCGATTTCCTCACAATCCTTGTGTATTTTCACAGATCAGAGTCACATCAGCAGCCTATGTGGTGACTTTCAGAATAACATTCCCATAAAAGTGGCAGATTAGGTGGCTGAGCGGCGCTCAGGATTGATTTGGTGTGAGGCTGTGTTTGAGGCATGTTGAGAGTGCAGCACGTCTGGCGTGCTCGCTGTTCATTCTCTAAGAAAAAGGCTCTTTTTTACTTTATAGGGAAAGCTCCTCTGCGTTGCAGCTGTGAATGAAAGCATTGGGGGAATGGGGGGGTGCTCTGTAATGTATATGCATATATATCAGCCGACTATCCGATTACTCCGGGTAGGTAGCAGAGCAGAGATTTATGGAACGTAAGCAGGACATGCCGCACCTGCAGATTCAATCGCGAATTGTTCGTTCCTTTCAAGCATCTCAAATTTCATACATAGGTAGCGGCGGGGAGAACTGAGCAGCCGCAGGAGGAACAACCTTTATAGAGGGGATCCCCTTCTGCACACAGCTGTGCTGCCAAGGAAATAGGGGATCTCTGCATTTCTCTGCAAGTGATAAAACTGGAAGAGATATGGAAACATTGGCAGAAGCCAGATCATTTGCTTAAGACAAATCAAACCTAGACAATGAAGTCACCAAATAGAAATAACTTAAGTATTCTTAGATTTTCCAAAATGAAAATCTTTTAAGTATTCACTATCCTCAAAAGAAAGGATGGCTTGGCTTGTGTACCTTTCTTTATTCCTAAATATTCCCAGTTTCCTCCTTCCTTTCGCCTTTCCCACTTTCTGCCCCAATGAGTCCTTCTGAAGAAGACAAACATGATTGGCTGGAGCTCAGCCCGTCCACTATTCACTATACTTCCCTTCCTTCCACATGTATTGCTTTGTTATTTCATCTTTCTCTTTATTTTCCTACATTTATGCCTTACTCCCTTTTACCTGTAAGGCTTTCTCCATGCTACCATCTTTTGTATATTCTTATATGCATTCTAGCCCTTCCTCTTTGGTAATAATAATAATATTTAATTATATAGCACCAACATATTCTGCAATGCTTTACAATCAGAGGGTGGATGTACAAACAGAATAATAAATCACATAACAAAATGGGTATTAAAACAAAAGGTATGAGGGCCCTTTTTTGAAACCCCAACCTGCTTTCAGTTATTAGCTTGTTTCTCTTGCTTTCTTCCTCCTGTCCATGCTTTGGTTCTTTCCTTTTGTTTCTTAGTACCTTTTTTTTATTACCTTCTTTCCTATCTTCCCTCTTTCAATTTTCCAATTCAATTCTACTGTACCTTTCTACTTTATTTCTTATTATTCCTGATTTGCTGCTGTCCTGTCAGTTTTTCTATTAATGTCCTTCCTAATTTTTAACTTTCTTTCTTTTCTGTTTCCTATCTCTGCCTTAACCCTTTTATTCATCTATCCTCCTTTTCTCTTTTCCCCTTTCCTTTCCCATCCTTGCCTTTATTTATTTTATTTATTTTTTCTTTCATTCTTAAAAAGATTCATTCTATAGTACCTTTGCTCTTTCACCATTGTGCCTTTTTATACCTTTAATCTATTCTTCTTTCTTCCATTTATTCTTTTTTTCTCTTTCTATTTTCTCCTACCACTTGGTTTCCCTTATTTATTAATACTTTTTTTTTACTTTCCATTGTTTAATACTTTATTTATTTTTTTGCTTTACTCTTATTTTTTTCTTCTATGATTTGTTTCTCTTTTTCATTCTCATTTTTTTGCAACCCACCATCTTTCTCTCAACTTTCAGTTTTTGGCCCCATCCGCTTGCTCTCTTTCCATCTGTTCTATGCTTTTCCTTATTCCTACCTTTTCCCCTCGATTCAAAGAGCAAAAGTTAAGTGATTTCGTATCGAGAATCGTAAGTTTGGGTGGGTGTTTGTCATTTTTTCCTGTTTTTTTGGCCATTTACGACTCGCACGAGCCTACGTACGAATGCGTATATGCTCTTACGATCATCGCAAGTTCGTTCCTAAATTTTAGGATCAAAACGTAAAACTTAGGATCAAATCCTAAAACTTAGGATGAAAACGTAAAACTTAGGATAATTGGATGTGTTTCGGTGTGATTCAGAGAACAGTTTTCAAACCTCTAAATACGTTTTAAAAGAAAGCCACTTCCGACACCTTTTAGCAGTCGGATTGCTGTTCTTGAACAGGTTTTTTGGCTATGTGGAGGAGTCTGCGCGTCTTGAGCTGCAATGAACTGCATATATCAGCATGGCCAAGCCCATAAATTGTATGGCAATGCATACCTGATTCAATACATTTCATGTATGCCTTATAAAAGCATTTTAATGTGGACCTTAATTAGTCCTTTGCATGTAAACCTTTATTTGGCAATATATTTGCGTTAATTAAAGAAACTTATGTCCTTTGTTATTTATTTTTAAATTGATGTACTAGAATAATATTTTTAGATTGCATTTATTGGTGTAGTTGTTTACCTTTGCTTTGTTTAATTATTTAAGCACATCTTTGGTCAGATGCATCACACTTACTGAGGAGAGGAGAGCGGGATAAAGTGCAGGATGTGGGTTACTGCTGTATTTTGCACAGACACAGCAGAGCTGGGGGCACGGAAAGGTCAGAAATCAAAGAATCCAGAGCAACACAGTCACAAGGCCCTTTCTGTTTGCAGGCTGCCCGAGAATACCTGAGCCGCCATCTTGGCTGTTTCTAGGCTCATAACATGCAGAAGTTGCTGGGTGTTTTTTAATATTTGAGAGCAATCTGTATGTAGAGGGTGTGGGTAACCACACTAAAAATTTAAAGTTGTACCATTTGAAGCATAAATATTAAAATTAAATCCACAAGTAAAAAATGCAAGTTAAGTAAAAATTAAACAAAGTAAGATTTACTTATGCAAATGCATTCATTAATGGTTGGTTACTACAAAATGAATGAAATAAAGAAAAATAAAAGACCAAATATTTAGAATGCACTTTAATGAGGTAAGTTTGTAGTGCGCAGGCGCAAGATCAGAAGGATTTACGTCCAGACAAAAAAGGAAAAAGGGCAAAACCAATGTTGCAACCTGAGAAATGAAATGGAAAAATCAGGATGGAAACTGACATAGGTCTGATTCCCGAACTGCCATACGAACGGACGTACATTTTAGGATAGAAACGTATTAGCTTATAGAATCACTCGCAAGTTCATACGAACGCATGAGCGGACGGGAAAAATAGGATGATCGGCACCCAAATCCAAGCTGTTACATGTTTCTTTGAATCGACCCATTTGTCTACCTTATTTTCTATACTATACTCTAAACACTAACCCTACTCACCCTCTCACGTGGGTTCACAGGGCCACTAAACTAACCTTATTGCCCCCTCACATAGTCCATGAGCCCTGCATTAGAGAGATACTCATATTTTTTTAGCGGAATTCCAGCAAGAACAGGAAACAGCTACACACAGCCTCTCCTTTTGCAGGTATGCAGCACTATAGTGTAAGGCTGTTTCCTTAATGCTAACACACTTAACTCTATGAGGCTCATGGTAAGCGGGAGTAGTTGGGCTAGGGTAATTGTGGACCCAAAGGTGCCTGGGAGGGTTTAGGTCTGTTTTAAAGCTTTAGAGGAAACTTTGTGGCGGGGAGGCCGATTCATTAATAGCGCCAGGTAGCGACAGATGAGCGACTGTAGCGTGATTTTTTCAGCGCCAGCCAGTATTCGCTGTGCTTGGCCGGCGTTTGCTTGATGACAGCGACTCAGTCGGTGTGCGGTAATGTTGAATACGGGCTGGGGGGTCGCTGTTTCACAGGTCCAGCGTTGTATGTGAGCGCCTGACAACGAATGGCCAGAGCGAACGGCTAGCTTCATATTCATCAACAAATCACGCTCCGAATGTGCTGTCGCTGTCCATTCCTTGTTTAAACCCCAGAGCGCTGGCGGCGATGTGTATTAACTAGTTTTTAACCCCTAAACAACCATATTTTTTGAATGTAACATTATACATGTTTTTAGAATCATTTTGTAATATGAATACATTAATCTCAGACCTGTTAGATCAATTCTGCACATATTTTTTTGAATTTTTTTTTTTACTTAAAAATAAATCCTAACATTGCAGAAGTGGTCTCCGATTTTTTGACATTAAAAAAAACAAAAACAAAAATTAATACCAATTAATTATGAATAATTATAGATTGCTCCATTGAAATGCATTGGACATCGCCAGGGAGCGACAGCTCATACCTGGCGCTGTGAGGGAATTTGCAGCGGCGCTGTTCGGTCCAGGCGGCTTAATGATGAATGCCGCGCTAGCCGTCGCTCTCGCCGTCGCTAGCCTCATTTTGCTTGATAAATGCGTCATTGTGACCGCCGCCGGGCGTACTTGAGTCGGTAGTCGCCGTTAGCTGCCGCTACCTGGCGCTCGTCAGACACTACCTGGCGCTATCGCTTGATGAATAAGGGCATAAGTCACAAAGCCAGCATAGCAACCTGTTAAGCTGCACTCAATGGCCAGCTGACCTTTCTGCTATTTGACACGCTATGTAACACTACACTGCAGAACACTCAGGGACATGGGTTGCGGTTGTACACGTGTTCTGTTCTATAGATTAGCTCTTCCTGCACATTGTAAAATATGATTATAGTTCTGATGCTTGACTCACTATGCTCCGATAGGACAGCTCCCCGAATTTAGAATCTTATGAAGTTTCTGGACTGAATACAAACCTGCCCACTACAGGATTATCTGATGGAAATGGATACTGTGCCTAAAGCAGACCAAAACCCATGTTGCTCAGCTCTTTTGGAGTCTTGTAGGGCCGGGTAACAAATTGCTATTTGCCATTGGGATGCCCCATTGTATAAAACCCCCAGGTTTTTGAGTTTACCATTCCACTTTTTCAGGGAAGAACTGCTCAACTCTAACTGCTTGGCTCCTGAGCTAGCCTGTGTTGACCAGCAACATTAACCACTCTAGCATTGCCCACAGCAGCCCATGATAAGGTAAAAGCATTTACACATATCAGGAGAGTTGCAATAGCGAACCAACAGCTGGTGGCCTTTTTGATTCAGGATTCTAGCAATATCAAAGGGGACAAAACCTGAGGGCACAGGGATCTCATAATCTGGTGAGGTCACGCACACCAAGCTAACACTGATTAGTTGCAGGGTGACTATACCATTTGTTTCTTTTTACATTGCTGGACACTTGTTAGGATGGCTTAGAGCCCCAGTGGACCTCCTTGGTTCAGAGTTGTCAGGGACGTTTTAGGTATATGCTTTAAAAGTGATTGCAATTATTGGCACTGCCTCCTTTCCTATTAGAGTGATTAGGCTGTGCTCTCCTGATAGAGCACAGAGCACTTTCTAGATGAAATAGCTCTCAGTGCATAAAGGAAAACACATCTGCCCCTTCTCACTCATCCTCTTGTGCTGCTGCTGTCTCTTACTGGTATGTGTCAATGACAGAGCCAATATTGGGGACGAATGGCCTGGCATAGAGCCAGCACCACTAACAGTGGCCCTGAACCATCAGGGGAAAACAGGGTGGATGGCATAAAGCTCCCCCCCATACCCAATATCCTTGTAACCCAAGGTTTTCACCCTGCTCACCTGCCCCTAGAAATGGCCGTAATCCAACATTACCCCCAGCTTCTATTGTAGAGAAATGGCCACTGTAATTGATACTTTATACAGTATGCATCATCGATAGAGCAGTCACAATTGGTAGCACTCCAATTCCTAGCAGAATGGATAAGAGGTGCTCTCCTGGCTTTGAACAGCAACATTTGGCATTTCCTGCTGCTTTTATCATATACAAATGGAAGTTGCAATAATTTCTATCTATCTGTGCAATATCAATAGCAAGCCAGGATCAAAACTAAGGCAAGTCTGATTATGCTGTTCCACAACAGTCAATAGGCAAAGCGCTAGAGATGTTAGCAACATGTGAACCAGAACTCCCAGGGTAAGGGCTCCTTTGAGATTTGCTGGACCAAATTATTATAGTATAAAGGGGTAAAGGCAGGCTCAAACTGACCCACAAGATTTCCATGGAATCCCTGGATGCCCAGGTTTACATTCTGATTTCAGCCCCAGCACTTGAGAACAAAATGGTCAGCTGGTTCTTGGTACAGCTCTATTTCCCGGTAGATCTTGTACAGCTATGGTAATTAGTGTGCTGTTCATTTTTCTATGATAGTATAAAAGGCAATTCTGCATGTAACTGTTTTAAGCCGGAGAGCACAGGTTATCCACTCACACACAACAGAATTTGGCATAATTGGCTTGATGCAGAGCCTCCCGTTCAGCTCTCCCGTGCGTTTCCCCGTTGGTTTTGGCCTTTGATCGGGTCAGGAAAGGGTGCTACGTTGATTTTAGTGTGCGCTTATGCGCTCAGGTGTGCGCTCAGCCGCCTTTCCGATTGTCGGCTCGCACGAGGCTGTTTCCTGGGAAAACGGACGCCTCGTTCATTGGCCCGTTTTTTCCAGTGATACAGAGCCTTGATTTCCGATTGAAATCAGCCTAATAAAACGGGGCCGCCGAGCCTTCACTTACGGCAAGTCTGACCAGCCGTATTGGAGCTCCGTGCTTTTTGGGAATGCATTCCTCTGTGGGCCAACATCAAAGGCGCCAGCTACGCCGTCTGATAGTTCTGAGTATGGCAGAAACCAGGCTGCAGCGCACGCCTTTGGACATCGATGGCATGAGTGACGTTGACCTATTCGAGCTCACCCGCCTTAACCGTGTTTCTCTCCATGCCTTGTATAGCGAGCTGAGGCCATGGTTAGCCCCCACCACCAGAAAGGGGCATGCAATTGCAGGTATGACCAAATTGGTTGGCTGCCTGCAATTTTTGGCGAACGGCTCGTTCCAGAGACTGGGTGCCTTCTTCCCGGGGATGTCCCAGTCTACGCTGAGCCGCAGCTTAACCAAGTTTTTGGATGCCATGGCTACCCTGGCACAGAATTACATTTTTTTCCCTCAAACAGGGGAAGCCTGGAATGCGGTTAAGTTGGGCTTTTATAACATAGCCAACATGCCCAACGTCATTGGTGCAATCGATTGCACACATGTCTCGCTCATCCCCCCTGCGGACCAGGAATATCTGTTCAGGTATGTGGTTTGGTTCTGCTTTTTTTCTGGTTAACAAACATTTTTTAAGGCTCACACTAATTCCACTGTTGTTTTGCTTGGTGCAGGAACAGGAAGATGGGCCATTCCATCAATGTTCAGGCAGTGGCGGGCCCTGATCTTCAATTTTTCAGTCTGTTTGCTGGCTTTCCTGGGTCCACGCATGATGCACACATTTTGAGGAACTCCAGCCTCTATCAACGGTTTCAATCTGGAGATATTTCTGGAGGATGGTTACTGGGTATGTGTATTAAAGTTGTATTTCTTGGCCCCCAGGTTTGAATGTGGATTTGCCACTACCCCACTAATCTGTGAGACCTTTCCTTGAAACTTGAAAATGTTTTTTAATTAGTTTGTTTAAAAATTAATGGGTGAAAGTATTCACCACTATTGGCTTATGTTCTGGCACTCTTATCTAAGTAGCATTACACAGACATTTTTAATGAGTGTACAGGTTGCATGTGTTTGTAGGCTCATTAAAAATGTCAATTACTCCCACCATACCTAGCTCACCGATTTGTCCCTGTGTACTAATGTTTCTATGCACACCTAAACCTTTTTTTATCCATCCACCTTATGTTTGTCTTTTGGATTTTTGCAGGTGACTCAGGCTATCCCTTGTTACCATGGCTGCTCACACCCATCCTGCACCCATCTTCCCAGGCACAGGAGCGCTACAACACAGCCCATAGGAGGTCTCGCTCTGTGGTGGAACGTGCCTTTGGGTTGTGGAAGATGCGTTTCCGATGTCTGGATCACAGTGGGGGTTCTCTTCAGTATCAGCCTGGCAAGGTTATCCAAATAATTATTGCTTGTGGGGTCCTGCACAACCTTGCCATTAGAAGCAGGATTGCTCGATATACTGACCTGGGTGCAGAACCTTTACCTATTTCTGACGAGCAGACCCCTCCTTACACTGGTACACCAAGTGGGCCAGCACACACAATCCGTGCTGACCTTGTGGCCAATGTATTTTCTTGAAACCACCCACTGTCTGCAGGCTGGGGAAGATTAAATCACATCTAAGAAGTGTTACATGCTGGTCAAAAAGCGACTCTAAATGCATTTGGGCTTCTGCTGCCGGCGCATGTCCATTTTTGTACAACTATATGATTTCAGGTCCACAACTGTCCGCTTGATTTGTTTAGTATCTCGACGGACAGAACACCATAATGTACCCAAACAACATTTGTGCTTAGCAAAAACGGCCTTTTAGGGACCCACAGCGTCGTTAGCGCCCACATGGGTGTGTGTTGTCCCCTGCATCACTTGAAATAGATGGTTGGCTATCTGGGGAGTCGTGTGTGGTTTTTGGGCTTAGGGGGGAGGTTGAGGGTGTGTATGTGCTGCTCTGGGTTAATGTCTGAGTTCATGGTGAGCTATCAGATGTTGAGCTGCATGTGTTATCTGAGGTACTGGAATTGTGAGTACCAGAGGGTTGAGGTGGAGGGGTGGGTGACCTTGGTGGGGTGTTTGTTTTGGCAATACGCTTACCCTTGCTGAAGTGTTTGGTTTTGTGGGTATGCTTGGTGTGTTGAGGTTGAGTATGCTGCAGGGTCTTACTAGATTTAGCACCCTGGTGTGTTTGTTTGTTTTTTTTCTGGTGGGGGTGAATGGGTTAATGTCTCCTTGCTCCTGCATTTTTGGGAATGTGCATGTGTCTGTGGAGTACCCACCGTTTTAGTTGGTGCATGTTCTGCATGTGTGTTGTGCCTGCTCTTCTGTTTTATTTAGAATGAGGCATGTGTGCGGCTGCTATGTGCCTTTGGCCTTGCTTGGCTATTTTTGCTCACTTTAGGTCTGCCCATATTGATATGGTATCCTACACCGAGCGGAGTGGCTTGTTCTTTAAGTATCCCGTGTGGGCGTGCACAACAGCGAGTGCGCGCCTGCGCGCACGCACGCACGTCAACGCGGGGGAACGTCAGAGCTATAGCTTGGTAAAGAAGACAAGATGTCGCCCGCCATCTTTACCCCGGAGCAGGAAGACATCATCATGGATGTGAGTATGCGAGCGTGCGTTTATGTGCGCGCACACATTCCTTGTAATTAAAAAAAAAAACAAGAATAGTCTGAAACAACTTAGTTTGTCACGTTACATACCAGCCCACCTTAGTTTAACACATGTACGCAGCAACAAACTAGCCTACATGCAGATAGCAGAACTAGGGCAATGTGAGGCAGCAAGAGGTTAATAAAGTGACTTGAGTTAGGCCAGGAAACTTGTTAATGTATTTGGTGGATTAATGGTGTGTCCTTGTATTTTTTAATAACAGATGATGCTGAGGAATCGCTACGACTTCCTGCCGTCAGATTATGCCAAACGGACGTTGGCCCTGGAGGTGGTGGAGGCGATAGAACGCCGATCCCAAACCACCTATACCTTCACCCAGATCGCCCAACACTGGTCTGATTTAAAGAGAAGGCATAAGCCCCGGGTGAGGTGGTACTTCGCCAAACATTTCCCATGTAAGTGTTGAAAATGTAAATGCACCTATAACCCTGGCATCGCCTGGGCGTGGTTTAATGATTGTGTTTGTATTTCAGACCATGAATGGAATATACGGTTCTGCCCCACCCGGACCAGGACACGCAGCCCAGTGTTGGGCGAAACAGGTGAAGGTGTAGGTGGGCCACTGCCAGGGTCAACAACCACCCCCTCCTCTGTAAGTGACTTGGAGGAGCCTCTGGACCTCAGCATGCAGGGGAGGGGGGGATCTGACGGCAGGGAGTCGAGCAGAACAGAGGCTCAACCTGACTCCGGTAAGGGAAATATAGTTAGATATGTGGAAATACATGCATTAAATACAGATACTCATGTGCACTATTGTTGTAGATTCAGACGTCGCTGGAACATCCCAAGGGATGAGTGAGGAAGGGGGCGAGGAGGAAGAGGTTGCTGGGGAAGGTGAGTAGATTGATACCTAGAAGCCTAACTTAGAGGCCGATTCATTAATAGCGGCAGGTAGCGCCAGATGAGCGACTGTAGCGTGATTTTTTCAGCGCCAGCCAGTATTCGCTGTGCTTGGCCGGCGTTAGCTTGATGACAGTGACTCAGTCGGTGTGCGGTAATGTTGAATACGGGCTGGGGGGTCGCTGTTTCACAGGTTCAGCGTTGTATGTGAGCGCCTGACAACGAATGGCCAGAGCGAACGGCTAGCTTCATATTCATTAACAAATCACGCTCCGAATGTGCTGTCGCTGTCCATTCCTTGTTTAAACCCCAGAGCGCTGGCGGCGATGGGTATTAACTAGTTTTTAACCCCTAAACAACTATATTTTTTGAATGTAACATTATACATGTTTTTAGAATCATTTTGTAATATGAATACATTAATATCAGACCTGTTAGATCAATTCTGCACAAATTTTTTTTTAAAATTTTTTTTACTTAAAAATAAATCCTAACATTGCAGAAGTGGTCTCAGAATTTTTGACAAAAAAAAAAAAAAAAAATTAATACCAATTAATTATGATTAATTATAGATTGCTCCATTGAAATGCATTGGACATCGCCAGGGAGCGACAGCTCATACCTGGCGCTGTGAGGGAATTTGCAGCGGCGCTGTTCGGTCCAGGCGGCTTCATGATGAATGCCGCGCTAGTCGTCGCTCTCGCCGGCGCTAGCCTCATTTTGCTTGATAAATGCGTCATTGTGACCGCCGCCGGGCGTACTTGAGTCGGTAGTCGACGTTAGCTGCCGCTACCTGGCGCTCGTCAGACACTACCTGGCGCTATCGCTTGATGAATAAGGGCATTAATATTATATTCATGAAAGAACAACAGTCTCTAATATCAGTGTGTTTGTCATTCATACAGATTCCCAACTGCCACAGAGGGAGGATGAAGGGAGACTCCGCCCCCGACGCAATGTGCGGCCTAAACCTTGTAAGTGGTGTTTATTTAAACTAAAGAAAATGAGCAAACAATACCATTAGAAAACTAAAAATCTTTAACATTTCCATAAAAATTTATCAAAAAAAGCCCTTAAAGTTGACCTTAACTATGACTAAGAGGCTATCTTACATATTTCCCACACCTTGTACATACAGATTGTCCACCTTACAAATCATCTTACCAACTTTTTCCAGAGCACAGCTCTGCTCTGTGTGAGCAAAGCACAGCTATAACCCACCCCCTGTACCTTATCCCACTCTCCTCTCCTCAGTAAGTGTGATGCTTCAGAGTCAACATGGCGTTACACGTATCCTAAATTCCAGAACTGAGTTGCAGCCCAGTGGGGGAAAGAATAATAATTGATTGACTAAAAAATTAATATATATTAGTTTAAGATGCTGTGGAAAATTTTTTTAAGAGTTTGGGCTTTTCATTAAATCACAAAGAAGGTCCGGTATAAAAAGTGCACAAAAAAAACAAAAAAAAAACAAACCCAAAAAACAATGCTAAAGTAATGTTGTTTTTCATTCACAGATCAAAGAAAACAACAGGCTACAGGCCCCGAGGCCTAATTTTTGTTTTTTCCTTTAAAAATGTAAATATTGTTATTTTTATGTTTTTTACAAAGAATTTAAAACAAATACAAAACTAAAGCCAAAAAAAAAAAAAAAATTAAAAATAAATAATTATTAATATTTCGAGAGTTGTCTTTCCTGCAAAAGTACCATCACACAACATCAGCACACATTTACATGACACACAAAAGGTTTAGATATGGGACAATAAAACAGAAAAAAACACAAACAATTAAGGTAAGCATTAAAGCCCAGGAAGAAGGAACTACAAGATGATTAAGGTATGCATTAAAGCCAAGGAAGATGGAACTACAAGATGATTAAGGTATGCATTAAAGCCCAGGAAGAAGGAACTACAAGATGATTAAGGTATGCATTAAAGCCAAGGAAGATGGAACTACAAGATGATTAAGGTATGCATTAAAGCCAAGGAAGATGGAACTACAAGATGATTAAGGTATGCATTAAAGCCAAGGAAGATGGAACTACAAGATGATTAAGGTATGCATTAAAGCCAAGGAAGAAGGAACTACAAGATGATTAAGGTATGCATTAAAGCCAAGGAAGATGGAACTACAAGATGATGAAGGTATGCATAAAAGCCAAGGAAGAAGGAACTACAAGGTGATTAAGGTATGCATTAAAGCCAAGGAAGATGGAACTACAAGATGATTAAGGTATGCATTAAGGACAAGGAACACCCAAAAAATATGCCAATATATATATGTGTCAAATTGGCAGTTGTTGCCATAATGCATATTCCTATGGAGTTTGAGGGATGTGCGCTTGCGTGTAGCCAGATTGGCAACTGAAGAGCCATGGAGATGTAAGTATACTTGAAAAAACAACAAAATGGAAGGTCAAATACGAAGGAAACCAAGCAGGTACGTTCAAAAAGCAAGGAAAAAGCAGGGAAAAACAGGCCGCCCGTGTGAACGGGAACGGGAGCCCCGATCAAATTGAAGGCACCCGAGAGAGCCAAAAAAACTTCCCGAGTCAAGTCAAATTGACGGATCAGTTAGGGAGCCATTCCGACGGAGGCTCTGCATCACATTTGAGCCACGATTCAAACGGGAGTCCCGGACAATCGGAAGGTTTTAACCCTTTCAGTGCCAAGCACGTAGATACTACGTGCTTGCTTCCACTCCACTTAAGTGCCAAGCACGTAGTATCTACGTGCTTGACTTTCCCCCCTGCTAGTAAAAAAAATAAAAGTCAAAAATACTCACCTGACCCCTCGTTGGATCCGGCCGGGTCTCCTCTTTAATTTGGTGCCATCCGATCCCCCGTGGGGGGTCGGATGGCTCCAGGAGAGCCCCCGGAATAGCCCCCCCCCCCCGTTTGGCAGCAGCAGCTGCTAACTGTAAAAAAAAAAAAAAAATAAAAATGACATTCACTTACCTGTGTGTGCGCTGGCTCCCGCTGTCCCTCCTCTTCACCTGGGGGGCCTTCGATCGCCCCCCAGGACTTACCGATCTTCAGGAGAGAGCCCGGAAGGCTCTCTCCTCTCTCCTCTTCGATGGCGGCCGCCATCTTGCCGCTAAGCCCCGCCCCCTTGGGGGCGGGGCTATGACGTCATCCCGGCCCGTCGCAGCGTCAAGCCCCGCCCCTTTTGGGGGCGGGGCTATGACGTCATCCCAGCCCCGATTACCGGCTTCAGCGTTCTCAGCTGTCAGATGCCGGTGATCGGCAACGGGGAAGGAGGTGGCAGGAGATCCTCTGATCTCCTGCCTCCCCCTTCTCTGATGCCGATCACCGGCATCTGTCAGCAGAGCGGCGCGGGACAAAGGAGCTTACAATCGGAGGTAAGTACAGTAAAAAAAAATTTTTTTTTTTTTTTTAATAAAATACTTTTGTGTGGCGTTTTTTTTCATTTAACCCTTTGTGAACTGGTAAGGGGTCCATGAGACCCCTTATACCAGTTCACAAGGCTCTGGGTATGGCAAGTCACCTGCAGCTAGTGGGTGGCTTGCCATTAACCCCCAGCCCCCCATTACCTGCCTCCCCAACGGCCAGGGGGGGGCAGAAGGGCCCGGGCCACTTAGTGGCTATGTGGGCTAGTAGCCTGCAGGGCCAGGGGCCACCAACGCTGGCCCCTGCGCCCTGTTCTACAAGCCCCCATAGCTGGCCCGGGTCGGTAATGCTGGGTAGGGGGGACCCTACGTCATTTTTTTTTGGGATTTTTAAGGGTTTTTAACCCTTAAAATTCCAAAAAAAAAATGGGGTCTCCCCCCCTAGGAGGGGGAACCCTATGTCATTTTTTTTTTAATTAACCCTTTTGTTTTCTGTCATCCAGCAGCTATAAAAGGCTGAAAGAGTGCTCCACTATGGATGGGAGGTAAGTATTAAAAAAAAAAAAATAATAAAATATTTTTTCTCTTTGTGTGTCTGTGTTTTATTTTTACATTTAACCCCTTGTGAACTGGTAAGGGGTCCATGACCCCTATACCAGTTCACAAGGCTGGGGGAGGTGGCAAGTCACCTGCGCTAGCCGGTGACTTGCCATTAACCCCCGGCACCCCCATTACCTGCCTCCCCAAAGCCCAGGGGGGGGGCAGAAGAGCCCGGGCCCACTGGCTATGCGGACTTGTAGCCTGCAGGGCCAGGGGTCACAAAAGCTGGCCCCTGCGCCCCGTTCCTCCAAGCCCTGCATAGCTGGTCCCGGGCTGGTTACTTTGGGTAAGGGGGGGCCCATGTCATTTTTTTTTATTTTTAAGGATTTTTAACCCTTAAAAATCCCCCCAAAAAATGGGCCCCCCCTCCCGGGAGGGGGGACCCTATGTCATTTTTTTTTCTCGATTTAACCCTTTGTAGTGTGGATGGTAGTTGTATTTTATTTGTAAATGTTAAAAATTACTTGTTTCAGTTAGGGGGGTCTCCTGGGCAGGAACAGGGGGCTACCGATAAATATGTGGTACCGTTCTAATCGGTAGAAATGGGGCTTTCACATGCAATATGGTTTTCTTTAATAAAATAAATTTTTTATGTAAAATAAAGGAGTCAATTTTCTAAAAAAAAATTTTATTTATTTTTTTTTTTTACTTAATAATAAATAAAATTAATAATAAATAAAATTTACAAACAAGACATTTCATGTTAAAGCCTAAACTCTGCTGCAAAAAATATATATATAATTTTCCTGAAAATTCCAGCAAAAATGACACAAAACATGGCGCAAAACATGGCGCAAAATGGGGAAAAATGACCTGTCAACAGTGGGTGACAAAATCTCAAGTAAGCTGGCAATTAAAAGGGTTAATAGTACCTCTGCATGTTGGGTATTGTTCTGTTCGGGGGACCTTGCGCTTTCAGACTTAGCTTGTTTTTTCTTGTTTGCATATTTATATTTTAGTAAAAGGTGTTTTTTATTCTGCTTTTTTATACATTTTTTAGGGAAACTCTGCGCAACCAAAGAGTTCTTTGAGGGATTAATTCCAGAAAGATGAGCCCACTACAACAAGCTGGGTACGCTTAGAAAGCTTAACATATGTACTTTCAGGGAATATATGGTTTATGGGGGATATTCCAAATGTAAAGGGTTGTTTTGGTTGAAAAATCGCAAGGTGCGCACTTTGTCTGCAGAGCTGAAATTTTCAAGAAAAATTACCGTTACGCACATGCTTTACTTTGGGGTGTTTGGCAACTCTTCCCTTGACAGAACCTATGCATGTTGGGTATCGTTCTGTTCGGGGGATGTTGCTTTTTCAGATCATACTTGTTTTTTCTTGTTTGTATATAGTTTTTTTAGGAAAATGTGGCTTTGATTCTGCTTTTTTATCCTTTTTTTAGGGAAACTCTTTGCAACCAAAGAATACATTGAGGGATTACTTCTAGAAAACTGTGGCCACATCAACAAGCCTGGTACAAACAGAAAGCCTGAGGTGTGTACTTCCAGAGAATATATAGTTTGTTGGGGGTATTTCAAATGTAAAGGGTTGTTTTTCTGGAAAAACTGCAAGGTGCGCATAGCGCATATCACAGTTGTATTTTTTCAGAAAATCTCCTAAAGCTCTGTTTCAGTTTGGGGGAATCTCCTGGGAAGGAAAAGGTGTCTACCTATACATATGTGGTACCGCTGTAACCGGGAGAAATTGGGGTTTCACACGCAATAAGATTTTATTGACAAACTTACATTTTTTATTACAAAAAAACACTACAAATTGTAAAAAATTTATTTTTTTAAATTTCTTTGCACATATTTCGCCAAAAAATATTGAGAATACACCTAAAAAATGACAAACAAGACATTTCATGTTAAAGCTCAGACTCTGCTGAAAAAAACAATATATCATTTTCCTGGGAAATCCCTGGAAATCCCTTAAAAAATCACATTTGAACATGGGGAGTGCAAAATAGTGCAAAATGGTCTGGCAACAGAGTGTGACAAAAACTCCAGGTAGGCTGGCACTTAAAGGGTTAAGGTCAGACCGGGGGAGGCTCTGCATCAGGCCAAATGTCTGTGTGCATAAGCCCTAAGAATGAGCAGGTGAGATTTTCAGTATGTACCAGTACAATGGCGTGCAGGGTCATTCCCATTTGTGGGCCTACAACACTCTACTCTAACACTGGTATAGAGAATAGAGGCCAACTAGGGGATTCCGTAGTTCCCTAGAGGGAAGGTCCCAACTTACTATACAATCCTCAAGGGGATTTACAGCCTCCAAAGTTCAGGAGAGCCGCAGCTTGCCAAAGCCCAACCCAGTACAAAATAATAATCGAGATAGCGATCCAAAAACATCACATCCCAACATGGAGGAGATTAATATCCCACCAGAGGTCTGACACCATCTCAGAAGCAAAACATGAAAAATATTCAGCCCAGATATAAACAGGCTCATATTATTTTATCATATTTTCCTTTCGGCCAGATCTCCAGTTCGACTCTTCTGGCAGCCAAATGGATTACACAAGAAAAACAGCTCTATTTATATTTTGCAAGTGAAATTAATGTCTTTGCAATTTGAATCTCATTTTGCTGTTTGTGTAGCTGATAACAGCAGAGTACAGCTGCGCTTCTGCGAACGCTGTGATGTCACTCAGCTCGAGTGCGTGCTGGAAAATAAGCCCGGGACGTTGTCAGTTTAATCGATGTTAGCATAATAATGCTGAAATGTACGCAGGGAATTATTGTTTTCAGATTGGCTCTCTGAAAAATAAAGTTACAATAGTGATCCATCATACAAATTCCTCTATTAAATACTGTCCCAGTATTGGAACCACAATGATGCCTTCCCGTGGAGAAAAAAAACAGCAGTGTGAAAATAAAACTTCTGTGAATCCACCACCACAAGAGATTAAATGTGTACCAGGTGGATTCTTAAGCCGCACATCAAATAATAAAGGCTTCGGGTCTTCTTTAAATCAATGAGAATGCCTTTAACCATACACTTAAAATCAATTCGGATCCTTTTTAACTAGTCTCCACAAGATTTAAATCAAAGATTTTTGAACCTGATCAAACTTTTTCTCATAAAAGTGGAACAAAAAGAAAGAACCACATAGTGCAGTAAGCTAGAAATGTGTAAAAGCACAGCCTGTGCAGTCATTTATTGCACTCACCAAATATCAAAAAGCTGTAAAATCACTTATAATCACCAGGTTATTGCTACCATAATCATAATTGATTACTCATCACCCTCCTGTATATTCCAGAACCGGACGGCAAGGTTGGGAGAAAACAAAGGTAAACACAGCTCGGCTCCAGATGGTAACCACACTGTTTCCTCCATCTGATAGCATCCTAGCAAAAACGCTATTCTTTTCTCCTGCTAGCCTCCTAGAGTAACGCTATCTGACTCCCAACGTGTCAATTAAATTTGTGACTGAGAAGGAAGTGGAATTTTGTTGTGCCAAAACACTATGTATTCCGATAATTTATAGCCCTCCAAAAATTCACGAGAAAAAAACTATTTCACCAGGTTGCCCCATTGTTAGTGATATAGGCTCTATCACAGCTAATCTGGGCAAGTATTTTGGATTGATTTCTTCTCCTAGTAGTCTTCCTTCCTACTTGAGGGATAGCCAACATCTGTTGAGCCTTTTTCCAACTATAGTTTTGAATAATTCCACTCTAATGGCTACCATAGATGTAGCTTCATTGTACATGGTAATACCCTATGAAAGGAGTTTACAGGCAATTAGGTATAATTTAACACAGGGGTCTGATTTGTTGTTTGCCCAAATTGAATATTTGATCGACTGTTTCAATTTTGCACTCACAATTATTTTTGGTTTGGAGGGGTGTTCTATTTGCAGATTAAAGGTGTTGCAATGGGAGCAAAATACGCTCCCAGTTTAGCTAATTTATTTATGGGTTTATGGGAGGCCACTTTTAGCATTGATTTATAGATGATATTTTGTTATTTTGGCACCGATGAGTCTTTTGTTATGTTTATTAAATTTTTAAATTCCACTACTTGGGGAATATCTTTCACTGTCCCGTTCGATCGAAAGTTCATTTTTGGGATTTAGAGCTATGTAAGGAAGGCTCTATTATCAATACTTCCACATTTTTCAAGGAAACTGACAGAAATTCATATATACCCACTAATAGTTGTCACCATCCTAGCTTTATAAGAAACATTTTAGGATGAAGTTTTGTAAGGAACACAGCCTCCCTAATCGGTTTGGAGGCTAATGCTACCAAGCGGATTTATATATATTCTTTACATTTAAATACTGTAGATGGAGGATAATAAGAGAGAAGTTGTTAAAAAGCCTTTCTTTCCATCTCCATACAAAGAAACTGCATTGTATAGCAGGCATTTAAGGAATTAAAAGTATAATGCCTGTAGTTTAAGAACAGATATGCTGCCTGCCTCCTCAGCATCAGACTGGAGTCAGACATTGTTACGTTTATGGCGCTAGCAGGGGAAAAGAATAGCGTTTCTCTAGGACGCTATCAGAAGGAGGAAACAGTGTGGTTACCAGCCGGAGCTGCATTGCATTTACCTTTGTTTTCCCCTAGCCTTGCTGCCCGGTTGGGGAATATACAGGAGTGTGAGGCTGCACAAACGAGGGAGCTGGGTAATACCAGATTTAAAATCAATTTTACTGATTATGGAAGCTGTATCCTGGTGATTTTAAAGCATTTTTAAATTTGGTATTTGGTGAGTGAATAAATGAATCTTATGAAGATAACTATTTAAATCTTGGGGAGACAACTACTTAAAGAGGACCCAAATTTATTTTTTAAGTGGATCACAACCCACCGAGCTTGTAAAATGCATTTGGCCAAAACCCCTGCCAATATTACCCTCTAAGGGTGTAGAACTAAGATAGCAGGTGTGCGACATCATTGCCACACACAACAGTGGCAATGAATGGAGGAGGTGGAGTTTTACAGCTAAAACAGGTGGCATTATCTGGGATTAGAGTGAAGTAGGGACGATGAAAATTGTCAAAAGGTAATCTTCATAGGGGTTTTGGTCTGCTTTAAGTGGGTGGTTAAAGATATTCTCATTGATTTAAAGAAGCCTTTATCAAGTGATGCGTAGCTAAAAAATCAATAAGGTACGCATTTAAAGGAGCATTATCGCGAAATTGTGTAGTATTAAAAATCCGTATAAACACAATGGCTATTAAGTGGAGGGGTCACTTATACACCCAAACTGAATAAAACTCCCGTTAAGCTTGTGATTTATTCTCTCATGGTAGGTATAAAATACAAGGGTGACAGGTTAGGTTTATCAGGGGTGACAGAGCCTGTCATTTTCCTTCCATCAAAAGAAAGATAAGCAAGCATGGTTGGATATTTCTCAATGCCGGGTGTATAAGTTTCCTCTCCTCCTGCCATCCAGCATATTTATATGGATTTTTATCATTGGGCCATTTTTTTCATGATAGTGCTCCTTTAATCTCTTGTGGTGGTGGCTTTTTATTTTCACACTGCTTTTTGTTTTACTCCGCGGGAAGGCCTCATTGTGGTTCCAATATTGGGACAGTATTTGATAGAGGAATTTGTTTGTGTGTTTGTTTATGACTTTTGGGACACAGCCTGGATTTCCCTTACATACATTTTGAGTATTACAAGACTTGTTGAATATTTCTAATATATTTGAATATTTCTAATATTTTAATACCTTGTGCAGAGAAAACGTCTTTTTTGGTGTCAAAACCATTATACTACCTTAATGATCCATCATAGCTTTTTCTAGAAAAAAAAACAGTTTTGTGTTAGATATGTAAAAATTCAAACTGAAATACCACAAACATTAAACTCTTTAAACTCTTGCAACTATGATCCATAATGGCGTGGAGCTAAGGATCTGTGTTAAGGTTTAATTTGATCTGAATATTGCCAGTTCATTTTGGTTTGACTAAAAAAATATATTTGGGTCAAATTCAATCTCTCTATTTTGTAACTGTTTTTTTTAATGACAGGCCCCTGCTCCCAAGGCTATCAGCCTAGAATACTAGGCATAAGGACTGGTATCCTCAGGACTACTAGGTCAAATGGCCAGCCTCTCGCTGTGGCGCGATAGTAGTTCTTTTTAACACAGGTTGAGTTCACTGAAGTCTTCACCATGACCTGGCAGGTGGATTGTAGGTCCCAGGCAGCAACCTGCTTGGTCTGACATGCTTGTTTAAGCATACTTGTCTCTAGCATCCAGTGTTTTTTCTTCAGGGGAGCCTAGTACCCTACCTGAATTATCTGGCTCGCAGACAGAGTTAGAGCTCCCAGCCACTGGCATGTAAACCTAGGAGAGACTGGACTGGAGGGGGGGGGGGGGTAGGCGGCCATGGGGAGTGATGTTTTTTGAACGATGTGTGGGGTTCATTTCTTACACTGCTTGTGTACTGATTTGGCTGATTTTTCTCCCTGAACCCGGGACTCAGATTCTACATTATTGGAATCCTGAATAATGGGAACAATTGCCTGAACCGGGCCCGAACAGGTACAATTCAAGCAAAACTAAACTTTCAAAAACGTTAGTGCTCACCCCGCTTACTGGATGTAACTGTGGTAAAAGTATTTTCTATATTAATCAGCTACACGTGCAACTGGCACAGCCAGCAATACTTTCGAGATATGACCATTACAATTGTATTGCACTAGAAGTGCATTCCGACACCAACATGACCAAATGATAGAAATTATAGATTTCTCTATATAATTCAACCCCTGGACTTTATCCACTTCTGTACACACTCTTGCTCAAACCAGGAGTTGCCATCCTCTTTTCATCAAGTCCCACTTTCCATTTTCTTTTTATCTCAAGTACCACCTGGGTGGTATGCATGGGCTGTAAGTCACATTTAACCTTGTTTAAAACACCCAAAACACGCAGTTTCTATTTATGGAGCAAATTCGTATTCAGTAAAGACTAGATGGAAGCAGCTTTGCCAAGTACCACCTAATAGGAGCTCGAGTACCACCAGTGGTTCTTGTACCACTGGTTGGGAACCCCTTTAGCTTTAAAACATATCAGATTTGGACAAATCTGCTAAACATATTTAAAACAGAGTTTATCTGAATAGTCTGAGACAATCTGAAAGTTAAACAAATCTTGGGGTCAGTTTCTGGAACAAATCTCAGAAGATTTGCTCATCTCTAATTGTAAATGAATGTCATCTGAAGAGGTTTTAAAGACAGTCACAATGTTATAAAATACAAAGTAAAACATCTGATCCTGCATGCAGTATGCAGCATGCAAATACAATTCAGGGAAACTGCAAACAAGAATGACCAACCTGCACATATGCAAGCTACTGTACATCCCCAACATACTATATCAAGGGAGTATCACACCCACAACTTTAGGTAGATAGTGCTGTTCTATTCAGCATAGATTGCAAGAGGCACTGGCACTCTTCCAAATGTTTAACCTGTTTTATTGAATTTGAATTTTTTTTTTTATCAAGGTTTGTTTCTTAGTAATGGGGCCTTACACAACCCCAAATGTTGAAATTCAATAACTCAGCATATACATTTAGGAGATGCTGGGGAATCTCTTGAAAATTTATCCTCAGCATGACAAGACCACCAGATACAATATATAAGATTATATTCCACTACACGCAATACAGGAAAACAACCACTTGGCATACCCAGACCACAGGGTACAATCATAATTCAATTTTAGTAGGGCCCTTTAATGCATACTGCACCAGTGCTCGCAATGCAAACATGGATAGAAAAATGTCAAGGGCCATATATGTCTATGAGGAGCATAGGCAAAGCTCAGGAATTGCATTAGACTTACTGTAGGATGGTTGTTCAATAGGTTGTCTGCCTGTTCTGTGAGGTAGAGAGCAAAGCTGTGCTGTTTGAAACATGTATAGGCATGCAACACACACAGTCTGATGATAGCAGTGTAATTGTAGTACAGTGGGGGCTACAAAGAGAATAAGGGATTTGGAGTTTTGTTCTGTGATTAAACAAAGGAAAGGAAGAAGCCTAACGAAATCTCTAGGGGATTCTATTCTCAAATTGTTTCTGGTGAAAAAAAAACCCCACTAACCATGATCCTGAGACCAAACAAGAGTCCATGCAAAGGAAACACAAAAAGGAAATAACTCAAAGGGAATTTTATTTGTAGCAGTCAGTTGGGTAGGCCATGGCAAAAGTTTTATCGGATATAGGGTTTTATGTCTATGATGCATGCCACACAATTACTGGAGACACCTGAGCTTCAACAATGAAGGCAATATGCAAGGCAATCAATGTTAAATGCTTTGGGAAGTAGTTGTGTTACTGTACTGTACAACTATGTGCTACCTCACAAGTCTCGCAAATCACCAGCTGCTGTCAGGGAATGCGACATCATGAAGCTTAACCATCCACCACTTTCACAATCTGAATATATTTCTGCATGGGCAACAATTTCCTAATGCTGTCATTGCTGCAATGCTGGTTAAAGCGCATTACGCAAAAGTGTCATGTGTGGTATACAAAGTGGTGAAAACACAACACCTCAAACCCTAAACATGACCCACCTGTGGGTACAATCAAACTCCATTTGTCCATCCAGCCACACTGGTTATGGTGTAGACTGGAGAAAGCTATGATGAACCAGCTTAAAAAAGGACATATGGAAAGAACTGAGACATCTCAAAGAAGAGAGCAAGTCTAGACAGTAAGTCACACAGTTAATTTTCAGAGATTTGGAATGGTCCCACAAATCTGGGAGCAAATTTCTTAGAGGGGACATTCAGTGCTAGCTTCTTGGATGACATCCAGACCCAGTCATCAGAAGCAGGGATTCTCTGAAATCTGCATAGTATTTTGTTTGGCAGTAGATTGCTGAATACCTAGATTTAATTCCTTTTAGATTTCTTTCAAATGGGATAGAAGAGTGTCAGCTTGGGAAACCTCTATGGCAGGCTGAAAAAAAACTATTTGCAGGTGGTACCCAAATATACATAAACTCCTGCTGAAGCATGAGTTTGATAAATGATATTTCTGCCCATGGCAGTAAATTGACCAGGGCAAAAGGTATCTGTGAAACTGAACTGGGAAAAAAACAGATCCCATCTGTTCTGGCATGAGTTTAGTCTCTTAGCAGACGTGTGGTCCGTTTACATGTTCAACCGGCAAGAACATCATAACAATGCAAAAGGGCTAGCTGTGGAAGAGCATTGGGACAACACTGCACCTACTCTGATGATACAGAATCGGGGTTTATGAACACCGGAGCGGAGGAAAAGACTTTTCATTTTTTTCATTGTCAAAAGCTGACAATGCTTTGGGCGTCCAGACCTTAGGATCTGCCTCTTCTTGGTGAGAGCTGTGTTTGGAGCCATGATGGCGGAGAAGTTCAGAATAAGTTTCCTGTAAAAGTTTGTGGATCCCAGGAATCGATGCACTGCTTTTAGCGAGGACAGTCTGGCTCATTCTTGAATTGCCTGTAACATGACAAGGATGGTGTTAGACAAAATGTGCCCAAGGAATTCGACTCCTTGGACATGGGATGTCAATTTCTCCAATTTCGAAAACAAAGAGACCTTGCGAAGCTTCTAAAGAACCTCACCGATGTGTTGGTGATGCTGATGTAGATAGTAAACCACAACGACTGAGGAATTCACAAAATATATTAATGAAACATTTTTGGAAAACTGCTGGGGCACTGCACAGGCCAAAGGGCATAACTAATACTAATATTGACTAATAGTGACCATTCTTGGTATTAAAGGCAATTTTCCATTCATCCCCTGCCTTTTGCCTTTATGCAATTGAGAATGTCAGCCTCTCTGAGGTTAAGCTTGATTAATTACAAGGCCCTTTGAATCCGAACAAAAAGTTTTGTAATTAGCGTAGGTTGGTGTCGAAATTGTGATGTTGTTAAGTTTGTTATAGTCAATAAGGGAGCACAGCAAGACATCTTTTTTTCTGTATAAATAAGATGCCAGCTGCAGCTGGAGAGATAGAAGCTCTGGTAAAGACCTTTGACAAGCTGTATATTACCATGGTTTGTGTCTTGGGAATGGAGCCCCAGGGTGTGGCAAGAGGGCTTGGCAGCAAGATGTGGTGAGGCATGGCAAGGACAGCAGGTCTATTTCAAAATAGATATCAGGTATATTTTTCCCAACCCTCCAGGAATGCTGGCCAATAACTTCCTAGAGAATAATGCATAGGGGGGACACTTTCTAGCTGTGGAAGAGCATTGAGACAACACTGCATCTACTCTGATGATGTAGGATCAGGTCTCCAGACCAAACTGTGTTGGCGGCATCTTGGCACAGATACAAGTTCGTTTTGGGCCAAGAATTTACTGTAAACAAGGTGCCATGATACATAATGCACCATTGCAGCATTTCTAATAAATTTGTCTTCTTCTCTGCAGCTCTTGGCGGAGTAAAAATAATTTTCCAGAGCGTTCTCACAATCTCGCCATTCTGTATTCCTCTAGAGGAAACAAATATATTTTTTATTCAGGAACCTTGTTTACATATTTGTGGTTGATGATCGTCAAGCTTCATGTCACTTGGGGGCAGTTTGCCATTCCTGGATTTTGTTCCAAGAAGCTTGAACTGCTCCAGTGCTGAATGTCCAATTGTAAAGATGAGCAAACTAGTGGCTCTGGGAAGGAAATCTGAGACAGCATTTTTTATATTACATTTTCTGCTCAGAAATAATAATTCCTAGAAAGGTGAAAAATGTACAGCTCTCATGTGGCATGATGCTTATAGTAAAACTGACATCATTGTTAGAGCTCAGCCCACTGCACAAATCAGAACAGATTTAAAGGAAACATTTTAATTATTAAACATTTAGATACAACGTTGGCAGCCGATTGTGCATGACACCAGTGTGCAGGAATAATGGCTATTTATTCAGCAATAATCAGGAACATAAACATGTAAAGGATACATCAGCAACACATCTCAACATGGAGCAAAGAAACAGCCTTTCTGTTAGCAGATTAAACACACTATGCAACATTCACATGGTCTGCCTAAATCTTCCTGTTTTTTTTTCTCTGAACTAACTTTATCAACAGGATAACAAGCAGAGACTCACATACAGGATGTAGTTGTTGCATTAAAGCTATTCCAACACACCCACTCAACAACTACTTATCCTATTAGTCCCATTGCAGTTTGGTTTGCTCAAACTTAACCTAACTTAGGCCCTTATTCATCAAGCGATAGCGCCAGGTAGTGTCTGACGAGCGCCAGGTAGCGGCAGCTAACGGCGACTACCGACTCAAGTACGCCCGGCGGCGGTCACAATGACGCATTTATCAAGCAAAATGAGGCTAGCGCCGGCGAGAGCGACGGCTAGCGCGGCATTCATCATGAAGCCGCCTGGACCGAACAGCGCCGCTGCAAATTCCCTCACAGCGCCAGGTATGAGCTGTCGCTCCCTGGCGATGTCCAATGCATTTCAATGGAGCAATCTATAAATAATCATAATTAATTTGTATTATTATTATTTTTTTTTTTTTTAATGTCAAAAAATCGGAGAACACTTCTGCAATGTTAGGATTTATTTTTAAGTAAAAAAAAAATTAAAAAAAATATGTGCAGAATTGATCTAACAGGTCTGAGATTAATGTATTCATATTACAAAATGATTCTAAAAACATGTATAATGTTACATTCCAAAAATATGGTTGTTTAGGGGTTAAAAACTAGTTAATACACATCGCCGCCAGCGCTCTGGGGTTTAAACAAGGAATGGACAGCGACAGCACATTCGGAGCGTGATTTGTTAATGAATATGAAGCTAGCCGTTCGCTCTGGCCATTCGTTGTCAGGCGCTCACATACAACGCTGGACCTGTGAAACAGCGACCCCCCAGCCCGTATTCAACATTACCGCACACCGACTGAGTCGCTGTCATCAAGCTAATGCCGGCCAAGCACAGCAAATACTGGCTGGCGCTGAAAAAATCACGCTACAGTCGCTCATCTGTCGCTACCTGGCGCTATTGATGAATCGGCCTCCCCGTAGTGGTGTTGTCATGCCATCGGCTATCATCTTGTCAATAAACAAACTTAAGTATCCCACGTGTCACTAAATCATACAGGTGGTGATGTTTCACTTCAATGTGCTTGGTTCTTGCATTGATCTTCTCACTGCTGGCAAGTTTAATAAATCCTTGTTTGTCCTCATAGATAACATTTGGCTGAGTTAGTTGTACCGAAATCTTACATTTGTTGTTTCAACCAAATTACTTCTTGACTTGCATGAGCAGCAGACATGTATTCTGCTTCTGTTGGAGATACTGACAACTGTTTTCTGATGTACCAAGAAACTGAAGTTTCTACTATCTTGTACAAGTAACCACTTGTTGATTTCCGATCACTTGAATCTCTAGCCCAATCTGAATCTACATAACCTCTGAGAGTCAGATCTCCTGATGCAGATATCTTAAGACTTAACCTTTGAGTTTCTTAAAAGGGAAAGTAGTAGTTGCTATGTACAAAAGTGCCCCTACTACTACTGTGTAACTCTCATTGCTGGGTAGCAGATCTTCTTCCTATTCTAACTTCAAGTAGGGTGGATCCATTGGTGTTGATACACCTTTGGCTTCTAACATTCCAAACTGGTTTAGGACTGACGAGATTTTAGAACTGACTGAGAAGAAATCTCCCACCTTCCTCTCTTTTCCTCTCTTTTCTGTCACATTTCCAAGGTCTTTTAAAGTGCTGGTTGGGAAATTCACCAAGTTTTGCAATTTCTCTTCTTTCTTGATGGGCGATGATTACATAATCTACATATATAAGAAGTACATTTTTCTGCTAAACATTTTGTGTACAAACATGGATCAACTTGAGATCTTTGAAATCCTTTATCAATCAAGACTTTGTATTTTGTGTTTTGGAGTTCCATGCTCTTGCCGACTGTTTAGGATCATAGAGAGATTTTTGCACTTCACAAACAGGATGTTCTTCACTCTTTTTGATATAACCTTGAGGTTGAGTTATGTACAGCTTTTCTTCAATGTCACCATTAAAGAAGGCAGTTTTGATGTCAAAATGTCTCACTGTCATCTACTGAACAGCAGCTACAGTCAATAAAGTTCTGAATGTGGTTTGCTTAGCAAGTGGAAAAAATGTAGCATCATAATCTTCACCATACTTTTGCGAGTATCCTTTGGTGACTAATCTTGCCTTAAACCAGTATACCTTACCTTCAGAGTCATATTTGTTTTTGAAGACTCATTTATCCAATTGCTTTCTTGCCTTGTGGTAGCTCAGTAAGCCTTCATGTCTGGAGTTGGTAAATAGAGACTCCATCTCTTCATCTCTGGCTTTAATCTACTTCTGCTTCTTGTGGACAGGCGGTTGTTGCATCTGCTGCCAAGACTGTTCCTCTGGTTCTGGAAGTGTTCTGACCATATAAGAAAGATGCTTAGCTGGGATTCCTTCGTTTGGACTCTCTGATATCCTGACTGGAAGTTGACTTGGTTTTTCTGTACTTTCCTTGGTGGCTCCAGAACTTATCCAAACTGCTTTCCTTTTCAGTATCTGCAGTATCTGTGACTGAGATTCTTGTTGCTTTTGCTTAGTTTAAATTACTGGCAAAACTTCATGAGATTTGAATGATACAGAGTTTTAATGATACAGATATACATTGTTACTGTGTTGGTCTTTGGGTGCAGGCTTCTATATGCCTTTTGAGTTTCACTATAGCCAACCAGGACCCCTTCTTTTGTATGAGATTCCCACTTGGAAATTTTTTCTTTGGCTTCTCTCTAAATTGTTGTAGGTAGGTACAGCGTACTTCTTGCACTTTCACAAAATGTGCAGTTCTTTCTTTCAGCCACTGTTTTGTTCAGGGTTGTATGGATCAGTAGTTTGAAACACAATTCCTTTCAAAATGGTTTGCAGCTTGCCACTTGTATTGTTCCATTATCTGCATGCAGGGCTTTTGGTATTCCTCCAAATTTAGTAAACACTACAGATATTTTTTTTGTTCATACTGTTTTTATTTGGATTTTCAAGTGTTAATGAAAGAATGACATAATAACGGAGAGGTAAGGATACATCAGCGCCACATACAAGGTTCGTACATGTCACCAAACAAGCGACTTTCAGATTATACAGAACAGGATGCAAAATGGCTATTTAAATACAGTATCAATTACATTTCTAAAAGAGATGCAACTTAATTCCAGTCTGAGTCTTGTCGACCTTATAGGCTTTGTGAGTCTGCCTAGAGAGGACAAGGACCTCCCCTGCTAATAGCTCGGAATCTGCTGCCGCCCAAGCCTAAAACCTGCCATGTATTCTCTCTTTGGTAACAATTTGTCCCCTCACGTTAACTCCAGTGACCCATGTATCCCTCTCCAACTCCTCTCGGCCCCCGCATCCACCCCAGCGGGCCCAAATAGGCCAGGAGGAGAGCAGGAGAGAAATGAAGGGAGAGAAGAAGAGTAAAAATATAGAGAGAGAAGTTAAGAAAGCCAAAAATAGCCAACAAAACATGTCAGATGGAGGGAGAATTATGATGATGGAAGGAGAATCAGGAGGGGAAAGGAGTAGTTATAAGTGTAGGGGGGAGAGAAAGGATGTATCCTCAAGCGAGGAAATAGAGAAAGGGGAATAGAGAAGCGAGAAGGAAGGAGAAGGTGATAAGAAAAAAGAAAAGTTAAGATCGGGGGGAGAGGGGATGGGGAGAGGAAAGGGAGGAGGGTGGGGGATGGGGGGGAGAGGAAGGGGAGGAGGGTGAGGATGGGGGGGAGAGCAAAGGGAGGAGGGTGGGGATAGGGGGGGGAGAGAGGGAGGAGGGTGGGGATAGGGGGGGGGGGGGAGAGAGGGAGGGGAGAAGGTCAGGCCCAGCCTCTCACTGAGGTACATCATCTGGACTCCTCTCCAACAGTCCAAGGCAGGAAGATCCATATTTCTTACCCTTCAATTTCCTTTCTTTCCTTTTCCCTCCCATCCAGTCTACCATCCCTTTCTGCTTTGTCCCACCTTCTATCTAAAGGCATCTTTATATACTTCAGAATCCTTAAATATATCCCAAATTCTCCACGTTTTTCTGAAGGTCTCTAATCTGTCCTGTTTTGCCAGTAGAATTTCCTCCATTTCTTCCAGATAATTAATTTGCGTGTACCATTCTTTAAGTGAAGGGGTCTTCTGAGTTCTCCAACACCTAGGTATTTGAACTCTCTCTGCATTCATCACATGGATCCCTAGAGGGCTTAGACCCCCTATCCCTCTCTCAAGCATGCCTTTTCCACCTCTGATAGAACCTTTTAGCCTTTTCCTCTCAGCTCTTTGCACTTAGCATAATGACGCAGTTGTATATATGAGAGAGCCGGAATTTGACCCTCCCATCTCTCTTGCAACTCCTGTCTTTCTAAGATCTGACCTCTATCATACAGATGTGTTATTCTAGGGGACTTCATTCCCCTGCACTGTGTCAAAAAGTTCTTGTCCAAACCTGGGGGGAAAGCTGGATTGTTCATAATTGAGGTGAGTGGGCCCGGAATCGATATCAAATCTGGATGCTTCTTACCTATTAGTCTGACCTTATTTAGTGTCACTCCAATCAGTGGGTGAGCTTCAATAAGGCCTGGGGTTTCATTCTTTTCTAAAAAGCAAATGCTACTTAATTTTCCATTCCCCACCTCATCCTCGATTCTAACCCTATCTTTTTGAGATTTATTGATCTGCCAATCTATGAATCTTCCCAGATGGACCGCCCTAAAATAAGTTTCAATACAGGGAAGGCCAGTGCCCCCTCTCTCCCTCCTACATACCAAGATCTCTCTCCTCATTCTCGGGGGCTTCTTGTGCCACACAAAGTCTCTGAAAGCCTTATTCAGGTCTTTAAGAAACTGGGCAGGGATCTTGATTGGAATGCATTGCAAGAGGTAGAGAATCCTGGGTAAGATATTCATTTTCAAAACCGCTATTCTGCCAAACCAGGACAATTTCAGTTTACTCCGGGTCTCTAGGTCTTTCTTCAGCTTGGCCCCTAGGGGAGCAAAGTTTAGTTGAAACAACTGACTCAATACTCTAGGAAGTTGTATCCCCAAATACGTAATGCTAACCTTCTCCCAAGGGAAAGGAAAAATCTCTTTCAGAGCTTCTGCCTCTTGTGTTGGAAGAGAGATATTGAGGGTGCATGATTTGTTATAGTTAATTTTCAAATTCCTTTAGAAGTGATGGGATCCATATCCTGGGGGAGTCTATAAAAAAAGCATGTCATCAGCGTAAGCTGCAACTTTCCTTTCCCTATCACCTATCATGAGACCTCTGACCCCCTCATTCAGGTTGACCCTTCTAAGGAAGGGTTCCAAGGACAGCGCGAAGATCAAGGGGGACAAGGGGCACCCCTGGCGTGTACCATATCGGATCTCAAATCTAGGAGAGGAAATGTTGTTCACCCTCACTCTTGCTACTGGAGCAGAGTAGAGGGCGAGGATCCTATTCAGAGCTGCTTCTCCTAGACCAATGTGATTTAGGACCGCTTTTACCCATTCCCACCTGACCCAATCGAACTCCTTTTCGGCATCTGTTGAAAGCATGATCGACTGGGATTTGTGGTTTGTGGCCCATGAATGGACATCTATGGCCTTAATGACGTTGCCTCTTGTCCCTCTGGACGAAATAAAACCCACCTGGTCCTGCAAGATCAAGTCAGGCAAAAGCTTTGAAAGTCTCCACACCAGAGCCTTGGCAAAAACTTTTAGGTCGACATTCAGTAGGGCAATTGCTCTGTAATTCTTACAATCCGTAGCGTCCTTTCCGGATTTATGGATGACAACTATTTGGGCTTCCAAAGAAGAGGGTGAGAGAGTCCCGGTTTCAGCACTTGTTTCAAAGGCCTTGGCCATATGGGGGAGTAGCTGGGGAGCAAATGTTTTAGTATTGGCTAGGAAAGCCATTGGGGCCAGGGGCTTTACCTGGCTTCGAACCCTTAATAGCCTCCCGCAATTCAGTGACAGTGACTGGAGCCTCCAGCTGCTCAATAACCTCCTCTGGAAGGCTGGGCATCTGGGAATCCTTTAGATATGACATCACATTCCTATAAGCTTCCTTTTGTCCCTGGTTTGGCAGATTATAAAGTGCAGTGTAGTAGGTTCTGAATTGCTCTGCTATATCTCTGTTCTTCTGGTGTAAGACCCCTTTAGCATCTCGGATCCCCTCAACCCTGGCCCTCGTACCTCTAGGGTTCAATGCCCTCGCTAGCAAATATCCTGGCTTGTTCCCTAACTCATAAAACAGCCCACTTGTATAGGTAAAAGCTCTCCTAGTTGCTCTCTCCATTAAATCTTTAAGCTCCCTTCTCTTTTCCTCCAAGTCCTTGAGATGGCTCTTCATCAGAGATTTTTTATGTTTTGCCTCCAGTAGTGTCACCTGTTTAATTGTTTCCTCCAGTTTGGCCCTTCTCTCTTTTTTTAGTAGAGCCCCTTCCTGAATTAAGAGGCACCTAATCGTACACTTATGAGCTTCCCAGATGGTTAAAGGGCTCAATTCCTCAGATACATTTTCTCTGAAAAACTGCATTACATTCTCTTTCACCCTGTCAGCTACCCTAATGTCTTTCAGTAGTCCTGTATTCATGCTCCAATTTCACTCCTTGTGCTCCCTAGCAGGAAACTCCAAACCAAGAATCACAGGAGCATGATCCGCGAACGAGATGCAGCCTATTTTAACTGACACAATTTTATCTAAATCTCTTTGTGATAGGAAGAGATAATCTATTTGTGAATATTTATTATGAAAAGGTGAGTAAAAGGTGTAAACTATCTCAGTAGGGTGCAGTAATCTCCAATTATCTATAGCCTGAATGCTTAACAAAGATTTTTTAATCTGCTTCAGTGCTCTATAAGTGATAATTGATTTGGCATCTGACGTGTCTACAAGTGGATTAAGGGCACAATTCAAATCTCCCCCCAAAATCAAAATGCCTTCCTGAAATGACCCAAGCTGCCTCACGGTTGAAGTCAGAAAACCCTGTTGGCCCCTATTTGGAGCATATACATTTGCAATCGTGATAGTAATCCCAGAGGGCAGTTTCACTTTCAGAAAAATTAATCTCCCTTCACTATCCACGCTTTCAGCTGTTATAGTGAATGACAACACTTTATCAATTAGGATTGAAACCCCCTTCATCTTGGATAGAGGAGAGGGAGCATAGCGGTGAGTGCTATAAGTCCTATTACCCAAGTATGGGGTCTTGTCCTTCTGAAAATGCCTCTCTTGAATCAGAGCAATATGAGCTCTCTGCCTCTGAAGTTCCCTTAATAGTGAGTGCCGTTTGTGTGGAGAATTAAGACTCCTAGCGTTCACTGACAGAACATTGATTTTAAGGTTATCCCCCATCTTTACTGATCTACAAGCCCCCTAAGTAATCCCAGTGTAACCAAGCGAGCACCACTCCCCCCCTCTTTCTAGTGAGGGTAGGGCGGGTTCTGGATGGGGAGGTAGGTAGGGAAGGGACAGAGAAGTTAGGGGAAGAAGGGAAAAGAATTCAGAGTATCAGAAAGAAGGGAAAAGAAAAACTACGACCTACCTGTGTTCTAGAGAACACAGAATCCACAGAAATTGACAAGGAACTAACCAGGAGTGCCCAACGATCCACTCCAAATACTTTCCTCTGTTGGCAAAGGCTGCGTTCGCCTTCCTGCGAAAGTCAGGACCCAACTTTATAAGATCTAGGATGTTCCTGAAATAAAAACGATGTTTGGGAGAACGTGGAAGGTCATCCTGGGCAGAAGCACACCCTCAACCGCAGCTAGAGGTCAAAGGATTAGACCAGTCAAAAAAACATTGCACAGTGAGCGGTCCCGAACTAACGCAACTGGACCCTTCCCATGGGCATGCTAAGAATTCGGCTGCCTCCTCAAGCACCCTATCTGGCATCACATCAACATTCAAACTACCAGGAGTATGCAATGCGGCAGTCCCCCCAACATGTATATTGCTAGAGCAGAGGGCCCTCCCAATCCCCCAAGGGACACCCCTCAGCCCCACTAGGGTGCTCAGTGTTAACAAACTCCCCGATGTCAAGAGACAGCGTTTCCCTGTCCGCGCGCTTTGATATCTTAGAGGGGCCCAGATCCACCCCTGCAGAGAAACTGACAAGGTGTGTAGGTGCCCAGAACCTCCTCAGTCTCCCTCTCCCAGCAGGAGGAGGCGCAAGCCAGGGGAAAGCTGTCCAGCGTCATGTGCAGACCAAGGGCAGCCCATTCATTTCTCTGCAGCAGCCGCCTAAAGAACCCCGCCCACCCTCATCAACATAAGCGGCCACAGAGATATTAGATCACAGGTATAATTATCGCAGGAGGTTTGGGCCGTATGCGGAACCCAAAAAGGGACCATAGCTTAAGTTTAATGCCCTCCCGTGTGCAATAGCATCTTAGTAAAAACCTTAGTAATGCAATCCTTATAGCCCCAGGGGACAGCGTCACTAGCGCAAGGGAAGCTGACTTTCTCAGCTTATTAGTAAATTCCAAACATGTCATCTGCCCAACTAAACAAAAAAAAAATAAAACAGAACCAAGACGGGCACACAACACAACTATCCGCGGTGTTCAACATATATGAGGTAGAATTATAGTAACCACCCATGTCCAATGGCGCCCTCGCCGCTACGTGCGGAATGGGATGCACACATTGGATGAGGGCGCCAAAACACATTTCAGACAAACCTTAATACCCCTATGCAAACCGTAATTTCTTGTAAGAGGATCTGTGAAAGGCTGCCCCAGTGAGCACGAGCTGCCCCTCCATTCCTCCGCAAAAGCAGGGGACAAAAGGGGAGGGGGGCCCCGGGCCCACCCAAGGCAGCCCCGCAGTCTATTGAAACACAAGCCATATCAAAGCGAACGGCCCCTAAGTGAGCGAAATCATCTCATTTAAGCGTCCCCATCGCCATACTAATGGTCTACTAGAATCCCTGCAGTAGCTCTGGGGAGGCTGTGTCTCCTTACTAACTATTAAATGCAAAACATATCACATACTCAGCTAAAGAGACAGAATCAAATAGGCAGCACACTATCATTAGTAACTCTAATCGGTATAAAGGAGGTAGATTTATGCTAACTGCCTGCGTCTGACAGCTCCCTCGCCGCAGCCTGCGGAATGGGATACGCAGATCAGAAGCAGGCGTAAGGCACCTTACATGTAAACAATATTACCGCTAGAAAGACAGCATAAGAAACTACGAAGGACTTCCTTTGGTTATTGCAGGTTGGCCGAACTTCTCAATCTCGGCCCTCTCGCCATATCCCGAGGTTGCGTCGATTTGAAGGACCTCTCGGAGACAGTTCAGAGGAGATTCTTTTTGGCGTAGTGTTAGGGGATCCAGCCCTGGAAGGGAACGCCAACAGATCGGGGATTGCAAAGTCCGCGAACCAGTCCGGAACTGACACTTGAGGTAGATGAAGCGAGTTGCAGAAGTCCGCCAGGTCTCCCGGGGTAAGCAGGGTGCCTGTTTTCTCGTTCTTGGTAGCTGAGAGCGCGAAAGGAAATCTCCAGCGGTAGGGGATGTCTCTCTCCCTCAATAGAAATGTGAGGGGTCTTAAGGCCCTTCGGTGTTGAAGGGTGATGCCAGAGAGGTCTTGGAATAGCTGAATCTCATTGTTGTTAAACAAGATCGAGTCCCGACCCCTGGCCATTGAGACGATCTCCTCTTTCAGAGCAAAGCTTTGTAGACAGTATATAGTGTCTCTGGGGCTTGAATCCCCCATGTTTCTCGGACGTAGCGCTCTGTGAGCCCAGACCAGGTCAATTGGAGTGTCTGGTGGACGCTCTAAGAGTGTGTTGAAGATAGAAAGTAAGGCGCTAGCGATCTGGTCCTGCGCCACCACCTCCAGGACCCCTCTCACTCTAATGTTGCACCTTCTATTTCTATTCTATTTCTATAAATCTTCCAAGTGCCTATGCACATTAAGCATGTAGTTGTTGTGCGCGTTAATGACCTCGCTCACCTTCCGCAGTCTGCACCTTGTGATCACCTCCTCTCTCTCCACTCCTTCCATTCTCTGGGCCAGAGACAGCATGTCAGCCTTCAGGTCAGCTACTGCCTCTGCAATGGTGGACTTGATTTCCCCTGCAAATCTCGCAAGCTCCGAGCGGGTGGGGAGTTGGCTGAGTTGGGCCGCGACGTCCTGCTCCTATCTCTCAGAGGCAAGCTAAGCTGGACCTGTCCGGGGAGCTCTCAGGTGAGAACGAGGCCGCCATCTTAGGTGTGTGTTTCCCTGCGTCCTCCGGCCGCTGCAACTTAAACATGTCTGGCAGGTTCCTGCTGCTCGTGCTTGGGTTCTGGGGTGCCCTCGGTGTTTTAGCCGTTGTCCCCGACCTGTTACTCTTGCACATTGTCTACAGGGAGCGTGTAAATCAATGCTTTCGGGAAACACCACCACAAGCTCCGGTCTCAGGCTGCCATCTTGCCCGCCGGCCAAGCCAAGCCCCCTACAGACATTTTTCAAGTTTCTGTGACACTTTTTCTTTGCTGTGCAGCAGGTAGACAATTGTGTATCTGGAAAAATCATCAATGAATGTGAGAAAATATCTCTCCTTGTCAGGGGTTTGAACACTCATTGGACCACGTCTATCTGTGTGCATCAAATCCAGTAGCTGTGGAGATCTCTTGCTGCTATTTTTAGGCATGCATTTTTCTGGACATTTTCCCTTTAAGACAACTAGTGCATTTCATCACTTGGCTGCACTGGCCTACTGCAATTCCATCTGCAGGCAGTTGCTGAGCTAGCTTCCTCGCTGCTTCTGGTTGTCTATGCCCAAGACATCTGTGCCTTACATTGATACAGTTTTCATGCAGATCTTGTCTAGCACTGTACACACTTTCTTTGCAGTTTAGCTGATAAAGTTCACCTTTAATTCTCCCTTCTCCTAGAGTGTGTCCCTTATTTATGCAGCTGTCATCCTTAAAAGTAACTACATTCCCCTGTTAGTGAGCTTTTTCATTGATAATAGATTGCTTTCAAAACTGGGAACATATAACAGTAACATCCTTTACTGGGATCTTTCTGGCTTGTGATGGGGAAACAGGACAGTTGTTATAACCATTCCCCACACATTCTGAAGTCATATAATGATCATTAGCGAACATAACTCGGTCTGACTTGCTTTAATTGAGGTTAGAGAAAAGGTTTCTGTTGTTGTCATATCCTCCTCTTGAGCCTGTTGGCACAAGGTGGCCCGAAGTAATCGGTCACAAGCTCTTGAGTGGGGGAAAATTCTGAAATTCTGAGTAAACACTGGGGGGGTTACTAATTGATCCACTGGTCGCCCATGTTGTTAGTAGCCTGGAGAGCAAGAGATATCAGGGACCATGTAGTAAGGAGTGAGATAAAATCCAGAGGGGAATCAAATTGGTTACAGCAAAACAAAGTTGAAGGTTCCTTTAAATGTGGACATTTCAAACATTGCAAATACCGTAAACGAACTAAAGTATTTGTAGGTTTGAAATCAATGGTGGAGTATCATGTTAAGGGATTTATTAACTCTAACATGAAGGGATTAGTGTACCTCCTTACTTGTCCCTGTAACAAAAAATATGTCGAAAAATATCAAACGGGCGTTTAAGGTCCGCTTTGGGGAGCATGTCTGTGACATTCTTTTACATAATGAAAAAAGTCCTGTGGCAACACGTTTATTTTAAGTACATGGGGGATCCCTGGAGGGGTTGAAAGCTTGTGGAATTCAAATTATTAGAGGGAATGTTCACTTTAGCAATGGAGACCCAGCTTTAATGCACTCTTTAAAGCAAACCAAAACCCACTGAACTCGTGAAATACATTTGTCCAAAGCACCTGACAATACCCCCTTCTTAGGGTGTATAACTAGAAATTATCAAATCATCTTGTAAATTTTTTGCTGTCCCTCTCTGTAAATTGTCAGGTGACCAGTCTTTGCATAAGTGCGGCAATGACATAATTGCCACACACAACAGTTCCACTGAATGGAGGAGGCGGGGCTTTACGGCTAAATAGACTGCATTATCTGGGATTAGAATGACACAAGAGCAGTAAATATAAGCAAAAGTTACTGTTCATGGGGAAAGCATTTCAGGGGATGCTAGTTGAGTCCCCAATGTTGGGGACTCAAAATGAAGAGTAGAGACCACACTAAACACAGAGTGCTTTGTCGGGGCGGTGTGGCTTCCACATGTATCTGCAGATATATGCAACCAAATCTCTGTCTTTCCACACAGCTAGACATGTTTGTTGCTTGATATTTAGATGAAGAGAGGGTTAAACTGGGCGGTAAATTAGTTCCCAGCCCCTGAATAATAATAATTTTGTATAAATAATAGTGATTGAGCTACTCCCACCCCCCTTTATTCTAGTTAAAAATGTGTGTTTTGGTCCGCTTTAACCTGCCTGATAGTAGGCTGTGTTGTTTATGTTTTGAGATGTCTTTGTTATTTCCAATATCATGCCATCACTAATAATATGTTGTTTAACTTTGTTCCCTAGCTATGTTGATCCAGGTTCTTCTAAGGGTTAATATTTATCAGCTGAGGAATGATTGCTTGTATAGAGTGAGTAAAGCTTTGCTGTCTCGAATTCATTTCTCTGTTCCTGATTGAATAGTGCCGCCGTGGAGGAGGCGCCTCAGGTGAATAAGAACAGACCTTGCGTGACTGGCCACTTCACCTTGACAAAGCTCTAGTGGGCTTAGCGAAACGCGTTGGTGGGAGCTTGGCCACGCCCCCTAACCTCGATCATCCGGCCTGTACTGACAAGGAGGCTGTGCTTTGTACTAAGAACCTTTGGAGCAGAGTGAACGATAGCTGTTAGGAGGCCCGCGACAGTCTCTCGATCAGCGTGGGTGAGAGACACGCTATTGTGTTGGTGACTGCTGCTGCGTGATAGCCTGGCTGGCTGGATAATGCCACTCAGTACTTACAGTGAACTCAGGCACGAGACTCCCATGGCATTCAGCTCACGAAATGTGAGGTTTGAATGTCTCTCTGCATTATTGCTGCTACCTTTGATTAATCCCTGGGTGATCACTGGGTCATATGCAGCTTATTGCTAATAATTGAACTTTTAAATGAAGGTGATCATGCAAGTTCCCTTTGCAGTTAGGATTCATCTCTGCTGCTGCTAGTTGCTTTCTGCAGTCCCAATTTCCTATGAATTTGAGCTAGCAATATGAATGATTGGAGTGTGTGAGTGGGCATTTTTCTGGTTTTGGCCAGTTTTATTTACAACGTTGTTGTATTTTATTCCGATGTGGGTTGGGATTTTTGGTAGTCAATGTGTAGTAGGATATCTTTATGTAAATAATACAGTTTTGTACATTTCAAGCCTTGGTCATAATCTATGTCCTTTTGTGTATAGGATACTAGTATGATGTCAGCAAAAATAATTCAACCCTTTGCTTGGACAGATCCTTTAATGCAAGAATCCAGTGTAAGTTTTGGGTTTTAAATCGTGGGTGCCTATGTTTGTGCCCAACTTAATCATTTAAATTTAAGCTAATTTAAGCTTTGACTTAAAATAAAAGTACTGACCTACACTTCTGCTAGTTAAGCTCCTAGTTACTATCTTTACTGATTACCTGATGTTGACTTTCTGTTAGCTCTATCTTTGGTCTGACTTCTGGCCTGGTAATGTCCCATATCTTACTCTAGAAGTCCTGAGGGCTAGGTGATTGTTCTGCTGCCCATGTCTAGTCATAGGCCTGTACTTAGGAATGAGAGCTCCACTAATTGTCACCACAAATTAGGCAAGAGCACAGAGCAGGACTTTATCAATTTACAGACCAAAAAAGAGCAAAGCCTAACAAAAAGGCAACAAAAGGGGTTTGGCAGTGATAACAGAACACACCTTAATCTCAGGAACATAAATAACACAAAAAGGGTAAAACCTAAAGCTGGTCACAGGATTCTGGTGCTTACCTTTGGCAGGCTTGACACAGAATCCGGCAGCCTCCAGGAGGTGTGCTGGAACCCAGGACAGCTATAAATAATGATCTGCATACACTGGCAAAGCTTCAGACTGAACAAAATCCTGCTGCCCCTGACTGAGGGTGTTGCACAATTTTAATGGATCTCAGTCAGGTCCTGCATAAGAGGATTAATAGCTAGGCAGCTCCGCAGGAACCCCCCTGCCGGTGGCCACTGGAACTGAAACGCCATATGGTGCCACCAGCAGGATGTCCGCAAAACTTCCTGACCATGATGCAACAGCTCTTCCATTTTTTAGAGAAGGCAGCTATTAATCCTTATAATCTATATTTTTCAGTCTGAGAAAGGCCAGACGCTATTTATGTCAGACAAACCAGTTTTTCTACTTTAACTTCAACATTTTTTGGGTCTACGTGTGAGGACCGGATCCAGAAGCAAGATTTAAACACATCCAAAATTTCTTGACAGGGCCAAAAGAACATTGCAAACAGTGGCACAAATTGACATTTGGAATGTGCTTACATGAATCCTTTCATTCCAACGCTGGTTCCAACCAAGAACTGTGTATTTAAGTTGAAATAATGAAACAAATAAATCGGGTGGGTCTTCTGAATGCGTGATTTTGAGGTCATTGTATGTTGGCGAGAATAAACATGTACATGAATGCCTTCCCTCTCGTAATTCCTCTGCTTTTCAAAGCTCATCTTGTCGGTCGGTAAATTAGCAGAATATCTGGATACGTGTGGGGGTAGGATGCCTCTTTAACACACAACAGCAAGGCACCAATGCAATAATCAGATTACTTTATTGTTCCAATGTCCCAGAGGGATGGCAGTTCCAAATACACAGCAAAGAACAAGCTAATCCCAACCACGGTTACAAGCACACTGTTCTCAGCATAAAGGCTAGACACTCTTGCTCCCTCCTCAGGCAGAGGACACAAGTACACTTGTGTCACAGGCACAGTTCAGATTAAACATCAGCAGTAAGTTTCAGGTTCACTTTGTTAACTCAAAGCAGACAGTAATGTGGGGTGGGGAATATGGGGAGCACCCCACTTTCAGAAGACTTCTCCCTGGGGCTTTACACTTCTCTTCTTCCAAGGACAGAGACAGGCCCGGGCAAGACATTCTACATGAAGGGCGGGGCTTGAGAATCAGTGGAGGCACACCCCTGTGTAGAAATTTCCAAAGCACACCAGCGTGGGAGAAACCAGCTCCTTGGGGAGTTCATGGTGTTTCAATGAGCATTTCCACCAAGCACGGGGATTCAGCCCTTCCTTTGGGACTCTCTCAGGAACAAAATCTCTTAACACTTTGAATCCTGTAGGCCATGACCCCAGTATAACAGGGCGAGAGTGGGTCAGGATAGGTCCAGAGAGCTACCAGCTGCTTCACTTGGGGACACTAGGCAGACAGGCTCTCATCTTCTCTCCAGAACTCACCTACTGCCGGGTTCCAGTATCTGCTCATGTTCAATTCCAATGCAAACCACAAATGCTGCACACTTTCAGAGTGCCCACTTGTCCAGACAAGCGCAGCTTCTTATACCTCTTACCTAGTGGCCATTTCTGCACACTACATGCTTAATAAAATCCAACTTTTTCAAAGCAATCCCAGCACTGTGTATTGGCTTGATGTACTGTGCTACAATCCTAATATCATTAGCAAACATCTCTTCTCCAATGCCCGCAGGTCATCATCTGATCTAGGTCCTTACCAATTAATTAAGGGGTTTTCTTATTTCTTTATATTTCTCAGGTATATTTATCTAAATTATTTATATATTCTATGTACTTAAATATACACATGTAATAATTATATTATGTATTATCACTCTAGTATCATTCTCCCCCTTGAACATATTTGGTTTTAAGAGTCTATAGTGTTAATGTCATTGTATTGTGTTACTGTACATATTTTTCTCATATATTAAAGTATACATTTTTTTGAAATAATATGATTGGTGCTATTTCATGGTTTTCCTTTAAGGCATATTGTCTATTCCTTTGTTATCTAGTATTACTTATTATCTATACATCATAAATAGAGTACATTTTCTTTAATCTTATTTACTTATATATGGCTGTGCAGCTTGCATTTAGGCATTCAGATACATAATACAGAGGTTATCACTATGACAAATGTGACTATGTAATACTTTTCAAATGACTTTCCAAACTATCTTATACAGACAGCAGTATCTGTCATGTTTAACAAGACGTATGTAAAAAAATATAGATACATTATAGGGGTTATTTACTAAGTTTTCGCCGGCCATTTTTCTGACCATTCGCCATGTGTAATCTGGGGAACAGGCGCAAGTGTAGTAAATTGCCCCCTATATGTGTACACTGTCCTCTTAGAAATCTGCCAGCTGATTAGTTTTATACTAGTGACCCACTGTTACAGATCTAATACAATGTATAGCTCCTAGTTCACACTCTGGATATTACAATCCACAGCAGAAAACTAATTGTAAATATAATATGAAAAAAGAAAAGATGCTATACTATACATCAGGGTTAAATAAAGGGCAACATACAAGCATAATACAAAGTTCCTAATGCATAGATAGGTTGCTTTTACATGCATTATCTCCATCACTCCGAGATGATAATTAGATATATGGGCTGTGATCTACCTGTTCATTAAGGTCTCATTGCTGTAAAAACGTACATTTATGGCAGTTCCATGGCATGCGCATGGGTTTCTTTCTAATCAATGCTGTATACTGTGCCATGTAACCACTCACCTGTCCCGTCCACCTCCTGCTTCTGTCCTCTATCCTGTCCTCTATCACTTACCTAATCGCTCTGCTGCTGTCCTCCACCACTAACCTTACCTTCCACCCTCTACTGCTGTCCTCCACCACTTGCCTTATCTTCCACTCCCTGCTGCAGTCCTCCACCACTCGCCTAACCCCTCCATTGCTGCCACTGTCTCTAACACTCACCTACACTCTCCACCCTGGTGACCATTTATGTTCGCAAGCTGGGAAGGGTGCTCCTCTCCTACATTCCCACCTGTCAAACTTAAATTGCCCCAATAGAAACATGGGGAGGCAGAATAAAGGGAATGTGGATGTAATAAATGGAACCTGCCTAGTCTTAAGCTTGCAATGGGGAGATATGCATTGGGGTATCCTAAATACCCCAATGCTGCCTATAGTGAGAGGGCTTAAAATCTTTAAGGGTTATTCCATCTGAAATGTGTGGGACTGCTTCTAGGATTGTTTCCCTACATCAGCAGACCACACACAATAATCACAAAAAGTACTGTCAGGCTCCACCTCCTCCCCCTCCCTTACCATAGTACATGGCAGCATGCTGGATTCTTAGGTATTCTTGGGAGAAATTCTATTATTCTTTGTGAGATGAACCATGTAAATACTTAATGTTTTAAGAAAGCAGTCTGTGCATATAGGCAGCATGGCAGACACAGAATAAGGAGATAAAGAATGTGAGCTATGGGGGTGAGAGGCAGGAGCCGGCTGCAGTCTCAGGAAGCTGATTGATTTGCGTGTCCTCACATTCCTCTGTTTCTCTCCCTTGATGTCAGCCCTACTCCTCCTGACTGATTGGTAGCAGCCTCCCTTCTCTACTGAAGCAGCTTAAATGCTGTGGCCACGCAACTGTATGCTGCTGATTGATGTGTGTGATGGCTCTCGCTGCGCGGCACGCCTGGTTGAACTTGGTGGGCATGGCCCACGCACCTTATAAGAAACAATGCACATCAGCATCTCTTCCAACTATGGCATTTAAAGAGGAACATCAGGGGAGGTTTTAACCTGGTATAAATTTAAAGGAGCCTGAGTGGGAGCCTGCATGGAAAAGGTAAGTATAAGTTAATTAAAAACATGGATCCATGGTCCCATGGACCCCTATACTAGTTCCTACTACATCACCCTCACCGCCAATGGGCGTGGTGGTACAGATGAGCCTTGCCTGTGCATAAGGGCTTGTCAGTGCCAGGGCTGGGTGGTTGGCCCTATGCTTGGTTTGCTGGGTTGGTAATGGTTGCCGAGACCAAAAGGGTTAGTAGATTATAATGTAATGAAAGGGACTGACACAATGCCATTCACCCAACTAAAAAACAAAAGGGTACTCACCCTTTGTCTTGTGCAGCTCATTTGATTAGTCCTACTCCGGCAATCAGCAACTTGCCTGATCACTGGTTTAAATTCCATGATGGCCGCCATGAATGCAGATGGCATGACTGCAGCCACTTGTGCAGCATCCAGCCTCAAGGAGGCTTGGTCATATTATGAGACCAGACTGAGGCTTCCATTATTCTCTATGGGCACCCTTTGTAATCTGCTATACACATGGGGTATATAGTGATTGTAGTGTCACAGAACTGTATTATGCCCATTTACCAGTTGCTGGGTACCAGTGCATAATGAATAACAGAGCAATAGATGTCACTAGGGCAGTGAATGGAATGAAATGGCCATAAAAGCCATATAAAACCCTAAAACTTGCCTATCCATTCCTGTCTCTGAGTAAATATTTAACTGAAGTTCAGCTAAGACCTCAGTGCTGGAGGAAATTAGCATCAGCGTTGTTATGTTGGAAGAAATACGGGATTAAATGAGCTTTTTCTGGTTATTGAAGACACTAATTAGCTTTGGTTTACTTTTGCTGCGAAGGCTGATTGCTGCGCAATGTGTTTGCTGGTAATTGCAGAAAAATGAAGTTGGAGCTCCTCTCTGGGAGGATTGTTTACTCAGCCAATGGCAGCAAAACGCAGCTGTGTAACAATATCATTCACATAGTTATTGTTCAGTAGAATGAGGTTTACACAAGTCTACAGCTGAGCAATGCCCTCCTCCCCCCGACAGCTGATAATAATTGCTGTATGGAGCACTACTGTCTCCCACATAGAGCGGTAAAAGCCAATGAGCACAGTACTCATATGGTTCCATTTCTCCTCTTACTCTAAGTTTTACATGTAAGGACCCTCACAGAACATGGCTTTTTAATCTGTATATGGGCACTTGTATTGTAGACTTCCGTTCACAACACTACTAAGCTGAACCTTTTACTCAAGAAAATGAATAAACTGGATTCCCCATAAAATCTATGCCTGGATGTAAAGTTTCCTGATGGGTAGGACATTTGGGCCATTCCTGTCCAGCATTAAAGTGGACCAAAACCCACCTTGGAGTCTATGAGACTCGAGGGCGCGCAGATGACTGGCGTGGGTGCGCACGTCAGTCATCTGTGAATGCCTGGCACGGGCATGCTCTCTGTTAGAGCGTAGCGTGGATGTAGCCACCAGCGCACTCGGGTCTGCTCAGCTGGAGCCGAGTCTTAGAAGATCCTTAGATGAGTGGGCGGGAGCAGATCTGAGCACACTGATTGGACAGGAGGACGCGCATGCTCCGTAAGACCTGGGAGAGGTGAGTTAGTTTGGGCGACCTTGGGTGTTTCACTCGGTCAAGGACCAAGGGCCAAGTCTTTAAATCAACAAACATCAGCATTACAAAAATTTTTGTCATCTCACTGTTTTTGAGAAGGAAGCTGGTTACCCTTTAAAGATAAGGACTCTCACAGAACATGACCCCCTCAAAATGCATGTTGCCTACAAGCACTAGGGTTAGTGGTGGGGTGGAAGGTGGGGAGAACAATACATTGCAGATAGTACATATCACATATACACATTTTCAATGAGAAACACAATTCAGACCACAGATAAGTTCCTTGACTTAGTATGATTATTGAGCCCACTGTGTAGTTGTTAGGGCGAGTGCTGCAGGCCCATCTCGCAGCACTTCCCTCACCTCCGTTGCTGCTCCAGCTGCCCTGGTGAGCGCTGCGCACCCATCTCACAGCGCTCCCCAGTCCCTCTCCTTACCCGCTTCTGCCGGCGGGCCCGCGGCTTCCGGCGCGGTGGCTGACCGTGAGTCGGCTGCTCGCAGCCATCCTCCTCCTCCTCGTGCTGCTTCCTTGCATGGTTCCTTGCACACGCCCCCGTACACTAGAGGGCGTTCACGCCGGATTCCTGAAATTTAAAGGGCCTGTACACCACTGATTAGTGCCTGGTCATCCAGTCCTGCATCCACTTCCCCTATTTAAGGGGCACTTCCTTTTCCATCAGTGCCGGATCTTGGTCTTCCTTTGTATGCAGAAAGTCTGTTGTTTTCAGTATTGCTCACCCGTGTACCGACCTTTGCCTGTCCCCGACTCTGAACCTGTGCTGCCAGCCCTGACCTCTGCATAAACTTTTACATCGCCTTTTGCCTGCCTCCTTTGTACCACGCATTACCTCGGCTGAGCCGCTGTTGGGGGGTAGCGACCTGAGGGTCACTCGCCGCTGCAAGACCAACCTGCTTTGCGGCGGGCTCTGGTGAATACCGGTGGCCTCTTAGACTCCGCTCCCCTGACGCGGCACTCGCTACCAGCAACACAGTCACAGCGGATCCACACCTGTGCCGCCTCACCTGGTCCATGACAGTAAGAACCGGCCATGGATCCCGCTGAGGTGCCACTGCCTAATGCCTCTGAATTACCTGCAATAGTGGCTATGCAGTCTCGCCAAATTAACCAGCTCTCCGCCATGGTTCAGCAGCTCTTATCGAGCTGCAATTGCCACCAGCCAACCCAGTATTGCCACCACAGCCTCCAGTAGCATCAACTTCTATAATCCGTCTCTCCTTGTCGGCTAAGTTTGACTGAGATGCCAAGTTATGCCGAGGTTTCCTTACCCAGTGTTCTATGCATTTGGAAATGTTGGCAGACCAATTTCTCACTGAATGTGCTAAGGTGGCCTTTGTTATTAGTCTGCTCTCAGGAAAATCTCTGGTCTGGGCTACCCCATTATGGGATCGCGAGGACCCAGTCACTTCCAATATACTCACTTTTGTCTGCGAGTTTCGCCAGGTCTTCGAGGAACCAGCCTGGGCCTCGTCTGCAGAGACGGCCCTGTTGAACTTGATTCAGGGCAACCTGTCCGTTGGTGAATACTCCATTCAGTTCCGTACCCTGGCATCTGAACTGTCTTGGAATAATGAGGCCTTATGTGCCTCCTTCAAGAAGGGACTGTCTAGCAATATAAAAGATGCTCTAGCCGCACGTGATTTGCCTTCATCTTTGACTGATCTCATCCATTTGGCCACACGCATCGATGTGCGTTTTTCCGAAAGACGTGAGGAACTCCACCTGGAAAGAGACTCTCAGCACCCTAGGAGGGCATCCCGTTTGGCTCCTGTGTTTCAACACCCTATGACCGCACATGCAACCTCCAGTGAGGAGGCCATGCAGGTGGACCGATCCCGTTTAACCCAGCTGGAGAGAACTCGCAGGAGGAATGAGAAACTTTGTTTGTATTGTGCTGGCTCGGAGCAAGACTGTTCCTATTCGCCTGCCGTAACAGGGAAACGGGCGCACCTATTGAATGTGGAAGAGGCGTCCCTAGGTGTGTGTGTGCCACCTCTCCACGGCTTACGGTCCCTGTGCAACTCACCGTTGCAGCTACCATCTCCTTGAACCTGACTGCCTTTGTGGATTCTGGCTCTGCAGGAAACTTTATCGAGGCCTCCTTGATTAATAAATATAACATCTCCGTGAATCGCCTCGCAAAGCCTCTATTCATCGCTTCGGTTAATGGTGACAGTCTTGATTGTACGGTGCGTTATCGCACAGTACCCCTCCTTTTAAAGATTGGACTTTTTCACCAAGAGAATATTGAGTTCTACGTGCTCCCTCATTGTACCTCTCAGATTTTGCTCGGCCTACCCTGGCTTCAACGACTCACGACCTCACTCTTGACTGGAATACAGGCGATATCAAGAGTTGGGGTGCAGGCTGCTACAAGAGGTGTTTGAAGTCCGTTCCGGCCAGACCTGTTCCTGCTTCTGCTCCAATTCCCGGCCTGCCTGCGATTTATCAGGTCTTCTCAGATGTTTTCTGCAAAAAGCAAGCAGAGGTACTTCCGCCTCATTGATCTTATTTTTGTCCTATCGACCTCTTGCCGGGTACTACTCCACCTCGTGGCAGAATCTATCCTCTCTCAGCTCCTGAGACTCAGGCTATGTCAGAGTATATACAGGAGAATCTCCAAAGAGGCTTCATATGGAGATCTTCCTCTCCTGCAGGCGCAGGCTTCTTCTTTGTGGCCAAGAAAGATGGCTCTCTATGCCCCTGCATTGACTACCGTGGCCTCAACAAGATTACCGTCAAAAATCGTTACCCTTTACCTTTGATTTCTGAATTATTTGATCATTTTTGTGGTGCCAGGATCTTCACTAAACTCGACCTGAGAGGGGCCTATAATCTGATACGTATATGTGAGGGCGATGAGTGGAAGACCGCCTTTAACACCCGCGATGGCCACTTTGAATATCTAGATAAGCCCTTTGGACTTTGCAATGCACCCGCCTGTCATGAATCAAGGAGGTTTTAGGCCTTAATCCAGACCGGATTTTGATCGTACTACAAACAATCGTTACACACAGACGTTTTTTGGGAACCTGGCCCTAATAGCCAGACACTACATACACACGCAGCTAAGATCTCGTCTTATGCAGTTAATATACCCAATCACCCGATAAGGTCCTAGGCCCGACTATACAGCAATAAAGTCCCACTGGTAGCGATAGGCAAGCACACAGGGCACAAGATTTAGCACACATACAATGTCTCCTCTAAAGGTTTAGAGGGTTAGCACACAGAAGACCACTTTATACATTTTTAAGATTTAATTCACCCATAAGGGGCAGTGCATGTAAAACTAAGATGTACAATAAAAATAACAGACAATATATGGCAAGATGCTTATAAAATAAAAGGGAGAAATAACAGAGATCGTTACAAGATAATGTCTTGTGAGGGGTACACACGGAAAGCAAATGATAACAGCCTACTTGTTGGAAGCAATCCCCTGGCATGTCATGTCATCTGTGTCAACTCTCTCATTTTTAAACTGGTTATTGGGGCGGGCCGTATGCTGGCTGCGGCCAATCATGTGTCAGGGGCGTTTTATTGTAAAAGTTGCGGCCAATCATGAGTCAGGGGCGTTTTATTGTAAAAGTTATGTTTTAAATTTATTTTGAAGGTAGATGTGTATCGAATGTCTCATTCACTGATTTGTAGTAAGTAGATGTCAACTACCACATGTGGAGGTGTGATCTGACTTAGCCAGGAAACTTATTCAGCACATGGTTGCAAAGTGGCTTTTTCTTCTGTCCTGTCATATGTAAATGTCTTCCTGTTGGAATCCAGACAAATGTACTAGCAGCCTTCTAATTGACAAGGTATGTTTTGACAAGCATATATTTCATATCTCATCACACCGTCGTATTCCAGGAATACGTGAACGACATATTCCGGGACTTGCTTTACTCCTGCGTAGTGTATCTGGATGATATATTCATCTTCTCTTCTAATCCTGAAGAACATCACCGCCACGTCCGGCAAGTCCTGTCTCGCCTCCGCCTACATTGCTTATACGCCAAGTTGGAGAAGTGCATATTTGATCAGACCTCTCTACCATTTCTTGGGTACATAGTTTCTGGTCGTGGTCTCCAGATGGACCCCAGCAAGTTAAAGGCAGTGTTGGACTGGTCTCGTCCTTCTGGCCTACAGGCTATCCAACGCTTTTTGGGCTTCGCTAATTATTATCGCCAGTTCATTCCCCACTTTTCGGCTATAGTTGCGCCTATTGTGGCTCTCACGAAGAAGAACGCTAATGCTAAGTCGTGGCCTCCTCAGGCTGAAGAGGCCTTTAATACTTTAATAAAGTATGCCTTCTCTTCTGCTTCGGTGCTTTCAAGACCAGATCCAGCTAGACGCTTTGCCCTTGAGGTAGATGCCTCCTCCATTGGAGCTGGAGCCGTGCTTACTCAAAAATCTGCTACTGGCAGGACTCTCACCTGCGTTTTTTTTTTCGAAAACGTTTTCTCCGGCAGAGAGGAATTACTCGCCATCAAGTTGGCATTGGAGGAGTGGAGACATCTCTTGGAAGGTTCTGCCTACCTTGTTACCATCTTTACCGACCACAAAAATCTCTCTAACTTAGATACTGCCCAGCGGTTAAACCCTCGACAAGCCCGATGGTCGTTATTTTTCGCCCGTTTCTACTTTCAAATCCACTTCCGTCCAGCCGTCAAGAACATCAGGGCGGACACCCATTCTCGTTCCTCGGACATCTCCGGGTCGGAATTCACTCCACAAGCTTCAGCTCATATGAAAATTAGCGCTGATAAAAAGAGATAAAACTCCTCCTGTTTACTCTCCTGGAGATAAGGTGTTGCTTTTCGGCGAAATACATCCGCTTCTGAATTCCCAGCTACAAATTGGGTCCCCGCTACCTGGGTCCTTATAAGATCAAGCAACGGATCAATCCGGTTTGCTATAAGCTTCACCTTCCAGCATCTCTTCGTATCCCTAACTCCTTCCCTGTCTCTCTTTTGAAGCCAGTAATTTGCAATCGTTTTTCTCATTTTCACGGTGAAAGAGATCCTGGCCTCTAAAGTCTCCAGAGGCAAAAGATATTTTTTGGTTGATTGGGAAGGCTGTGGTCCAGAGGAAAGATCTTGGGAACCCGAGGAGAACATTCTGGACCATAGTCTCATCTCAGATTTTCTTGGTCCCAAGAAGAGGGGGAGACCCAAGGGGGGAGTACTGTTATGGCGAGCGCTGCGGGCCCATCTCCCAGCACTCCCCTCACCTCCGTTGCTGCTCCCGCTGCCCTGGTGAGAGCTGCGCACCCATCTTGCTGCGCTCCCCAGTCCCTCTCCTTACCCGCTCCTGCCGGCGGGCCCGCGGCTTCCGGCGCGGTGGCTGGCCGTGTGCCGGCTGCTCCCAGCCGTCTTCCTCCTCCTCGCGCTGCTTCCTAGCCTGGTTTGGTGAGCACACGCCCCCGTCCACTAGATGGCGCGCGCGCCGGATTCCTGAAATTTAAAGAGCCTGTACACCACTGATTGGTGCCTGGTCATCCAGTCCTGCATCCACTTCCCCTTTTTAAGGGGCACTTCCGTTTCCATCAGTGCCGGATCTTGGTCTTCCTTTGTATGCAGAAAGTCTGTTGTTTTCAGTATTGCTCACCCGTGTACCGACCTTTGCCTGTCCCCGACTCTGAACTTGTGCTGCCAGCCCTGACCTCTGCTTAAACTTTTACATCGCCTTTTGCCTGCCTCCTTTGTACCACACATTACCTTGGCTGACTGTGTGGCTGAGCCTCCGTTGGGGGGTAGCGACCTGGGGGGGTAACTTTTAAATCATGTATTGTGTGGTCGGCTCCAGAAAAATGTGCAGCCACATTCTGGTGATTTTTAATGGTAAACCTATGTGAGGTCATGCGTTGCTGAAGCCTTTGCCCTATTTCTCCCAACTTGTACACCACATTAGAAGACCTGCAGGAGAATGTACCTTCAGTGGTATGAATATGTACACATGTCTTGCACCTGTTTTACAAGCTGTATGATGTGCCATTCTCTGCTGGAACCTTCAGTGCTCCTCGGACCATAAGTTGTTTTAGGTTAGGTGGTTGCCAAACGAGAAGAGGGGGTTGGGAATATTTCCTTTAGTCGACTATTCTTGTGTAGAACAGGTTGGAGTCCCTTTGTAATTTTGCGTAGAACCTACTACTAAGGGCATATGGTCCTCGTCTCTGGTTTCTTTGTAGCTTAGCAAGGTGTCCCTGTTAATGGCTGCAGCTTTATTAATTTCCTTTTCTGTCATTTTTGGTTTATATCCCAGTTGTACAAATTAGGTATTTGTCCAAATCCTCTTTGTCAGAGCATATTCAACAGTCGAAGGATTGTTTTGTGTGTCTGGGGTGGAAGCTTTAATTTCTCAGGTAAGAATTTCTGTCAGGTGGTTTGTGGTAAACTGATGTGCTTAGGCTATTGTTTCTAATGCATATTGTTGTCTCCAGGATAGCTGAGTTTGAGGTTGATGGTTAGGTAAAAATTATTCAAGGCCTCATGAAATTTAAAGAGAGCTTTTCACCTTCTGTCCAGACAACAAAGATATCATCAATGTAGGAAAGTCATAGGTTTGATGGTACATCTCGATAAGAATGTTCCCTCCAGTTCCGCCATGAAAAGGTTTGCATATTGTGGAGCACACCGTGAACTCATTGAGGTTCCCATTCGCTGTAGGTAGAGGTCATCTTCAAATGAAAATGTGTGTCAAAGTTTAGCCTTCATAGATATTTTAACTAAGAGAGGGTACCTAAACCCTCTCAACTGTGCTTGCTAACACTTCTTACAAGCCTCACATATCCCACATGTATATGAGCCATTTTTAGATTTTAGCACCAATAAATTCAGAAGATCTTGATATTCACCAAAATGTCTCTGCCTGGATGGAGAGCTTCCTAGTGGGTAGGCTTGGACCATTCCTGTCCAGCATTAGGTCAGGTCAGGGGTGTGATTCAGCTGGAACTCATCGGTTCTTGGGAACCTCTAGCTAGAATATCAAGAGGTTAGCAGCATATGGTACAGACCAAGTTCACAATCCAGTGCAATGCTGCTGGCAACAGGCACAGACAAGCATGGGAGCAGCAAAATGTCTAGTCAGGCCCCAGTGAAGATGCCCCTCCCGTGATCTATGCGCTGGCCATTGTACTTTTCTTTATTGATAAGTGGCAGCTCTGTTATCCCTCCCCCTTCTGATGTCTTCAGACACGCCTGGCTGCTGAGAATGAAAACCGCCCAGGCATTTCTAACACAAAAGCATGGCAGGGGAAGCAGCACACTATGCAGTCCAGGCAGATAGCTGGCAGATAGCTGCCTGGCCAAGCCTGGTATCTCCATTTCCAGGAAAGAGGTATGAGCCACCCCCATGTTTTGTAATTAGAGGAGAGGCTCTGGGGGCTGCACAAGGGACACAAGCACATACTTCAGCTTTTAGTGTTTATGTGCTCCCAACACAATGTTTGGTGAACGATCAGAGGGGCTGGGGTCACATAGACACTGGGAGCAGGAGTGCAGGGTCTGCTTTTGCACCACTCTATTGCCCTGTGAGCTGACTTTTTCTTTAGCACAAACAGTGATTAGGGGAAAGAAAAGGCAGGAGGGTGTCAACTCTTAAATGGAGCATCAAGCCCCCCCCCCCCCCCCCAAGCCCGACTAACTGAATAGATAATGACGTGATTCCGAATCAGTGTGATCTTTTTTCTCTGGTCCTGCACCTCATCCTCCTATCCCAGGGTTACCAGGAAAACGTATTCCTAAGTGCAGGACCAGAGAATCAGGACAAGAGTCAAACTAATTGATTGGCTTCAATGTGACCTGTTGACAATCATGGAGGCTCACCACCAGGATTTTTATGGTAACAAGACCATGTACATGCTTAGCTGGCAAACCTCACTGGTCACCAGCAGGTCACATGGGCAAAGTTCAGTTTGCAATAGCATAAAGGGTGAGTACACAAAGCCTGTTATGATGCACCTTAACCCTCCTTGCAATGTTTGAAAAGAGGGTATTTTTTAATCTTTTAAAGCAGACAAGAACTCTAAACAGTCTAAAAGACTGCAGAGCTGGTTAAAAGCACTTCCAAGGGGCATCCCGGTTTGGGATGTCCCACTGTCTGAAATGCCATAAATCTTACCTTGTTCCTCACTTCCATGGTGCATGTGCGGGCCTCCGGCAACATCCCTAGCACCCCTCCATCTGAGATGCGCACCCTCACCACACATTTTCATGTGGCATGAACTGTGGGAGCATAGAGCAAGGTAAGTTTTGCAATAGTTTAGGGGGTTTTGCACACAGGAACAGACAGACCCCCAGAATGCTAAAAATCCCAGGGTTTTGCCCACTTTGAACTGATTCAGCAGCCAAAGTAAAAAACAAAAGGGCACTCACCTTTTGTCCCCCTGCTGCTGATCGGTGCTAGTCCAGCAATCAGCAACTCATCTGGTCGCTTGATCCAAGCCCGCAAAGCAGCCATCACCTCCCATGTCGCACCAGGCCTAAACTCCATTCACCAACTCTTCTGTGTTATCTCCTCCCCCCCCCCCCCCCCCGCATCAGTCACAGGAGTATAACCATGTTCTCTCCATTCAGTACAATGTAGGGGGAATGTCAGGTCTCAGCACACCCCCTCTATTGCAATGAATGGAGAAGGCATGGTGGAGCTCCTGTGACTGAGATCAGGTCGCAAGCCTGGCACGGCATCAATCCAGACCCAATGTTCGGGCCCCAGATGGCCCAGGAAGTTTGGGTTGCGGCACGGGCTGGGATCCAGGGATCAGGTGTGCTACTAATTGCTGGGCTAGCACCTCTCAGCAGTGCAGGAGAAAAGATGAGTATCCTTTTGTTTTTCTCTTTGGTTGTTTTTTTCTTTTGTTTTTCTCTTTGGTTGCTGAATCACCTTAAAGTTATCTAAAGGCAAGTCCGACTGTTGTCCCATTGTCTGCGCTGCCCTAAAATTCAATCCATTTTCAAAAATACCTTGTAGTTCCTAAGTTAGTATTAGAGCATTGGAGATTCATAGAAAAAATTAAGAGAAACACTGGATGTGGCAACAGAGATGTGATGTAAGCACACTGATGAGTGTGAGACGAGAGATGAGAGAGGAGGGCAGGGTTTCAGAGCTGCAGAGAGAGGTAACCATTCAGGACATCTGGGCAGGGAGTAGGGCATGTTTCCATTCTTGGTCCACTGAAGGTTGACTGATGGACCAGGTCATTGGGGTGGGGACTGAAAAGCTGGATGAGGAAGTGATTTTACTCACTAAGGTGACTAGTTAGAGAAAAAAAGCACAGCACTAAAACCACTTAATGAAAGGTAAGTTACTGATACTGATATTTTTTTTTTTTACTTTTGACTTGCCAATCACTTTAAACAGTAACACAAGCCTTTAAGACTTGAGAATTATATATTATATTTTCTGGCACCTTTGCCTGGCCTCTCCTGCCATCACACCCAGCCTAATATTGGCTGCTACAAACCCTTCCTGTCTGCCAGAGGGTCCTATTGCACTATAATTTTGGGAACTGGGGTTACAGATTGAGGAGGTCCTACACATAAAAATGAATGTTGGTCCTCTTAAATGGGCAGGAGGGAGGCATCAGATTGCTTAAAGCAGACCAAAACAGTCCCTGGTCTATGAGACTCCTATGCTGGTTGATTCCCTCTCCCCAATTTAGGATGCCTCCAGGGCATGGAACAAAACCCTGAATAGTCAAAATCAAAGGTTTTGTTCCACTTTAATGCTGGGGTGTCATTTTATTGCTGGGGTGGTGGAGGGTGCAATGAATGTAATGCTGCGGTGGTTGTCATAAATCTAATGCTGGAGTGGTTGTCATGAATGTAATGCTTGGGTGCCATTACTTTATGCTAAAATGTAGTGTTGCGTTACTTGCGTGGTAACGCTTCCTGGAGACGGGGAGGCTGATTCATTACTAGTGCCAGGTATCGGCAGATGAGCATCTGTATAGCGGAGCTAAGAGCGACTGCTAGTGGTCGCTCTGATCGTCCGTGAGTCGCTATTATATAGCGCCTCAGTACAGTGCTATATGGGAGCTAACGGTAGCGACTGGTCAGTGTGAGCGACTCAAACCATATTCATTAAAAAAACAGCCTCACACAGCGTCGGCGCTCAAAATTGGGTCGCTGCAACCCAGAGCGCCAGACACTCACCGGAATTGTTTTGATAAATGTGGTATTGCGTACAGTGCACGGCGTTCACCGTTTGCTACCTGTCGCTACGAGGCACTACCTGCCGCTATCCCTTAATGAATAAACCCCATTGGTATAGGGAACCTGTTGTTAAAAAAATGTAATCCCACCCCTGGGTCAGCAAACATCAATACTTGCCAACATTTTGCTTTTCTTCTTTGCAAATTACTATTTCTCCCGAAAGGACTTAAAGAGGACCAAAACCCACTGAACTTGTGAAATACATTTGGCCACAGCCCCTGCCAATCATCCTTTCTTAGATTGTAGAACTAGAAATGGATATTTTCACTTTTTGAATGGTCCTGGAAAACAACAACAATTGGTGCTTTCAACCATACATTACATTCCATACATGTTTTGGGTCCACCAAAGCTGTCATTGTGCTGTGTCTCAAGTATGGAGCTGTGCCATTCATCTATAGCAATGAATGACAAGGCTGCCAGTCCATAAAAGCAAGCATTAAGGCTGGTAGCCCCATAGTTTGGGATACTTCAGTGCCCCCTTCATGATAGATACCAGCGTATATGCCCTTCAGCCTTGGGGAGGTGCTCTGTACCACTAACAAAGCACCATCCTGCTGCTGAGGTGCACCAAGCTTGTCGGCACCCACCTGCTCAGTAAGAGGTGCACTTAATTGATAGGGTTCAAGCAGGAAGCTTATGACTCCATGCCCCTACCAAAGGGTACCTTAGACCATCATAATGTGATGGATGCTAATATGTGCACAGAAGACAAGAAGGGAGCATGTGGGCAGATTTGGACAGCTCTGAAACAGGACTACTGTTGTCACAGAGACCCACAGCCAGGACTCCTCACCATTGAAGGATTGGACCAGTGATAACGAGACCCTAACTTGAGGCAAAGCAACAGTACAGTACAAGTATAACAAAAACAGAACTTCTGGCTTAAATACAGAGGATAACACAATGATGGGCTAAACATGGGCTGAAATAAGGTGCTTACATAATGACAGGAAAGGCTAGGCTCAAGGAATTTGCCAGCAGTCTGCAGGAGTGTAGAAGGAGGTCTGTTAGCTTGAACAGATTCTAGTACCCCCATGAGTGTGGATTCCCCAACGTTGGTTGTCAGGGGAGGCTGGCAACCCACAGAAGCACAGAGATAAGTTCTCACAGAAATAAGTAGAGAGGGATCTAGGGTCCAGCAGGACAAAGAAAAGGGAGGAAAATAGGCTCGATACTGAGACACATTCGTCTGGACTTCCGTAGCTGTCTGTGAAAGTTTTGGTGGGTGTTTGTAATTTTTTTGCTTTTTTTCGTTCATTTTTCATTCGTACGAACGTTCGGGAATGCGCTTTCGATGAACAGAAGCAAATCGGAACATTTCCGTTAGTTCGGATCATTTTCCAAACAAAATCGGAAATTTTTCGTTCGTTCACATAACTTCCGTTGTTGGGATGGGTTTCCGTCTGATTCAGAGAGCTGATTTCCGACAGACCACCACCCTATAAATCCGCTTCATTTCCGATCCACTTACGGGACCTTTGAGGGCTCGGATTGCTATTGTTGAACATGTTTTGCGGCTATGTGGAGGAGTCTGCGCGCCTTTAGCACCAAGGCATTGCATGTATCAGCATGGCCGAGGCCATAAATTGTCTAGCAATGCATACCTGAATCAATACATTTCATGTATGCCTTATATATGCATTTTAATGCTGACCTTAATTAGTCCTTAGCATGTAAAGATTTATTTTCCCACACATCCATATAATTGCTATTTTTTTTAGACTTATGTCCTTTGTGAATTATATTTGGATTGTTGAACTTGAATCTTAATTTGTTGTAGGAGTTATTGTCTTAGTTGGTTACCTTTGCTTTGTGTAATTATTTTATATTTGGCAGGAACTGCAAGATGTGCCCTTTCTCCTGATGCCAGTTCTTTGCCTGCAGAATGCGGGCCAGGGGTTCTCTAATCGGGCACTATGCAAAACCCGGCCCGTGGTGGCGAGGGCCCTCTGGCTTTTGAAGTCCAGATATAGGTGTTTGGACCATACGGGGGGGGGGGGGGGGCACAGTTCAGTTCAGTTGGTGGGCGAGATGCAGGAGCTGCGCAACTCGTTGGGGACCACAGATGAAGAATAATGTTCTGTGGCCTGCCATTGCTATGCATTTTGTTTTTCATAGTTGTAAAAATTTGAAATTTTCAAAACTTTTTAAAATTTTATATTTTATGATGGAATAAAAAAAAAATGTTACATTGTCATTTCATTTACAAAATACATTAACACAAAACTAATGGGCCCAGAAATATTTAAAGATGAATATTCACATGACCGAGAAGTGATTTGGGTAAGTTTTAGGGGGCTAAAATGGAAGAAGAACCTAACCGAGAAGTGGTTTGGGTGAGCTTTAAGGGTCCAAAAGGGAAGATGGAGGATAGTGCTAAGTGATTTAGCTAAACATTGTAGTAGAAGTGAGGGTGGCAAATATGTAGGCCAGCACTTTAATGAGTCAAGTTTGTAGTGCGCAGGCGCAATATCGTAAGGATTTCCGTCTGGACGATTATTTATTGAAAAAGGGAAACAGAAACGGAAAACGGAAAGGATTCGTGGGAGGATACGATGGGAAAAGGGCAAAAACGAAAGCCTACGTGTTAACGTGAAAATGAAACGGAAAAGTCACGCTGGAAAATGACATCCTCGTATTCGTAATCTGCCGTACGGACGGAAACTTTACAGAAGGTTTTCAATGCATGCATAGAATCGCTCGTACACTCATACAAGAACGGAAACATTTCACAAAAAAAACAGATCGGCACTAAAACTGAAGTTTTTTTTGTCTCTCTGAATCAAGCCTAATATCCTGCTGAGTGCTGACATTTGGCTTTGGGTGTGTCTCTTATTTAAAACCCAGAAGACAAGCATCACAAGTTGGGGCTAATGGGTCTGCTGGCAAAGCAGCTTTTTATACACCCGCTGAATAGCAGCACAGTGCCACCAGGAGGGAGTCAGCAGAACTACTGTACGTACCCATGACAGATGTAGCCTGTAGGACTAAAAGGAATCAAACCTATGGGCTGGGAGGTGAGTGTATTTTAAGTTTTTAGTCTAAATTTTGTCAAAAACAAAAAAAGCTATACTCGTCCTCCTTTCTCTTTTCTTTTATTAAAAAAAAACTAACTTTTTGTTACATAACCATCTAAATATGCTATGTCTCTAGTGCTGGAAGTAAAGGACTGGATTCCTAGATTATCTGGGCTGCATGCTGAGCCTGTGGTAGTCAGGACAGTAAATCTTTTCATCTAGCTCCCGGGAAGGGAAGTTGTTTAAGTGATGGATTCACCACAAACATCGGAGATTGGCTATAAATTTGTATGACTTCCTTCCCTTGAATGGAAGAGTAATTGAGGCTGCCAGCGACATCTCCCCAGAATCAGCATTCTGCTCGACTGTATCTCTTTTTCCCAATGGGGCCTATTTGCTGACGCATTCTATACCTGGCTCCAGATTCAGAGCACCTCAGGCAAAATAGGAGGTTCACAGAATCTTGACTTTACACCTCCGGTTTCTTATGGGGCAGGTTTCTCCTCTCAATTTTTCTTTCAAAGCTCAGTGTGAAATGTGAAAACCTTAAACATACATAACGAGGAAGCCTCACCTGTTTGTCTGGCCAGATGCTGAGACTAACTTCTCTACAGTGATGTGGGAGGAGACCTCTTACTCTTACTTTTTAAATCAGAGTACGAACCATTTTAGTGTTTTTTTTAATGTTCATGACCCCAGTAATAATGAGGTTGACTGGCTCTAGTAGGGTCACCAACTGCAAAAAGAACATTAAATTAGTTCTTCCTTTTCTAACACTAGTATTTGTAAAGACCAGGTTCATAGATGAGTATTAGCGAGGAAAGGAGCTTGAGCATGACTCCACAGAGACAGACACCAGAATCAATTACAGACACAAGATTACACAGAAAGGAAACCAGGGTGTGCTTTAGATGCCACAAACAGGGACACATAAAGAGAGACTGCACTATACGTAAAGCAGATCAAATGAGACGGCTTCCCTCTTATACTAAACAAAGGCCAAAGCCACAATTTCTGATCCACTTGAAGGCAACTGGAATGCTCTCATGACAAGTGATAGAAGATCTTTCACATAATTTGATCTGAATAACAAAAATACTATTTACCTTGCAGATGCAAGTAAAACACATGCAGAGGGATATATGCATGGAACCCTTGTATGCCCCAATGATGTGGGACACAATTTAGACATACCTGTAAAAGATGTGCTTTATGTTCCTGATCTAGAAGAAGGACACTTATCTGTGAAGCGTCTGACAGCCAAAGGACTCACTATAAAATTTCAAGGTTCTATCCTGGATGCCAAGCAGATTATAGCAAGTGCCGAGCTGGGTGATCATCTGTATCACTTCAACGGAGTAAAGAAAAAGGTGAGACTATGCACCCATAAACACACTGACTGTATACATGTGTGGCACAGGTGTTTAGGTCACAGACACCCAGAATGCGTACAAGAAATACAAAAAAGGGATCTGACAAAGGATCTAATAGCATCCCATTGTCCAGTTACTGTTAATTGTAAATGTTGCATCAAATCCAATGCTACAAGAGCAACATTTCATAAAGTCACTCAGAATAGAGCTTCAAGACCCTTTGACCTAATTCACAGTGATGTATGGGATCCCCTAAACTCATCTACACCTGAATGCAACAGGTACATTGTTACTTTCATAGATGAATCAAAGAAAAAGGCCTGGGCCCAGCACAGCTTATATTTAATCAAAGTAAATCATGGGTGCCGGCCAAGAAGGGACCGTAACGCATATGTGTCTACCAGAGAAAAAAAGTGAGGGCTGTAACTGCTACATCTACTAGAGCATGTCATGTTCCCACTGCCAGGCGGGGAGCTATCACATGAACAAAGCGCCCCCTGGAACAGCTGTGGGATCCCTGCTGGGATCCCTATCTGCCGGGACAAGCGCTGCCTGTCTAGTGCACTGTGATCAGTGTCTTACCTGTGGTCCAATTGGATCACGGCTTACACACTGTCACTTGTTGCTGGGCAGACGTCAGAGCCCGGCTGTCATTCTCCCTCGCTGTCTCTGGGACAGACGGGAGCACGCCTCCCGGCAAGAGCGGCGGGCTGCAGCTGGCGATGGAGGGCCTCCAGTTTTAGTACGGATCCCCAGTGGGTGTAGGTGGATATATTTATCTATCTTACTACATAAGTATATGGCTATGTTCCTATTTTGGAACTCATATGAACTGTGTTATATATGGACTTGATGACATTTTTGGCATTGTTTCTCGAATTTTGCTACATTGCATAAATTATCCGAATATAGCTTTGCCTTATTACCACCTTGAATGGAGTGCCGTTTTTTTGATTTCTACTGGCATTCAGATTGCAAGAGAGAGGAAGATTGCAGCTATCTTTTTAACCAAAAACACAAAATACAAGAAATAATTAAAACATTTGGAATGGAAAATGCCAAACCAATAATATCTCCCATGGAAACCAACTACCTGAAGGAGATAAACAGCCAAGAGACTGCACTACCAACTAACACTTAGTGCAAGAAAGCAATATGGAAATTGCATTACATTACCACCGCTACAAGGCCTGACATTGCAGCAGCTCTTGGAATTCTATTCAGAAAGGATTCAATACAAAGTCAGATGAAATGCTCAAAAGCGAGTCATTAGCTATGTTAAAGGGACTTTGTACCACAAGCTGATGAAAGCATCCTGACAGAACATGTGGATGTCAATTGGGCCGGAGACACCAGTGACAGAAAATCTACCAGTGGCTACTTGTTTCTTCGGGAGGTGCTACCAGTTGGACTAGCAGAAAGCAGCTCTCTGTTACACTGTCATCTACTGAAGCACTGTCTGGTGCAGCAGCGCGGGGAAGTAAACAAGTCATATAGCTAAGACAACTGTTAACAGACTTGGGTCAACCACAGTTGGATCCAACAGGAATCTTTGAGGACAATCAAGGATGCTTTGCATTTGCACAGATGGAAAGGGTTAGTCTAGAACCAAGCACATTGATGTGAAGTTCCACTTTCTGAGGGATCTTCAAGAACAGGGATTTCTTGATTTACTTTATTGCCCTACTTAGGATATGACAGCAGATATCCTTACCAAGTCTGCTGAAAGACATTCAGGGCTTACTAAAAAGATGGGTTTAATGTTGAGTAAAGGGAGTGGGAGTTGCTCCATCACTAATATTTATACAAAAGTATTCAGGGCCTGGGAACCAATTTACAGCCCAGTTTAACCCTCTCATCACTATATAATATTCAGCAAACAGGCATATGAATCCTGTACAGAAATTAGGGGCCTTAGTTTGCATACAATTGCAATCGCATGTATTAAACACCACGCCATGTCAAGGCACCCCTTTTTGGGTGCCCAAAGTTGGGGCATGCAATGCAATTAAATATTTCAGAGCTACTCACCTGGGAAGCTGCTAGCCTCCCTTTAGAACACTCCACAGGGAGAGATCTATGGTAGCTAAATCTCTTCCTGTGTGTGCTCATGGCAATTCAAACAGTTTCTGTTACAACACAAATATCTATCTGGATTTAACTCAACTTCACCCAGCAGGCAGTCACACTCTGCAACACTTACATCTGGAATTTCCATGTACTAAGGTGCCTGTTGTTCTTTAATGGGAGTCGGACATACACCTATATACGTAACTACAGTATGAAGTGCATAGTTCCACTGGTGAAGGAGCCCTTTTGACCTGATTTATATAAGGATTTTGTTGTATACTCCCCCGTTTAATCCCCTACTCTCCAATGCTCCAAACATTTAAAAGTGCCCTCAAATCTCAACTCTTTAGACAAATATATTACCTGGCTTAAAAATAACCTTCACCGGGCATGTGCCACCAAACTCAGGCTCTACCACTTGTGATCCCTCCCAAGTGTGTTTTACCTTGTTTGTAATTATACCTTATAGAGCATTACGGAAGAAAATGCCACAATAATAAATAATAAATAAACCATAATAAAAATAATAATAATACTATGCTAGTTCCATTCAGGGTCTGTTTTGGAGAAACTGTGGCTCTGTGGCTCCTACTAGACAAGTCCAGCACGCACAATTTGAAGAACAGTATTTTCTCCCTTATTTTTCAAGGACCATTGCCTTCCCAGACCACTCCTATACCATCATGAAGAGCACCACATACCACCCAAGGAACCCCTATCACCCCTGTATCCACCTATGCTGTATAATAAAGAACTTTATACAATCTTAAAGCCCACCAATACAGTTAAGAGCCACTTATTCAAGCCTGTGAAACACACATTCTATCCAAGGACCCATCTATATCATATATGACACTGTTTCTCAACCTGTGCATGCACCCCTGGGGGTACTCGGAGTCCAGGGGAGCACCTAAATGGGGTGCCAGACGGGTTTGGTATATTATTTTAACAACAAAATGTTATTTCTTCTTCCTTTTAAAGTACCTTGATGCCCGCGGTCTACTTATTTTGGTTATATATATAACTGATCTCCTTCTAGGGGGGTACTTGGTGTAAGTAGCATTCCATTGCAGCCAGTAAGAGGCATCTTCAATTGCAGCCAGTAAGCGGCTTCCCCTATTACAGCCAGTACGCGACATCCCTCATTACCAGCAGTGTGCGACATCCCACATTAGAGGCAGTGTGTGGCATCTCCCTTTACAGGCAGTGAGGGGCATCACTCATTACGGACAGTGTATGACATCACCCATTACGGGCAATGAGGGGCATCCCTCATTACAAGCAGTGGGCATCATCCCTCCATTACAGGCAGTGAGCATCATCCCTCCATTAAAGGCAGTGTGTGATATCCCACATTACAGGCAGTGAGGGGCATCCCTCATTACAGGCAGTGAGGGGCATCCCTCAATAAAGCCAGTGAGGGGCATATCTCCATTGAAGGCAGTGTGTAACATCTCCCATTACAGGCAATGAGGGGCATCCCTCATTAAAGGTAGTGTGCGGTATCTCTGATCACAGGCAGTAAGGGGCATTCCCAATTACAGCCAGTGAGCAACATCTCCCATTACAGGCAGTGAGGGACATCCCAAATTACAGGCAGTGAGCAGCATCTCCTATTACCAGCAGTGAGGAGCATTCCCTATTATAGGCAGTGAGCGGCATTCCCTATTACAGACAGTGAGGGGCATCCCCAATTATAGGCAGTGAGTGGCTTCTTCTATTACAGACAGTTAGGGGCATCACCAATTATAGGCAGTTTTATAGGGTTTAGAGGACAAAAATAAGAGAAGAAAACTAAGAGCAGAATCACCCCATTAAAGCCAGTAAGTGGCATGCCCTGTTACAACCAGTAAGCGGCATCCCCCACTGCAGCCAGTAAGCGACATCCCCTATTATAGCCAGTAAGCAGCATCCCAAAATCAGAGGCAGTGTGCAGAATCTCCCATTACAGGCAGTGAGCGGCATCTCCCATTACAGGCAGTAAGTGGAACCTCGCATTACAGGCAGTGAGGGGCATCTCCAATTATACACATGGTGTGTGGGGTCTAGGCTGTATTGCAAGGTCTTTGACCCTTCCACCCCATGGCTTGCACTTTAGGTTTAGGGCAACCTCAGGTAAGCCTGCTCCCAATTTATCTATTGCATTGTATGTCCCAGATGGGCTCTCAGAGATTAGAGTTAGGACTGCACCCCACAGAGGCACCTTGGCGCTGGTGGTGCAGCTTAAGCATACTTCTGCAGATGTGTGTGACCGAACCTCTGTTTTTAACCAAGTTTAGAGACAGATTGTAGGTTGGTCAGCAAGCTAACAGGGTTGAGTGCTGTGGCTCCTTTAAGACTTTTGTATCCTAATTGCCCTGCTAACGTGCACCTCCCAGGTTAGTTATAAAATGGTCTGAGCGGCTGCCACCCCTCCTTTGTTTCTTTTGAATTTGTGCAAGCACATGGTGTGTGGGGTCTAGGCTGTATTGCAAAGTCTTTGACCCTTCCACCCCATGGCTTGCACTTGAGGTTTAGGGCAACCTCAGGTAAGCCTGCTCCCAATTTATCTATTGCATTGTATGTCCCAAATGGGGCTCTCAGAGATTAGAGTTAGGACTGCACCTCACAGGGGCACCTTGGCGCTGGTGGTGCAGCTTAGCATACTTCTGCAGATGTGTGTGACCGAACCTCTGTTTTTAACCAAGTTTAGAGACAGATTGTAGGTTGGTCAGCAAGCTAAATGGTTTGAGTGTTGTGGCTCCTTTAAAACTTTCATCTCTAATTTTAGGCTGTGAGCGGCATCTCCCAGTTCAGGCAGTGAGGGGCATCCTCAATTACAGGCAGTATGCAGCACCCCCCCCCCCCCCCCCCCTCAGAAAGCAGAACAAAAATAAGGCAGCGAGTGGGCAGGGTAATGGATTCATGCCTGCCTGCCGTTGCTGCTGTTGCCGCCGCTCCTACTTATGCACAAATTTACACACACATTTAAACACACATGCATGCTTAGCGAGGCTTCTTGGTTGCTGAGGTGGTAGTTCCCACCGGCCGCCAAAACAACCGCCTGCTTATTGCTTACTGCTGGTAAGCTGGAATATGTTTGTGTTTATGCGTGTTTGTGAGCAGCAGCAGTGTCAGCCAGCATAAATCGGTAACCCTGCCCACCTGCTGCCTTATTTTTGTCCAGCACTCGGGGGCCCGCTCACTGGGCAGCACCCGTTCCCCCACATCTTCCCAGGCTGTCCTAGGTGCAGGCCTAACGGTTGTCTTCTGTAATTCTTTTCCATTCTGCATGGTTTCCTTTTGTTTATTTTCCTGATTTTGAGGTCTAATCTGTTATTTCTGAGTGTGGGTTTTTTTGTATTATTTTCTATTTGCTAATAAAGCCCTTTTTGTTTAGTATCTTTGGTGTCCAGCTCTGTTCTCTGGCCTAATTTCTCTATGTGGAGGAGAGCCTTGTCATTGGAGCTCTTGTCCCTTACACTATAAACTTGGTCACCAGAAATGTAATAATAACTCAAAAAGAAACTGATGAATAGAAACTGCATCAGCCTGTGCTGCTTTAATGGTTGCCCTGCTGAGCACTAAGAAGTTACCCCTCACAGTCTCTATGTCCCTGCAGCACCCACCCCTCTAAGAATGAATTGAGAACTCTTTGCAGTCGGAGGTGAGAATGACAGTCTCCAGTAACACGAGGAGCTCTGGTTCAGCTGTAAATTATTTTTTTCTTTCTTCCAAGTGAAGGTGACAGCCAGCAATAATTTTAATGAGCTTAGAGGCCCCTTTATGTCAGCCTGCGAACCCCGATAAAGTCAAATTTTACATCTGGCCTCTGCATCCTGCACAGTCAAGGGCTCATTAAGAAACAAACACATGTGTGATGGGGATATACAAGCATTGTAAACTTTTATCTGGAATACCTGGAGGAAGGCTTGCTTTCTATATTTTTCTGGTAACTTTGCTAGAAGTATACTATTACTAACTAAGCTTAATAGGGCTACAAAGGAAAAAGGTGCCTATCGCACTGCCACAAAGCTAAATATAGAGTGTGTACAAAATGTACATTCAAGTAAATGAATCTATTTACAATGTACTATGGGTGCCATGAAATTGAGTCAAAATATTCAAGCATGAGCCCCTCTGGTGGGTTCAATGCCCCACAAGTATTGCACAATCCAAACACTTGAATAGTTAAAGAAGAAAAGTATTTTATTGCCAGTTCAACCTACACAAAGGCACAAGACAGAATTATAACCATGGTGGGGTTAGGGAGATGTGCTCAGTCACATACAAACATTCAAGACCATGGCATAAAAATGGAAAAAGAGAGGGGTATATTAGAGTTGCCCTTAAAGGAAAACTCCCTTCTTTTGTGTTATGCCTTATTAATTTCCTCTTCTGGGATATAAAATAAAGGAATGTTAGGATTTTGCCTCCATATGTAATTTACTTGTCAGCATACCAAGTTTCTTATATCCCTGAGCTTGGTAAGGTAGGAGTGGCTTTCCTGGCCTTCAGTAAAGCTCTTAGTACACCTTCTGGCTTTCCTGGCCTTCTGACAAATCCCAGAGTTCGCCCCCTGTACCAGATTAGCTCATTAGCAGCTTTGGCTAAACAAAGCATCATCAGTTACCCCCGCCTGTTACACTGGATGGATTCTTGAACTTGTAGTCAGTAGTTTTTACTCAGGGCTAGGAAAACCACTCCTACTGTAGCAATACAGAGCCACTAAAATAGCAGAAACTGTGAAACCGTTTGCAGATTGCTGGATACAATACTATGCAACAGTTGCAGATTGTCTCTGAATGTGATTTGCATCTATTGCGTGACTATTGGGTGACTTTTGCTGCATTGACTGCTGTTTACATTTATTACAGTAGATGCCACTGTCACATAAATCTGTCTATAGTCTCTCCATGCATTTTTCTGCTGTGTTATATTTACTCTACATTTAGGTGATCTCTAATCTTTTTCCTGTGTATGTTATCCACCATGTAAGGTGGCCTTCTCATGTTCCAGTAAAGCCAGTTCCTGTTACACCACAAATGTCTATCTGGAATTGACTTCACCCAGCAACAGGTTATGGGCCCAGTGACCAAATGAAGCCCCAGAGACCAGATAAAGCCTAATGACCAGACGTGGCCCAGGCAGAGCAAAACCGAACAGGAGACAACACAGCAGATGTGGAGATCAACATAAAGAAGCTTCCACAGAGACATTTCCTATATACAAGTAAGGCTGTTCTTATATATAAGGAGGGAGAATGGGCAGAAGCTTAAACATTCGATGACCTAGCTGAACGATGACAATGATCAACTTTGGAAGTTTAAAGTGGAAATGCTATTATCCAGAGATGACTTGTTGGAGGTTATCGCTACAGAGAGGCCAGGAAAAAAAGACAGGCACGTGCCACCATAAGCTTACTACCATAAGCTTATTCACGTCAGGCATGTGGGATGTACTGAAAAGACTACATAAGTGATCCAGTTTAAAAAGCAAGTTGTTTCTGCTGATGAAACTACAAAATGAGGCTTAGCAGAGAGGAGGACATGCAGGATAATATAAATGCCATGCTGGAAGTGATCAGATCAGTTGGTGAGAATATGACAGATAGAGGGATATGAGCATTGAACACTTGTATGCCCCAATAATTTAGCCATACCAGTAAATATGTGCTTTATGTTTCTGATCTAGAAGGAGGGCTCTTATCTGTGAAGCATCTGACAGCCAAATGACTCACTGCAAAATTCCAAGGTTACAAACGTTCTATAGGCACGGCAAGCAGATGATAGCAAAGGCCAAGCTGGATTATCATCTGTATCACATAAACACAGTGAAGGAAAGGTGAGACTGTGCACCCATGACTGGATACTCTACACATGTGGCACAGGCGTTTAGGTCTTAGACACCCAGAATACAAACAACAACTATAAAAGAGCAATCTGACAAAGGATCTAACAGTATCCCCTTGTCCAGTTACTGTTAAGTGTAAATGTTGCATCAAATCCTCAGCATGTGATATTCAGTGGTGGCCCCGGAGAGGCAGCTGCGCTTGAACTTGGCCCCAGCCGGGGCTACAAAAAGACGGTTGTGGCTCCCAAGAGTGAGGACACTTCTATTGTCAGCACTGCCAGCTGGAACCTGAAGTGTCCTCACTCATGGGAGCCAGCGGCCATCCTTTTTTAGCCTGGCTTGTGGCAAATTCATACGCTGCTGCCACTCCTCTGCCACCACCACTGAGAGGAAGAGGATTGCGTGATGAGATGAGGTACAGCAACACGCTTACTGCTGCACACTCTACACCCCCCCACCACAGCCGCCCCAAGGTTCGGAACCCCAAACATTTATTCAGAGTTTGGCTGAACTTGCTGGACCCCAACTTTGGGGGGGTTCACCAGACATTTGTAGTAGCACAGTTGAGTAAAACCCATTTACTTACATTTTTTCCTTTCTCCCAATTCAGCAGACCTTTTTTTGAGCTAGATCTCACATCAAAATGTTTCTCCTGTTCAAAGTATGAGAGAAATGCTGACTTAAACCGGACCTTCACCATGATTTAATGAAAAGCCCAAACTCTTAAAAAACAATTCCTCAGCATCTAAAATTAATATATTTTACATGTTTAGTCACTAATTTATTATACTTTTCCCCACTGGGCTGCAACTCTGTTCGGGAATTTAGGATACGGGCGCCGCCATCTTGACTCAGAAGCATCACACTTACTGAGGAGAGGAGAGTGGGATAAGGTACAGGGGGGCAGGTTATAGCTGTGCTTTGCTCAGACAGAGCAGAGCTGGGGTCAGGGAAAGGTCAGCAGTCCCAGAATGCAGAGCAGCACAGTCACTTCCTGTTTGCAGGCACTTCCTGTTTGCAGGCTGCCTGCAAAAATGGCAGCTTCCATAAGCCGCCATCTTGGATGTTTAAAGGCTTATAAAATGCAGTAGATGCAGGTAGGATGATTTTTAATGTGAGCAATCTGTATGTACAGGGTGTGGGAAACATATAAGATAGACTCTTATTTAGAGTGAAGGTCCGCTTTAACTGACATTTTTCACTTAAAAAAAAGGCATGCTGCAATTGCCGGCATTGGCCAGTGACATGGCGGCATATTGTTTGGTTTTAAAAAACACAAGTGGATTGTGTCTATTGGGTTGATTCAAAGAAACATGTAACAGCTTGGATTTGGCTCACGATCATCCTATTTTTCCCGAACGCTCGTGCGTTCGTATGAACTTGCGAGTGATTCAATAAGCAAATACGTTTCTATCCTAAAATATACGTCCGTTCGTATGGCAGTTCGGGAATCAGACCTATGTCAGTTTCCATCCTGAATTTTCCGTTTCATTTCTCAGGTTGCAACATTGGTTTTGCCCTTTTTCCTTTTTGGTCTGGACGTAAATCCTTCTGATCTTGCGGCTCCGCACTACAAACTTACCTCATTAAAGTGCATTCTAAATATTTGGTCTTTTATTTTTCTTTATTTCATTCATTTTGTAGTAACCAACCATTAATGAATGCATTTGCATAAGTAAATCTTACTTTGTTTAATTTTTACTTAACTTGCATTTTTTACTTGTGGATTTAATTTTAATATTTAGGCTTCAAATGGTACAACTTTACATTTTTAGTGTGGTTACCCACACCCTCTACATACAGATTGCTCACAAATATTAAAAAACACCCAGCAACTTCTGCATGTTATGAGCCTAGAAACAGCCAAGATGGCGGCTCAGGTATTATCGGGCAGCCTGCAAACAGAAAGGGCCTTGTGACTGTGTTGCTCTGGATTCTTGGATTTCTGACCTTTCCATGCCCCCAGCTCTGCTGTGTCTGTACAAAATACAGCAGTAACCCACATCCTGCACTTTATCCCGCTCTCCTCTCCTCAGTAAGTGTGATGCATCTGACCAAAGATGTGCTTAAATAATTAAACAAAGCAAAGGTAAACAACTACACCAATAAATGCAATCTAAAAATATTATTCTAGTACCTCAAGGACATAAGTTTCTTTAATTAACGCAAATATATTGCCAAATAAAGGTTTACATGCCAAGGACTAATTAAGGTCCACATTAAAATGCTTTTATAAGGCATACATGAATCAGGTATGCATTGCCATACAATTAATGGCCTCGGCCATGCTGATACATGCAGTTCATTGGAGCTCAAGACGCGCAGACTCCTCCACTTAGCCAAAAAACCTGTTCACGAACAGCAATCCGGCTGCTAAGAGGTGTCGGCTGTGGCTTTCTTTTAAAACGCGTTTAGAGGTTTCTCTGAATCACACCTAAACACATCCAATTAACCTAAGTTTTACGTTTTGATCGTAAGTTTTAGGATTTGATCCTAAGTTTTACGTTTTGATCCTAAAATTTAGGAACGAACTTCCGCTGATCGTAAGAGCATATACGCATTCGTACGTAGGCTCGTGCGAGTCGTAAATGGCCAAAAAAACAGGAAAAAATGACTAACACCCACCCCAACTTACGATTCTCGATACGAAATCAATTAACTTTTGCTCTTTGAATCGAGGGGTATATGTTCTTATACTACTTTTTGAATTTGTAAGGGGTCTCAAGGACCAGTTTAACTGGCAGTGAGCCACCTGACTTGCTGATAACTGCGCCCATTGACCAGTGCCCATAGATATGAGAGTACTGTACCTGTGGTGAAGGTCATAGGGGCTGGTACACTTGCAGACCTGGTGCACTAGGTCAGTAATTCAGGTTGGTGGAAGAGCCCTTATTGTTTTAGGAAAAACAATAAATACATAACTTGCCACTATTCAGATCCATCAGGTTGAACTGCATCGAGTAGTCAAGATCCGGGTTGAATTTATGAATGACTCAGATCCAGAGCTATTAGTAAGAGGTGGTATAAATGGTAAGAGTGAATTTTAAGAGAAAAAAAATATAGGGCAGTAACACATAACTTTAACACAATTATTATTTTTCTTATAAAAGATGATTTTTGGCCAGTATGTAGACGGCTGGCTCAGTGGGCAGTGTGGATTGATAGCCAGCTGTAACAGAGCTTATATACTCAACGTCACCTCCCATCTTTCAGTAGCTGGAAGCAGCTCCGATTGTGGCGGAGACTTTTCTTTATTGTACTCACATTCCGAGACTCTGCGACTTCTTCCATCGGACAGGTTTTTCATCATCTCCAGAGGCTAATTACAGACCCCTGTATTTCTTTATATACTTTTGTAATAAAGAAAGGTTTACCTTGCCACTATATTCAATTTCATTGTCTGTCTGTCTCTCTTTCCAAATAGTAGCAATAGTGGTGTTGCTGTTCAGATTTGGATTAAAGTTCTGTCTTCTCTCACAAGACTACCAGTCTGGCACACCAGGCATAGGTTCAGAGACTGAAAGGCAGACCTATAGCTGGGACAACTCTATACCATTCAACAGAAATACACCTGGCATGTAAGAGTGGGCTTGCTGGGGACAATACACCACCCTGAATACTCACATACTGTACCCCCCTAGACACCCCACTCACTGGGCCCTGGTTGTTCCTCCAGTGGTGGAAGAACGTATGACAAGGGACACGGACGAAAACTGTTGATTTAGCATCCAAGCCCTAGGCATAGTAGCCCCATATGGCATGGTGCACCAGGGTGGTAGCCTCGGGAGGGGTAAAAGGGTAAAATTGCTGCATACTTTTCCCCAATGGACTTTAATAGTATTCGGATTTAGCAATTCTCGAATTCTACATGGTGTGCAACTAAGCTTAGTTTTCACATTATTACTGTTCCCTTCACTCTGCGTACTGGCTCCAGCAGCCATTCAGTTTACCAGACATGTTGAATATACATAGCGGGGATTCTGGGTGACCTGATCCAGTACCGTGCCACCTCCGCTGCCGCCATCTTCAAGCCATTGAACACCTGATGGAGTTCTATGACAATGGAGGGGGAATGCAATAGTGCCTCTGATGAATGATGTAAGGGAAGTCCATCGTGCTTTGAATAAAGGCGAGTGGCTGGGTGGTGGTGGCAGCTGCACAGGAGGCATGGAACTGGGGTTGGGGCAATCCAGTAAATGTCCAAGTGCTGGTCTATCAGCAATCGCCTGTGGGGGGATTAAAGGTGAGTATAGCATTTTTTTTTTTTAATACCTGCAGAATGACTTTAAAGTCCCTCTCCAGGCCAACATTAGCTTTCCCCCCTCTAATCCCCCTTGATAACAGTATAAAATAAGCACCATAAAATCTCTGATTGTATGTAAATACCCCATGTATTCAAGACAAAAACTATTTATTTTCTTTAGTTTCTAGGTTTGTGGCTGAACTGGGAAGGGCATGTCATGGAGCAGCTTTAGATGTCTTGAGCATGCTCTACCATGGTCGGAGACAGCTTTTGGGCCACTGAGACTTGATGTGCTCTCTCAGGGAAGGTGGCTGTAGGACCTGTGGTCAGGAAAGAATGAAATTGAAAAAAAGGTAAACGTTGGAGCCTCGTTACTGCTTCTACCCTGTACTGCAGAAAATGGAGGAGAGGCACGTGGGACAGCCATATGGTTAGCTGCTTTCTGGCTAATTATTGCCATTGGGTTTAGAGTCTCTTAAATATATAATAATTTCTCCTTTTTCCCATAGAAATTCTAGAATATACAGTACAATCCTCTAATGTCTTCGTTCACTTCAAAAACACACAAATTGTCTAAAGGGGATCTCCCACATGTTGCCCTCACTACTGTCCAGTAGCAGATGAGTTTTGCTAACCTAAGCAGCAACATGTTATATCCATACTTAAGATCTTTATACCCTATATTTAAACACAGCCCCTCTCGGATTTTGGCTGTGCGGCTGTGAACACATTGTACAATCCATATTCCTTTGGGGCTGCACACTCTCCAGCACCACCAGATCTAAATGTCGCCTCTCCGGTTACATTGTCACAGGTCAATTTTTATTCCAAAGTCCATTTTATGAGATCTAATGCATTTCAGGTGCGGCACAGAACCCAGAGGCTCCGCTATCAAACTCAGTCCAGATGTCTGGTTACGAAGTTCAGTGTGAGCAAAACATCGGCTTATGAAAAGTCGTATTCCTTACAGTAACCATCACATCATCGCTCTCCAAAGGCAAATCCCTAAAGTGAGCTCAAGATGAACTTTATAACCTGAAAACACATGGCAGAGGGAAGCTTGTGTCATGTTTTCCAGCCGCGGACACGGACCTAAGCAGAGAATTTATGGAGAAAGATGTTCTAGTGCTACTGTATAGAGGACAGGAAAACCACTGGGTGTAATGGAGACTTTTGGCAGTGGCTACGGACATCAACAATGGTGTTTAGAAAGCATGTCTTACATAGGAGCTCCATAATCGAGTGTTTCAGAAATACAGCAAATCATACCTTTTTATCCTCTCCTACTAATGGGAAACCTCAAATCTGAAAAGTGGGAAGAGGTCCTTTAGCATACGGTATTCTTGGGAAATGGGGCTTTCACATGCATGGCCATGCCACTAGCCCCTATGCCCTTAAGCACAACCAGCTGCTCCTTCTGGGATGAACACCGGAACATCACCCTTACCCTTTGAACTAGAAGCAGCAGGCCAGTGCCAAATGGTATAGGGACTGTGTCCTGGCATGGCTGGAAGCCTCTGAGCCATGGGGACCCCAGCCCCTATGCCTGGTGTGCTGGCTGGCTGGTAGCCTTGGAAAGGGGGAACCCCACGCCAGAAAGGCAGGCACAAAAAAAAAAGCACATGGAAAAGAATGTCAAATGCAATTATATATGGCTGCAAAATGCAAACTCCATTACTGCAAAAGTATGCAAATTTGGGTTGCCAACTTTCCCTAAAAATAAAAATTATTTTGTGGGGGCATGGTGGGGCTTGGTCTTCAATTAATGAAGAGAGCGGAGGTCGGAGCACACAGATGAGAGAGTGAAGGCACGTGACGGGGATGGCTGATGTCATGGCAAGCGTTGAGTGACCCAAGGAGGCAAATACTCATACAGCATGCGTCCCCAGCCACATACGCCGACCTTGGCCTCAGCCGTGCCCGACATCCCGCATCCATTAATAATATCAAATAACATTGCCGGTACTGTCCAAGCACAAAAAATACTGGCTGTGCTGTGAAATCCAGGCCAAGCTACTAATTCAAATGCAGCCGATAAGGTGTGCCCATAGCCTAACTGAGTCTTTAAGTGCCTTTGGGGTCATGTTGATTGTTAGGGGAGTCCATAGGGAGAACCAGGACAATGCCCGTTGAGTCACACTGCTTTGTGGACACTTGGGCTGCTGCTTTTAACAACCACATTCAATCCATGCCCCCTTAGTCTCCCTCCCAGCCCCCTGTACCCAGCCCCACAAGCCAAGGAACCCAAGCCCCCAATGCTATATCTCTGGCATCATGGTTGGGATGGGGCTCAGCAGGGGGGTTTTGGGATGGCCAGGGGATGATAAATTCCTTGGCTGATTTTAAGACCCAATCCACCACTCTTGACTGTCATTTATGGTCAATTCCAGTAGCAATTCATCGACTCCAGTAAAAATCGCACTGGTCTTAGGCCTATAGAGGAATTATAAGCACAACAGTTTGGCCATTAAACCCCCTACACCTCATAGTGTCCTGTCCCTGAGTAAAATTGCATATGTGTAAACCAAAAAAAAAAAAATCCTGCTCACATTTTATAGAATTTAAAAAATGTATATATTTTGAGATGAGAAAATATGTTGAGGGATTAAAAAACATGCTGTAGGTGTAAACCTACGTGCGCACACACGCACAGCCCCATGCACCCACACAAGTCTAACGTGTGCAGCCTGTCAATAGGAGTTTAAGGTTGTTATATTTAGATACCATCAGTGAGCTTGCATTTTAATCCTCTGGAGCAGATCCAATGTACACAGTCACTTATAATACTGGGATCGCAGGGAGGTGAACGCTGGAACTGAGACTGTATAAACTCTGTCTACATGCACTCCCGGCTCCTCTCATAATCAAATTTTACTTAGTGTGACGAAATGTAATAAAATAGAATGGTCCAACTTGGGGTACTTCCCTGTTCTTATTATTTTTAAGCCAGTGGGTAATTGGTGATATTGATATTCAATCAACCCGGACAAATGGTGTATCCGCTTTTTGGGGATTGCGTTACTGAGCAGAATCACAAATTTGTCTAGACTTGCTTTGAATTCCCTGAATGAGCTATTGAATCTGCACCCTTCTTCCTTGTTCAGCCCCCTCTGATTTTTGGAAATGCTCAGATATAAATTAGTCACTAAAGTTCTTCTTGGAAGTGTAAGCTGATGCGCAGTAATGCCTGGAGAGATCACCAGGCTCATTTCAGGTGCTTTGTTACAGTCCTCATCACAAGCTTCCTTTATAGACAGTCATGCCCCAGGAACCCCTGAGAGAGCACCAGGCCTATTGCCCCAGTTCATACTGGGCTCTTCCACAGACCCATTGTTCAGTAAGTGGTGCATGTAATTGGAGGGGAGGGGTGTCGGCAAGCACCCCTCTACTCATCGATAGGTGTGATAGGTAAGACTAGTGGAGGGACCCATAGTTTAGCAGTGCCATTAGTAGGTAGTGTGATAAGTGTCCGGGATCGCCCTCTTCTGGTGTCGAGGGACACGTATTTTGTCTGTATCCACTCAGGCAAACAGCAGAAAGTTCGTTCAATCTGACTCTTGGTCAGCTTTATTGGTAAAGGTTGCAAAAGCAAAATAAAGATAACACAGCAACAAAATAAAATCCTTGCCTGTCCGGCACTAACTAAACAAGTGAAAACCCTCACTACTAGCTGGAGAGCTTCTCTCTGCCAGCTACAAAAAACACTTCCAGCAACCTTTACTCACATGAATCTCTCCACAGACCTGGGCTGTGTCCTCAGCCAGAGAGAGATCAGAGAGAGAGAGAACTCCTCCTTTATTCAGCCTCTCATTCCCCCTAATTAATTACCTGACAGGTGAGAGGCTCAGCTATTACCTCACATAGGAAAGGAACCTGGGAGAAATATACCTGTCCTCTACTATCCGGCCTGCATGAATGTCACATATCCCCCCCCTCTGCTCAGGCCACCGGGAATGAGCATTTGTAACCAGAAGGCAGTGCACACGTGACAGTGCATCTGCATTTCCCTGCAGTCGCCCAGCCCTGTGCTCTACTGTAAAGTTGTAGGCCTGCAGAGCTAGAAACCACCTCGTTACTCTGCTATTTTTCTCTTTATTAAGGTACATCCATTTCAGAGGGGCGTGGTCAGTGACTAGCCGGAACTTTCTTCCCAACAAATAATATTTGAGGGACTCGAGGGCCCATTTAATAGCTAAACATTCCCTTTCTACAATTGCATAATTTCTTTCGTGTTTATTCAGCTTCCTACTTAAATAAAGCACGGGATGTTCCTCTCCATCCCGGATTTGTGACAAGACAGCCCCTATTCCTGTCTCGGAAGCGTCTGTCTGGACCACAAATTCTTTCTTGAAATCTGGTGTGATCAATATTGGCAGGGAACAAAGGGCCAATTTTAAGGTTTGAAACGCTTTTTCAGCCTGAGGGTTCCACCTTATCATCACTGAGTCTTTTCCTTTTGTGAGATCAGTCAGGGGATTTGCTATGGAAGCAAAATTGGGTATAAATCGCCTATAATACCCTGTAATTCCGAGAAATGCCCTCACCTGTTTTTTATTTAACGGTTGAGGCCACTTCTGGATTGCTTCAACTTTATCTACCTGGGGTTTAATTACGCCTCTTCCAATAATATAACCCAAATATTTGGCTTCTTCTAACCCAATACAACACTTTTTGGGGTTAGCTGTCAAACCTGCAGCCTGTAAACTGTCAATGACTGCCTGCACGTCAGAAAGGTGTGTCTCCCAGTCAGGACTATGTATCACTATGTCGTCAAGATAGGCCGAAGTATATTTCCTATGTGGTTTTAACACTCTATCCATTAACCGTTGGAAGGTTGCAGGAGCCCCATGTAAGCCGAAGGGCATATTTACATAATGAAATAAACCGTCAGGTGTGGAGAATGCTGTCTTTTCTTTGGCAGATTCAGTCAGCGGAATCTGCCAATAACCTTTCGTCAGATCTAGTGTGGTGATGTAGCGAGCTGTACCTAGCCGCTCAATCAGCTCATCCACCCTTGGCATAGGATAGGCATCAAATTTAGACACAGAGTTTAACTTCCTAAAGTCATTACAAAACCTTATAGTACCGTCTGGTTTTGGAATTAACACAATTGGGCTGGACCACTCACTATGGGATTCCTCAATCACTCCCAATTCCAGCATGTCTTTCACTTCTTTAGACACTGCCTCACGCCTAGCCTCAGGGATTCTATAGGGCCTAACATGTACCTTTACCCCAGGTTCGGTCACAACATCGTGTTTTATCAGTGGAGTCTGCCCTGGTTTGTCAGAAAAGAAATTTTTGTTATGAATTATCAGTTGTCTAGCCTCTTTCTTTTGTGTGTCAGACAAGGACTCAGCGATAATAACGTTAGGTATTAGAGAACCATCACAGGCTGGCCACGCAACCGTCGCAGCTAGAGTTTGCCTGTCTTTCCAAGGTTTAATCAGATTCACATGGTAAATCTGCTCAGGCTTTCTTTTATCTGGTTGGTGAATTTTATAATTGACCTCACCCACTCTTTCTATAACGGAGTAGGGACCCTGCCATTTGGCCAAGAACTTACTCTCTATAGTAGGAACTAGTACTAACACCCGATCTCCTGGTGCAAATGTACGTACCTTAGCACCCCTATCATAGATTCTTTTTTGCACACCTTGAGCCTGTTCCATGTGGGTTTTTACAATTGGCATCACAGCTGAAATTCTGTCCTGCATTTGTGAAACATGTTCTATTACACTTCTGTAGGGAGTGACCTGCCCTTCCCAGCTTTCCTTTGCCACATCTAACAACCCCCGGGGATGTCTACCATATACCAACTCAAATGGAGAAAACCCGGTGGACGATTGAGGCACCTCCCTTATGGCAAACAACAGATATGGAAGCAACAAATCCCAATTTTTCGCGTCCTTGTCCACTACTTTCTTTAACATCTGCTTTAGAGTCTTGTTAAATCTTTCAACTAAGCCATCGGTCTGAGGGTGATAGACGGACGTGCGTAGTTGATTCACCTTAAACAATTTACAAAGTTGCTTCATCACATTAGACATAAAGGGTGTGCCTTGATCGGTAAGTATTTCTTTTGGGATGCCCACCCTACTAAACACCTGCACTAACTCCTTTGCGATAGTCTTAGATGATGTGTTTCGCAAAGGTATGGCCTCCGGATAACGTGTAGCATAGTCCATTATAACTAGAATATGTTGGTGACCACGCGCTGACTTTATCAGGGGACCAACCAAATCCATCCCAATCCGATCAAATGGGACCTCAATGATTGGTAAGGGAACTAGAGGGCTGCGGAAACGAGGCCTAGGTGCAGACATCTGACAGTCTGGGCAGGATTCACAATACTCTTTAACATCATGATGTACCCCAGGCCAGAAGAATCTGAGCAAAATTCTCTCTGTAGTTTTCTGGACTCCCAGATGTCCCCCCAATATGTGCCCGTGTGCCAGATCTAAAACTGTTCTCCTGAAGGCTTTGGGAACCACTAGCTGCTGTATGTTATCCTCGCCCTTTTTGTCAACCTGGTACAGTAAATCATTCTCTAGAACCATATATGGGAAAGCAAGCCTAGCCCCGGGCTCCACAGGTACCCCATTGATTATTTTTACATTTTCTCTGGCTCGGGTAAGGGTAGGGTCTTTTAACTGCTCACTTTGAAAATCATCTTTTCTGACCTCTAAGTCAGGTATACACTGCTGAGTAGTCCCCGGAATTTCTGTCTCTGTTAATGGTTCTCCTGAATCCCCCGCCATAACAGAAAAGGGAAAAGTTAAAGGCTTTTCTACCCCAACCACATCTTCCATTGGGGAACTATCAAATGGATCAGGGCTTAGGTTGGAGGTTGTGGGCCTATCAGGTGTACCATCTTTAATCGCGAGATTGTCTTCCCACAACTTCCAAAAATATGGAAAGTCTCTACCAAGAATGACATCATGCATTAAGGCGGGGACTATCCCCACCTTGTGACATACTGAACCATAAGGAGTTGAAATACAAGCAATGGCAATTTGATATTCACGCGTATCCCCATGCACGCAAGATACCGTGTAAGTGTCTGGATACCTGTTAGCAGTACTTATAAGGTTGGCGTTTACCAGACTTACCACACTCCCTGAGTCTAGTAAAGCCACCACCTTTTTATCCTCTACTGTTAGCTCATACAGGTGGTTTTTAGAACTGTCTGAACTGACAGCAGTACACATTACTTGGGCAAACATAGACATACGTTTTTTCAAAAAGGCCGCGTCACATTGCATAGGTTCAATAGTCAAAGGACAGTTCATTGCAATATGGCCCAACTCATGGCAACGAAAACATCTTATGTTTTCTCTACCTAGCCCAAAGTCTCGCATTTTAGGCCTCCCTGAGCCCACAGTCTCATCTTTTCCATATAAAGTCTTTACATTTTTCCCAGCTCCCATAAACCCCAGAACAGTCTTACCGGGAACTTTGGCTGTCCGGTTGGTTGAGGCCTGGGGCTGGGTGTTACTTAAGAGCTCTTCTGCTGTAGAGTACCGTTCAACAAGATCCACAAGCTGATCTGCAGATTTTGGGTCTCCGTGGCTCACCCACTTCCTTAACGCTGGAGGTAGTGCCCTTAGATATCGATCCATAACCACACGTTGAACCATGTCTGGTGCAGATAGAACCTCTGGTTGTAGCCACTTCCTTGTCAGATGGACGAGGTCAAACATTTGGGAACGTGGCGGCTTACCCACGTTATATGTCCACTGGTGTACTCTCTGGGCTCTGACTGCTATGGTTACACCCAAGCGTGCCAGAATCTCGGCCTTGAGTTTGTTAAAGTCCTGGGCCGCAGCCGGTTCCAGATCATAGTAAGCCTTTTGTGCTTCTCCTATGAGGAATGGGGCCACCAAGCCTGCCCAACTTTCTCTCGGCCAGGCCTCCCGTGTAGCTGTTCTCTCAAAGGTTGCAAGGAAGGCCTCCACATCCTCTGCCGGCGTCATCTTTTGCAGATATTGGTTTGCACGGATATCTCTCTGCGGAGTCGGCAGCTGCCCGCTTGGCAGATTGGCCACACTTTGCATCAGCTCCTGCAGCGTCTGGCGGTCTTTATTTGCGGCCTCTGCTAGAGCAGTCAACTGCGCTGCCAGCAGGTGATTGGTGTGTTGTTGCTCTCTGAAAGACTCCTGCTGAGCTCTGGTAGCCTCTTGCTGCGCAGCGACCGACTGCACCAAGGCCTTTACCACGTCATCCATTTTGACACTGGGCTGTTGCCCCTAGCAACGTGTTGCCCGCATCCGACACCACATGTGATAAGTGTCCGGGATCGCCCTCTTCTGGTGTCGAGGGACACGTATTTTGTCTGTATCCACTCAGGCAAACAGCAGAAAGTTCGTTCAATCTGACTCTTGGTCAGCTTTATTGGTAAAGGTTGCAAAAGCAAAATAAAGATAACACAGCAACAAAATAAAATCCTTGCCTGTCCGGCACTAACTAAACAAGTGAAAACCCTCACTACTAGCTGGAGAGCTTCTCTCTGCCAGCTACAAAAAACACTTCCAGCAACCTTTACTCACATGAATCTCTCCACAGACCTGGGCTGTGTCCTCAGCCAGAGAGAGATCAGAGAGAGAGAGAACTCCTCCTTTATTCAGCCTCTCATTCCCCCTAATTAATTACCTGACAGGTGAGAGGCTCAGCTATTACCTCACATAGGAAAGGAACCTGGGAGAAATATACCTGTCCTCTACTATCCGGCCTGCATGAATGTCACAGTAGCTAGTCAGATGGCTCATACAATATGGCTGGGAGCAGGTTCTTCCTGGGACCCCGGGTTCCCTGTGTATGCAAGTGTGTGTGTGTGTGTGTGTGTGTGTGTGTGTGTGTGTGTGTGTGTGTGTGGGGAGGGGGGGCAGTTGGTGCCAGGTCACAGTGATGAAACATCAGCAGTATTACTTCTGTACAAAGTCCATCCATACAGTTATTTTGTCACAAGGCTCACATGTCCAAGACATACTCTACGTGTGATAGAAACATTCTGTGGCCCTGACTGAACCAGACTGAGCAAATTATATATTATTCTCTATTCTATTTTCTATATTCTATTTTATTTTATTATTCTAATATCTAATCTGACCTCATTACCTTCTTTTCTTCCTGTCTATTTGTTAGCGGCCCCCCTCTAATCATCATGCCATCTTACTACACCCAACTATCTTATACTCGCAAGTTGGAGATGTCGAGTTTTTGCTGAAGAAACGGTGTACTGGGCTGTATCTGGAATTACTTTAAATTGTCCTTATAGTGTAAATAAAACCTTTCTTATAGTGATCCTCCATTAAATTGAAGGGTCACTAAACAGGGCAGCGAAGGGAGGGGCATTTGATTGAGGGATACCCCGCTCTGCATACCTGTGCCAAAGCCTAAATCCTGGCACCAATTTACTTACCTACTTCAGTGTTCCATGCTGGTTTGCAGGCCCACGTTGGCCTGCATACCTTAATCAGATGCCCCAATGCTGTCCTGTTCAGTGACCTGTCATATTTGCCAGAAGTATTACTGTATCTGACTAGTTTCATACTTTGTTCCTACTCGTGCCTGTATGAGAGTGTCTGTCAGAACCCGCATCCCTCCCACAAGTGTCAGCCCTTTTTCCTCAATCCTGTACACTGGGCTCACCAGTACTCTGTCTCCAATCCTGTATACAGGCCCCGACAGTACTATGTCTCCAATACTGTATGCAGGACCCACCAGTACTCTGTCTCCAATCCTGTATGCAGGACCCACCAGTACTCTGTCTCCAATCCTGTATGCAGGACCCACCAATATATTGTCTCTTGTCATGTAGACTGGACCCAACAGTACTTTCTCCAGTACACAGGAGTCACATGTACTCTGTCTCCAATACTGTATAAAGGACCCACCAGTACTCTGTCTCGATTCATGTACTCTGGAGCCACCACTACTTTCTCCAGTCTCGTATACTGGACCAACCATTACTTTTTCCAGTCTTGAACACTTGACCCACCAGTACTTTCTCCAGTCTTGTACACTGGACCAACCAGTACTTTCTCCAGTCTTGTACACTTGACCCACCAGTACTTTCTCCAGTCTTGTACACTGGACGAACCAGTACTTTCCCCAGTCTTGTACACTTGACCTACCAGTACTTTCTCCAGTCTTGTACACTGGACCAACCAGTACTTTCTCCAGTCTTGTACACTTGACCCACCAGTACTTTCTCCAGTCTTGTACACAGGGCCCACCATTACTTTGTCTCGATTCATGTACACTGGACCAACCAGTACTTTCTCCAGTCTTGTACACTTGACCCACCAGTACTTTCTCCAGTCTTGTACACAGGGCCCACCATTACTTTGTCTCGATTCATGTACACTGGACCAACCAGTACTTTCTCCAGTCTTGTACACTGGACCAACCAGTACTTTCTCCAGTCTTGTACACTTGACCCACCAGTACTTTCTCCAGTCTTGTACACTTGACCCACCAGTACTTTCTCCAGTCTTGTACACTTGACCCACCAGTACTTTCTCCAGTCTTGTACACAAGACCCACCAATACTCTGTCTCGATTCATGTAAAATGGACCAACCACTACTTTCTCCAGTCTTGTACACTTGACCTACCAGTACTTTCTCCAGTCTTGTACACTTGACCCACCAGTACTTTCTCCAGTCTTGTACACTTGACCCACCAGTACTTTCTCCAGTCTTGTACACTTGACCCACCAGTACTTTCTCCAGTCTTGTACACAAGACCCACCAATACTTTGTCTCGATTCATGTAAAATGGACCAACCACTACTTTCTCCAGTCTTGTACACTTGACCTACCAGTACTTTATCCAGTCTTGTACACTTGACCCACAAGTACTTTCTCCAGTCTTGTACACAAGGCCCAGTAATACTCTGTCTCGATTCATGTACACTGGACCCACCAGTACTTTCTCCATTCTTGTACACAGGACCCACTTGTAATCAGTCTGCAATCCTGGTAGATGAACAATGCAATTATCTTGGTTTGATACCAGCATACCCCCAAAATCGGGCTACGATCTATAACCTTGATTCATATTTTTCTTGGCTCACCACCCTATTGTTCCTATAAATGGATTATAGTGTCCCTTATACCTCTCATCCAATAAGCATATTCCTCCAAACAAACCATATGTAGATATAATCCCACTAACCATTATCCGATGTGATTTCAGGTGGTATTACTTTAAAGGAAAACATCCTTTTTCAGGTTTTTGGTGTTCTGCCTTATTATTTTCTGCTTCTGGGATGTAAAATAAACATTTGTGTTAAGAGTGTGCAGCCATACCTGTGATTTACTTATCAGCATTGTGACATTCATGCAGGTCTGATAGTAGAAGACAGGTATATTTCTCCCAGGTTCCGTTCCTATGTGAGGTAATAGCTGAGCCTCTCACCTGTCAGGTAATTAATTAGGGGGAATGAGAGGCTGACAAAAGGAGGAAGTCAGGGGGCAGATCTCTCTCTCTCTGGCTGAGGACACAGCCCAGGTCTGTGGAGAGATTCATGTGAGTAAAGGTTGCTGGAAGTGTTTTTTGTAGCTGGCAGAGAGAAGCTCTCCAGCTAGTAGTGAGGGTTTTCACTTGTTTAGTTAGTGCCGGACAGGCAAGGATTTTCTTTTGTTGCTGTGTTATCTTTATTTTGCTTTTGCAACCTTTACCAATAAAGCTGACCAAGAGTCAGATTGAACGAACTTTCTGCTGTTTGCCTGATTGGATACAGACAAAATACGTGTCCCTCGACATCAGAAGAGGGGGATCCCGGACACTTATCACATGTGGTGTCGGATGCGGGCAACACGTTGCTAGGGGCAACAGCCCAGTGTCAAAATGGATGACGTGGTAAAGGCCTTGGTGCAGTTGGTCGCTGCGCAGCAAGAGGCTACCAGAGCTCAGCAGGAGTCTTTCAGAGAGCAACAACACACCAATCACCTGCTGGCAGCGCAGTTGACTGCTCTAGCAGAGGCCGCAAATAAAGACCGCCAGACGCTGCAGGAGCTGATGCAAAGTGTGGCCAATCTGCCAAGCGGGCAGCTGCCGACTCCGCAGAGAGATATCCGTGCAAACCAATATCTGCAAAAGATGACGCCGGCAGATGATGTGGAGGCCTTCCTTGCAACCTTTGAGAGAACAGCTACACGGGAGGCCTGGCCGAGAGAAAGTTGGGCAGGCTTGGTGGCCCCATTCCTCATAGGAGAAGCACAAAAGGCTTACTATGATCTGGAACCGGCTGCGGCCCAGGACTTTAACAAACTCAAGGAAGAGATTCTGGCACGCTTGGGTGTAACCATAGCAGTCAGAGCCCAGAGAGTACACCAGTGGACATATAACGTGGGTAAGCCGCCACGTTCCCAAATGTTTGACCTCGTCCATCTGACCAGGAAGTGGCTACAACCAGAGGTTCTATCTGCACCAGACGTGGTTCAACGTGTGGTTATGGATCGATATCTAAGGGCACTACCTCCAGCGTTAAGGAAGTGGGTGAGCCACGGAGACCCAAAAATTGCAGATCAGCTTGTGGATCTTGTTGAACGGTACTCTACAGCAGAAGAGCTCTTAAGTAACCCCAAGCCCCAGGCCTCAACCAACCGGACAGCCAAAGTTCCCGGTAAGACTGTTCTGGGGTTTATGGGAGCTGGGAAAAATGTAAAGACTTTATATGGAAAAGATGAGACTGTGGGCTCAGGGAGGCCTAAAATGCGAGACTTTGGGCTAGGTAGAGAAAACATAAGATGTTTTCGTTGCCATGAGTTGGGCCATATTGCAATGAACTGTCCTTTGACTATTGAACCTATGCAATGTGACGCGGCCTTTTTGAAAAAACGTATGTCTATGTTTGCCCAAGTAATGTGTACTGCTGTCAGTTCAGACAGTTCTAAAAACCACCTGTATGAGCTAACAGTAGAGGATAAAAAGGTGGTGGCTTTACTAGACTCAGGGAGTGTGGTAAGTCTGGTAAACGCCAACCTTATAAGTACTGCTAACAGGTATCCAGACACTTACACGGTATCTTGCGTGCATGGGGATACGCGTGAATATCAAATTGCCATTGCTTGTATTTCAACTCCTTATGGTTCAGTATGTCACAAGGTGGGGATAGTCCCCGCCTTAATGCATGATGTCATTCTTGGTAGAGACTTTCCATATTTTTGGAAGTTGTGGGAAGACAATCTCGCGATTAAAGATGGTACACCTGATAGGCCCACAACCTCCAACCTAAGCCCTGATCCATTTGATAGTTCCCCAATGGAAGATGTGGTTGGGGTAGATAAGCCTTTAACTTTTCCCTTTTCTGTTATGGCGGGGGATTCAGGAGAACCATTAACAGAGACAGAAATTCCGGGGACTTCTCAGCAGTGTATACCTGACTTAGAGGTCAGAAAAGATGATTTTCAAAGTGAGCAGTTAAAAGACCCTACCCTTACCCGAGCCAGAGAAAATGTAAAAATAATCAATGGGGTACCTGTGGAGCCTGGGGCTAGGCTTGCTTTCCCATATATGGTTCTAGAGAATGATTTACTGTACCAGGTTGACAAAAAGGGCGAGGATAACATACAGCAGCTAGTGGTTCCCAAAGCCTTCAGGAGAACAGTTTTAGATCTGGCACACGGGCACATATTGGGGGGACATCTGGGAGTCCAGAAAACTACAGAGAGAATTTTGCTCAGATTCTTCTGGCCTGGGGTACATCATGATGTTAAAGAGTATTGTGAATCCTGCCCAGACTGTCAGATGTCTGCACCTAGGCCTCGTTTCCGCAGCCCTCTAGTTCCATTACCAATCATTGAGGTACCATTTGATCGGATTGGGATGGATTTGGTTGGTCCCCTGATAAAGTCAGCGCGTGGTCACCAACATATTCTAGTTATAATGGACTATGCTACACGTTATCCGGAGGCCATACCTTTGCGAAACACATCATCTAAGACTATCGCAAAGGAGTTAGTGCAGGTGTTTAGTAGGGTGGGCATCCCAAAAGAAATACTTACCGATCAAGGCACACCCTTTATGTCTAATGTGATGAAGCAACTGTGTAAATTGTTTAAGGTGAATCAACTACGCACGTCCGTCTATCACCCTCAGACCGATGGCTTAGTTGAAAGATTTAACAAGACTCTAAAGCAGATGTTAAAGAAAGTAGTGGACAAGGACGGGAAAAATTGGGATTTGTTGCTTCCATATCTGTTGTTTGCCATAAGGGAGGTGCCTCAATCGTCCACCGGGTTTTCTCCATTTGAGTTGGTATATGGTAGACATCCCCGGGGGTTGTTAGATGTGGCAAAGGAAAGCTGGGAGGGGCAGGTCACTCCCTACAGAAGTGTAATAGAACATGTTTCACAAATGCAGGACAGAATTTCAGCTGTGATGCCAATTGTAAAAACCCACATGGAACAGGCTCAAGGTGTGCAAAAAAGAATCTATGATAGGGGTGCTAAGGTACGTACATTTGCACCAGGAGATCGGGTGTTAGTATTAGTTCCTACTATAGAGAGTAAGTTCTTGGCCAAATGGCAGGGTCCCTACTCCGTTATAGAAAGAGTAGGTGAGGTCAATTATAAAATTCACCAACCAGATAAAAGAAAGCCTGAGCAGATTTACCATGTGAATCTGATTAAACCTTGGAAAGACAGGCAAACTCTAGTTGCGAAGGTTGCGTGGCCAGCCTGTGATGGTTCTCTAATACCTAACGTTATTATCGCTGAGTCCTTGTCTGACACACAAAAGAAAGAGGCTAGACAACTGATAATTCATAACAAAAATTTCTTTTCTGACAAACCAGGGCAGACTCCACTGATAAAACACGATATTGTGACCGAACCTGGGGTAAAGGTACATGTTAGGCCCTATAGAATCCCTGAGGCTAGGCGTGAGGCAGTGTCTAAAGAAGTGAAAGACATGCTGGAATTGGGAGTGATTGAGGAATCCCATAGTGAGTGGTCCAGCCCAATTGTGTTAATTCCAAAACCAGACGGTACTATAAGGTTTTGTAATGACTTTAGGAAGTTAAACTCTGTGTCTAAATTTGATGCCTATCCTATGCCAAGGGTGGATGAGCTGATTGAGCGGCTAGGTACAGCTCGCTACATCACCACTAGAGATGAGCGAACTTTTGAAAAATTCGATTCGACTGATTCGCCGAATTTTCCGACAAAAATCGTTTCGACCCGAATAAATTCGCGACGAATCGCTATTAAAAACGGCTATTTCTGAGCCTCCTACAGCCTCAATAGGGTTGTAAACCATTCAGCCTTGCTGTAACACGCACAGGATGCGTGCTGGGTTTGTTAAATAATACTTTGAAGAAATATCACATGCAGATCAGAGGCATCGCTAATAGAATCGCAGAGCGGCACAATTGCAGAGAGTTGAAGTGGCATCACTATGAGGGGCAGAAGGAGAACAAATATACACTGGAGTTGGCCTCAGGAGCCCAAAAATTGGATGAATCACACCCTGGAGTTGGCAGAAGTTGGCAGCAGCAGCAGGAGCCCAAATATACACTGGAGTTGGCTTCAGGAGCCCAAAAATTGGATGAATCACACCCTGGAGTTGGCAGAAGTTGGCAGCAGCAGGAGCAGGAGCCCAAATATACACTGGAGTTGGCCTCAGGAGCCCAAAAATTGGATGAATCACACCCTGGAGTTGGCAGAAGTTGGCAGCAGCAGCAGCAGGAGCCCAAATATACACTGGAGTTGGCCTCAGGAGCCCAAAAATTGGATGAATCACACCCTGGAGTTGGCAGGAGTTGACAGTAGTAGCAGCAGGAGCCCAAATATACACTGGAGTTGGCCTCAGGAGCCCAAAAATTGGATGAATCACACCCTGGAGTTGGCAGAAGTTGGCAGCAGCAGCAGCAGGAGCCCAAATATACACTGGAGTTGGCCTCAGGAGCCCAAAAATTGGATGAATCACACCCTGGAGTTGGCAGAAGTTGGCAGCAGCAGCAGCAGGAGCCCAAATATACACTGGAGTTGGCTTCAGGAGCCCAAAAATTGGATGAATCACACCCTGGAGTTGGCAGAAGTTGGCAGCAGCAGCAGCAGCAGGAGCCCAAATATACACTGGAGTTGGCTTCAGGAGCCCAAAAATTGGATGAATCACACCCTGGAGTTGGCAGGAGTTGACAGTAGCAGCAGCAGGAGCCCAAATATACACTGGAGTTGGCCTCAGGAGCCCAAAAATTGGATGAATCACACCCTGGAGTTGGCAGAAGTTGGCAGCAGCAGCAGCAGGAGCCCAAATATACACTGGAGTTGGCCTCAGGAGCCCAAAAATTGGATGAATCACACCCTGGAGTTGGCAGGAGTTGACAGTAGTAGCAGCAGGAGCCCAAATATACACTGGAGTTGGCTTCAGGAGCCCAAAAATTGGATGAATCACACCCTGGAGTTGGCAGAAGTTGGCAGCAGCAGCAGCAGGAGCCCAAATATACACTGGAGTTGGCTTCAGGAGCCCAAAAATTGGATGAATCACACCCTGGAGTTGGCAGAAGTTGGCAGCAGCAGCAGCAGGAGCCCAAATATACACTGGAGTTGGCTTCAGGAGCCCAAAAATTGGATGAATCACACCCTGGAGTTGGCAGAAGTTGGCAGCAGCAGCAGCAGGAGCCCAAATATTACTATAAAGAGACACTGGGGTTGGCTTCAGGAGCCCAAAAATTTGATGAATCACACCCTGGAGTTGGCAGCAGCAGGAGCCCAAATATTACTTTAAAGAGACACTGGGGTTGGCTTCAGGAGCCCAAAAATTGGATGAATCACACCCTGTGGAGAGTCATGTGGAGAAAAAGTAGCTTAGTTAGTAATATCTACATAAAATTATGAATAAACAAATGCAAAAGTATTGCCAAAGTGAAGTTTTGTTTGAGGGTGTGTTTCCACCTTTTAATTAAATCAGAAACAAGAAGGTATCATTGCCTCTGACTAATTAGCCCTCAAAAATTCTTGGAATTTTTAATCTGGAATCATGTCTGATCCGTCTTATCCGAAGAATATTAATAAAAAGTAAGAGTAACGGAAAGGATTTTTTATCAATACTTACTTGTGGTCCGATGCGGAGGAATGTCTGTAACTGGAGAGCAGCGCCTTAAATCTGTTTTGCACGATCCATCTTTCTTTAGTGTAGGTCTGGCCCCGTCATCAATCTACTGGAATACATCAGGCATTGTTGGGAGGAAAGCTTGGATGATCCAAGCGCCATTCATTTCCACGCAGGGCAGTCTCTGGAAAAAAAAAGTCTGTATAAACCAGGGTCTTTTTCATATAAAAACAAATGGTTATTCTTGCTTGTAAACCATATGTTCCACAGATTTACCAGTCATTGTGTCAGCCAATAAAGCAACTTTGTCTCGAAGTGCTGCAAAAGCAGTCCACTGCATCACAAGTGGCATCTGACACCCCCAGTCAACTGTCTGTCTGTTATGCTTTGGGTTCAGCTCCACTATCCATTGATGAAGATCTGATAATCATAAAATTCAGCAGCTACTGCCCAGCCAAGAAGTGGAGGAGACACTCGCCTCTTCTTCCAGTAGCCGGCAATTAGTGATGAGGAGAGTGTCGTGGGAGGAGGTGTTGCAAGCCGAGGTAGTGGAAGAGGGTCCCTGGAGTCTGCGGCGGTGGCGGCGGCAGCAGCAGCAGATTATTGCGGACTGTTGTTCGGAAAAATCAGCTACTCAGCGATGTGGCAGTGTTTCATGCAGCATCCTGGGGAGAAAAAGTAGGTTAGTTAGTGTATATACATAAAATTATGAATAGACAAATGCAATAGTATTGCCAAAGTGAAGTTTTGTTTGAGGGTGTGTTTCCACCTTGTAATTAAATCAGAAACAACTAGCTATCATTTGCCTCTGAATAATTAGCCCTCAAAAATTCTTGGAATTTTTAATCTTGATGTCTGAGGGATTTCTCCTCTCAGACAGCGTCACCATAAGTCCAGCCTGCTGCATTACACTTGGAAGAACATCTTGTTTGCGCTGCGACAAGGAAGCCAAAGTCATGCGTCCTCACATGGCACACGTGTTCAGTCTAGTTTTTAAGTCTTGCCCCCATCTGAAAAAACAACAGGAAAGAAAGTTAGCATGCACTTCTGGCACTCCTACACCACGAAGCACAACCCTATTGAGCCTCAGCGTCACAACGGTGTACCCCACCATAGTCTGATTTGCGATGTTTCCACCCGTTGGAATTCCACCCTCCATATGCAGGATCCACTATAGCAGTGGTCCCCAACCCTGTCCTCAAGGCCCACCAACAGGCCAGGTTTTGCAGATCTCCACAAAGATGCACAGGTGGAGTAATTAGTGCAGCTGCAGAGCAATAGAGCTGGCTATTTGGAGATCCAAAAAACATGACTTGTTGGTGGGCCTTGAGGACAGGGTTGAGGACCACTGCACTATAGGAACAGAGAAAAGCCATCACGGATTTCTGGATGATCCAAACGGATAGGGGGACACCTGTGTAAATTCAATGTAAACCATTGGCAGCTCATACGTGACACCGACCGTTTGCTCAGGCCCTTTGAGGAAGCTACGTTATTAGTCAGTTGCCAGGACTATGAGATGAACGATGAGATTCCACTGCTTCATGTACTACAACACATGTTGGAAACCATGGCTGGTCAGGGCACTGGAGACATGGCACATACATTTCACAGCCACATGAAGCCTGTGGGGGCTGAAGTGGAGGAGGAGGAGGGGGTGGGGCAAAGCAAACCACAGTTTAGGTTTCACAAAATGACCATTTTATCTAGTCATCTGACAGAAGAGGAGGAGCAGGAGCAGCCACAGGAGCTAGAGGGTTGTGAGTAAGGTGAGACAGAGGACCCAGACACACCGTGGCAGTTTACAGTGGAGATGGAGACAGGTAGTCCCTCCGAGTCATTTGCACAAATGGCACGATGCATGCTCACATGCTTGCGTACTAGTGAGCGCAGAATTGTCTCCATTTGTCAGCGGGAAGACTTCTGGCTCTCCAACTTATTGGACCCTCGCTTCCGGCACAAAATGGGGGCATTTTTTACGCCCACTGAGAGGGAGGACAAACTGACCTACTACAGAGACATCCCACGTAGTCAGTTGGGCGATGTCTATCTGCGCCATGGCCCATACTCCCGCAGGTCTGACTCGGGGGGACCTCTGCGATCACCTTCCACTGCCATGGCTGCTGGGGGGGTGGAAGGAGCAGCAGCAGCAGCTCCATCAGCAGCAGCCTCAGTCTTCAGTCGCTAGTGAGTAGCTTTCTACACCCGCATAGTGAGTCTACTCATGAGCAGCAGGAAGACCTGGAGCTGGACCTCAAACAGCAGGTCATGTCATACCTTGACATGACCATGCCAACACACCTTCAAGATCCACTGGATTTGCTGGGAAGCCAAACTTGACTTGTGCCCGCAACTAGCAGAGTTTGCCCTGGAAAAGCTGTACTGGCCGGACAGTAGTTGATTTAGATGGCAACTGGGCTGCTCTATATAACGAAGCAAAATGGCAAATTTACCTCACTATATGAGCTATTGCCCCTCAGATTTACACAGGGGCTGCTCTATATTATGCTGCAAAGTGGCAAATTTACCTCACAATATAAGCTATTGCCCCTCAGATTTACACAGGGGCTGCTCTATATTATGCTGCAAAATGGCAAATTAACCTCACAATATAAGCTATTGCAGCTCTATATAAATAAAAATAAATAAATAAAAAAAGGGCCTGTAGAAGCTTATTTAGTATAACAGATAGGGTGACATGTGCTGGTTTGGGATGCCCATATGGGCTAGTGTTTTGGCAGCAGTACAAAAACCAATGCAAAATGCAATAGCTTAATAAAGCTGATGCTGATCAACGCTTATTTAGTATAACAGATGGGGTGCAACATGCAGGTTTGGGATGCCCTGCGGCCTGGTGTATTTAAAGCAGACCAAAACCAATTCAAAATGCAATAACTTAATAAAGCTGAGGCTGTAGATGCTTATTTAGTATAAACAGGTAGGGTGCAAGGTGCAGCTTTGGGGTGCCCTGCGGCCTGGTTAAATGAAAGCAGTCAAAAAGGAAGTGCAAACTGAAGTAGCTTAATGAAGCTGATGCTGATCAACGCTTATGTTGTATACCAGATAGGGTGCAAGGTGCAGCTTTGGGGTGCCCTGCGGCCTGGTTTATTAAAATCAGTCAAAAACAAGTGCAAACTGAAGTAGCCTGATCAACGCTTATGTTGTATAACAGATAGGTTTAAAATAGCATGTGCCTTGGGATGCCCGTGTGGCCTGTTATATTTCAAGCTGAACAAAAAGTAACAATAATCCAAGTATGAGACATCATTTTGACCTTCTTCACAGCGCCATACTTTGAAAAAAAAAAATTAATTTCATGCCGATCAATCCAAAGGTCAATGCCCCTAACAAAAATAGTGTTCGGCATAAGTTTTCCTTCTGGAAGGACGTAACCTTTAGTTTACATGGTTGGGGTAGGTTATCTTACAAATTGGGATACCACAGGCAGCAGTGTCATTGAAAGAGACAGATTGTAATGCAGGCCATACGCAAGCAGAGAAACTCAGGCTGCAACAGGCCTATTTAGTTTACATGGTTGGGGTAGGTTATCTTACAAATTGGGATACCCCACTGTATATGAAACCGAATATAAATGCACACCCAAAAGTGGACACTCAGCCTCCAAGAGGCCTGCTTAGTTTAAATAAGAGAGCTGCTTAGTATGGTAGGTAGGTTATGTTATGTTACAGAATGGGATGCCCCAAGCAGACTTGAGATCAGTATATATGCACACAGCAGCAGTGTGTTAGCAGGCTCATACAGGCCAAATTTCTTTAAATAACTGTGCAGCTTACAGTTAATGCAGAGGCTAATGGTATGTTACAGAATGGGATGCCCCAAGCTGACTTGAGATCAGTATATATGCACACAGCAGCAGTGTGTTAGCAGGCTCATACAGGCCAAATTTCTTTAAATAAATGTGCAGCTTACAGTAAATGCAGAGGCTAATGGTATGTTACAGAATGGGATGCCCCAAAGCAGACTTGAGATCAGTATATATGCACACAGCAGCAGTGTGTTAGCAGGCTCATACAGGCCAAATTTCTTTAAATAAATGTGCAGCTTACAGTAAATGCAGAGGCTAATGGTATGTTACAGAATGGGATGCCCCAAAGCAGACTTGAGATCAGTATATATGCACACAGCAGCAGTGTGTTAGCAGGCTCATACAGGCCAAATTTCTTTAAATAACTGTGCAGCTTACAGTTAATGCAGAGGCTAATGGTATGTTACAGAATGGGATGCCCCAAGCAGACTTGAGATCAGTATATATGCACACAGCAGCAGTGTGTTAGCAGGCTCATACAGGCCAAATTTCTTTAAATAACTGTGCAGCTTACAGTTAATGCAGAGGCTAATGGTATGTTACAGAATGGGATGCCCCAAAGCAGACTTGAGATCAGTATATATGCACACAGCAGCAGTGTGTTAGCAGGCTCATACAGGCCAAATTTCTTTAAATAACTGTGCAGCTTACAGTTAATGCAGAGGCTAATGGTATGTTACAGAATGGGATGCCCCAAAGCAGACTTGAGATCAGTATATATGCACACAGCAGCAGTGTGTTAGCAGGCTCATACAGGCCAAATTTCTTTAAATAACTGTGCAGCTTACAGTTAATGCAGAGGCTAATGGTATGTTACAGAATGGGATGCCCCAAGCAGACTTGAGATCAGTATATATGCACACAGCAGCAGTGTGTTAGCAGGCTCATACAGGCCAAATTTCTTTAAATAACTGTGCAGCTTACAGTTAATGCAGAGGCTAATGGTATGTTACAGAATGGGATGCCCCAAGCAGACTTGAGATCAGTATATATGCACACAGCAGCAGTGTGTTAGCAGGCTCATACAGGCCAAATTTCTTTAAATAACTGTGCAGCTTACAGTTAATGCAGAGGCTAATGGTATGTTACAGAATGGGATGTCCCAAAAACCAGAGAGCACCTGGCAGGCAGCAGTAAGACTATGCACAGCAAAAGTGTCTTTATCATGCCTAATTTCAATTAGAATAGGTGCAAATGGTTAGGTTCTTAAATAGAGGCTGGTGTAGTCACAGAATGGGATGCCCTAAAAACCAGCAGTAAGTACACCTGGCAGGGACAAGTTGTGCTATGCCCAGCAAAAGTGTCTTTATCAGGCCTAATTTCAAATATGATAAGAGCAAATGCTTATATGGTCTTAAACAGAGGCTGCTTTAGTCACAGAATGGGATGCCCCGGGCAGGAATCGAGCTGGCAGGGTCCAGTAGGCCTTTGGCCAGCAAAAGTGTCTTTATCAGGCCTGATTTCTATGAGAATAAGTGCAAATGTTTATTATGCTATTAAATAGAGGCTGCTTTAGTCACAGAATGGGATGCCAGTGCCACAAAAACCAGAGAGCATGCACAGCAAAAGTGTCTTTATCAGGCCTGATTTCTATGAGAATAAGTGCAAATGTTTATTATGCTATTAAATAGAGGCTGCTTTAGTCACAGAATGGGATGCCAGTGCCACAAAAACCAGAGAGCATGCACAGCAAAAGTGTCTTTATCAGGCCTGATTTCTATGAGAATAAGTGCAAATGTTTATTATGCTATTAAATAGAGGCTGCTTTAGTCACAGAATGGGATGCCAGTGCCACAAAAACCAGAGAGCATGCACAGCAAAAGTGTCTTTATCAGGCCTGATTTCTATGAGAATAAGTGCAAATGTTTATTGTGCTATTAAATAGAGGCTGCTTTAGTCACAGAATGGGATGCCAGTGCCACAAAAACCAGAGAGCATGCACAGCAAAAGTGTCTTTATCAGGCCTGATTTCTATGAGAATAAGTGCAAATGTTTATTATGCTATTAAATAGAGGCTGCTTTAGTCACAGAATGGGATGCCAGTGCCACAAAAACCAGAGAGCATGCACAGCAAAAGTGTCTTTATCAGGCCTGATTTGTATGAGAATAAGTGCAAATGTTTATTGTGCTATTAAATAGAGGCTGCTTTAGTCACAGAATGGGATGCCAGTGCCACAAAAACCAGAGAGCATGCACAGCAAAAGTGTCTTTATCAGGCCTGATTTCTATGAGAATAAGTGCAAATGTTTATTATGCTATTAAATAGAGGCTGCTTTAGTCACAGAATGGGATGCCAGTGCCACAAAAACCAGAGAGCATGCACAGCAAAAGTGTCTTTATCAGGCCTGATTTCTATGAGAATAAGTGCAAATGTTTATTGTGCTATTAAATAGAGGCTGCTTTAGTCACAGAATGGGATGCCAGTGCCACAAAAACCAGAGAGCATGCACAGCAAAAGTGTCTTTATCAGGCCTGATTTCTATGAGAATAAGTGCAAATGTTTATTGTGCTATTAAATAGAGGCTGCTTTAGTCACAGAATGGGATGCCAGTGCCACAAAAACCAGAGAGCATGCACAGCAAAAGTGTCTTTATCAGGCCTGATTTCTATGAGAATAAGTGCAAATGTTTATTATGCTATTAAATAGAGGCTGCTTTAGTCACAGAATGGGATGCCAGTGCCACAAAAACCAGAGAGCATGCACAGCAAAAGTGTCTTTATCAGGCCTGATTTCTATGAGAATAAGTGCAAATGTTTATTATGCTATTAAATAGAGGCTGCTTTAGTCACAGAATGGGATGCCAGTGCCACAAAAACCAGAGAGCATGCACAGCAAAAGTGTCTTTATCAGGCCTGATTTCTATGAGAATAAGTGCAAATGTTTATTGTGCTATTAAATAGAGGCTGCTTTAGTCACAGAATGGGATGCCAGTGCCACAAAAACCAGAGAGCATGCACAGCAAAAGTGTCTTTATCAGGCCTGATTTCTATGAGAATAAGTGCAAATGTTTATTATGCTATTAAATAGAGGCTGCTTTAGTCACAGAATGGGATGCCAGTGCCACAAAAACCAGAGAGCATGCACAGCAAAAGTGTCTTTATCAGGCCTGATTTCTATGAGAATAAGTGCAAATGTTTATTATGCTATTAAATAGAGGCTGCTTTAGTCACAGAATGGGATGCCAGTGCCACAAAAACCAGAGAGCATGCACAGCAAAAGTGTCTTTATCAGGCCTGATTTCTATGAGAATAAGTGCAAATGTTTATTATGCTATTAAATAGAGGCTGCTTTAGTCACAGAATGGGATGCCAGTGCCACAAAAACCAGAGAGCATGCACAGCAAAAGTGTCTTTATCAGGCCTGATTTCTATGAGAATAAGTGCAAATGTTTATTGTGCTATTAAATAGAGGCTGCTTTAGTCACAGAATGGGATGCCAGTGCCACAAAAACCAGAGAGCATGCACAGCAAAAGTGTCTTTATCAGGCCTGATTTCTATGAGAATAAGTGCAAATGTTTATTGTGCTATTAAATAGAGGCTGCTTTAGTCACAGAATGGGATGCCAGTGCCACAAAAACCAGAGAGCATGCACAGCAAAAGTGTCTTTATCAGGCCTGATTTCTATGAGAATAAGTGCAAATGTTTATTATGCTATTAAATAGAGGCTGCTTTAGTCACAGAATGGGATGCCAGTGCCACAAAAACCAGAGAGCATGCACAGCAAAAGTGTCTTTATCAGGCCTGATTTCTATGAGAATAAGTGCAAATGTTTATTATGCTATTAAATAGAGGCTGCTTTAGTCACAGAATGGGATGCCAGTGCCACAAAAACCAGAGAGCATGCACAGCAAAAGTGTCTTTATCAGGCCTGATTTCTATGAGAATAAGTGCAAATGTTTATTATGCTATTAAATAGAGGCTGCTTTAGTCACAGAATGGGATGCCAGTGCCACAAAAACCAGAGAGCATGCACAGCAAAAGTGTCTTTATCAGGCCTGATTTCTATGAGAATAAGTGCAAATGTTTATTGTGCTATTAAATAGAGGCTGCTTTAGTCACAGAATGGGATGCCAGTGCCACAAAAACCAGAGAGCATGCACAGCAAAAGTGTCTTTATCAGGCCTGATTTCTATGAGAATAAGTGCAAATGTTTATTGTGCTATTAAATAGAGGCTGCTTTAGTCACAGAATGGGATGCCAGTGCCACAAAAACCAGAGAGCATGCACAGCAAAAGTGTCTTTATCAGGCCTGATTTCTATGAGAATAAGTGCAAATGTTTATTGTGCTATTAAATAGAGGCTGCTTTAGTCACAGAATGGGATGCCAGTGCCACAAAAACCAGAGAGCATGCACAGCAAAAGTGTCTTTATCAGGCCTGATTTCTATGAGAATAAGTGCAAATGTTTATTGTGCTATTAAATAGAGGCTGCTTTAGTCACAGAATGGGATGCCAGTGCCACAAAAACCAGAGAGCATGCACAGCAAAAGTGTCTTTATCAGGCCTGATTTCTATGAGAATAAGTGCAAATGTTTATTATGCTATTAAATAGAGGCTGCTTTAGTCACAGAATGGGATGCCAGTGCCACAAAAACCAGAGAGCATGCACAGCAAAAGTGTCTTTATCAGGCCTGATTTCTATGAGAATAAGTGCAAATGTTTATTATGCTATTAAATAGAGGCTGCTTTAGTCACAGAATGGGATGCCAGTGCCACAAAAACCAGAGAGCATGCACAGCAAAAGTGTCTTTATCAGGCCTGATTTCTATGAGAATAAGTGCAAATGTTTATTATGCTATTAAATAGAGGCTGCTTTAGTCACAGAATGGGATGCCAGTGCCACAAAAACCAGAGAGCATGCACAGCAAAAGTGTCTTTATCAGGCCTGATTTCTATGAGAATAAGTGCAAATGTTTATTATGCTATTAAATAGAGGCTGCTTTAGTCACAGAATGGGATGCCAGTGCCACAAAAACCAGAGAGCATGCACAGCAAAAGTGTCTTTATCAGGCCTGATTTCTATGAGAATAAGTGCAAATGTTTATTATGCTATTAAATAGAGGCTGCTTTAGTCACAGAATGGGATGCCTCACAGCAGACTTAAGATCAGTTCAGTATATATGCACAGTTAGTTACTATAAGCAGCCTGAAAACGCTAACAAAGGCTGGATGAAAAAAAAAAAATCTCCCTGTCAGCCAGCTCCGTTTTTCCTACCTTTCCCTGGCTTTCTGTCTGTCTCCTGTCTGTCTCCTGCCTGTCTCCTGCCTGTCTCCAGCCTGTCCCTGTCTGTCCCTGTCTCCAGCCTGTCTCCAGCCTGTCTAACTGCCTCAGCTACACAGCGTTCTGTCTGTCTGTCACGAATGCAATAGAGAAATGAGGAAAAGCAAGATGGCCGCCGTTAAATACCGCTGTGTGACGTCACCGGGCTTGCTGGCTGCTGATAGGCTGCATGTGACTGCCCCAGCTTGCACTGGCGCGGGATACATGTCCAGACATGTCCCGCCCGCCATCTTAGAATGCCTGTAATGTAAATGAATGGATGTTAAAGGAAAACTTCGAGTGATCGAATCGCGGGGAAATTCGGATTCGATCCGAATCGAATTTTTCCTGAAATTCGGATCGAATCCGGGTTCGTCCGGATCGATTCGCTCATCCCTAATCACCACACTAGATCTGACGAAAGGTTATTGGCAGATTCCGCTGACTGAATCTGCCAAAGAAAAGACAGCATTCTCCACACCTGACGGTTTATTTCATTATGTAAATATGCCCTTCGGCTTACATGGGGCTCCTGCAACCTTCCAACGGTTAATGGATAGAGTGTTAAAACCACATAGGAAATATACTTCGGCCTATCTTGACGACATAGTGATACATAGTCCTGACTGGGAGACACACCTTTCTGACGTGCAGGCAGTCATTGACAGTTTACAGGCTGCAGGTTTGACAGCTAACCCCAAAAAGTGTTGTATTGGGTTAGAAGAAGCCAAATATTTGGGTTATATTATTGGAAGAGGCGTAATTAAACCCCAGGTAGATAAAGTTGAAGCAATCCAGAAGTGGCCTCAACCGTTAAATAAAAAACAGGTGAGGGCATTTCTCGGAATTACAGGGTATTATAGGCGATTTATACCCAATTTTGCTTCCATAGCAAATCCTCTGACTGATCTCACAAAAGGAAAAGACTCAGTGATGATAAGGTGGAACCCTCAGGCTGAAAAAGCGTTTCAAACCTTAAAATTGGCCCTTTGTTCCCTGCCAATATTGATCACACCAGATTTCAAGAAAGAATTTGTGGTCCAGACAGACGCTTCCGAGACAGGAATAGGGGCTGTCTTGTCACAAATCCGGGATGGAGAGGAACATCCCGTGCTTTATTTAAGTAGGAAGCTGAATAAACACGAAAGAAATTATGCAATTGTAGAAAGGGAATGTTTAGCTATTAAATGGGCCCTCGAGTCCCTCAAATATTATTTGTTGGGAAGAAAGTTCCGGCTAGTCACTGACCACGCCCCTCTGAAATGGATGTACCTTAATAAAGAGAAAAATAACGAGGTGGTTTCTAGCTCTGCAGGCCTACAACTTTACAGTAGAGCACAGGGCTGGGCGACTGCAGGGAAATGCAGATGCACTGTCACGTGTGCACTGCCTTCTGGTTACAAATGCTCATTCCCAGTGGCCTGAGCAGAGGGGGGGGATATGTGACATTCATGCAGGTCTGATAGTAGAAGACAGGTATATTTCTCCCAGGTTCCGTTCCTATGTGAGGTAATAGCTGAGCCTCTCACCTGTCAGGTAATTAATTAGGGGGAATGAGAGGCTGACAAAAGGAGGAAGTCAGGGGGCAGATCTCTCTCTCTCTGGCTGAGGACACAGCCAGAGAGAGAGAGATCTGCCCCCTGACTTCCTCCTTTTGTCAGCCTCTCATTCCCCCTAATTAATTACCTGACAGGTGAGAGGCTCAGCTATTACCTCACATAGGAACGGAACCTGGGAGAAATATACCTGTCTTCTACTATCAGACCTGCATGAATGTCACAGCATGTTGCTTCCATAATTCTCATATTCCTGTGGGTCTGTGATCCTAAGATGGCTTTTTCTGGCCTTGAGTAAAAATTACTAACAACATATCCCAGAATCCTTCCACTGTAACAGGTGAGCATGTTAGCAGCTTTGTCAAGCAGCAGTAATGGCACTTACCAGCTTCCAGTAACCCTTTAGCTACTGGAATACAAGATCCTCACTATCTGCATAAGTTGAATAACAGCAGAAGGGGTTAAACCTGTCGCATGTGTCTTAGCCAATCGATGATTAGCAAGCTAGAGTGAGGAAGTCTCTGATCTGTACATCTAATGCACCAGTTAATGTACATTGCTAAGGTAAATACATTGTTGCTAGGGAAACAGTTTTGCAAATGAATATAAAGTAAAAAAAAAAAATAACAGATAAGCTAAGATAAGCTTAGCACATTGAAGACATCACTTTGGCATTCAATAATGTAAACTTAAAAAAATGTTATTGAAAGTGAAATTACCCTTTTGCCTTTGACACACTGCCACCACATGAATCCATATCTCTATAACCTTTCATAAAAAAAAAAAAAAAATATATATATATATATATATATATATATATATATTCATCCCCCGTGCAGAAACCTTAGTGCTGGCAAATTATAGGCTAAGACTTGCTGGAAACCTGCCTTTGAGATTTTGGCCCAGGCTTTCATGATGGCGTCACATCTTTTCTGCAGACTTGCCAGCTTCACACTTCATGTTGGGAATTTATTATTTGCCACATTCCAACATATTACTGTATGTTCTACTGGATTCAGATGACTGGAGAGGATACAAAAGAATACTGACTGTTTCTATATTATAGCTTTAAACTTTTGCTCTGTATTATCATGTTGGAGCCACTGGACACTGGAAGATATGTACAGCAGCTTACCAAGTGTGGCAACTAACAGTTATTCTTTAGACCCAGGCTGCTCAGTGACGGGCAGTATGTTAGGTGGTGTGAATGTTGTAACAGTCCCCAATTACTCACTCTTCTGCTGCTGCAACAAGTCAAAGGCAGGACTCCTGAAAATGAAGATGAATACACCTTAAAGAGAACCAAAACCCACACCCTATTGGCCCTGAAATCTATAAGATTCCAGGGCCGCCTGATTCCCTCCCAAAAACCCAGAGGGGGCAAAGACCAAAACCCAGGATAGTCAAAATTCTGGGTTTTGGTCCACTTTAATACAAATACAGATGATTACATAGTTAATACATTTGAACAAAGATACATTATATTTCCATCAAGTTCAGCCAAGGGACAAAATGCTATACAATTACAGCCACTGGCTAACAGTACTAGTTAGTAGAAGTTTTCCATAGATTTATAGTTGTTATGGTAGAGGAGAATCTGCAGAATGAATCTTTTTCCTCTCCAGAGTTCTTTCTCTTGGATGAAGCTGGTCACAATCTTAATCCTGTATTTATTCTGCTGCAACCAAATTCCTACTAGGTTCCCACTGATCACCAAGTGGAATCTCTTCTCTGTGCAGAATGCTCCCTTCCAAGACTGATGTGTCTGTCTGACTCCCGAGCTCAAAGACACAGCACCTGACTGGGTACTTCATTAAAGTGGACCGAAACCCGTCCGCTTTTTAATTTTTTTTTACCTAAAAAAACTACTGGGCAACATGCTCCAGAACCTAGCAATGAATGTTAGTAAAAAAATAAAAATGTACCTCCGAAATTCCTGCGCAGCATCACATTCTTTTTTTTCTTCCGCCTCCATCTTGGATTTTCGTCTCTGAGGAAGTGATCCTTTGACCTCTTTCTCAGAGAAATCTTGCGCATGCGCAGTTGGTATAGGAAGCGCCGCTGACATCGGGAGGGAGCTGCGCTTCCCTGTACCATAGGCGGTGCTATCGCGGATTTTCTCCCAATGAAGACAGAAGAGTAGAAGCGTGCATACTCCCGAGAGAGGATGCCAGGACGGAGAAGGCCACGCACACCCCGGTGACATCACAGATAAGAAAGTGATTGCAGAGGCAAGAAGAAGATGAGGAATGCACGTCAAAGAGGAGATGCCACTCAAGCAACGTCTAAGAGGTGGAGGGCGGGACTTCCGGCAGCGATATTTGAAGAAATTGGGCGCTGCGAGGAACAGAAAGATGCGAGGGTCATCTAAAGGTAAATCTTATTTCATGTTTATTCTTTTAAGAGCCTGTCGTTTTGGTGGGTTTCATTCCACTTTAAACCAGACCAACACCCTGGCACATTTGGAGAAAAAACTCCCTTTCCCAATCTGCTTGCATGATACTGAATCATTGTCAGCACTTAGATTTGCTCCTGCCCCCAATCAAAGCTGAAATGCTGCCTCAATGATTTTCTTCTGGTAGCGGCCATTTTGAAGCTTCCTTTTCCAGCATCTCAGCCATGTGGCTGCCTGGATTGAAGCCCACAATGCACTGTAGCAGGAAACCCAGCAGTTTTATGGGTTGCTATTTTGTTTGTAAAATTGATCACACAGAAGGGGTTACAAAAAGGTAAATTAATATTTATGTGCAGCATTCGGAATTACCCTGGGGAGGGGTGTCTAGGGGTCTAAATGTAAACAGGAACATGCCAGTTAGTTAATAAGAAACCCTTGTACATAGAGTTAATAAGATATTAAACCATTTTATGGTTTCTAGCCATGAAAGTGTATAGAGATTGTAGTACCCTAAATTAGACTCAAGATGGCAGCAGTGAGGCCATAGACAATCACTGGGCCATAGACTTTTATGGACACTGTTCTAGAAGGTAAGATAGAAAGAGTTGATGACCAGAGCAGGTTTCTGGGCAGAGACAGAGTCACAACCAGGAGGATAGCGATTGGTTGGAAGGTCTGAGGAAACAGCCTATCATATATTTGACATGTGGACCAACATGTGATGGAAGGTTCTAGGAGGTAGCTAGAGGTTATATAAGGAAGAGAGACCATGTACTAGTGTTCTATACCATAGTTCTAGACCACAGTTCTATACCATTTGAATTTTTGAGGAGCAGATGTGAGACCAGTCCCTGTCAGAGTGTGTGAGGTAGATCTCCAGCCCGACAACAGTGGCCACCGGTGGGAACTCAGTGGATGAAGTCCTGGGAATAACTCTAGGGGAGTAAGACCAGCTGGCTGAGCTTTGGCTGTGGAAGTGACAGAAGGGAATGTAACCATATTTTGTTGTCTGCCGTTGGAATCAATAAACTCTGCTTTTATCTATTGGATTGTCAATCATCTTTATGAGGTGCACAGTGAGTACAGACATCCTCTGTGGTAGAGCCCCAGTACCCCACGCACACACTTGGAGCACCGTGGGCCTAGAAGAACCTGCTCCCTGCCATCCTCACCAAGTACCAGGTGCGTGAGGGCTACAACTGTTTGTTGTAAGGGAGTTGGTCCCATTTAAATAAAATTTGGTTCAACTTAGTTGCACTCTTGATCCCATCAAAGTCACATGCTGCATGTGTTTAGGCCTCTATTGTTCTTAGTTAAAGTACTACTCTACAATATTTAATGTACTATTCCTTCCCATTCCATATCCCATGCTACCATTTTGTGTCAGTCACTCACTCAGCAAAAACTATATGTAATTACAAATACAGTACCCTTATTAACCCTTTAAGTGCCAAGCCCGTAGGTACTACGGGGTTGCTTCTCCGACCGTTAAGTGCCAAGCCCGCAGTACACCCCCTGCTAGTTAAAAAAGTAAAGTAAAATAACACTCACCTGACCCCTCGTTCTAACCCGCCGGGTCTTCTCTTCATCCATATACCCCCAGGGGCTCTTCTGCCTTTAGGAGGGGGCAACAAAATAGCCTGCCCCCCCCCCCCCGCTTCGGCAGCCGCTGCTGCTAACAATAAAAAAAAAAAGTAAAAAAAAAATGACAGTTACTCACCTCTGTGCCTGATCCCTCGTGCTGGGTCTCCTCTTTCACCTGCGGGGGGGGGGGGGGGGGGGTCTCTGATCGCCCAGGCTTCTCCGTGGTGAGGAGGGGGCAAAGCGTTTGTGCTGCTAGCCCCCTCCCCTTGTGCCGGGTCTGATCACTGGAGGCGGTTGGAGGGTAGGGGATGTGGTCACCTGTCTCCCCAGCCCCCTCCAGTGATCAGACCTGACAGTTGTCAGCTGGAGAAAATCGTCGCGGGACACAGGATCGGAGGTGAGTGTTAAAAAAAACAAAAACTTTTTTTATTATGTGTCAGTGCTTTGTTTTTACATTTAACCCCTTGTGAACTAGTATGGGGTCCATGAGACCCCCTATACCAGTTCACAAGGCTGGGGGCTGGCGAGTCACCTGCGGCTAGCGGGTGACTTGCCATTAACCCCCAGCACCCCCATTACCTGCCTCCCCAAAGCCCAGGGGGGGGGCAGAAGAGCCCTGGCCATGGGCTATGCGGGCTTGTAGCCTGCAGGGCCAGGGGCCACAAAAGCTGGCCCCTGCGCCCTGTTCCTACAAGCCCTGCATAGCTGGTCCTGGGCTGGTTACTTCAGGTAAGGGGGACCCCATTTAATTTTTTGGGGGGATTTTAAGGGTTTTTAACCCTTAAAATAAAATGGGACTCATTTTTTTTTTACTTAACCCCTTATGTTCTGTCACCCAGCAGCTATGAAAGGCTTCCAGCAGACGAGCAGAAGCCAGTGATTTCAAGAAATACAGGATAATACCGCGCTGCTATAACAAAAAAATAATGAAATAACTCACTGTGCAAAAAAGGGATCCCTTGCCCTTTCTATACATAAAAACCAGACAAATAAGGCACAAAGCTAATATATTGACAGGCAGTCCTTGGTTTGAAGATCAATCCCCAGGTGATAGTTTAATACACTGCGTGATCCACCACCATTTGCACACAACTCTTACCAGATTACTGGTTAATGATCGTCAAATAATAATCTCAGTCAGACTCCAGTGAATGCTTCCAACCAATACTCCAATAAGGGTTTTCTCTTGGGAGACTCGCATCCATACACAGATTTAGTGGTTAGTAATCGCCAGGTAGTAATCTTCAGACTCTTTTGAATAACTCCAATCAATATTCCAGTAGGAGTTTTTCACTTAGGGAACTTGCATCAATGCACTTATCATTTAAAAGTGCTAATTAGCAGTGTCTCTCCTTCGTTCTCCATCACTAACAGGCGTCCGGAAGCCAGTGATTGCTGAGGGACACAGTGCAAGATGGGTGGGAGGTAAGTATTAAAAATAAAACAAATAAAAGATTTTTTTCTGTGTATCTCTGTGTGTTTTTTTTACATTTAACCCCTTGTGAACTGGTAAGGGGGTCCATGAGACCCCTATACCAGTTCTCAAGGCTGGGGGCTGGCAAATCACCTGCAGCTAGCGGGTGACTTGCCATTTACCCCCGGCATCCCCAATTACCTGTCTCCCCAAATCCCAGGGGGGGGAAGAAGAGCCCGGGCCATAGGCTATGCTGGCTTGTAGCCTGCAAGGCCAGGGGCCACCAAACCTGGCCCCTGCACCCTGTTCCTACAAGCCTTGCATAGCCGGTTGCAGGCTGGTTGGTTATTTTGGGTAGGTGGGACCCCATTTCATTTTTGTTTTATTTTTAAGGATTTTTAACCCTTAAAATTAAAAAAAATGGGGCTCTATGCAATTTTTTTTTAAATTAACCCCCTATGTTCTGTCACCCCATTTTTCTTGATTTAACCCCTTATAGTGTGGCTAGTAGTTGTATTTTATTTGTAAATGTTATAAAGTACTCATTTCAGTTTGGGGGGTCTCCTGGGCAGGAACGGGGGGGCTACCAATACATATGTGGTACCGTTGTAATCGGGAGAAATGGGGCTTTCACATGCAATACATTAATAAACCCAATGTTTTATTTAAAATAAATGAGACAACTGTCTAAAAACTATATATTTTTTTTTTTACTTAATATTTTATTTAAACAGTATAAAAATTACAAAATTGGCGCAAAATGGGGAAAAATGACCTGTCAACAGAGGGTGACAAAATCTCTAGTAGGCTGGCATTCAAAAGGGTTAATAGTACCTATGCATGTTGTGTATTGTTCTGCTCGGGGGACCTTGCGCTTTCAGATTTAGCTTGTTTTTTCTTCTTTGCATATTGATATTTTAGGAAAAGATGTTTTTTATTCTGCTTTTTATACATTTTTTAGGGAAACCCCGTGCAACCAAAGAATTCTTTGAGGGATTACTTCCAGAAAGATGGGTACACTTAGAAAGCTCAACATGTGTACTTTCACGGAATATATGGTTTGTGGGGGGTATTCCAAGTGTAAAGGGTTGTTTTGGTTGAAAAATCGCAAGGTGCGCAGTTTGCCTGCAGAGCTGAAATTTTCAAGGAAAATTACCATTACGCACATGCTTTACTTTGAGGTGTTTGCCAACTCTTCCCTTGACAGTAGCTATGCATGTTGGGTATTTTTCTGTTTGGATGATGTTGCTTTTTTAGATTGAACTTGTTTTTTCTTTTTTCTATCGCTGTAACTGGGAGAAATTGGGATTTTACATGCAATAAGATGAACTTACATTTTTTTATTACAAAAAAACACTACAAATTGTAAAAAATTTATTTTTATTTATTTTTTTTGCTCATATTTCACCCAAAAATATTGAAAATACACCTAAAAAATTACAAACAAGACATTTCATCTTGAAGCCCAGACTCTGCTGAAAAAAAACAATATATAATTTTCCTGGGAAATCCCTTCAAAAATCACATTTGAACATGCGTAGTGCAAAATAGTGATAAATGGTCTGGCAACAAAGGGTGACAAAAACTCCAGGTAGGCTGGAACTTAAAGGGTTAAATGCCTAGCACTCCTAGTCTATTTAATACTGGCCACAGGAGGGTTCTAACTCTTCCTAAATCTAAATAAGCAAATGCTGTCACAAGCCCCACCCATTTTTTAATGCTAGATTCTTGCCCTAATATGTGCGTGTCTTTAGCTGTCCAGTTTTGGTGAACCTGTAATCACACCAGCCTCCGCTCCTGCCTGAGATTGGACAAAGCTTGCTTAGCACTTCCCTGTTCCTTAGCATAGTGTGGTGCATCTATCACTCCCTGTGGCCTTGCATGACCAATCGGGTTTACCCACAAGCCAAATCTGGATGCACCCCACTTCTGGGTTCCAGTGATACAGCTAAACATAAGAGCAGCATGAGCTCCAGAGCTACCTATTGTGACCACCAATAGGGGAAAGTGCAGATATGATTTTCTGCAGATTTAGAATGTAGCAATGCAATATGGAAATTGTATTTCAGTCTATTCTCTGTCTTCTTTTTACTATTATACTGGGGGGAGGGGGTAGCATCTCAAAATTCCAACTTTAGGGTTTTTTACTAGAGATGAGCGAACTTTTGAAAAATTTGATTCGACTGATTCGCCGAATTTTCCGACAAAAATCGTTTCGACCCGAATAAATTCGCGACGAATCGCTATTAAAAACGGCTATTTCTGAGCCTCCTAGAGCCTCAATAGGGTTGTAAACCATTCAGCCTTGCTGTAACACGCACAGGATGCGTGCTGGGTTAGTTAAATATCACATGCAGATCAGAGGCATCGCTAATAGAATCGCAGAGCGGCACAATTGCAGAGAGTTGAAGTGGCATCACTATGAGGGGCAGAAGGAGCCCAAATATACACTGGAGTTGGCCTCAGGAGCCCAAAAATTGGATGAATCACACCCTGGAGTTGGCAGAAGTTGGCAGCAGCAGCAGGAGCCCAAATATACACTGGAGTTGGCTTCAGGAGCCCAAAAATTGGATGAATCACACCCTGGAGTTGGCAGAAGTTGGCAGCAGCAGCAGCAGGAGCCCAAATATACACTGGAGTTGGCTTCAGGAGCCCAAAAATTGGATGAATCACACCCTGGAGTTGGCAGAAGTTGGCAGCAGCAGCAGCAGGAGCCCAAAAATTGGATGAATCACACCCTGGAGTTGGCAGAAGTTGGCAGCAGCAGCAGCAGGAGCCCAAATATATACTGGAGTTGGCTTCAGGAGCCCAAAAATTGGATGAATCACACCCTGGAGTTGGCAGGAGTTGACAGTAGCAGCAGCAGGAGCCCAAATATACACTGGAGTTGGCTTCAGGAGCCCAAAAATTGGATGAATCACACCCTGGAGTTGGCAGAAGTTGGCAGCAGCAGCAGCAGGAGCCCAAATATACACTGGAGTTGGCTTCAGGAGCCCAAAAATTGGATGAATCACACCCTGGAGTTGGCAGGAGTTGACAGTAGCAGCGGCAGGAGCCCAAATATACACTGGAGTTGGCTTCAGGAGCCCAAAAATTGGATGAATCACACCCTGGAGTTGGCAGAAGTTGGCAGCAGCAGCAGCAGGAGCCCAAATATACACTGGAGTTGGCTTCAGGAGCCCAAAAATTGGATGAATCACACCCTGGAGTTGGCAGAAGTTGGCAGCAGCAGCAGCAGGAGCCCAAATATACACTGGAGTTGGCTTCAGGAGCCCAAAAATTGGATGAATCACACCCTGGAGTTGGCAGAAGTTGGCAGCAGCAGCAGCAGGAGCCCAAAAATTGGATGAATCACACCCTGGAGTTGGCAGAAGTTGGCAGCAGCAGCAGCAGGAGCCCAAATATACACTGGAGTTGGCTTCAGGAGCCCAAAAATTGGATGAATCACACCCTGGAGTTGGCAGGAGTTGACAGTAGCAGCGGCAGGAGCCCAAATATACACTGGAGTTGGCTTCAGGAGCCCAAAAATTGGATGAATCACACCCTGGAGTTGGCAGAAGTTGGCAGCAGCAGCAGCAGGAGCCCAAATATACACTGGAGTTGGCCTCAGGAGCCCAAAAATTGGATGAATCACACCCTGGAGTTGGCAGGAGTTGACAGTAGCAGCAGCAGGAGCCCAAATATACACTGGAGTTGGCTTCAGGAGTCCAAAAATTGGATGAATCACACCCTGGAGTTGGCAGAAGTTGGCAGCAGCAGCAGCAGGAGCCCAAATATACACTGGAGTTGGCTTCAGGAGCCCAAAAATTGGATGAATCACACCCTGGAGTTGGCAGGAGTTGACAGTAGCAGCAGCAGGAGCCCAAATATACACTGGAGTTGGCTTCAGGAGCCCAAAAATTGGATGAATCACACCCTGGAGTTGGCAGGAGTTGACAGTAGCAGCAGCAGGAGCCCAAATATACACTGGAGTTGGCTTCAGGAGCCCAAAAATTGGATGAATCACACCCTGGAGTTGGCAGAAGTTGGCAGCAGCAGCAGCAGGAGCCCAAATATACACTGGAGTTGGCCTCAGGAGCCCAAAAATTGGATGAATCACACCCTGGAGTTGGCAGGAGTTGACAGTAGCAGCAGCAGGAGCCCAAATATACACTGGAGTTGGCCTCAGGAGCCCAAAAATTGGATGAATCACACCCTGGAGTTGGCAGAAGTTGGCAGCAGCAGCAGCAGGAGCCCAAATATACACTGGAGTTGGCTTCAGGAGCCCAAAAATTGGATGAATCACACCCTGGAGTTGGCAGAAGTTGGCAGCAGCAGCAGCAGGAGCCCAAATATACACTGGAGTTGGCCTCAGGAGCCCAAAAATTGGATGAATCACACCCTGGAGTTGGCAGAAGTTGGCAGCAGCAGCAGCAGGAGCCCAAATATACACTGGAGTTGGCTTCAGGAGCCCAAAAATTGGATGAATCACACCCTGGAGTTGGCAGGAGTTGACAGTAGCAGCAGCAGGAGCCCAAATATACACTGGAGTTGGCTTCAGGAGCCCAAAAATTGGATGAATCACACCCTGGAGTTGGCAGAAGTTGGCAGCAGCAGGAGCCCAAAAATTGGATGAATCACACCCTGGAGTTGGCAGGAGTTGGCAGCAGCAGCAGCAGGAGCCCAAATATATACTGGAGTTGGCTTCAGGAGCCCAAAAATTGGATGAATCACACCCTGGAGTTGGCAGAAGTTGGCAGCAGCAGCAGCAGGAGCCCAAATATACACTGGAGTTGGCTTCAGGAGCCCAAAAATTGGATGAATCACACCCTGGAGTTGGCAGAAGTTGGCAGCAGCAGCAGCAGGAGCCCAAATATACACTGGAGTTGGCCTCAGGAGCCCAAAAATTGGATGAATCACACCCTGGAGTTGGCAGGAGTTGACAGTAGCAGCAGCAGGAGCCCAAATATACACTGGAGTTGGCCTCAGGAGCCCAAAAATTGGATGAATCACACCCTGGAGTTGGCAGAAGTTGGCAGCAGCAGCAGCAGGAGCCCAAATATACACTGGAGTTGGCTTCAGGAGCCCAAAAATTGGATGAATCACACCCTGGAGTTGGCAGAAGTTGGCAGCAGCAGCAGCAGGAGCCCAAATATACACTGGAGTTGGCCTCAGGAGCCCAAAAATTGGATGAATCACACCCTGGAGTTGGCAGAAGTTGGCAGCAGCAGCAGCAGGAGCCCAAATATACACTGGAGTTGGCTTCAGGAGCCCAAAAATTGGATGAATCACACCCTGGAGTTGGCAGGAGTTGACAGTAGCAGCAGCAGGAGCCCAAATATACACTGGAGTTGGCTTCAGGAGCCCAAAAATTGGATGAATCACACCCTGGAGTTGGCAGAAGTTGGCAGCAGCAGCAGCAGGAGCCCAAAAATTGGATGAATCACACCCTGGAGTTGGCAGGAGTTGGCAGCAGCAGCAGCAGGAGCCCAAATATATACTGGAGTTGGCTTCAGGAGCCCAAAAATTGGATGAATCACACCCTGGAGTTGGCAGAAGTTGGCAGCAGCAGCAGCAGGAGCCCAAATATACACTGGAGTTGGCTTCAGGAGCCCAAAAATTGGATGAATCACACCCTGGAGTTGGCAGAAGTTGGCAGCAGCAGCAGCAGGAGCCCAAATATACACTGGAGTTGGCCTCAGGAGCCCAAAAATTGGATGAATCACACCCTGGAGTTGGCAGGAGTTGACAGTAGCAGCAGCAGGAGCCCAAATATACACTGGAGTTGGCCTCAGGAGCCCAAAAATTGGATGAATCACACCCTGGAGTTGGCAGAAGTTGGCAGCAGCAGCAGCAGGAGCCCAAATATACACTGGAGTTGGCTTCAGGAGCCCAAAAATTGGATGAATCACACCCTGGAGTTGGCAGAAGTTGGCAGCAGCAGCAGCAGGAGCCCAAATATACACTGGAGTTGGCCTCAGGAGCCCAAAAATTGGATGAATCACACCCTGGAGTTGGCAGAAGTTGGCAGCAGCAGCAGCAGGAGCCCAAATATACACTGGAGTTGGCTTCAGGAGCCCAAAAATTGGATGAATCACACCCTGGAGTTGGCAGGAGTTGACAGTAGCAGCAGCAGGAGCCCAAATATACACTGGAGTTGGCTTCAGGAGCCTAAAAATTGGATGAATCACACCCTGGAGTTGGCAGAAGTTGGCAGCAGCAGCAGCAGGAGCCCAAAAATTGGATGAATCACACCCTGGAGTTGGCAGGAGTTGGCAGCAGCAGCAGCAGGAGCCCAAATATATACTGGAGTTGGCTTCAGGAGCCCAAAAATTGGATGAATCACACCCTGGAGTTGGCAGAAGTTGGCAGCAGCAGCAGCAGGAGCCCAAATATACACTGGAGTTGGCTTCAGGAGCCCAAAAATTGGATGAATCACACCCTGGAGTTGGCAGAAGTTGGCAGCAGCAGCAGCAGGAGCCCAAATATACACTGGAGTTGGCCTCAGGAGCCCAAAAATTGGATGAATCACACCCTGGAGTTGGCAGAAGTTGGCAGCAGCAGCAGCAGGAGCCCAAATATACACTGGAGTTGGCTTCAGGAGCCCAAAAATTGGATGAATCACACCCTGGAGTTGGCAGGAGTTGACAGTAGCAGCAGCAGGAGCCCAAATATACACTGGAGTTGGCTTCAGGAGCCCAAAAATTGGATGAATCACACCCTGGAGTTGGCAGGAGTTGACAGTAGCAGCAGCAGGAGCCCAAATATACACTGGAGTTGGCTTCAGGAGCCCAAAAATTGGATGAATCACACCCTGGAGTTGGCAGAAGTTGGCAGCAGCAGCAGCAGGAGCCCAAATATACACTGGAGTTGGCCTCAGGAGCCCAAAAATTGGATGAATCACACCCTGAAGTTGGCAGAAGTTGGCAGCAGCAGCAGCAGGAGCCCAAATATACACTGGAGTTGGCTTCAGGAGCCCAAAAATTGGATGAATCACACCCTGGAGTTGGCAGGAGTTGACAGTAGCAGCAGCAGGAGCCCAAATATACACTGGAGTTGGCTTCAGGAGCCCAAAAATTGGATGAATCACACCCTGGAGTTGGCAGGAGTTGACAGTAGCAGCGGCAGGAGCCCAAATATACACTGGAGTTGGCTTCAGGAGCCCAAAAATTGGATGAATCACACCCTGGAGTTGGCAGAAGTTGGCAGCAGCAGCAGCAGGAGCCCAAATATACACTGGAGTTGGCTTCAGGAGCCCAAAAATTGGATGAATCACACCCTGGAGTTGGCAGAAGTTGGCAGCAGCAGCAGCAGGAGCCCAAATATACACTGGAGTTGGCCTCAGGAGCCCAAAAATTGGATGAATCACACCCTGGAGTTGGCAGAAGTTGGCAGCAGCAGCAGCAGGAGCCCAAATATACACTGGAGTTGGCTTCAGGAGCCCAAAAATTGGATGAATCACACCCTGGAGTTGGCAGGAGTTGACAGTAGCAGCAGCAGGAGCCCAAATATACACTGGAGTTGGCTTCAGGAGCCCAAAAATTGGATGAATCACACCCTGGAGTTGGCAGAAGTTGGCAGCAGCAGCAGCAGGAGCCCAAATATACACTGGAGTTGGCCTCAGGAGCCCAAAAATTGGATGAATCACACCCTGGAGTTGGCAGGAGTTGACAGTAGCAGCAGCAGGAGCCCAAAAAATGGCCTAAAGACATAAATATGTTTTGCACCATTTGGAAAGTGTAAAACGTGGCACCATGCTGAATCTAGTCGCATGCATCAGGCATTGGTGGGTGGAAATCCTGGCTGATCCATCCCTGATTCATTTTGACAAAGGTGAGTCTCTCCACATTTTTAGTTGACAGACGAGTTCTCCTCGCCGTAACTATGGCCCCCGCCGCACTAAACACCCGCTCAGATGGCACGCTACTTGCCGGGCAGGACAGCTTTTCCAGGGCCAACTCTGCTAGTTGCGGCCACAAATCAAGTTTGGCTGCCCAGAAGTCCAGCGGATCCTCAAGGTGTGTTGGCATGGTCATGTCAAAGTATGACATGACCTGCTGGTTCAGGTCCTGCTCCAGGTCTTCCTGCTGCTCATGAGTAGCCTCACTATGCGGGTGTAGAAAGCTACTCATTAGCGACTGAAGACTGAGGCTGCTGCTGCTGATGGAGCTTCTGCTGCTGCTGCTGCCAACCCCCCCAGCGGCCATGGCAGTGGAAGGTGAGCGCAGAGGTCCCCTCGAGTCAGACCTGCGAGAGTATGGACCATGGCGCAGATAGGCATCGGCCAACTGCCTACGTAGAATGTCTTTGTAGTAGTTGAGTTTGTCCTCCCTCTCGGTGGGTTTAAAAAATGCCCCCATTTTGTGCCGGAAGCGAGGGTCCAATAAGGTGGACAGCCAGAAGTCATCCCGCCGACAGATGGAAACAATTCTGGGGTCACTACGCAAGCATGTGAGCTCTGTCTCTCCTTCCTCAAAAACCTCTAGCTCCTCTGGCTGCTCCTGCTCCTCCTCTCCTGTCCGCTGACTAGATAAACCAGCCATTTCGCCAAGCCTAAACTGTGTTTCGCTGGGCAACTCCTCCTCTTCCTCTTCCTCCTCCTCCTCCTCCAGTTCAGCTCCAACGGGGTTCATGTGGCCGTAAGATGTAAACGCCATGTCTCCAGTGCCCTGACCAGCCATGGTTTCCAACATGTGCTGTAGTACATGAAGCAGTGGAATCACGTCGTTCATCCCGTAATCCTGCCGACTGACAAATAAAGTGGCTTCCTCAAAGGGCCTGAGCAAACGGCAGGTGTCACGTATGAGCTGCCACTGGTTGACATTGAAGTTACACAGGGGAGTCCCCCTATCTGCTTGGATCATCAGGAAATCCGTGATGGCTTTTCTCTGTTCATATAATCGGTCCAACATGTGAAGGGTGGAATTCCAACGGGTGGAAACATCGCAAATCAGACTATGTTGGGGGGATACCATTCTGACGCTGTAGCTCAAGAAGGGTGTGTTTGGCGGTGTAGGAGTGGCTGAAGTGCATGCAAAGTTTCCGTGAAGTTGTTAGGATGTCCTGCAGATGGGGGGAACACTTCAGAAACCGCTTGACAACCAGATTGAAGACGTGAGCCATGCAGGGGGCATGGGTCAGGCTTCCTTGGCGCAGCGCAGACAAAATGTTCTTCTCATTGTCGGTAACCATGATTCCCATTTTAAGTTTTCTCGGAGTAAGCCATGTTTGGATTTCCTGATGAATACATTTAAGCAGTTCCTCCCCTGTGTGACTCCGTTCGCCAAGACAAACCATGTGAAGCACTGCGTGACACCTCCGTGCCCTGCACACATGGTAGACTGGAGGGGCACTGAGACTTGAGCCTACAGTGGAGGGTGAGGAGATGGTGGAGGATGAGTAGGCCGAGTCGCACGGTGTCACAGGCCCAATGGGCAGAGAGCGCGGAGGCCGAAGCGGCGTGACCTGTCCAAGTTGCTGCTGCAAAGGGACCACATTCACCCAGTGGGCCGTAAACGACATGTACTGCCCCTGACCGTAGTTACAGCTCCAGATGTCGGCGCTGCCATGTATTTTGCTACACACCGACAGGCTCAAGGACTGGCCCACCTTCTGTTCAACAAAAGTGTGCAGCGCTGGTACTGCCTTCTTGGCAAAGAAATGACGGCTTGGGACTCTCCACCTCGGCTCGGCACAAGCCATCAGTTCTCTGAAAGGTGCAGATTCCACCACCTGAAAAGGGAGCGACTGCAGCACCAGCAACTTGGACAGGAGCACATTCAGCTTCTGCGCCGTAGGATGAGTGGGCGCATACTGCTGTCTCTTGGACATGGCTTCGCTGATGGATTGCTGGCGGGATGCATGACTTGGAGGAGGAGGAGGAGGAGCAGGAGCGACAGAGGATGGGTATGACGCACAGCTGCCTTCGGCTGAGGTGCTGGAGCCTTGGCTGGCAGAAATTGGGAGCTCACTTGGTGAGGAAGCAGACTGGACCACCCCCTGGGGAACCTCGGTTCGTTTTATGGTGACGCATCATATGTTGACGCAGGGCCGTGGTGCCAACATTTGGACCCTGGCCACGCTTCACCTTTTGCCTACATATCTTGCATGTGGCCATGTTACCCTCCTGCGGATGCCTCAGGAAAAACTGCCACACTGCCGAGTAGCTACTTTTCCCACCCCCTGGCCTCACTGATTCACTGCTGCTGTTGCCAACTCCAGGAACCCCTGCTCCACTACCTCCCGATAAGGTAGACTGCCGCACAGCAGGTGCTCTACCCCGGCCCCGGCCCCGGCCGGCTCCAGCCTTTGGAATTGTGCCCCCATGCTGACTGCTACCACCTTGCTGCCTCAGCTGCTGACTCCGGGGCAACCTGCGCCCCTCTTCTCCTGATGATGACGATGAAGCCCCTTCATCACCCGGCTCCCAAGTGCGATCGGCTTCATCGGCATCATTATCATCACCGAGTTGTGGCTGTACGTCACTGATGTTCGTGGATTCGTCAACAGTGTCTGGCGCAGGAGCTGGAACGCTCGCAGCACCCACGACACTGTCCACATCACTATCTGTCTGCCTAGCTAGAGAAGCCACCTCCATTTCTTGGCTGGGCAGTAGCTGCTGACTGTCCTCTATCTGATGGTCCTCCTCACTAAAGAGTGGAGCTGAACCCAAAGCATAGGATACGTCGCTGGGGGAGGGAACGGCGTAGGACAGAGGCAATGGGAGGACAGGGACTGCTCTTGGGGCATGCCAACTCAGGGTTGTGTCAGAGGAACCTACCGACCCTAGACTGGGGGTCTCAGACGTAAGTTGTGATGATGTTGTTGATGAGCGCGTCAACCAATCTACCACGGCAGATGCGTTACTGGTGGAGACCCGACCGCTAGCAGATACTGGCAGATTAGGTCTCTCAGCGTGACTCCTGCTGCTACTGGCCCCCAGTCTGATGCGAGCTCTGCCTGCGGAATCTTGGCCTCTGCCACTCCTCTTTTCACTTCCAGGCACTTGTCTGCCCGACATAGTCTAACTGGCGTGGGAGTAGGTGATATTTTAAGATCCCCCGGGCAGCGGTGGGTCTATATGAAACAGAATATAATGCACACCAAAAGTGAGCAGTAACACTCAGCCTCCAACAGGCCTGCTTAGTGTAAATAAGAGAGCTGCTTAGTGTAAATAAAGAGGGGTATGCTATGTTACAGAATGGGATGCCTCAACAGAAGTGCACCTGGCAGGCAGCAGTAAGCCTATGCCCAGCAAAAGTGTCTTATAATATAAATATAATAAGAGCAAATGCTTATATGGTCTTAAACAGAGGCTGCTTTAGTCACAGAATGGGATGCCCCCAAAAAAGATCCAGTAGTAATATGCCCAGCAAAAGTGTCTTTATCAGGCTAATTTCAAATATGATAAGAGCAAATGCTTATATGGTCTTAAACAGAGGCTGCTTTAGTCACAGAATGGGATGCCCTGGCAGGGACAAGTAGTGCTATGCCCAGCAAAAGTGTCTTTATCAGGCTAATTTCAAATATGATAAGAGCAAATGCTTATACGGTCTTAAACAGAGGCTGCTTTAGTCACAGAATGGGATGCCCCCCAAAAAAGATCCAGTAGTACTATGCCCAGCAAAAGTGTCTTTATCAGGCTAATTTCAAATATGATAAGAGCAAATGCTTATACGGTCTTAAACAGAGGCTGCTTTAGTCACAGAATGGGATGCCCCAACAGGAATGGACCTGGCAGGGTCCAGTAGTGCTTTGCCCAGCAAAAGTGTCTTTATCAGGCCTAATTTCAAATATGATAAGAGCAAATGGTTATATGGTCTTAAACAGAGGCTGCTTTAGTCACAGAATGGGATGCCCCAACAGAAGTGGACCTGGCAGGGTCCAGTAGTGCTATGCCCAGCAAAAGTGTCTTTATCAGGCCTAATTTCAAATATGATAAGAGCAAATGGTTATATGGTCTTAAACAGAGGCTGCTTTAGTCACAGAATGGGATGCCCCAACAGAAGTGGACCTGGCAGGGTCCAGTAGTGCTATGCCCAGCAAAAGTGTCTTTATCAGGCCTAATTTCAAATATGATAAGAGCAAATGCTTATATGGTCTTAAACAGAGGCTGCTTTAGTCACAGAATGGGATGCCCCAACAGGAATGGACCTGGCAGGGTCCAGTAGTGCTTTGCCCAGCAAAAGTGTCTTTATCAGGCCTAATTTCAAATATGATAAGTGAAAATGGTTATACGGTCTTAAACAGAGGCTGCTGTAGTCACAGAATGGGATGCCCCAAATAGGAGTGCACCTGGCAGGGTCCAGTAGTGCTTTGCCCAGCAAAAGTGTCTTTATCAGGCCTAATTTCAAATATGATAAGAGCAAATGCTTATATGGTCTTAAACAGAGGCTGCTGTAGTCACAGAATGGGATGCCCCAAATAGGAGTGCACCTGGCAGGGTCCAGTAGTGCTTTGCCCAGCAAAAGTGTATTTCTCAGGCCTAATTTCAAATATGATAAGAGCAAATGCTTATATGGTCTTAAACAGAGGCTGCTTTAGTCACAGAATGGGATGCCCCAAATAGGAGTGCACCTGGCAGGGTCCAGTAGTGCTATGCCCAGCAAAAGTGTCTTTATCAGGCCTAATTTCAAATATGATAAGAGCAAATGCTTATATGGTCTTAAACAGAGGCTGCTGTAGTCACAGAATGGGATGCCCCAAATAGGAGTGCACCTGGCAGGGTCCAGTAGTGCTTTGCCCAGCAAAAGTGTCTTTATCAGGCCTAATTTCAAATATGATAAGAGCAAATGCTTATATGGTCTTAAACAGAGGCTGCTGTAGTCACAGAATGGGATGCCCCAAATAGGAGTGCACCTGGCAGGGTCCAGTAGTGCTTTGCCCAGCAAAAGTGTCTTTATCAGGCCTAATTTCAAATATGATAAGAGCAAATGCTTATATGGTCTTAAACAGAGGCTGCTTTAGTCACAGAATGGGATGCCCCAAATAGGAGTGCACCTGGCAGGGTCCAGTAGTGCTATGCCCAGCAAAAGTGTCTTTATCAGGCCTAATTTCAAATATGATAAGAGCAAATGCTTATATGGTCTTAAACAGAGGCTGCTGTAGTCACAGAATGGGATGCCCCAAATAGGAGTGCACCTGGCAGGGTCCAGTAGTGCTTTGCCCAGCAAAAGTGTCTTTATCAGGCCTAATTTCAAATATGATAAGAGCAAATGCTTATATGGTCTTAAACAGAGGCTGCTGTAGTCACAGAATGGGATGCCCCAAATAGGAGTGCACCTGGCAGGGTCCAGTAGTGCTATGCCCAGCAAAAGTGTCTTTATCAGGCCTAATTTCAAATATGATAAGAGCAAATGCTTATATGGTCTTAAACAGAGGCTGCTGTAGTCACAGAATGGGATGCCCCAAATAGGAGTGCACCTGGCAGGGTCCAGTAGTGCTTTGCCCAGCAAAAGTGTCTTTATCAGGCCTAATTTCAAATATGATAAGAGCAAATGCTTATATGGTCTTAAACAGAGGCTGCTGTAGTCACAGAATGGGATGCCCCAAATAGGAGTGCACCTGGCAGGGTCCAGTAGTGCTTTGCCCAGCAAAAGTGTCTTTATCAGGCCTAATTTCAAATATGATAAGAGCAAATGCTTATATGGTCTTAAACAGAGGCTGCTGTAGTCACAGAATGGGATGCCCCAAATAGGAGTGCACCTGGCAGGGTCCAGTAGTGCTATGCCCAGCAAAAGTGTCTTTATCAGGCCTAATTTCAAATATGACAAGAGCAAATGCTTATATGGTCTTAAACAGAGGCTGCTGTAGTCACAGAATGGGATGCCCCAAATAGGAGTGCACCTGGCAGGGTCCAGTAGTGCTTTGCCCAGCAAAAGTGTCTTTATCAGGCCTAATTTCAAATATGATAAGAGCAAATGCTTATATGGTCTTAAACAGAGGCTGCTTTAGTCACAGAATGGGATGCCCCAAATAGGAGTGCACCTGGCAGGGTCCAGTAGTGCTATGCCCAGCAAAAGTGTCTTTATCAGGCCTAATTTCAAATATGATAAGAGCAAATGCTTATATGGTCTTAAACAGAGGCTGCTGTAGTCACAGAATGGGATGCCCCAAATAGGAGTGCACCTGGCAGGGTCCAGTAGTGCTTTGCCCAGCAAAAGTGTCTTTATCAGGCCTAATTTCAAATATGATAAGAGCAAATGCTTATATGGTCTTAAACAGAGGCTGCTGTAGTCACAGAATGGGATGCCCCAAATAGGAGTGCACCTGGCAGGGTCCAGTAGTGCTTTGCCCAGCAAAAGTGTCTTTATCAGGCCTAATTTCAAATATGATAAGAGCAAATGCTTATATGGTCTTAAACAGAGGCTGCTGTAGTCACAGAATGGGATGCCCCAAATAGGAGTGCACCTGGCAGGGTCCAGTAGTGCTTTGCCCAGCAAAAGTGTCTTTATCAGGCCTAATTTCAAATATGATAAGAGCAAATGCTTATATGGTCTTAAACAGAGGCTGCTGTAGTCACAGAATGGGATGCCCCAAATAGGAGTGCACCTGGCAGGGTCCAGTAGTGCTTTGCCCAGCAAAAGTGTCTTTATCAGGCCTAATTTCAAATATGATAAGAGCAAATGCTTATATGGTCTTAAACAGAGGCTGCTGTAGTCACAGAATGGGATGCCCCAAATAGGAGTGCACCTGGCAGGGTCCAGTAGTGCTATGCCCAGCAAAAGTGTCTTTATCAGGCCTAATTTCAAATATGATAAGAGCAAATGTTTATATGGTCTTAAACAGAGGCTGCTTTAGTCACAGAATGGGATGCCCCAAATAGGAGTGCACCTGGCAGGGTCCAGTAGTGCTATGCCCAGCAAAAGTGTCTTTATCAGGCCTAATTTCAAATATGATAAGAGCAAATGCTTATATGGTCTTAAACAGAGGCTGCTGTAGTCACAGAATGGGATGCCCCAAATAGGAGTGCACCTGGCAGGGTCCAGTAGTGCTTTGCCCAGCAAAAGTGTCTTTATCAGGCCTAATTTCAAATATGATAAGAGCAAATGCTTATATGGTCTTAAACAGAGGCTGCTGTAGTCACAGAATGGGATGCCCCAAATAGGAGTGCACCTGGCAGGGTCCAGTAGTGCTATGCCCAGCAAAAGTGTCTTTATCAGGCCTAATTTCAAATATGATAAGAGCAAATGCTTATATGGTCTTAAACAGAGGCTGCTGTAGTCACAGAATGGGATGCCCCAAATAGGAGTGCACCTGGCAGGGTCCAGTAGTGCTTTGCCCAGCAAAAGTGTCTTTATCAGGCCTAATTTCAAATATGATAAGAGCAAATGCTTATATGGTCTTAAACAGAGGCTGCTTTAGTCACAGAATGGGATGCCCCAAATAGGAGTGCACCTGGCAGGGTCCAGTAGTGCTATGCCCAGCAAAAGTGTCTTTATCAGGCCTAATTTCAAATATGATAAGAGCAAATGCTTATATGGTCTTAAACAGAGGCTGCTGTAGTCACAGAATGGGATGCCCCAAATAGGAGTGCACCTGGCAGGGTCCAGTAGTGCTTTGCCCAGCAAAAGTGTCTTTATCAGGCCTAATTTCAAATATGATAAGAGCAAATGCTTATATGGTCTTAAACAGAGGCTGCTGTAGTCACAGAATGGGATGCCCCAAATAGGAGTGCACCTGGCAGGGTCCAGTAGTGCTTTGCCCAGCAAAAGTGTCTTTATCAGGCCTAATTTCAAATATGATAAGAGCAAATGCTTATATGGTCTTAAACAGAGGCTGCTGTAGTCACAGAATGGGATGCCCCAAATAGGAGTGCACCTGGCAGGGTCCAGTAGTGCTTTGCCCAGCAAAAGTGTCTTTATCAGGCCTAATTTCAAATATGATAAGAGCAAATGCTTATATGGTCTTAAACAGAGGCTGCTGTAGTCACAGAATGGGATGCCCCAAATAGGAGTGCACCTGGCAGGGTCCAGTAGTGCTATGCCCAGCAAAAGTGTCTTTATCAGGCCTAATTTCAAATATGATAAGAGCAAATGCTTATATGGTCTTAAACAGAGGCTGCTGTAGTCACAGAATGGGATGCCCCAAATAGGAGTGCACCTGGCAGGGTCCAGTAGTGCTTTGCCCAGCAAAAGTGTCTTTATCAGGCCTAATTTCAAATATGATAAGAGCAAATGCTTATATGGTCTTAAACAGAGGCTGCTTTAGTCACAGAATGGGATGCCCCAAATAGGAGTGCACCTGGCAGGGTCCAGTAGTGCTATGCCCAGCAAAAGTGTCTTTATCAGGCCTAATTTCAAATATGATAAGAGCAAATGCTTATATGGTCTTAAACAGAGGCTGCTGTAGTCACAGAATGGGATGCCCCAAATAGGAGTGCACCTGGCAGGGTCCAGTAGTGCTTTGCCCAGCAAAAGTGTCTTTATCAGGCCTAATTTCAAATATGATAAGAGCAAATGCTTATATGGTCTTAAACAGAGGCTGCTGTAGTCACAGAATGGGATGCCCCAAATAGGAGTGCACCTGGCAGGGTCCAGTAGTGCTTTGCCCAGCAAAAGTGTCTTTATCAGGCCTAATTTCAAATATGATAAGAGCAAATGCTTATATGGTCTTAAACAGAGGCTGCTGTAGTCACAGAATGGGATGCCCCAAATAGGAGTGCACCTGGCAGGGTCCAGTAGTGCTTTGCCCAGCAAAAGTGTCTTTATCAGGCCTAATTTCAAATATGATAAGAGCAAATGCTTATATGGTCTTAAACAGAGGCTGCTTTAGTCACAGAATGGGATGCCCCAAATAGGAGTGCACCTGGCAGGGTCCAGTAGTGCTATGCCCAGCAAAAGTGTCTTTATCAGGCCTAATTTCAAATATGATAAGAGCAAATGCTTATATGGTCTTAAACAGAGGCTGCTGTAGTCACAGAATGGGATGCCCCAAATAGGAGTGCACCTGGCAGGGTCCAGTAGTGCTATGCCCAGCAAAAGTGTCTTTATCAGGCCTAATTTCAAATATGATAAGAGCAAATGCTTATATGGTCTTAAACAGAGGCTGCTGTAGTCACAGAATGGGATGCCCCAAATAGGAGTGCACCTGGCAGGGTCCAGTAGTGCTTTGCCCAGCAAAAGTGTCTTTATCAGGCCTAATTTCAAATATGATAAGAGCAAATGCTTATATGGTCTTAAACAGAGGCTGCTGTAGTCACAGAATGGGATGCCCCAAATAGGAGTGCACCTGGCAGGGTCCAGTAGTGCTTTGCCCAGCAAAAGTGTCTTTATCAGGCCTAATTTCAAATATGATAAGAGCAAATGCTTATATGGTCTTAAACAGAGGCTGCTGTAGTCACAGAATGGGATGCCCCAAATAGGAGTGCACCTGGCAGGGTCCAGTAGTGCTTTGCCCAGCAAAAGTGTCTTTATCAGGCCTAATTTCAAATATGATAAGAGCAAATGCTTATATGGTCTTAAACAGAGGCTGCTGTAGTCACAGAATGGGATGCCCCAAATAGGAGTGCACCTGGCAGGGTCCAGTAGTGCTATGCCCAGCAAAAGTGTCTTTATCAGGCCTAATTTCAAATATGATAAGAGCAAATGCTTATATGGTCTTAAACAGAGGCTGCTGTAGTCACAGAATGGGATGCCCCAAATAGGAGTGCACCTGGCAGGGTCCAGTAGTGCTTTGCCCAGCAAAAGTGTCTTTAGCAGGCCTAATTTCAAATATGATAAGAGCAAATGCTTATATGGTCTTAAACAGAGGCTGCTGTAGTCACAGAATGGGATGCCCCAAATAGGAGTGCACCTGGCAGGGTCCAGTAGTGCTTTGCCCAGCAAAAGTGTCTTTATCAGGCCTAATTTCAAATATGATAAGAGCAAATGCTTATATGGTCTTAAACAGAGGCTGCTGTAGTCACAGAATGGGATGCCCCAAATAGGAGTGCACCTGGCAGGGTCCAGTAGTGCTTTGCCCAGCAAAAGTGTCTTTATCAGGCCTAATTTCAAATATGATAAGAGCAAATGCTTATATGGTCTTAAACAGAGGCTGCTGTAGTCACAGAATGGGATGCCCCAAATAGGAGTGCACCTGGCAGGGTCCAGTAGTGCTATGCCCAGCAAAAGTGTCTTTATCAGGCCTAATTTCAAATATGATAAGAGCAAATGCTTATATGGTCTTAAACAGAGGCTGCTGTAGTCACAGAATGGGATGCCCCAAATAGGAGTGCACCTGGCAGGGTCCAGTAGTGCTTTGCCCAGCAAAAGTGTCTTTATCAGGCCTAATTTCAAATATGATAAGAGCAAATGCTTATATGGTCTTAAACAGAGGCTGCTGTAGTCACAGAATGGGATGCCCCAAATAGGAGTGCACCTGGCAGGGTCCAGTAGTGCTTTGCCCAGCAAAAGTGTCTTTATCAGGCCTAATTTCAAATATGATAAGAGCAAATGCATATATGGTCTTAAACAGAGGCTGCTGTAGTCACAGAATGGGATGCCCCAAATAGGAGTGCACCTGGCAGGGTCCAGTAGTGCTTTGCCCAGCAAAAGTGTCTTTATCAGGCCTAATTTCAAATATGATAAGAGCAAATGCTTATATGGTCTTAAACAGAGGCTGCTTTAGTCACAGAATGGGATGCCCCAAATAGGAGTGCACCTGGCAGGGTCCAGTAGTGCTTTGCCCAGCAAAAGTGTCTTTATCAGGCCTAATTTCAAATATGATAAGAGCAAATGCTTATATGGTCTTAAACAGAGGCTGCTGTAGTCACAGAATGGGATGCCCCAAATAGGAGTGCACCTGGCAGGGTCCAGTAGTGCTTTGCCCAGCAAAAGTGTCTTTATCAGGCCTAATTTCAAATATGATAAGAGCAAATGCTTATATGGTCTTAAACAGAGGCTGCTTTAGTCACAGAATGGGATGCCCCAAATAGGAGTGCACCTGGCAGGGTCCAGTAGTGCTATGCCCAGCAAAAGTGTCTTTATCAGGCCTAATTTCAAATATGATAAGAGCAAATGCTTATATGGTCTTAAACAGAGGCTGCTGTAGTCACAGAATGGGATGCCCCAAATAGGAGTGCACCTGGCAGGGTCCAGTAGTGCTATGCCCAGCAAAAGTGTCTTTATCAGGCCTAATTTCAAATATGATAAGAGCAAATGCTTATATGGTCTTAAACAGAGGCTGCTGTAGTCACAGAATGGGATGCCCCAAATAGGAGTGCACCTGGCAGGGTCCAGTAGTGCTTTGCCCAGCAAAAGTGTCTTTATCAGGCCTAATTTCAAATATGATAAGAGCAAATGCTTATATGGTCTTAAACAGAGGCTGCTGTAGTCACAGAATGGGATGCCTCACAGCAGACTTAAGATCAGTTCAGTATATATGCACAGTTAGTTACTATAAGCAGCCTGAAAACGCTAACAAAGCCTGTCAGCCAGCTAGTAACACTCAGGCTGGATGAAAAAAAAAAAAAATCTCCCTGTCACAGCCTCCGTTTTTTCCTACCTTTCCCTGGCTTTCTGTCTGTCTCCTGTCTGTCTCCTGCCTGTCTCCTGCCTGTCTCCAGCCTGTCCCTGTCTGTCCCTGCCTGTCCCTGCCTGTCTAACTGTCTGTCCCTCAGCTACACAGCGTTCTGTCTCTCACGAATGCAATAGAGAAATGAGGAAAAGCAAGATGGCCGCCGTTAAATACCGCTGTGTGACGTCACCGGGCTTGCTGGCTGCTGATAGGCTGCATGTGACTGCCCCAGCTTGCACTGGCGCGGGATACATGTCCAGACATGTCCCGTCCGCCATCTTAGAATGCCTGTAAATGTAAATGAATGGATGTTAAAGGAAAACTTCGAGTGATCGAATCGCGGGGAAATTCGGATTCGATCCGAATCGAATTTTTCCTGAAATTCGGATCGAATCCGGGTTCGTCCGGATCGATTCGCTCATCCCTATTTTTTACCTTAGTGTAAAATGTCTCTACCTCATTGGACAACCTCCTAATCTCAAATAGAGAATGTTGCCATTCTGTTGAGGTGTTCAGTTGTGTTTGTATCTGTAAGTACAACATACTTTGCCTCCATAGGATCAGCAGTACTCTAATTCCATGTCCAGCTATGTCCGACATCAGTATGTCAAGCTGTGATAGGAGTAAACTGCCCCTTGAATTTGCAGTGCCTGGGACAGAAGTCCACGATTCAAACGGTAACCAAATACATTACGACGTGCCGCTAAAATGACAATTCCATGATATAATGTAAGAATAGGAATTCTAATAATAATGATAAAATAAATACTATCTGAGCAGCCAGTATCAAACTCCTTATTGGCTGCCTGCGCCTGGAATGTTTCCACAACACAGCTGACAGCAACAAAAAGAAATCCAGACACCTCGACAGGAAGTTATGAAAACCTGCAGGATTGGAGGTAGACGGCGGTTTTTATTTTGATATGGCAAAAGAAAGCTGACGCTCAGAACAAAGAGATGCTATTATAAGACTGGCTTTGAGCTAAGGGCTTATCTGCCTAGAAAGTTTGGCAAATATTTCATGGAAGGTGGAAAGCTTATTGGGAAGCCCTGGAAAGCTCTCTGATATCCATCACCGTCATCCATAACTGCAGTTAAGTGCCTGACGTGATGTCTGTAGCTTGTCAGCTCCATGGACGGATCGGCTGGTGATAGGAGACCATTGATTGAATTCTCATTAGTGTGATATCCAATCCTCCGCAGAGATCCAGGCTTTTTTGCTCCATTTTGGGAATTCCGGTCCTCTGAAATGTGTATTTTGTGTAGCATACCTCTTGTGCTTCATATTCCAGGCCCACCTCCATTCACATTCCAAGAAGATTTGGGTGTGATTTTAGTAAATTACAAGATATCACTTACAAAACAATGTCATATTTTACAACCCCGGTTTACCAAACTATGGCCGACACTTACATGGAAGAGTGGTAACTGGCTCTGGCATGTTGGTTCAGATAAATCTTTGTGTGGGGGTGGGAGCTTTCAGTCTCAGAGCTCCCAGCTCCAGGCTAAGTGCTCCGTCAATGGGTAGTACCAAATACAATGACCAGAACTCAAAGAAATGAGATGACCCTCTTTAATGCAGAACAAAACCTGTGATTTTGACTATCCTGGGTCATGGTCCCTGCCCTGGGGGCATCCCAATTTGTGATTCGTGCTACCTAAATGGGTGGGTGGGGTGGTGGGAGCATGCACACAGCCCAAAGATTCTGGGGATGTGGCAACGGTGTTTATATCGACAAGAGAGACAGGAAGAAGGTGAGTTTTGTGGCACCCAGGGGAGGGGAATGTTAACACAACAAGAAATCCCAATTTGGCATGCCCCAAGGGAAGCCTTTTAGTTTTCAAGGTCAGTCCCATTGGGTTTTGCTCCACTTTAACATGAACCAAAAGTCCAAACTAAAAATATAGCCTAGAGGATTTACTTATCTTCCTGACAGAGGCTCGGATGCTCCCACAGCACACTGATGTTGTGTGTGCAGATGCTTTTGCTAAGCCACTTCCAGGTTCATGAAGCACTCCCTGAACCAAGAAGAAGCCTTAGGCTAATGGCCGGTGATGTCACCAGATGAAGTCAGCAGCTTATTTTCCCAGGGACTCGTGTCCGCCACCCAGTCCCATTGGTCCGCTTTAAGAGATTTACATAGGGGGAACCTGATAATGCTTACCTTGATTCTTGATTCCAATTCTGAAGCTAAGCTTGGCTGCACTCCACATCACCTCCAGTCCTACCAGAAGACATTTGAGTCAGCTGAGCACTGCAAGTGTACAAAGTGGGAATGCTGTTGATATATGCTGTGGGATTGAGGATCAAGATGAGTGTACTAGGAATTCATGAGGTTTCACAGAGCAGGGCATCCCAAATCTGGACACCGATTAGGAAAGATTTAACACTAGAACATTTTAAAATCTGGTTTTTAATCCACTTTCAAGTCTATTGGGAGAAAAATTGGACAGAGTGCTCTACAATATTTACCTTTTTAAATGGTTGCTGCCGGGGCTCAGAGATCTTCAGCTACAGTAAAATGGCAGCCCTAATGCCCTTTGGCATAGGTCCATTACTCTTCCTGAGGTGCTCACACAATGGGCGCTTTGTAAGAACACTAGTGCCCTTATTCATCAAGCGATAGCGCCAGGTAGTGTCTGACGAGCGCCAGGTAGCGGCAGCTAACGGCGACTACCGACTCAAGTACGCCCGCGGCGGTCACAATGACGCATTTATCAAGCAAAATGAGGCTAGCGCCGGCGAGAGCGACGGCTAGCGCGGCATTCATCATGAAGCCGCCTGGACCGAACAGCGCCGCTGCAAATTCCCTCACAGCGCCAGGTATGAGCTGTCGCTCCCTGGCGATGTCCAATGCATTTCAATGGAGCAAGCTATAATTAATCATAATTAATTGGTATTATTTTTTTATTTTTTTTTTTTAATGTCAAAAAATCGGAGAACACTTCTGCAATGTTAGGAATTATTTTTAAGTCAAAAAAAAAAAAAAAAAAAAAAAAGTGCAGAATTGATCTAACAGGTCTGAGATTAATGTATTCATATAACAAAATGATTCTAAAAACATGTATAATGTTACATTAAAAAAATATGGTTGTTTAGGGGTTAAAAACTAGTTAATACAGATCGCCGCCAGCGCTCTGGGGTTTAAACAAGGAATGGACAGCGACAGCACATTCGGAGCGTGATTTTTTGATGAATATGAAGCTAGCCGTTCGCTCTGGCCATTCGTTGTCAGGCGCTCACATACAACGCTGGACCTGTGAAACAGCGACTCCCCAGCCCGTATTCAACATTACCGCACACCGACTGAGTCGCTGTCATCAAGCTAACGCCGGCCAAGCACAGCGAATACTGGCTGGCGCTGAAAAAATCACGCTACAGTCGCTCATCTGTCGCTACCTGGCGCTATTGATGAATCGGCCTCTAGGTTTATGCTGATGAGTGCTAGGCTCTTCCACACTCCTGGTACTAATGGGTAACCAGGGGATATCGACAGGTTCCCTGCTTCATGGGTAGGTGTCTTAGTGGACACAGTTGGGACAGTTCTGGGGGCCTAAGTCTGTTCTTATTGTTTCAGGTGTGTGAGGCCACTTGCTTTGCTAATTGGCTTCTGATCTTTGTTAAAACTGTGCTTTATTTTATCTTCAAAATATGTGAAACAGGTTACATAATTTGTTGCTGTCAGGGTCTGAGTGCTGGGCAGACAGGCAGTGCGGACAGTGCAGAGGATCACTGGCACTCATAAAAAAAAAAAAAAGATGCAGGTCCAATGCAAAAAATTTGACTATCATCAAAAATGTGTAGATTTTTAGCAATTCAGTTGAAAAACTGAAACTCATATTATATTGAGTCAATACAAACAAGTGAACTTTTTCAAGTGTTTTTTTATGTTAATATTGATGATGATGGGTTACAGCCAAGGAAAACCCAAAATGTATTATCTTAATTAGAATATTAGAATATTATATTATATATATATATATATATATATATATATATATATATATATATATATATTTAAGACCAACTGTAAAAAAGATATTCAACACATGTCCAAATGAAAAGTAATCAACTGAATTACTAAAATTGAAAAGCAATTACTAAAAATATACACATTATTAGGGATATTCTAATGTTTTCCAATGTACATGTAGCTAGCTCAATTGCTACTGTGGACTTTTACATTGCAGCTGATACTTTGCTAATAGCAAACTGCCGGTGCTGAGGGTAGGTCTGCTTCATAATTTGTGCTGGGCAATTCGCCAGTTTGCCACCCCCTAACACTGGCCCTGCATTGAGTTAGTATGATTAATGAAGGGCTGGGGCAGCAGAGGAGGCCTCTTGCTGTAGGGAGAGGCGTGCCCTTGCTACAACACAGGGTGCTTTAAGTCTACTACTCCACATTTATGGAGTTCAGATCTCTCCTTTGATTTGTGTCATTCCATTATGGCTCACTGATGGCACATAACCACAAAATGAAATTCTTCCAACATCTTTAAATAATTGTCTGTAAAATGAGGCAGAGAACCGACTATTATTAGTAAATGAGAAAAGCAGCAGCAAAGCAAAAAAACAAAAAACGAGCCTAGTGGCCAACCATGGAAAGCTGGCACGCCGCATCCAGTTCACCTCTGACACGGCCGGTGCAGATGATTTAGTAACCACACAGATCTCCGATGGCAGTGCCAGTTGTACCAATAGCGAGGGCACCTCTTCCAGCCAATAACAGCAGAATTCTGGCTCCGCTCTGCAGTTTGGCTCTTTGGGAAGTTTGCTCTTAGCTATTTAGTTGGTCGGCTGTTGACAGCTGTTTCCTAAAAGGCTGATTGACTTTCCGTATATTCGGTATTTATAGCATCTCAGTAGCATTTTTCAATGAGAATGTAACCAGATTCTGCATGGATTGCGACAAGGTAACACTCTCTCCTCTTAACCGCAGATCTGCCGCTTACCTGACTATGGAAAAGCCAAATAGTTCATCTGCAGGCACTCTGAACGCTAAACCAGCATTTTCTAAGGGGAATAAATGGCCCTTTCACATTGTGCATTTGTAGTGGAAGTGCACAAAAGCAGCTCAGCACCCACCTGTGTGCTTTGTTTTGCCTGCTGTGCGATGCAGCAGTGGCACTATATGCCACCCTACACTGCACCATAGTTTCCTGTCCCCACCAGAGGAGCAGCCGTGAAGCAGGCACCTGGAATATGGGTGGCGGCAGGCAGCTGTGGAGAAAGGAGCTGCCAGCACCCACAGAAGAATGTCGGCAGTGCAGGACCCGGCATCCTCCTCCATTAAGGCACTGCAAAATCCACCATTCTGGGGTCCTTCAGTCCTCTGCTAAAGCAAGGATCCATGGAAGGACCCCAGAAAGCTGGCTACAGCTGTGCTGGACTAGCGGATGGATGAAAAGATAGCACAGGGGACCATAGACGATGAATCAGGAGTCAGTGGTGAGTATGGCCATTTCAACGTAATGCACTGCTGGTGAAGCGCAATACATGAGCTTTACCCAAAGTGCCCATAGAATTCTATGGGAGTGCATTGCAGTTATGCTGCAGACAAAAGCTGCATGAAAGGGAATGTTTATTTTAATGGGCTGGCCGTTTGTGACAGGAAGTATTTATACTCCAACGTGATGCAAAGGGCCAGGTGTGAAAGGTGCCTAAAGCCTCCAAAAATAACAACATACAGTAATAACATACACAAGAATCATTTACATTGAGAATTTCACTAGACGCTACACTGTTACAGTGTAATACTTGCTTATCCTGCCCTCAGATCTTTGGTATACCTGACTATGGAAAGCTCACCATGTTCATTCGTAGGCAGACTGAACACTAAAGGAAAAAAAGGAGGAGTGGCAGCTGCTCAGACCAATTCATAACTAACCTGGGAGGTGCACGTTAGCAGGGCAATTAGAATACACAATTCTTAAAGGAGCCACAGCAATCAAGTTAGCTTGAAACCAGACATAAAATCTGTCTCTAAATCTGGTTAAAAACAGAGGTTTTGGTCCACATGAGTATCCTAAAGCTGCACCACCAAACGCTACAGTGCCTCTGTGCAGTCCCAACTCTAATCTATGAGATCCCCCTTTGGAACATACAATGCAATGGATGAATTGAGGGCATAAACTCGAGTGCAGCACATGGGGAGGAAGAGTTAAAAGCAAGGGTTGAGTGCCGTGGCTTAGTGTGTATACTAAACACTAAATCAACGTTTTCTAAGGCACATTGAAATAGACAGAGTAGATTCTGTATTGTAATTATTAATGTTATTATTAATGTTTATTTATATAGTGCCATCATCTTCCGTAGCGCTTTAGCATTATTGTTAGCATTACTTTGATAAGAATGTACCCATATTCTGCACAGATTGTTACAAGCACATCCTATGTTCAGTTCTGCTGCTTACCTGACTATGGAAGCACCACTATGATCATCTGTAAGCATAATGAAGACTAAGATGCCATTTTCTAAGGTAGACATGAAGGAAAACTTATTGGTTTCCTCTTCTGGAATGTAAAATATACATTTGCGTTAGGATTGTGCCTCCATACCTGTGATTTACTTATCAGCATGCTTTGTTGCTAAACTGGAGGTGGCTTTCCTGACCTGGAATAAAGCACTTTAGAATAGCTGCTTACTACAAATCCCAGCATTCTTCCACTGAGAAGGGTGAGCTCTCCCCTTCTCAGCGGAAGAAAGAGGAACGTTGAAAAATCAGACAGAAATAATGACCTTCCCAGGTGAGAATGTTGTTAGTAACCCTTTAGCTACTATAACACAAAACTGTGATCCTCTCATCTGAAGACGGTGAATTCGAGTAGGAGGTTTTAACCTGTGAGCTCAGGAATGTGGAGTTGTCTCTGCCTCCTATAATTAACCTAAGCCCCAATCAATGATTAGCAAGCCAGAGTCAGGAAAGCTGACCAGTTCATGTACAGTTGCTATTGTAAACACATTGTTGATAGAGAAAACTGTTTCTTTTTAAAACAAAGAGTTGCAAACAAATAAAGACAAAAATCAACAGATAAGCTCAGTCAGCACCCTGAGGACATAATTTTGGCACACAATAGGCAAAGGTAATTGTTACACTATTGCATCAGGCTATGATTGTCACTGTCCCAAACTGTTTTTCATTTTTAAATTGAAGAAAAAATGGAGAGATATCAAGGTTTACAGATTCACCTTATGATTTCTCTTCTGAAGCAAGTGGGCATGGCTGTTGGATCTGTGTTGGATCTGATGCTGCATAATAATCAGCATAATGTGTGGGGTCTGTAAGATTCCCAGAACTTGCTTCAGACACCCTGGCTGTGCTTTTCCCCTCTCCCCCCTGTTGCTAGGCGACACTGGAGCCTAGACTGCACTCCCAGAAACACAAGGCTGCAAATCCAGCTGCACATGTGCGCACTTCCAAAGCACATACATGCACTCCCAAAGCACATACACCCACTCCCAAAGCGCATTCGCACACTCCCAAAGCAAATTCGCACACTCCCAAAGCGCATTCGCACACTCCCAAAGCGAATTTGCACACTCCCAAAATGCATGCTCACACGCATATAGCACATGCGCCCACTTCCAAAGTTCATGTGTGCACTGCGAAATGTACATGCACCCACTCCCCAAGCACTTGCACACAATCCACTCCCAAGGCGCATGCGCACACTCCTGAAGTGCATGCGTACACTCCCAAACACGGAATGGAGGGCAGATGGTGGCGCTGCTTTCACTCACAATCACACATGTGAAAGGGCGATTGCGGGATGATCACAATCTCCATGCAGTTAAAGCCGAATTCCCCAGTGTGAAAGGGGCCTTTAAAAAAGCTTTTTCTTTATACAAATATAACACCTATTACTACATTTTATCATTAGGTGTTTGGATTATATCATTGAAGATAAAATGTTTTGAGGTACTGAAATAGGTAATAAAGCCTACTCTTTCAAGGTAAAAATAGGTTATCTTTCATGTGGGGCTGTTGCATTTTTATTAAGGGGAGCTCTAACTTTAAATTTATATGTTACACTTTATACTTTAGTATACTAAAATTAATTAGCAGAAGTGTGCTAGAAAGCCTAAAGGGTTACAGCTATTTAGTAGGGACCAGGGGCAACTAAGCTGCCATCTAATGCACAATCATGGGTACTACAGTTGCAATAGTTTCTTGTCCCTATTAGTTTTGTGGCACATCACTGTGAGTGTCCCCCCCTTTTTTAAAGGGGACCCGTTACAAGGCACTAATCCCCCAAACTAGAGAATATGTTAAAAGGATAGTGAAGATCAGCCAAAAATTACCCAATCCCAAACACTACAAAATCATTATCCATTAGCGAGATTAATAAAGACATGTACTTAAAAGTGGGCAAAAACCCATCTCGACCATGCCCCGCTGTGTAAAACCCCAGCGATTACCGCATTAACTTACCTTGCCACTGTGCATGTTTGGGCTCCAGATGTGGCCCAGCTATACCTTTAGCCAGGCGTGTACCCACATTGGGTGAATGGCCAGCGTGGGCACTCCCCCAGCAAGAGGCGAGTGGGGATGCAGCCAGCAGCATACTCACCCTGTTCAGAGAAGCTAAATGGAGTTGAGCGTGCTAATTGGCTTCCCATCCGCGCCTGACGGAAGGGTGACTTTTACTTTGGACCAGTTGTGGCCTAGTCATAAGGAATCAGCCTTGTGACAGGAGGGTTACAAGTTCGAATCCTGTCCGTGGCACATGACTGAAGTGCTCTTGAGCAGGGCACCTAACACCTCCAACTGTCCATAGTTAGGGCAGCCCGGCCACTCCAGGCATGTGTACACAGATGTGGTAAATTTAGAAGAAAAAATCATATGTGTGTGCAAGCATACAATGGCCATCAATGCCCAACAAAAAAGATCCATACACACCCCGAAATGGCAAGGCCCTGTTAAGTGGACCAAAACCCAGGTGAGTTAAAAAATTAATTACTTTTTCATACTACATACAGTCATAAAATAAGCACTGTTAAATTTCACAGTGATTGATATAATCAGTAAACATTAAATAATAATAGTTCCCAACTTTGTACTATAGAACATAAACCTTTATGGCTATGAGGAACATAATAATTTATACATTAGACACATGGAGGGATTGAGGCTTATGTAATTCTGCCTAAATTAGCAAGGCATTTTTTCCACTGACTTGTTTCAGCAAAATTGACATTCTCTGTAGGCTTGGGCAGTCAGTGTTTCTAGTGTTGCATTCTGTGGCTAAGAACACCCAATCACAAAACATACAATGGCAGATGTCTGAAAACATAAATGGGTTGGTAGTGTGGGTGGTAAGCAGAAAGTATTGGGTAGCCATTCTTAAACAAAAGTGGTGGATGGTGAGAGGTAAGTATGAGTATTCTTGCATCATGGTAGGGTAAGTGCTGCTTAATGTGGGAATATATCAGAGAGGCATTATTACGGATGTGTACCGGATAAAGGGGGTTAGCAATGGCCACGACAGTATCCCTGGGTCAAGGATTTCCTTTATATTTTTTATTTTTGCCATGCCAATGAAAGTGGGGACAGTAGTACTATCACCACACCTCTTTTTTAAACCATGACAAAGTTTTCCTTTAGAAAGAGGCAGATCCTGCTAAGCCCTATAACAGCATGATGGGTCTTTTTAAAGAAGAACAGTGAGGCAGAAATGGGAAATTTCTGTTCCATGCAATTAGACAATGTCTGCATTAAATCTCCGTCCAAGATCCTAATTGGTTTACCATCCAGCCATGTCTGTTTGATATTAAACTCCATTCTTCATACTGAATCCAAGTTGTCAGCTTCACCCAGTGCACTTACATGAGCTGGGTCATGTTTACTGTCAATGACTCTCCTATGGAAAGAAACAGAAAGAGGGTCAGCGGGGTCACGGCTGAATGGGAATTTTTGTCCTAAAAGTCAACACTGGCAGAACCCCCATCCAAGATCCATCCAGATACAGGAAGTGGCAACAGCAAAACAAAACACTGCCAAAACCTTGTTTCTTTCAAAAAATGTAACACTGTTTCTGACTTCATTGAGAAATGGTGATGTCTTGTTTTAGCAAAACAAATGAGGGGCCTTTTTCTTTTCTACCAACATTGTGCATGTTATAGACTATTATACCTTGCTCTCCCTGCATGTCACACAGGTACAATTGGGGTCATGCTAAAGAAAGTGCACCGGAAAATGTACAGTGGGTACACATTTGGATGTGCAATTCAACTGGCATCTTGGAGAGCTTTTTAACTTTAATACACTAAAAATTGCAATAAAAAATATTTGTTCTACTTTTCACAGGAAGGTGAGTTTTTACGTTTTTTTTTTTAAATAAATATCCGTAGCTTTCCTTTCATTAAGTGGCTCCAGCTACCTCCTCTGTCTATCTCCTTAGAGCGGAAAATCACTTCCTCATTCAGCTTTCAGTCCCCACCTCATTGACCTGGTCCAGCAATCAGCTTTCAGAGGACCAAGAACAGAAACGACTCCCACTCCCTGCCCATTCATCCTGATTGGCTACAACGGGGGGGGGGGGGGGGGGGAGGTGAGTGAAGACTTTTTGCTGTGTTGTTCTTTGGGTACGAACAGAGTGTTGAGGTATGTTTGGCCTGTATGGGGCTCAAATTTAAACCTGGAAGGGGGGGTTTTCTTTGGTCCTCTTAAATGGCCCTAGAATTTGGGGTAGCCGTATGTATTGGTACCGAGAAACCAGGGGAAGTTTAAGTGGGTCTCAGAAATTACCTTTTGAACTCTGTCGTATATATAGATTTCTATATTTTTATATAGTTTTATTTCACTTTATATACAAAAACATTGAAAGAAAAATAGTTAACAAACTCCTTATGTTAGTTATGTATGTTTGGCTTATTTATAAATGAAGAAAGTCCGAGCCTTGTTGGCTAAGAGTCCTTATATTAGTATGTTGTGGCTAAAGGTGTTGTTGTGGAGGGGCTAGGGTACTTGCCCTCCCGATGGTGGTCCGTTGTTAATTCCCTCAATTTGTAGCAAAGAGGTGGGTTGTTCTATCCACAGTCTGCAGCAGCAAGCTGTTACCCTTTAATCAGTTGTATCAAGTTAACGGTGCTCCATCACAGACGCATTTCGCATATAGCTTCCTCAGTGTGAGGGTCCATTGTTTCTAGTGGTGGCACATGTATATATGCGGGTAAGACAAATATATCAAATAATATGTCATAGCTGGTGAAGTTAATACAGGTTAGTTACTTACAGTAATACCATGGGGGGGGGGGGGGTACCCGCATGCCTGAAGTTGTGGCTCGCTGTGGTCTTCTCACTCTGCATGTGTTGTTGGGGTGGTTCAAATTCACCCTGAGATATCTGTGTGTTAGTATGTATGTTATGTAGAGGGGGTGAGGTAGTGAGGGCCAGTGATGCTTAAAGAGGCTGTGCTCACCTACTAATAGATGGTGGGCCAACCAGGGATCAGCACCCTCAATTGTCCACAGGTGGAGGAGGGTGGTGCTGCCTGTGAGTGCTACACCCTTTAGTGGGTGCCTGGCGTGCCCATCTGGCATATGTCCATGTAGCGTGGGGGGCGCGTCCCGTAGGAAGCCCCCATAGTGTGGGGCTTCCTAAGGTGTTGGTATGTCATGGAGATCAATGACTTAGGGAAGGTTCCTATGAAGCACTTGATTAAAGCAATAACAAGGGGTTTGTTGTATTTCTTGGGGGATTTTTCTGAGGTGGTGCTAGTTTGGTCGGATATAGTCGATTGTTACGAGTGGAGGCACACAAGAGATCCATTGGCCATCAAAAAGGTGCGTATCAAGGTCAACAAGGCTATATCGCGGTTTGTGCAGCTGAATGAAGGGATAAGTGCTCATCACGTGGATGTAGAAGGTATTAGGGGTTCTATCGTACCAAGGTTTGAATGATTTAGGCATTGATATGTTTAATGTTTTGTTAGGGGAGAGAAGTGCCAATTGGCAGGCTTAATTGGCAATCGGATGCTTGGAGAATGCGGCAGTTTCAATGGAAACTGGCAAGGATGGATGGTGTTTTTGAGGAAGCAGATTTCTTTGGGGAAAGGGTAGCAAGGCGGGGTGAGTTGAGCTCTTGGTCTAGGAGGGGTGCAGCTGAGCTTCCACCTTTTTGGCGGGATCGAGAGGTATTTTTTCTATACTATTTTTGAGGTTTTAATGTTTGGATAAGCATCTCAGACTTGAAACAGGAGATGGGTCTAACTTTACCTGTTATTTATTTTAAGCCGTGGCCATAAAAAAGCTTATTATATCAAAGAAGTGGTTTTCCAGGCGTTTGTTTTGGGAAAGGGTGGAATGGAAACAGCGGAAGGTAGATGGAGCACTAGTCAAGAGGAGCACCTTTAGCATTATCTGAGGAAACTTTTGTACTTGAACACACAAGAAAATTCTATAAAATGTTTCTGTTCTAACACTCCCCTAACCTTGTAATGGGGCATTTTTACAGGTGAGGTACATCATTGTTCCAATGTTGTGAGGATAATTTTATTAAAGTTTGATCCCACAGCTCACAGCACCACACCCCTCGTACGCCAGCCCAACCTAGCTTTACCCATTCCTTGTATATGCCAAGTTGTCACTTGATGCTCTCTGAGCCTCCCAGAAGATAAACGGGAAATGGACTAAGCATGCCAAATCTAGAAACAAAGAAAGATTAGCAAAACGAAACCAAAAGCAACAAACCCAATAACCCCAACAGAGCTATGCCCCTCCTGTTACACTTGCTCAATTCTATCCAGACGAATATACAAATGAATCCTTGATTCCCAACCTCCCAATTTTTAACTAAATCCGTAGGCAAACCCAGCCTTGGCGCCTCCGTTGGTGCTCCTATGCAAAAGGAGAAGGCATTGTTTTGCCTGCTGGACAATCCCATCTCCGCCAAGCATTTCCTGAATATCCCCAGAAACTGAAAGCGTGATATATATGACCAATCCTTGTGAATTAACAACAGCCTTCCCCCATTAACCTAACACCCAAATATTCCCTAAGCTCAGTCCGCCTATACTCCCCCCTCCAGCTTTGAATTGCAGTAATCTATCACCCTCCTGGCCCCACTGCACTTTTTCTTGAAAACTTCTGAACCTGGCTCCTTAACTTTCTCTCCTCTGACATACCTGCAATAATCATGGGAGATTTCAACATACTTATTGACAGTGGCTGCAAAGCAACAACACTGAGTTGCTCCTGGACTGTTCTCATGACAGTCACCATGGATTACACTGAGGTTGCTTTTGTGGGGATCTTCACCCTTGCAGGGCAGTTAAATAAGTGATACCCTTGTGGGAAGCTATTATGTGGCCCTAAAACCTTATTAGACTTTAGATCTGCTTTCAATATCCTCAAAACAAGGATTTCTCCATGTTTAGGTAATTTACCTTTCTTCACCGCCTTGTGCCCACAGTTGCCTGTGACACTTCCCTGGGGACTACCCAGACCTTTTCCGAGGAAGGAATTATCTTGAGTTGCCTCAAGCCTGCATGGAACACAGTGACTGCTCCTGCCTAAAAAATCGTGTGAGGTTCCTGCTCCTGCTACTACTAGTAAAGCATACCAAACATAAGGTATGTTGTCCCCAGGCCTACTGCCTTTGGCCACCAGAATTGGTTCACAATTTTACCAATGGTGCCTGTGGTAAAAGCAAGATAAAACCCCATCACCATCTTGTTTAGAACGTTAATGAAAAAAAAGTCCAATGCCGTTGTTATTTGATCCTTTAGTCTTCTACTGTGTTCTACTGTGTTTATTGAAGCATCACTAAAGGTGTTGGCAACAGAATTAGAGGCAATGGTAAGGACCCAAAAACTAGTGGCGGCAGCAAACAGGCAACAGAGACTGAAAACTGGAAAAGGCAAAGAGAAACAGCAAACCTTATTTGGGGGAATAAGGTTGTAAGAGGGGGGATGGACTCTACATTTGAATGAATGGTGCTGGTTGTAAATGACATCGTCTAGATTGCAGTCAGTGGATAATAAATCAATGCAGGGAAGGGAAGATTTTGATAACACACCTTTCACCTGCTCTGACAGTTTTATGGGTTCCTACTCCATGGCGGATGCTGACAACGGCCAGGTCTCTCCTCATTCCTGCCTGTCACCACACGTCCATTTTCCATATCAACACATCACTGCTCTAAGCTTCATAGAAAGTATCCGCTGCTATTATTACAGCCTCGCTCCACCACACAATTCCACATTGCTGACAAGGATTAGAATCAGCTTAGAGCCCCATGACACAGGCCCGGCAGAGGAGTGTGGAAACACTATAGGGTTCATATTTATCTCCGCCTGTCACAAGCTGTCTCCGGTGTGATCTGCCCTCGGCCGGAGCTTTATTATTAATAATATTCCCATCGCCAGTTGCTCCGTGGCTATTTCTAGGAAGGGGAAAGAATGTTTTAAAGGGCATTTCATCAGGTTCGCATGAAAGCTGATGGACATCAGATAGAGATCAGGTTTTGGGTCACTGCAAGGAGAAACCTATTAACATGACTAGTGATGAGCCAAACCTGCATCTGTTCTATTCTAGTGCAGTTCTGCTGAAATCTCGGCCAAATCCATAGCCCATTTAAGTTTATGGGGGGGGGGATTAGGAATGTCTTTTTGGGTAAAGCAGGCAATTGCCAAATTATACAATAGGATCGATTCATGGTCGCGTGCCTTTGCATTTCTGTACATTTTTTGGAGTACCAAGTCGCACTCAGGCTTCATCCTGATTCATGGGCGTCAAAATGTGAAGCACATATTTTAAGACGGACATTTGTGCACGCGTGGGCTTGTAATTTTCCGAAAACGCAAATTAGCGACTCATTCATGAGGTTTATAGTGGGCAGAAAAGCGGTCTCAAATGTGTTAATTTCTGAAACTGCCGACTTCACTGACTGACAGGCTTATTTCATTCCTAAAACAGCATGGTGGCTTGCTTGCACACAACCATGAATTGGCCCTAATCTAACACTTACTGATATATTTGCATCCTTAGGTGTTAGAATTATATCAGTGAGCAGAAGATCGGATCAGATAGACAAATAAGGCAAAGGTTGCTAAAAGAAGGATTGTTCTTTTGCATTTGCAAAGCTCTAGCTTTATATACAGATTTTATCATAAAAAGGTCAAATCTTCCACTCTAAAATTACCATCCATTTTTTCAGATGTTTTTAAAGGAGCTATGGAGGAATTATTATTTCACATTATTACATATAGATGCTTAAGGAGTTAATAACATAATATTCTTTCACTGTACAAAATAGAGGGGACCTCTAACTGTACAGAGTTAAACCGGACCAACAGTGAAAAATTGGTAGGCAGCTTCCAGAAGTGGAGGGGGATATTTGATTTAGAATGCCCTTCCATTCATAGACCTACCCCCAGCAAGTGTGAAATAGTGTGGCTGCCTGGTATGAGACATGTAGGGGAGTATGTACGTTGTTTCTTCCAAATTGGAGTGTACCACTCTGCAGCCAAAGTGAATCAGCAATCATTTTGGACTGTTGGTCTGCTTTGATAAGGGATTCTTCTCTCACTGTAAAAATACATTATTCCATTAAAGGGGCACCTTTAGCAATAAAGAGGATCAAAACCTAATGGATGATGGTCCAGGCACACGGGGGGGGGGGGGGATTATAACAATTGTTGCAGGCATACATCCCCCACAAGCAGGGCTATTTTGGGGGGCAGGTGCCAGAACTATTGCAATGGCGGGGGGGCGCCAAGATGAGCTGTACCTACTATATCTCACAATGGATACTTTAGCTGAGGTGCTGAGAAGAAGTACAGCACATGGGACAGCTCATGTGCCCTCTAGCTTGCCAAGCTCCAGGAAGTAGTTCATCAGCCATGAAGATTAGGCAGCACTTGTATTGATATTTTTATTTTATTCTTTCCTCGTGCCTTCTTCCACCAGGTCTTCCACCTTTTTTCCCTTCCCTTTTTATTTTTTTCTCGTTCTTTTCTTCTTTCTGTCCTTCCCACATTAATTTTTTTTCCTTCCTTCCTTCTGTTTTTTCTTTTTCCCTCCTACAGTTCCATCTTTCTCCCTTTCCTCAAATCCATCTGCTCCCCTTTTGCCCTTTTATGATGAAAAAGGATTGGCTTAGGCATGCGGGGGTGGGGAGAGAATTTTTCTCCCTGGTTTTCTTATCTTCTGCCCACTCCCATGGTGAGACTGGGTCTTGTGGTTGGCTGATGCATGTCTCTCTCTTGCTCTGTAGTTTTATAAAAGGACAGCTATGGGTTAAAACCTCTAAAATGTTCTGTTCTTATATTATAGATCTTAGAAATAGAAACATTACACTAATACATTTTAATAAAAAAACATCTTTTAAATTGTGAATGCTCCCTAATAGAGGGTAGCAGGGATGTGTCCGATGGCGGGCTCGGCTCCGCTCAGCTAGACTCAGTGTAGTCAAATGCACTGATTGGAAGGGTGAGTTTTGGTGGAAGACCTGGGGGGTTTCACAAAGCTGTGCATGCCACATCGGGGTATCCCAGGGGCAAGGATCAAAACCCGGTATAGTCAAAATCCTGGGTTTTGCTCCACTTTAATTGCTAGCTGTTGGCTTTAGAAGCGGCAGAATGTCATTATATTCTGCCATCATAAGGATCCTCCATCAGTAGTGTTGCTGTTTGAATATGTGGTAAAGTAGACTGATTTGGGATGCTCCACCATCATCGCTACTTACCTACTTTCCCATTCTCTAATCAGTGGCTGCAGCCTTGCCACCCACATTACAGCTTTTGGCAACTAGAATTCACAGGGTAAGCTGATATCACTGGCAGTCCAATGGGGCATAGGTCAATAAGGGAAGTGGAAATATGGATGTGGATAAGTACTCTTGATTAATAATTTGGTTAAACAGGGTTTTTCTCGAAAAAGCTGAATCAAAGCCACATTTTCCTGAAAAAAAAATATGAAAAAAAACAAGAAAAAATACGTTAAATCTCCCCCGAACATCCCAAAGTAAAGCATGTGCGTAAGGGTAATTTTACCTGAAAATTTAAGCGCTGCAGACAATGGGCAGACCAAAACAACCCTTTTTAATATATATTCACTGAAAGTACACCCGGTAAGCTTTCTAGGCGTACCCAGCTTGCTGAAGTGGACTCATCTTTCTGGAAGTCATCCCTCGAAGTATTCTTTGGTTGCACAGGGTTTCCTGAAAAATGTATAAAAAAGCAGAATAAAAACACATTTCGTAAAACATCAATATTTAAACAAGAAAACAACAAGCTAAGTCTTAAAGAGCAAGGTCCCCCAAATACCCAACACGCATAGCTACTTTTAACTGCCAGTCTATTTGAGATTTTGTCACCCTCTGTTGACAGGCCATTATTCACTATTTTGCACCATGTTTAACTGTGATAGTTGAAGGAATTTCCAGGAAAGCTATATATTGATTTTTTTTTGTTTGGGCTTTAACATGAAATGTCTGGCAGGTAATGGGGGCTGGGGTTTAATGGCAAGTCACCCACTTGCCGCAAGGGACTTGCCAGCCCCCCAAGTCTTGTGAACTGGTATAGGGATCTGATGGACCGCTTAATAGTTCACAAAGGGTTAAATGTAAAACTAAACACACACACCAGAGTAAAAATGACATTTAATCAAACAAAAATAAGAAATCTTATTTTACAGAGTATCCCTAAACCCCCTGCTGCTATATCCTTTTCAGTACTGAGTCCTGACTATATGCTGGGAGGGCCTGTTAGAGTGTGCCTTTTGAAAACAAAAAGAATTAAAGAACTTTGGGGTAACCAAAACTATTTGGGCCCCATATCCAACTCATCCAGGGATATCACCCTAAAAGCACCTCAAAACCAATCTTGTTCATTTAAAATGTTTATATTTATTATACAATGCTAAAAGATAACTTTATAAAATTAAGCAAAATTTTTAAGCAGTTTGTTTAGGTTCATATTCCCTCTTGTGGCTGATGTGTTTCATTGGTCCACTGCCAGTTTCATCTGAGCCATATAAAGTTATTAATTCATTTTACTATGTTGTCATTTTTCTTAATGATCATAATTTCATAACAGTTATTCTCACATTACTTACAGAACCAACTTGGATACTTGGAAATAATCTCTCTATGTGCGAACCCTAGGGTCATCTTCAAATCATGCCGACAGATCTCATATCTCCATACAAAATCAATCCTTCACTACTGTCTCTCCATTCAACTTGGCAAGTAAAATATTAGTATAATTAAAATAGTTTAATTAATTTCCTCTTTTCAAACCACAAAAAGGGGGGGGGGGGGATTTATTTGATGTATATTCATTTATTAACAGAATCTTCCCATGTAAATATAGATATACATTTATATCCTTACATTATAACCCCCAATCTCCAAAGTTCTCAAACCCCATTCTTAAAATGGCATTTATTAATTTTTTTCTTTACTCACCTCTGTGTCCCACGATGATCATGCCTCACCCGACCTGATGACAGGTCCCCAGAGTGCCTGTGCAGGGTGAGGGGAGGCGAGCTGGGGATCACCCACTTTGCACTGATACTACCAGCCTCTGACTAAGCCGAGCCAGAAACTTTGAGGAGCCACAAAAAGTCAGGGCTAGAGGCAGCGTCAGAATCTGAAAATTTTGTTTGTTATTTTTTTGGCATTTTTCATTAGACTAATCCAAAATCAGAGCCCCAGTATCTCATCACATCCCTTTCAGGGTCTACCAACCTCGCTTCTCAATCCTCAATAAATTATCTACTATTTTATACTTTGGCTGATTAAAAACATTTCCATATCCACTGTTCCAGCTGTTAATAGCATACATCTTTCTATTAGCCTTACTCCTTTTCAGAATATCATCCTTCCTGGGTGGACATGTTTTACAGCTTTTAGCTTTCTCAGCACCCTTTAGTTATTCTATACAAATAGCCATAGCAAATTCATTGCATTAGGCATATCATTATGAGTAATCTCTGTGTATTTGTTGTCACATTCTGTTTGCATACCTGCTTTATAAAGGAGACAAGATGGAGTGACACCTCAGGTAGTCTGTGACAGAATAATCCATTGATGGATTAAACTGGTACTTGCGGGGGGATCTACCAATAATCAATATACCTGCCTTATAAATCCGTCCATTCCTCCATCCCAATATGAGGGATTTATCACTTACCCCCAGCAGTGTATCCACCATTCCTCAGTCCTCTCTAGCTTGTGAGGGAACTGGTTCGCTCCAGGATGAATGCCCCACAGCCACAGGCAGCTGTGGGGCTGCCCCAACATCGGAAATCAGTCTCGAAGAATAGGCTGCCTGTGCTGCAGGTGGTAGAGGAGCGATCCCCAATCCAGCGGCCTCTCGCGAGTTCTCTATCACTTGTTCTCGACGCCATCTAACTGGTGGCATTTTGGCGGAATAGTTCAAGTGGTGGCTTTGATGGATGTGGTAATATGGCTGACGTCTTACAGTTACTTTCCTCCGGAGGGTCCCCAACATTTATTCAAATCATTCTCCCCCAATCCTTCACGTTGCGGATCTATTACAAAACAAATATACACTGCCATTATACAATTGACATTTTTATGATCATTTCACATTCATCCTGTATCAAACATCAATATTTATTTTTTTCATATAACTATATATTTATATATCAATCTTTGATGTTGATTCCTTTATTTTTAAAAAGGGGTCTGGGTTTCATAATAAGTACCAACTGTTACTATTTATATATATATATATATATATATATATATATATATATATATAGGGCACTTCCTACACATTTCCTACACACAGCCCTGGTCACTCTTGATGTGGAGGCCCTCTAATCCAGCATTCCCCACACAGGAACAGGACCACATCTGTTTCATATTGAGGCTGCTGCTGTTTGTACTAACCCATAATCTCTTCCTCTTTAAAGTGGACCAACACCCTCCCATGATCGGCCCGGGAATCTATAAGCGGGGAGAGGTGAGTTTTTGGGGCTTTCTGGGGGGTTTCACACAGCGGGGCACCCCCGATCGGGGTGCCCCACCGAAGTAGGCCAAAACCCAGGACAGTCAAAATCCTGAGTGTTGGTCCACTTTAAGGGTAACCTGTACCTCCAGATACAGGAGACGTTGGGGACAACTTGTGCCCCATTGTGCGCGAATCTGTATCAGAGGGAATGACAGAGGAGATTGCGGGCCAAGTACTTCTATGTCCAAGTACCTGCGCCATTTAACATCATGGAGCAGGTACATAGATGGCATTTTCATTCTATGGACAGGCTCTGTTCCCACCCTCCTGCAGTACATTGAGGAAATAACAATTCTGACAACCTAACATTTACCCTGGAATGTGATACTTCTAGAATAAGTTTCTTAAATATACAGATATATAAACAAAATGGTGGGGCAAAATTATACCATAAAAAACAGCAGCAAATAAGATATTGAGATCTATGAGTTCTCACCCAGGGCCATTGATGAGGAGCATTCCATATGGGGAGTTCCTTTGTGCACGAATAAACTGCTCCAATGAGAAGGAATTCCTCACAACAGTTAGAGCAATTAAGTTGAGATTGAGACAACCAGGTTACAAGCCCAAAATCTTGACAGAAGCCTTTCACAAAGGCGAAAGTAGGGCGAGGAGTGAGCTTTTCTATAAGAGAACAATGGAGGATAAAACCGCCAATAAATTGTGAATCCCACCATGCCATCTACATGCTGGTTTGTCCATGTGGAAGACACTACATAGGAAAGACTTATTGGAGAAACTGTACAACAGACTTCCAGCTTAGTCTATGCTGGAGGGACTTTTGCTAGATTTACTGCAGTTTACAGCTATGACAAGGTATGACACTAGATGGCGCTGCAACCACTGCTTAACTGTAGAGTCTATGAAGGTACTTCCTTCTTTTTCCTGTCTGTGTTAGCCACCATGTAAGGTGACATTATCTTTCTGCATTCATGTTCCAGTAAAGCAAGTTCCTGTTATACCACTAATTTATTGGATTATGACTCGCACTCTGCAACAGGTAATTTTCCCAGTGACTGAATGAAGCCACGGTGAATGGATAAAGCCCAGGGACCAGACAAGGCCCAGGCAGAGCAAAGCCCGTATATACTTGATATATACTTCATATATAAAAAGAGAGAATAAAATAATTCTTTGCTTTTTCTTTTACAGATGTCAGAGGTCTGGGGGAGGGTGGGAGGTGGATGTGGCGGTTTAAGCATAAGAGGCAGAGGAAGAGGTAGCAAATACTTTAACCAGTCACTTGGGTCCTGGCCAAGCCAAGTCCTGTGTGGTCCACGTCTGGCTCATCTTAGGGAATGTAAGCATGTCTACGTTGGCTGTGGATAAGCAGATCTTCTTGTTGGTGATGACACCCCCTGCTGTGCTGAACACATGCTCTGATAGGACACTTGCCGCAGGGCAGGCGAGCACCTCCAAGGGTTCTGATCGGACACTTGCCGCAGGGCAGGCTAGTAGCTTCAAGGCATAGAGGGCAAGCTCTGGTCACTTGTTCAATTTAGCGACCCAGAAATTGAATGAAGGGGACAGGTAGTCATCCACCATGCTAGTCAAAGTCTGTCTCCTGGTACTACAGGCTGTATCCGATGATGGTGGATGTGGCGGACAATGGAATAAGTTGTTCCACATTGTGGCCATGCTCACCCTCCCCTGTGAGGTGCTGCCCATGCTTACTTGTACATATGTCTGTGGTAAGGTGGACAATGGATGTAATGGCATTACCCAGTGAACATTTTATTTTTTTCACAAGCTCTGTGCAGGGCAGGGATGGTGTGGTAAGAAAAGAAGTGGTGGCTGGAACCAGTATATTGTAGGACAGCCACCACCATAAGATCTTTAAAATTGTCGATCTTCACCAGGCAGAATGGGAGCATGTCAAAGGCCAGCAACTTTGAAATGCTCCCATTCAGGGCCAGCGCTCATGGATGAGATGGACCCAACTTCCGCTTTCTCCCCAAAGTTTGCGGGATGGAGGCCTGAACGCTTCCCTTGGATGATGTGGACCCGCTTGGTGGTGCTGCCGCTGGAGCTGGTGGGGTTCCCACATTCTCCCTTTTGGGGGGGAGACAGATGGCCTTGTTGTTGGGGAGGTGGAGGCTGAGACAGAGGGAGACTCAGGTGTTTGCAGGCATTTCTGGTAATTCTGCCACTGCAGCTCATTTTCTTGCAGATGTCTGGTCATGCACAAGGTATGTAGATGATTATCAGCTTTCTCTTGCTTCGGCGACTGTTGGCACAGGTTGCAAATGACCTCTGTCTTGTCTGTTGTGGACTGTGTGAAAAAGTGCTGGCTGCCTAGGGCTGTGTGACCACCACCTCTTCCTCTGGACTGTGATGGCCTTCAGTCTACATAGGGTCTAGGACCTCGTCATCCTCCCTGGCATCCTCTTCCACCCACTACTCCCTGCTAGCCTGGGATTTGTGTCCCATCATCATACAAAGTGTCCTGTGATTATATGCTGGCCATGTTCTTATTCTGCCACAGAAGCTCTAGGGTATCCATAAACCTTAGGTCTGCAACTGGGGCAGGGGCAGGTGGATGGTCCATGGTATCTCTTTTTTACAGGGGTGAGGTGGAGGGCTCTGCACTGTTGGCGGCAGTGGGTGGAAGAATATCCCCCAGAACAGGTAGCAGCACTTGCCATATAATCTATGATTGCCTCAATTTGTTCTGGCCTCCCCACTCTGCCAGCAGTACTGGAGCCTACAAAAAAGGAAGGTGTAGCAGGCAAGGATGAAAGACACAGACAGATAGGTCTGCGTAAGGGTTCACACAATTACTCCAGTGAATACAGATAGGTCTGCTTTAAGGGTTCACACAATTACCCCAGTGAATACAGATAGGTCTGCTTTAAGGGTTCACACAATTACCCCAGTGAATACAGATAATTCTGCTTTAGGGGTTCACACAATTTCCCCAGAGAATAGAGCTACGTACTATTTCAAGGGTTCACACAGTCACCCCAGTACTTAAATCTCAATGAGGGATAAGGGGACACACAAACACCCAGCACTTAGAGCGTACCTCCCAACTGTCCCTGATTTGGAGAGACTGTCCCTCTTTTGAGTCCACGTCCCCAGGTCCCTCGTTGTTCTCATTTGTCCCTCTTTGAGGTGTAACATACAGATCTGCATCAATAAATGATTAATTTGACGATTCAAAGTGTTTAAATTGTTGTAAACTGTAACAACCATCTCCTATCCATCCCTCAATGAGAGGGCGTGGCTTAATTTACCATTTGTCCCTCTTTCCCACCCTCAAAAGTTGGAAGGTATGGCTTAGAGCTTGATGTGTGATAAGGGGGCACCCAGACCCCAGTAGTAACAAGACAGTGGTATTAGTGCAGTAGTAGTGAAAACCCCCCCAGTCCAACCCTACTCTAGCCTTCACTCCAGATGCTATCCCTGACCTTAGTTTGCCCTGAAAAGGGCAGTCTTAAACAATAGAGCCTATCTGTCCTTAAACCGCTGCAGCAGTAACCTCTCCCTATCTAAATCAGGGCTGCAAGATGGCACTGGGAGACATGGACCTTGCCTTTTATATGGCAGGGTCACTTGTCCCACCGGGCCAGTGGAGGAAGGGAAAGGAAGAACACTGATTAGCTGCCGTGCAGACAATCTGCATTCTTCCAGGTCCTGTCTGAACGCACATGGACGGATTTCTGTTTGAAATTAGTATTCGGCTCAAAGTACTCGAACACACAAAATTTGGTACAGATCCAAACTTTGTGGGTTGCATTCGCTAATCACTAGTAATCAACATCACAATAATTGATTGAGATATATAATTATATGAAAAAAAATGTTTTGCGCAATCCAATACTTTGCAAGTCAGATCCGCTCAACCCTAGTGTTGAGCGTTTGTGCTGAGAGTCAATGGGGCACCAGTCTTGCTCATGTTATAACCTTATCCTGCTAAATTCAGCCTCTAGGATAATAATTTTTTAACTTAAGTGGATACAATTAGATTGCTAAACACTGAAACAGTCAGTTCAACTGGTATTTGCTTTCTGTATCTGTTAGGATGTAAGCCCAGTTGGCTAAATAAGGCAGAGGAACAACAATGGTGGGGCCTTCTGGCTTCATAGACCTTCATAGACCCATGTGGTTGAGCCCTTTGTAATTAAGCCTCAGACCACCACGAAATAACCACCACAACACCACCAAGAACTGCCACATCAATGCCACACCACACCAACACAACCACCAACAAGACCACAACACTAACACCACCACCACAACAAAACACTGACACCACCACAACACAACACTGACATCACCACCATAACACAAAACTAACACCACCACCTACACTAATACCACAACATCACCCACATTACTACCAACAACCCCAACAACATTAACAACTCCAGCAATGGAGAACAATAGAAAAACCTTTCTTAGAATCACATAAATGTCCTCCATGCTTCATCCATCTCTTTATAATTGAAGCCAGATTTCAAGTTCCCTGGTGCAGAATATGAGCAACACCCCGACTCACAGGGGAATGGTCTGCGGCAAATAAAACCTATTATTATTATTATTAGTTGATCCCCCGTGTGCACATAGAAACACAATCAGTCAAGCTACGGGATGGAAATTGAATTAATTGCTTGTTTGAGCGGAGAGTGTATCTCTCCCATCTGTATCAACATGTAGGAGGTTAAGCGGATTATCTCAGCGAAATGCATTGGGTATTCAGGACATATTTCCCAATGCAGATCTGTCAGATCGAGTCCTGTAAGATTAGAAAGGTAAGCAGCCAAAGAGGCCTCCAAAGTACTTCATAGAATTGCATATGATATATTATAAAATGTCTGGATTAGTTTTGTGGTGCTTCGATGAATTTAAACGGATATAATTTCCCAAGTGTAGTGGCAACCTCCCAGGGAATAACATGCAGAGGATTATCCATAATGGCAATAATTAGTTAAATGTTTACTTTAGTGAGCGGTGGTGGCCAGTATCCCCTCTGTGTATCCAGAGAGTTTAATCCCTCCAAACTGGTTCCACAATGAATCATATACCAACATCTCAGGGGAAGATTATGACTTATTGGCTCTGGATGAGAGGGAAGAAAGAGACAATGGATAAACTGAAACATTTACTGAAACCCAATCAAGTCACATTAAAACATGTTTTTTGTCCTTAAACCGGACCTTCACCATGATTTATTGAAAAGCCCAAATCCTATAAAAAAACATTCCCCACGGGGCTTCTACTCTGTTCAGGAGTCTAGGATACGGGCGCTGCCATCTTGACTCAGAAGCATCACACTTACTGAGCACAGGAGAGTGGGATAAAGTACAGGGGGGCGGGTTATAGCTGTGCTTTGCTCAGACAGAGCAGAACTGGGGTCAGGAAAAGGTCAGCAATCCCAGAATGCAGGGCAGCACAGTCAGAAGACACTTCCTGTTTGCAGGCTGCCTGATGTTCCATGAGCCGCCATCTTGGATGTTTAAAGGCTCATAACATGTAGTAGATGCAGGTAGGATGATTTTTAATGTGAGCAATCTGTATGTACAGGGTGTGGGAAACATATAAGATAGACTCTTATTCAGGGTGAAGGTCCGCTTTAAACTGTACTTAAATCCCCCCTTATTTCCCCCTGGGAACAGTGTGAAATAAGCAATTTGAAAGCATGTGAAAATCTCTAATTGTAAATAAATACCTTATGTATTCTAGGCAAAACTGATTTTGTTGCTTCAATGTCTGGGTCATGGCTGAGCTGAGAAGCACATGTTATGAGTCTGAGTCTGCTCTGCTGTGGTCAGAGAAAAAAATAAAAGAGAAAATCTTTGGAACCCTGCTACAGCTTCTACCCTTCACTGCAGTAAATGGAGGAGATGCATATGAGACAGGCATTAGGTCAGCTGCTTGCTGGCTGATTATTTTTATTGGGTTTAGAGTCCCCATAAATAGCCCACTAGGTGTAAAATGTGTTGGGCAAAAAGGTGAAAATTGTTTATGTAATAAATTAGCATATACATGGATATAAATGAAACAGGCTATATATATATATATATATATATATATATATATATATATATATATCAACAAAGATTATTTTAAACTTTTTGAAATAAGTAAGCATTAGGACAAAAGTAGCCACCTTCTGGGGAGATAGTTGCTGCTTTAGTGGTGAGCACCCTTCTTGATTTTAGTTTCAAAACCATTTATAACCTTTGCAGCCAGCACTGCAGTGCTGAATGCCTTCTTTTGGGTGAAACTGTTGCCTGTCCCATGTTGGATACAGCTGTGCTAGGAGAAGGTATTCCTCTAATGCAGGGCTTACTGATGGATGCCCTGGTGACTGGCCTGTATGTAGCCCAATGGTCATTCCTGGGTCTCTGTTTTTGCTCAATTCAGACTGGCCACCCCTAGATACCAGCTCCCTGCTTTGCCAAATTCAGAGATGAACCAAGTCTCTATGCTGCTTGAAGCGGTCTATAGAAAGGTCTCCCTACAGCAGGGGTACTTAAACACTTCTTATAATGTTCCATTTAAAGGCATTCGGTGAGAAGTGCCAGCTTAAAGGCTGATGTGAGGGGGGGGGGGTGTATAGATAGAAACCACACAGGGGGACAGGAATGAACAGGCGAAACTGGGTGGGGGGTAGATGACCAGAGCTGGAAGAAAGAGTAATGGATTGGCAAAGCTAGAAGCCTGGGGATTTGATGGGGAAACTGGGAGAACAGGAATGGATGGGGCAGAGAGACTGGGCTGGATGGGGCAGAGCTGAGGGGATGAAATGGTGGGGCAGAGCTGGGGGGGGACTGAGCTGGGATGGGGGGAAAGGATTGGTTGGGGCAAACAGACAGAGAAATAAAGTTTGTGTGTACCTCATATTCAATGCTAGGTGCCAGGGAGCCATGACACTGGCAGGGAGACTAAGCACTACATCGCCGATCAAGGGAGCAGCTCTGAGCATGGCAGCACAGAAGCAACTGAGTGCAGAGCTGTCAGGGCAGGGGTCCAGAAATCTGGTGCCAAGGTCCAAATTTGGACCCCGGTCTGCCAATTAAGGAATTGCTGCCCTACGGGATGTTTCTGCTCCACTCCCCAAGAGAGCAATGCGCATCTATGCCCGGATCCTTCCTATGATGGGAGTGAGCCACCAATTTCTGACAGCATGCAGCAGCACCCGTGATCTCCACTAAATCACTATGGGGATAGTAAAAAATAAGCCCCCCCCACCACAGTGCCACTTCCCCACATGGCCACATTGCTAGTGCATTCTTGACCAGTTTTGCATGTGCCTTTCCTACCAACCCTTGATGCCCCTCATGCCCCGGTGGCCTAACTAAATGTGATAGGGCTCTGGTGCAATCATTAGATGGGGCGCTTTTACGGCTCATACAGTACTTTTCTGTCTTTTAACTCAATTGGCTACAACTAGACAACTAAAGACTGAAACGGTAGATACAAACGGAGCTTCCGCTCTCTAAATGTGATAAATAAGGTGGATATACAATAATGGGGCCCCCTGATCTTCTGGGCTCCAGTGCGGCTGCACCCTTTGCAAAAAGATGCCAACCTTGGAGACCAATTTACAAGGTGATAGGCCTGACAGGGGTTTGGTTTAGGGTGCATAGCTTATTCACAGGCTTTTTGTTGATCAAATATTTTTCTTAGCACCCCCATAGAAATTTCCCATAAATACGGTATACATGGTGCAGGGTGAGAACATCCCATATCTTCTGTTAAAAAAACAGAATTGGCCTTGAAGTCTTTAAGACTCTAGGACTAGGTCATTTTTGGGGCATTCTGATCTGGAATCACTGTTTCTTGAAATCTTACTGGGGATCTTACATGCATGGACTTTCCTCCAGGGGAGTGGATGCTCTTTCTAGCAATTCGGATAGGCTTGATGTGTAGAGATATAAGTGATGCCACCGTGGAAAGGTACATTTTACGTCAATCCCAGAAGAATTCAAAAAGCGGGTCATCCCAAATCAGAATGCCATGGGAATTGGGAATCTACCAGCCGTGGCAGCAGCTCTCACCATGGTAGGTGCTGAAGGTCCAGGGAGAATTGGGGTTCCCTAGGTGCTCTTCACTTGGCTGCTGCTCTGCCCAGTACACACTGCTTCTCTTCCCGTCTGACAGGGTGAACCTGGGCAAATAGGGGGAAGGAGATGTAGGAGGCAGCAAAGACAAATAAGCACTTCAGCCTCCAGCTTTTAAGAAAATAAAGCAAAGAGTGTGGCTGCAAAAAGACAGCAGCGCAGCCACCCTGCTGCAGGGTGAGACAGCATAGTGAAAGGGTGACCGGGTGAGGAAGAGTCGAATTCGGGTGACTCCATGAAAACGGGGTGACTTGGTATCACTGCCTGAACCCCCTCAAGCAATGCCCCTAGCCCAAGGCCTGGTAATGGAGTTTGAAGGAACCTGATTACTAAATGCAGAAAACCCCAAGTCAACATTTCCCTGCAAAGGACAAATACTGTGGGAAGTTAGGCGAGTATAACAGCACCCAGTCAGATGCAGGGGGTTTTCACTTTTCCCCTTTTTAGTAACCTAAGTTGGGGAATATTTCCAATGTTTCATAAATACTGACCATTCAGTATGGTAGAGAGGCTCTTACAAGTGTAATAAACAACCCCCCTAATAGATTAACCGCATGCACAACTGATGAAGCACCATCAAGGCTACCTGACCTCATGGCTTCCTGTGCGATTGCCAGATGTACAGCCAAGTTACTAAACCTTTGTATATATTCTATTTTTAAGCCTAGAATCTGGATTGCTATTGATGGATCTTCTGCATGAGATCCGCAAACAGATGCGGCGTGTAACAGTGCTATCCCAAAGACGGGTTATCTGTGTCTGATGATGAATGAGAAATTTGGATATGTTTGATCGGCATCCCCCATCCATACATCAGCTCACATGGCTTGCGTGCAGTCTGGTCCCCTCATCAGTCAGTTCAAGAGGGGGGAATCGGGGTCAGGCCGTGCAGCAGACGCTTTATAGGTTATATCAGGTAATTCCAGGAGGCCACGCTCACTCGGGGTTGTTTGTAGTCATGCAACCTTCTTGTTTACATAGAAATGAAAAAGAGAGAGACAGAAGTGGCTGCGTATTAAATATCACACAGCTGTAATATGTCTCTCTACAAGGTAATGAGATTGCTCCAGCAAAAACTGTTAATCCAGGTTATCAACAGTTTTTCTTTTTTTTTGTCAGTGGCCCTGTTGTATAAATTTACCTTCAATTTCTAGTTATGGTGACCACACAGGAAACTCATTTAGTGGAAATTAAATAGGTGTCAATGAGTTTTCAAGGTTGTCACTGTCAGAAAAACCGAAATCCATTTTTATTAATTAATGCCTTTTGGTTCTGTGGGAAGCATGTATTAGGAAGGGTGAAGTTCCTCTTTGAGCATAAAGACCCCCTCCAGCTACCCACCAAATATGAAGTCATCTATACCGAGCTTGTCCTGCCAGGATCTCAGTCCATGAAGGACAAAAGGTGATTAAAAACGGACCTAGCGTCTAGGTCCAATAAGATACCCACCCCTGGGGCACATGAAAGGCTGGCGTGTCCTTGCACAGCCATAGAGGGCTGCAGGGGGTGCCGTGAGAGTATGGCTAACTTCCCGTTCAGTCTCTTTAGCCACACATTAATATAATAATAATCTTTATTTTTATAATGCCAACCTATTACACAGCACTTTACAATGAATATGCCTGGCCAAAGGATCTGATTGGAGAAAGGCGAAAGAAAGAAATATAATAGGGATTAGGCCCTATGCCATTGCCCCTTACTAAGGCCAACAATGAACCCATAGACCATCGTACATCAGCCCTGTAGTAAACCATGCACCTTTGGTCTATCCAGATCTCGATGACATGGGGGACCAGGATCCACAACACACACTCCTCCCCAGTGTGAAGGTTCACTTAAATAAGGTTCAAGAACCTTGCACTGTGGCCTAGGTATCATAAAAACACCAGGGTCAGCCACTAGCCTGTCCCCATGGCATCCTATACTAGGATGCCCTGCTGTCTGAAACCCCTGGGGTTGCCAGTCAACTCATCTTTACCAGCATCTCCCTCAATGCTGTGCTCTCCGGCGGCCGCATCACTGGCTTCTATGCAACTGTGCACACTCCCGTGGCCAGGCATTCAAATAGGACACAGGGAAACCAGGGATGAAGCCAGCTGGCTAACGCACGTAATCTGGCAGCCTTAAGTTCAGTCAATTGGCGATCTCAAAACTGTCAGGGGACATGGCTTTGGCTGTGGAGGAAAAACATGTTTTTTAAACTGGGCCACTGCTGGGCCAGCAGCATTGCCCAAGGAACTTGAGTGGGCACTACGGGTGGTGGGCTGCGGGGGAGATGTACGCTTTAATGTACTTCAGTAAGTGCTTTGAGTGAATCTAAACACAATGGGAGGAGATACCAACACAGACATAACATCTGGGGTTCATCCCTCTAAACCTGTCAACACTCTAGAGGAGGCTGCACCCCTGGCATCATCCACCCCCCAACTCTATAGCATCCATCATGCAGGTTGTGTGTGGCAGAACTACCACACTAAATCCAAAACAAATGATGAAACGGTGACTTTAGAGCCGGTGTGAGGTCACTAGTCAGGAATGTGCAGAATGGATTCGCCTTGACATTCTCATGACAAGTCCTAATCCGCTGTGAATTCTGCTCTGCGTGCTGAGAGATGCCTCTGGTTATTTTACAATGTAACAATCAGTAAAGCAAGGACACATAGGGGCCCGATGTTAGTGCAAATCATGGGACTGACATGGGTCAAACGCATACGGTTATACAGTAGATCACGATTACACAAGGATCAGGTGCCATCAAAAGGTTTGTTGTGTGTTCGCGCTCCTAGTAACAGCCAATCAGCATGGTGCTAAGGACAACCGATGGTTTTTGGTGCAGGTGTTAATTTCGACTAAAGACTACAGTATCCCCTGCATTGTGCAGCACAATCATAATGACCATCATTTTCAATAGACCAGTTTAAATTTTGTGTTGGGAAAATGTTATATTTTCAATGTAGACCAGGGGCGTAACTATAGGAGGTGGAGTAGATGCGATCACACCGGGGCCCAGGAGGTCAGGGGGGCTCCATGACTGTTGGTTTTAGCATATTTGCACTAACTTGGCATAATTTAGAGAAAGTACCATTCCTCTGTGCTATTTCAGTCTTTAGTTGTGTATTTGCTATTTAGTTTATTGTATGAGCCTTGACAGGGCCCCATTCACACCAGGGCCTTGACACATTTCGTTATGCCACAGATGTACACCACAATAGGGTTGATTCCACACCTTATTTTTTTACTCATGATTTCTTCCTATATTACTAAGTGTAAAAAACAAATGTTATTTCAACACGTCTCCTATACTGTGCAAAACTTTACAAAACGTGCAAAAATGTTCAGTAAAAGTGACAATTGAGTAGCAATAAAGTGCTATATAGCCAATAATGTCAACAGGAGGAGGTAGGTACCTTGAGGAAGTGGCTTGTTGTGGGGGGGCATGGAACGTGTGAAGAAAAGCACCTCTCGGATGAAATGGTGGTGATGCCATAACTGGACTAGCACTCAGGCGGTGTGTCTTCTGTACTGTATGTTCACTGTCTGATTCCACTTCCTATTGACATTATTGGATAGCACAATATATGCACTTTATTGTTACTCAATTGTCACTTTAGTTTTGCACAATATAGGAGACGAGTGGAAATAAAATTTGTCCACAGAGACATCTCCTGTATATAAATAAGACTGTTCTTATATAAAAAGAGGAAGAATGGCCAGCAGCTCAGAGCCTAAACATTCAGTGGCCAAGCTGAACAATGACAATTATCAACTATGGCAGTTTAAAGTGGAAATGCTATTTTCCAGAGATGGCTTGTGGGAGGTTATCACTACAGAAAGGCCAAAGGATAATTATCAGGACTGGAACAGGAAAAACAGAGAGGCACGGGCCACCATAAGCTTAATAGTAGAAGATGATCAGCGTATTCACATATGCAGTGAGATTACAGCGAAAGCCACGTGGGATGTACTGAAAAGGTGGCACGAGAGATCCTGTTTAAACAGCAAATTGTTTCTGCAGACAAGGCCTGAGACAGATCTGACACTAGAATTTGTAAAAACTAGGCTCATAGATGAGTATCAGCGAAGAAAGGAGTTTTCGCATGACTCCACAGAAACTGACGCTAGAACAGCTCTTAAAGCTACAGACACAAAGATGCACAAGAAGGAAACCAGGGTGTGTTTTAGGTGCAACAAATAGAGACTGTACTATATGGAAAGAAGAGCAAATGAGACAGCGCCCCTCTCTTATATTAAACAGAAAGCCACAATCTCTGATCCATGTGAAGGGAACTGGACATCCACATTTAAAGTGACAGGCAACCATACATTTCATGGCTGGGGCATTGATTTGGGAGCAACAAGTCACATGACAAGTGATAGAAGTTTTTTTACAGCACTTGATCTGAATAACAAAGCGACTACCGTATTTGCCGGCGTATAAGACGACTGGGCGTATAAGACGACCCCCCAACATTTCCACTCAAAATATAGAGTTTGTTATATACTCGCCGTACAAGACTACTCCCTCTTCCGCACACCAAATAAAGCGTAAAAGAACATCAGATGTTATTTCAACATGTTAATTTATATTCAAATGCTTATGACATGCAGGAAAACTGTCACAAGGCTATATGTTATCAAACCCTTGTGTACACCTGTCAGGGCTGGGTTTTGATGGGCCCTTGGGCGACAGTGTCACAGTGGGCCCCTTGCAGTGATCATGTCTGTGATTTTCTGCTGTTCTTTTCTAGTGCTCAGAAACCAAATGTTCTTTTCTGGATGTTTAATAGTGATGCAGCAGGACCAGCACCCTAGGCAATAGTGGGTGTTGATAATGAGGCATCCCAATTTGTGATTTAACACTTTACCTGTCCTGGGAATCTAAAGCTCCATGGGAGCTGAGGCCAGTGAATGTGCAGAGCAGGCAACAACACGATGGCTAAAGTTCAAATGGAGCCATCCCTGCTCGCGCATGCACCGTTGGATCACTGGATAGGTAAGTTTATGCACTGATCCAGGGGTCCACTTTAAATCAAACCCAAATGGGAACTCTAGCTGAAGACAGAACTGGGGATTTTCATTTATTGGCTCTATAGAGTCTACTAGAGGCAGTAATCATCATCTATTTTTTATTTTTTTAATAAAAAATATATATATATTTGCTTCTTACCTTATCCTCCGGGGTCCTTGGGCCTCTGCAGTCACGCGTCTTTAGCGGGTGGGCGGAAAAGTTTCACACTCAGGCTCCCCAGCTTCAGAGGCAGGTGTCCAAGGTGGATCCAGACTTCCAGAGGATAGCTTAACAAAAGCAATTCAATTTCACCTCTTTAGCGGAGAAGCTGCCTCTTTTTTATTAGGCAACTTGACAACTTCCAGGCTAGGGGTCCCTGACACGTTCAAGGGATACCCTAGGCACTCACCTCTGATTAGATTGGAACTCACCTGCTCTGCCCCCCTTGAGGGACAAGAACAGTACACTCACAGCAGTTCTGCCCTCAAGGGTTTTTATACGGGGATCCTCCGTCCGTCCCCCACAAGGGCAAAGGCCTGTGTCCACATCTCAGGCACAACCTCCTTCCTCTCCCACACCTCAGTTCAGCTTCCTTCCCTAGTCACAAGTCTCCACCCCATGAGCCACCGTTATATAGGTTCAGGAACGAATCAGCATGAAGGTTAGCAGTCCCCATCTGAATGCCCATTGCTAACTGTTAAATTCTATACTACCATCTTGTGGCCTAACTCTGTAACGACACCTAAGTGAAATAAAATAAAACACACGTCTTCAGCCGGTGGGCGGAGCCTAACGGGCCACTCCCATGTTCCGAGCCGGCACTGCTCAATGGCCAGGGCGAGGTGGCCAATCAAGAGGCCCTGCTTACAGAGGAGTGAAGTAGCTGATAAGCGGGCGGCGGAGCAGGTGATCGGCGGGGAGCGAGGAAGGGGATGCGGGCGGCGGAACAGCTGATCGGCAGGGAGGGAAGGGGGTGCGTGCGGTGGAACAGCTGACCAGCGGGGAGGGAAGGGGGTGCGTGCGGCGGAACAGCTGACCGGTGGGGAGGGAAAGGGGGTGCGAGCAGCGGAACAGCTGACCAGTGAGGAGGATAATGCGCATCCCGGGGCAATCATTAATCCTCCGGGACCGCGGGATATGCTGCGAAAATCGGGACAGTTGGGAGGCATGCAGGTGCACCCGGCGTATAAGACGCCCCCCCCCCCCCCGACTTGGAGGCATGTTTTACAGGGGGAAAAATTAGTCTTATACGCCGGCAAATACGGTATTTTCCTTGCAGATGAAAGTAAAATACATGCAGAGGGATACGGGCATGGAACCCTTGTATGCCACAATGATGCGGGAAACAATTTATCCATATCGGTGAAGGATGTGCTTTATGTTCCTGATCTAGAAGAAGGAGGACTCTGTGAAGAGTCTGAAGGACTCACTGTAAAATTCCAAGGTGAAAAGTGTTCTATCCTGGACGGCAAGCAGATCATAGCGAGTACCAGGCTGGATGACCATCTATATCACCTCACACATTGAAGGAAAAGGTGAGACTATGCACTCAAACACAATGACTGTATATACATATGGCACAGGCGTTTAGTTCATGGACATCCAGAAAAAAGGGCGCCGGCCCCTTTAATGCCGGCAGCCCCATGACTGGCCTGCGCTTCCTGTTGGAAGCTGACCAGCCATGGGATTGGGGAAAGAGATCGGGGGAAGTGACCTCAGGGGAGGGGGATGGGGGAGTTTAAAGGGGCAGGTTCCCCCCTCCTCTTCCTCTTTGGCCCCCCGATCTCTTCGCTGGAACGTGCCGTCAGGTTTGACGCCCGTCCAGACCCACTAGAAAAAAAAAAAAAAATGGAAGCCCTAATGGCTGTTCTGCGCCGGGAGGTGGAGCGGCGAGGCGAAGACTGGGTAAGGAGTTTGCTGTCTCCGTCCCCCGCCTCCTCCTCCCTCGCGCTCCAGACGGGTTCGGTGGGTTGTCGCCCGCCTCAGCCCCTCTCCGTGCTAGGCGGCGGGGGAGTCCCCCTTTAGACCCTCTCCCGGGCGCAGGTCCCTCCCGGCGGGCTGCTGCGGCCCGTGGCTCCCTCCCCCCCGCCTCCCATGCCCGGGAGGCCCCCTTAAGGTCCGCGGCCCCCCCGCCGAGATTGCGAAAAGGCAGCAGGGGGGGACACAAGGTGGGAGCCCCCGGCGTCCTCATGGACGCTGGCAGGGCTCCCTCTTCTTTAAGTACAGGTGCCCCAGGCGTCTTCTATGACGCCGTGAGGGCTCCTATATCAGCACATTTGGGGGGGGGGGCAAAGAGGGGGAGCCCCCAGCGTCCTCCTGGACGCTTGCCGGGCTCCCTATACAATATGTTCAGGAGCCCCAGGCATCTTTTTTGATGCCTCCGGGGCTCCTAATGCAGTGGAGCCCCCGGCGTCATTACTGAGGGGCTCCTCCATACAGCAAGTATGGGAGCCCCGGGCGCCTTTTTTGGAGCCGCTGGGGCACCTAATACAGCACATAGGGGGGGACAAAGGGGGGGAGCCCCCGGGGTCCGCACGGACGCTGGTCAGGACCCCTCAATGGACGGTACAGGGGCCCCCAGCGCCTGGAGTGATGCATGGGGGGGCCCCTCAAGCGGCACACCCCCCGGCCCCCTCGGGCATCCCGGCTTGGGATGCCCTTAATACTGTGGTCACGCGCTCGCAGCTCCCCCTGCCCCCCCCCACTCACAGTGTCCAGTGCGCAACCACCCCGCCCCCTTGCAGGATCGTTGGTGGGGCGGGGGGGTCATTTACCCCCCCCCCCCAGCCAGCTGCAGGCATGGCTGTTTGAGCTGGCCTCACCGCTCCCGGGCCTAGCGCGGCTGGCGTCCACCCCTTTTAGCGCGCCCCGTGCCACGGATGATCCAGCGCCGCATCCCAGCTCACGGGGGTAGGTTGCATGGAACGGACAGGCTGGTGATGTCCGATCAGGAAGGGATCCGGAGCGGAATGGCGGTTGGGGCATCAGGTCGATGGGCCAGAGAGACCCACGCTGAGTCGGCCAGGCTTGCGGCGTCCAGCGCGGGTGGGACGAGATCCTCATTCGGAGCTCCAGCGGCGGCACTGGGGTCGGCGGGCGCGTCGGAACATCCGGCAGGAGGCGGGATCCGGGGTCAGTCGGGCTCCGGATCTCTGGACGATGGTCGTGGGGAGGGCATCCCGAGTGGCGGGGCCATTCATCAAGGTGAGCCTCTACAGATCGGCGTATCCAACAACGTGTCGCACTCGGGGTTTGAGGGGCTCGCCGGGGGGGTGGCTCCAGCAGGGTTGGGGGGTTTTATAACAGGTATGCGGGAGTTATTGGATAGATGGGAGACTACGGGGTCAGAGTCGACGGTCGACCCGAGGGGGGTGTGGGACCCGGCGTCGGCAAGAGGGGGAGTGCCCAGGGAGATGGTTGGAGGTTGTAGACCAGCGGTGGTGCAGACAGGGGTAGCGCCGGTGGATCGGGGCGTGGGGGGTGGACCTGGCCCAGAAGGGAAAAAAGGGGGCATCAGTTTTGGATCAGGCTAAGGGGCACTCGCACATTTGCTGTGAGGGCCCGTTGGGGGGCCACCTAAAGCTGGAAGTTAAGGAAAAGAGTTGGAGGCGGGAGTACGTAGATTTTTACACTGCTCCCTCTTGAACGTTTCGGAGCTGATAGATGGAGGAGGGGGAGGGAGCACTTTAAAGAAGAGGATGAGGACAGAAGGGCTTTTAGGTTGATCCCGAGGACGTTCGGGAACTGGCTACAGGCTTTTGCGATCTTGGCGAGTGTAGTGGGGGAAAAGGACCCGGAGAATTGTTCTCCGCTGTTTTGTTACTTAGACAATATATGGGAGGCACACCGGGTTTATGGAGGGATGGCGTGGCTGAGGTATGACGAGCAATTCCGGCAGCGGATGTCGGTGTGTGCCGAGCTCAGTTGGGATCATATGGACATCGGACTGTGGTTGCGGGATATGAACTCCCGGGGGGGGGGGGGGGGTGTATTCTGCTGCGGCCAGCTCGTCGCCCTTTCAGGGGGGCGCCACCTCGTCCAGTCCAGGGGTGGCGGAGGCAACAAGGAAAGGAGTATGCTGGGCATTTAATGATTCCCAGTGTAAATTCGGTGCAGGGTGTAAATTCCGGCACGAATGCTCAGCCTGCGGGGGTAATCACTCTGTTGGGTGCTGTTTCAGGAAAGGACGGGGGGGGTTCAGGAGGTTCCCGGAAGGTCCTGCAAAGAAGGATAACGCCGGTGAAAGGAGAGGTGATGCTCCCTTGGCTAAATAAATATCCGGATCGGCGGGCCGCACAGTTGCTGGCAGCGGGTTTTAGGGAGGGTTTTAGGATCCCATGTCAGGCACCCCCGGGGAAAGGGAGGCGGTAAAAAAATTTGAAGTCAGCCAGGCTGCACCCGGAGGTGGTGATGCAGAAGCTGAAAAAGGAAGTGTTATTGGGGCGGATGTCGGGGCCGCTTACCAATCCGCCGGTGGAGGGATTGGTGGTGTCCTCATTGGGCGTAGTGCCAAAAAAGGAAAAGGGGAAGTTTCGCCTGATTCACCACTTGTCCTTTCCAAAGGGGGGATCGGTCATCGATGGCATTGACCGGGAGTTGTCGTCGGTGGCATACACGTCATTCGACTTTGCATTGGCAATGGTGCGGGAAGCGGGCCCGGGGGCGCTCATGGCCAAAACAGATATTGAAGCGGTGTTTAGGTTGTTGCCAGTGCACCCGGAGAGTGTGTACTTATTGGGGTGTTTATTTGAGGGGGGGGTATTACGTGGACCGCTGTCTCCCGATGGGATGTTCAATCTCATGCATACAGCTCGTTTTTGGAGTGGGTGGTGAAGGAGAAGGCGGGGGGTGGCGTCCATAACGCATTACTTGGATGATTTTCTTTGTGTGGGGTCGGCGGAATTGAGGGAGTGCGAGCTCATCCTGGCATGCATGCTGGAGGTGTTTCGGGGGTTCGGAGTGCCGGTGGCGTACGACAAAACTGAGGGCCCGGCGACGTCCATCAAGTTTCTCGGGATCGAGATCGACACGGTGGAAGGGGTTTGCAGGTTGCTGGTGGACAAGGTGCGGGATTTGGAAACAGGGCTGGAAGGGATCCTTGGGCTTAGGAAGATTCCTAAGCCCAAGGATCTGAAGCAGCTACAGTCAGTACAGGGCAAGCTGAATTTCGCCTGCAGGGTTTTGCCAATGGGACGGGTTATTATGCGGCGGTTGTCGTTGGCGACAGTTGGGATCAGGGAGCCGCATCACTTTATTCGGCTAACGGCGGAGCTGAAGGAGGATGTGAGGATGTGGGTTTCCTTCCTGAAATCGTTCAACGGGCTGGGGTATTGGTTGGATCCCATGAGATTGAACGAGGAGGTGGAGCTATTTACGGATGCGGCAGGGCTGATCAGGAACCTGGCCTTTTTGGAGGTGTTCCCGTTGGTAGTGGCGATGGTCTTGTGGGGGGGAGTCTTTAAGGAACAAGGCAGTGTGTTTCCGCTCAGACAACACGGCGGTAGTAGCAGCGGTTAATTCTCAAACGTCGTTGTCGTACCCCGGTCGTGGTATTGTTGCGCCAGTTGGTACTTGCATGTCTGCGGTGTAACATATGGTTCAGGGCGGTTCACGTGCCGGGGGTTGAGAATGGGGTGGCTGATGCTCTCTCTCGTTTGCAGTGGGATCGGTTTCGGAGCTTGGCGCCCGAGGCGAGCGCGGTCGAGAAGTGTGCCCGGAGTGGTTGAGGGAGATCATTTGAGCCGGTGGTTCGAGCTGATTCAGAGGTCGTCGCGACTTCTACGTGGGGGGGCTACGCAAAGGTGTGGAGGCGCTGGTTCGAGCTGGAAAGAGAGTTTGGTGTTCCGCTCGAGGACGGAGAGAGGCAGGACCTATTCGTCTGGTATGTGGTGGAGCTATTAGCAGGGGGGGAGTCCCCGGCTGTAATAGACAAAAAACTGGCGGCCCTTGCTTTTTTGTGTAAGTTGCCGGGGTGGAAAGATTTCACAAAAATGTTTTGGGTAAGGCAGGCACTGAAGGGGTGGAGCAGGAAACATAAGACAGTGGATAGGAGTCGTCCGGTCTCCTGGGAGATTTTACAAGGGGTCATGGGTCGGCTTCCTCAGGTTTGTTCGTCGGAATTTGAGGTACAGCTTTTCAAAGCGTAATTTTCGGTGACATTTTTCGGGGAGTTACAGGTGGGGGAGTTAGTTAGCCGGAATAAGCGGGAGCCAGGTGGTCTTCAGGTGATTGATGTGTTTTTTGCAGGGGAAGGGGTTTGAATTCGGATTCGCGTGTCAAAGACTGACCAGGAAGGTAGAGGGGTGAGTATTTTTGGGTCCGAATGTTTCATGCCTGGTTCTCGCACTTAGGGGGTTTTTGGGTGTTAGGCCACTTACAGGGAGGACGTTGTTTATGCACGACTTTTTTGTCGCGCTTCAAGTTTTTGGCAGTGTTTCGGAAATGCTTAGCGGTGATGGGGCTGTCTAGCAAGGAGTATGGCACTCACTTCGCATAGGAGCGGCGACGGAGGCGGCGAGATTGGGTTTGCCGGTGGACCTGGTAAAGAAGCTGGGAAGATGGGAGTCAAAAAGGTTTATGTCATATATTGGTCCAGGGAGAATTGAGCAGATGTAACAGCATGGTGGGGGGGGGGGGGGGGGGAAGTGTCGGTACCGTTGTTAATGTTATTTTCTTTTAGGCTCGGCGTCCTCGGTGCTGGTGGTTGGCCATTCATTTGTTTTTTGGGCGGCGCAGAGAGCGGCGTTGAGAAGGAGCGGCGAACAACTCGGCATTTCGGGGGATCGAGCGAAGCTGGTGCGGGCCGGCGTCAGGGGATTGAAGTGGAAGGATATAAGAGAGCGCGTCTTGAAGGCGGCGATGAAGTGGGGTCCTCCAGGGGTGTTGGTGTGTCACGCGGGGGGGTACGATTTGGGACAGGTGCCGATGAGGCAGCTGATCAAATCGATCACCAGGGACTTACTGTTTTTTCTAGGGGAATTTCCCGGGGTGGTTGATTTGGTCCAAGATAGTTCCACGTTTCGAGTGGAGGCATGCGAGGGATCCAAGGGCTATCGACCGGGTATGTAATAAGGTGAATTAGGCGAATGCCCAGTTCGTTAGACTAAATGGAGGGCTGAGTGCGTGCCACGTGGAGGTGGAAGGTATTAGGGGTTTCTACAGGGCTGATGGGGTACATCTAAACGGGTTGGGGATCGATCTGTTTAATCTCCTCCTTAAGGAGCGGATCGAATTGGCAGTGGAGAGGTGGCGGGCTGGGCGGCGCTGAGGTTTCAGCGCCGTCCAGCTTTGGCGGTCTCCTCTGTTCGGTTCGGGTCTGAGATGGCACGGAAAGTGGGGGTAGGTTACAAGGAAGCGGCTGTTTCGACGGAAACGGGCTAGGAGGATAGGTGACTGAGTTTAAGAGGAGGGGAGGGACAAAGGAACGGGGGTAAGGTGGATCTTGGCAGTTAGCCCCGTTGAGCTACCAGGCCTAGGAGGGATGCGGCCAGGCTCACGAATCGGCTTCTGTTTCAGATTCGGGAGGTAGTTGAGCCTTCGGGCCGCCTCCCCTCCTGTTGGTAGTTAGGGTATGGTGGAATCTCAGACCTGGATCAGGGAGATCGGGAGTGCATTGTTAATTGTTATTTGTTATTGTTTTTATGTTGAGGCTGTGGCCGATTAAAATTCCATCAATTCCGAAGAAGTGGTTGTTGGCTCCATTATTTGGGAGTGTGGGTGGGTTGGTGTTAGCTGAAGGCGTATGGAACGCTAGCACAGTCAAGAAGGGTGCCGGCCCCTTTAAGGCCGGCAGCCCCATGACTGGCCTGCGCTTCCTGTTTGAAGCTGACCAGCCATGGGATTGGGGGAAGTGATCAGGGGAAGGGAAGGGGGGAGTATAAAGGGGCAGGTTCCCCCCTCCTCTTCCTCTTTGGCCCCCGATCTCTTTGCTGGAACGTGCTTTCCCACCCGCCCGCCCTTTATTGGGGATGATGGAATGGTCGATTGGTCTCAGCGGAAGCTGGTTGGTGTTTTGGGGCAGTTTGGTCAGGATAGGTTGTATTATGTTGTATGCATATACATATGTTAAAAAAAAAAAAAAATAAATAAATAATGATAATGAATATAATTCAACAAACGATAAGAAAAAAAAGAAGATTAATATATATTTCTTGACATTTGTTCAGTTAACAGGGTACTTGTAGTTGTTTTGGGTTATGTATAATTTGTGGGGTATTTATTGGGTATATGTGTCAATGCGTATGTATCGGGGGATTGTTGTACATTCATTGTTTACTGTATTGTTTTATTTGTCACAGCTTTGGCGGTCTCCTCTGCTCGGTTCGGGTCTGAGATGGCACGGAAAGTGGGGGTAGGTTACAAGGAAGCGGCTGTTTCGGCGGAAACGGGCCAGGAGGATAGGTGACTGAGTTTAAGGGGAGGGGATGGAAAGGATAGAGGGTAAGGTGGATCTTGGCAGTTAGCCTCGTTGAGCTACCAGCCCTAGGAGGGATGTGGCCGGGTTCACGAATCGGCTTCTGTTTCAGATTCGGGAGGTAGTTGAGCCTTCGGGCCGCCTCCCCTCCCCTCCTGTTGGTAGTTAGGGTATGGTGGAATCTCAGACCTGGATCGGAGAGATCGGGAGTGCATTGTTAATTGTTATTTGTTATTGTTTTTATGTTGAGGCTGTGGGCGATTAAAATTCCATCAATTCCGAAGAAGTGGTTGTTGGCTCCATTATTTGGGAGTGTGGGTGGGTTGGTGTCAGCTGAAGGCGTATGGAGCGCTAGCACAGTCATGCATACAAGAACTGCAAAAGAGAAATCTGACAAAGGATCTGACAGTATTTCTTTGTTCCGTTATTGTGTGAATGATGCATCAAAGTCACAAGAGCAACTATCCTGGGTTTTGGTCTTTGCCCCCAGGGCACCCCGATCAGGGATGCCTCACTGTGTGTAACCTCCCAGGTCGCTCGATCTCACTCACCCCTCCTCGGTCCTACGGCGCATGCGCAGCCTCTCGTCCAGTCGGCGTGCTCGGGTCCGCTCCCGCCCCTTTGTCCTAGAGCTTGTCTAAGGTGAGTGGATCCGAATGCACTGGCGGCCGCATTCCACGCTAACCATTAACAGGGAGCGCGTCGCCGCCAGACATTCACAAATTCCTGGCTCAAACAATCACCCTGCTAAAGGGATAGCGGGGAATGTGATCGCTGCTCGCGCATGCTGTGTTGGATCGGGAATGAAGGTGAGTTTTCGGGCGACATGGGGGGTTTGACACAGTGGGGCATCCCGAATCTGTATACCCCGAGGGGAGCGAGTATGTCCGCCCTGGAGTCTCATATACTTTTGGTCCACTTTAAGCTGGTACACTGGGGACAAAAACAGGACCTTTGATCTAGAAATAGAAGATGTAGGACTTTAGGCAGGTATACTGGATCACAGAGCCAAAAACAAAGCTTTAGACTAGGGCTTAGGACCTCTCATTGTACCCCCTAGCAGGTCATAAAGCTGGACATGGACACAAACTTGCTTGGGAACCAATTTAAACAAGCACTCCAAATTGGCTTCCAGATTCAGTACAAGATCAAATAAAGCTGAGCATTACTGACAACCAGCTGCCCATATTATTGACAATGAACCTTTTTGAGTCAGGTACAATATAATTTGGTTAGGGGGGAGGTGGGGATTTGACCTAATGGTCAAGTCCTTCCCTAGTCATACTGATAGCAATAATGTGGTCTTAACTCCCAACTCTCTTTTTGTTACTATTTATAGAAAAAAGGGGGGAGGGGGGTTGGTTATACCACCATACCTCTTGAGAGTCTTTAATTGGGGATTGTGTGTATTGTCAAAAAGAAGGTAAGTAAGTAAAGGCGGTATCAGCAATCAACAATTTTAATACTAGGAGCTAGGAGGATAGGTGACTGAGTTTAAGAGGAGGGGAGGGACAAAGGAAAGGGGGTAAGGTGGATCTTGGCAGTTAGCCCCGTTGAGCTACCAGGCCTAGGAGGGATGCGGCCGGGCTCACGAATCGGCTTCTGTTTCAGATTCGGGAGGTAGTTGAGCCTTCGGGCCGCCTCCCCTCCTGTTGGTAGTTAGGGTATGGTGGAATCTCAGACCTGGATCAGGGAGATCGGGAGTGCATTGTTAATTGTTATTGTTTTTATGTTGAGGCTGTGGCCGATTAAAATTCCATCAATTCCGAAGAAGTGGTTGTTGGCTCCATTATTTGGGAGTGTGGGTGGGTTGGTGTTAGCTGAAGGCGTATGGAACGCTAGCACAGTCAAGAAGGGTGCCGGCCCCTTTAAGGCCGGCAGCCCCATGACTGGCCTGCGCTTCCTGTTTGAAGCTGACCAGCCATGGGATTGGGGGAAGTGATCAGGGGAAGGGAAGGGGGGAGTATAAAGGGGCAGGTTCCCCCCTCCTCTTCCTCTTTGGCCCCCGATCTCTTTGCTGGAACGTGCTTTCCCACCCGCCCGCCCTTTATTGGGGATGATGGAATGGTCGATTGGTCTCAGCGGAAGCTGGTTGGTGTTTTGGGGCAGTTTGGTCAGGATAGGTTGTATTATGTTGTATGCATATACATATGTTAAAAAAATAAATAAATAAATAAATAATGATAATGAATATAATTCAACAAACGATAAGAAAAAAAAGAAGATTAATATATATTTCTTGACATTTGTTCAGTTAACAGGGTACTTGTAGTTGTTTTGGGTTATGTATAATTTGTGGGGTATTTATTGGGTATATGTGTCAATGCGTATGTATCGGGGGATTGTTGTACATTCATTGTTTACTGTATTGTTTTATTTGTCACAGCTTTGGCGGTCTCCTCTGCTCGGTTCGGGTCTGAGATGGCACGGAAAGTGGGGGTAGGTTACAAGGAAGCGGCTGTTTCGGCGGAAACTGGCCAGGAGGATAGGTGACTGAGTTTAAGGGGAGGGGATGGAAAGGATAGAGGGTAAGGTGGATCTTGGCAGTTAGCCTCGTTGAGCTACCAGCCCTAGGAGGGATGTGGCCGGGTTCACGAATCGGTTTCTGTTTCAGATTCGGGAGGTAGTTGAGCCTTCGGGCCGCCTCCCCTCCCCTCCTGTTGGTAGTTAGGGTATGGTGGAATCTCAGACCTGGATCGGAGAGATCGGGAGTGCATTGTTAATTGTTATTTGTTATTGTTTTTATGTTGAGGCTGTGGCCAATTAAAATTCCATCAATTCCGAAGAAGTGGTTGTTGGCTCCATTATTTGGGAGTGTGGGTGGGTTGGTGTCAGCTGAAGGCGTATGGAGCGCTAGCACAGTCATGCATACAAGAACTGCAAAAGAGAAATCTGACAAAGGATCTGACAGTATTTCTTTGTTCCGTTATTGTGTGAATGATGCATCAAAGTCACAAGTGCAACTATCCTGGGTTTTGGTCTTTGCCCCCAGGGCACCCCGATCAGGGATGCTTCACTGTGTGTAACCTCCCAGGTCGCTCGATCTCACTCACCCCTCCTCGGTCCTACGGCGCATGCACAGCCTCTTGTCCAGTCGGCGTGCTCGGGTCCGCTCCCGCCCCTTTGTCCTAGAGCTTGTCTAAGGTGAGTGGATCCGAATGCACTGGCGGCCGCATTCCACGCTAACCTTTAACAGGGAGCGCGTTGCCCCCAGACATTCACAAATTCCTGGCTCAAACAATCACCCTGCTAAAGGGATAGCGGGGAATGTGATCGCTGCTCGCGCATGCTGTGTTGGATCGGGAATGAAGGTGAGTTTTCGGGCGACATGGGGGGTTTGACACAGTGGGGCATCCCGAATCTGTATACCCCGAGGGGAGCGAGTATGTCCGCCCTGGAGTCTCATATACTTTTGGTCCACTTTAAGCTGGTACACTGGGGACAAAAACAGGACCTTTGATCTAGAAATAGAAGATGTAGGACTTTAGGCAGGTATACTGGATCACAGAGCCAAAAACAAAGCTTTAGACTAGGGCTTAGGACCTCTCATTGTACCCCCTAGCAGGTCATAAAGCTGGACATGGACACAAACTTGCTTGGGAACCAATTTAAACAAGCACTCCAAATTGGCTTCCAGATTCAGTACAAGATCAAATAAAGCTGAGCATTACTGACAACCAGCTGCCCATATTATTGACAATGAACCTTTTTGGGTCAGGTACAATATAATTTGGTTAGGGGGGAGGTGGGGATTTGACCTAATGGTCAAGTCCTTCCCTAGTCATACTGATAGCAATAATGTGGTCTTAACCCCCAACTCTCTTTTTGTTATTATTTATAGAAAAAAGGGGGGAGGGGGGTTGGTTATACCACCATACCTCTTGAGAGTCTTTAATCGGGGATTGTGTGTATTGTCAAAAAGAAGGTAAGTAAGTAAAGGCGGTATCAGCAATCAACAATTTTAATACACATATTTCACATATTTACATTTTTATAAAATCTCAAGAGGTATGGTGGTATAACCAACCCCCCCCCCCCCTTTTTCTACAATATAATTTATTATAACAGCATTAGAATATGTACTGTGGAGCAGTGAGTGAAGAAATACCTCATACCAGGTGTACGTACCACAGAGACATGGGAGGCAGCTTGCACCAGGTCCGTGACAGAAGGGCCTAGTACAAGCTGCTTTCTCCACCTTAATACCTGTGGTCAATTTCTTGCCTGTGCTGTTTGCAGCGAGCGTTGGGCGTCAGGGCTGTAGGTTACACCGGATGGAAATAAGATGGCAGGAATGTGCTGGAAGTCCCTCCTGTCCAACGTTTGGCCCTGACACTGGCACTCCCTGCAGACACCACACAAATATTGTGAGCAGCACCTGTGACAAGAAAGATCACACAGGGCCCCACTGAAAACTGCTCCTTTTTGCGGAGGACGGGGGCACTTTCAGCTATGAAGCCTATTTATACTCCTACCCCTCGCTCTTGCAAAGGATGCCCAATAAGATTTCCCAGGAACCCTAAAGAATTCTTCTACCAGTTTCCTATAGGCATACTCCCAACTTTTCAGGGTTGGAAATTGGGACAATTTGTTAATTAATCCACATCCCCTCATTGAGGGATGGATAGGAGAGGTTGTAAAAGTAACAATATAAACAGTTTGTATAGGCAAATTATTCATATATTAATGCAGATCTGCATGTTACACCTCAAAGAAGTGCAAGTGAGAACAACAAGGGATGGGGGACATGGACTCAAAACACAAATGAGGGACACTTTACAGGCACTTGTCTTGGTGGGCCTGAGTGGGAGAGGGGACCCCACACTGTTCTATTATTCTTTACAAAGCTGCAGAACATAAACCTTGTAGCATTCTGAAATCCATAAATGAGCGTCAGTGGCTGTCACTCAACACTGGCTTCAAATGGAATTCAGGATGGAATGTGGGAAGGGAAACAGAAAAATAGCTGTTATGTCTGTGCATTTATTGCATGCATCACTACAGATGGGCCTAGGCAGCAGGGAAGGGGTTAGTGGCAGCACTTTAGGTCTCGGCTGCACTCCCACCATCAGTCCACTCTGTATGGAAGTTTCCCCTTCTACCAATCCCCCCAATACCCACAGAGCCACTTTTTGGCAAACCCACCCCTTCCACTACACGGAGCCACCCTAATAGGAAGCACTTTTCTCCCCTGGTGTCCTTGCCAGCCATTTGACTTATTACCTCCCAGTCGACTGTCTGGTACCAGATATGGCCCTGACAACTACTGACAATGTTTGCCATTAGCGCCCATAGCCAGGGCTGTATTTACCATTAGGCAACCCTAGGCACGTGCCTAGTGCACGGGGGGGGGGGGCACTACCCTTACTACTGTAGTAAAGAAAAGAGATTAAAAATTATATAGCCAGAACATTTATGCCCCCTAACAACCCCCCCAGCCACAGAAGGATGCAGAGTGTATTTGTGTGAAGGGGGGGGGGGGGGGGGGGCAAAGGGTTGAACACAGACCAGTTTTTTTATATGGACCTATATAACTTAAAAAGGGGGCGCAAGCAACCGGCGCCCGAAAAATACAGCGCTAATCTTTTCAAGGAGGAAAAAAACATAAATATGCTGTGCAGCACCGAAAAGATGACGGTACAAAATGGCACTCACTGGCGCAGGGATAATCAGCAGCCGGATCCAATCGGCACTCACACAGGCCACCCAATACCTAATGCAACAATCAAAGCAAATTCGTGACATCTAGCACCATTGTAGTCCACAGCACAGAGCCAGAAAGAACAAAAATGAAAAAATACCAGAAAGATGCTAAATGACACACGTCATAAATAAGGCCCAATATATATTTTTCCTGGAAAATCACAGTTAAGCATAGTGCAAATGGGGAAAAATGGTCTTTCAACAGAAAGTGACAAAATTTCAAGTAGGCTGGTATTTAAAGGATTAAAAGTAATTATGCATGTTGGGTATTGTTCTGTTCAGGGGGCCTTCAGCTTTAGCTTGTTTTTTCTTGTTTGCATATTGATATTTTAGGAAAATTCGTTTATTTGTTTTTTTAAATAATTTTTGGGGGAAGTGAATTCCTCAAGGATTTGCATCCAGAAAACTGCGCCCATGGCAAGAAGCCTGGAATGCCAAGAAACCCGCTTATTTAACCCAAAAATAATGAGAAAGCACTGAAAAATCATAAACACGTTAAAAAAAAACAATACTTTCCTGGGAAATCCTTTATCATTCCTGGCAACAGACGTGGCCATCATAGGTAGGCTGGCAGTTAAAGGGTTAATTAAAGAATTTTAGGGCTTGACTAGCTAAGTCCTGCTGAGACTTGTAGTTCTGCAGATGGATGGTAAAATACACAGGGCAGTTTCTAGGCAAAATAGTGCCCGTGCAGGAAGAAAAGAATCCTGCCCCCTCCTCACCCAACCTGTGATGCTGCTGATATCTCATACAGGTACAGTATGTGCCTTGCTGTCCCTCTTTAGCAGCAGGCAGTGGCCTCTATGATGGCTGAGCCCAATATGGGGGGATGAGGGGGCTGGCATATGGCCAGCACCACTAAACATGGCCCTAACCTATTTGCAGAAAAGAGGATGGCTGGGATGAAAGCGCCCCAATGGCCTTGGCGCCCATGTCAACAGCCCTTTAGGCCCTTCCCTAGGAATAGCCCACAATTGTTGGCATTAGAAGTGCTACCAAACAACCTGTCATTTTATTCATTAGCGATGGGATATCTCCAGATTAAAGCTGCGGCCCTCCGGAAAAACAGGGATTAATCCATCCTGGATTTCCCACACACCTCCGGATCATTCCCACTCTATGAAGAGCTTAATGCAGGAAAACAATGCGACACAGAGGCATCTGTTTCCTCCCCATCATCACATCATATTCAGCAGAAAGATTTATCCATGCTGAATGCCAGCTTCAAATATTCAGAGAAGTTTCCACGCAAAGGCCTTTGCTGAAGCCAGCCGGCTGGAGGCAGAAGAAAGGAGCGTTTCATCGGACACGTCGCATGCGCTGCACAGATGCCATGAGTCGCATTGCACCTCATAACAACTTCAGACTGCGCCCCATGAATCCATTTATAATTAGGAGATCGATCCCGTATGGAGGAACAAAAATATGCCAAATGTTTTGTCCGTTGATGTGATGGCGACCTGAAACAGCCCTCACAATGAGGTTGCTTTCCTCAAAGAGTAAAGGGTTTCTTTATAAATGGAACAAATCTGCCCCCCTCTTAATACACAGCAGCCCATTAGCCTTCTTCCTTTCGCTCCCTCCACTGGCCCAACGGGACACGTGACCCCGCTGTATAAAAGACGAGGTCTGCGTCACGCTGATCTCGCTGTGTGCTCTGCAGTAGATAGGGACAGGTTGCTGACTGCAGCTCAGGGACAGATAGGCCTGCTTACTTAAAAACTGCCCCTTTCAGGACAATATTTAGTCAGGGATAGCGGGTGGAGTGAGGGCTAGATAGGTGGGGTGTCAGTACTACAGTTTAAATCCACTTCTTGTCACAACTGGGGTGTGTGTACATGTTATCCCAGAACTTGATCTAAGCACTGGGGTATAACCTGATATCCCACAACTTTCTCTAAGCACTGGGGTGACTAAATCCTGTTATACTACAATTTGCTCCATGTATTGGGGTGTGTATATCTTGTTATCCCATAACTTGCTCTAAGCACTGGCATGTATTCTGTTATCCTACAACTAGCTCTAAGCACTGGGGTGTATGTACTTTGTTATCCCACAACTAGCTCTAAGCACTGGGGTGTATGTACCGTGTTATCCCACAACTAGCTCTAAGCACTGGGGTGTATGTACTTTGTTATCCCACAACTAGCTCTAAGCACTGGGGTGTATGTACCGTGTTATCCCACAACTAGCTCTAAGCACTGGGGTGTATGTACCGTGTTATCCCACAACTAGCTCTAAGCACTGGAGTGTATGTACCATGTTATCCCACAACTAGCTCTAAGCACTGGAGTGTATGTACCATGTTATCCCACAACTAGCTCTAAGCACTGGGGTGTATGTACCGTGTTATCCCACAACTAGCTCTAAGCACTGGAGTGTATGTACCGTGTTATCCCACAACTAGCTCTAAGCACTGGGGTGTATGTACCGTGTTATCCCACAACTAGCTCTAAGCACTGGGGTGTATGTACCGTGTTATCCCACAACTAGCTCTAAGCACTGGGGTGTATGTACTCTGTTATCCCACAACTAGCTCTAAGCACTGGGGTGTATGTACCGTGTTATCCCACAACTAGCTCTAAGCACTGGGGTGTATGTACCGTCTTATCCCACAACTAGCTCTAAGCACTGGAGTGTATGTACCGTGTTATCCCACAACTTGTTCTAAGCACTGGGGTGTATGTACCGTGTTATCCCACAACTAGCTCTAAGCACTGGGGTGTATGTACCGTGTTATCCCACAACTAGCTCTAAGCACTGGAGTGTATGTACCGTGTTATCCCACAACTAGCTCTAAGCACTGGGGTGTATGTACCGTGTTATCCCACAACTAGCTCTAAGCACTGGAGTGTATGTACCGTGTTATGCCACAACTAGCTCTAAGCACTGGGGTGTATGTACCGTGTTATCCCACAACTAGCTCTAAGCACTGGGGTGTATGTACCGTGTTATCCCACAACTTGTTCTAAGCACTGGGGTGTATGTACCGTGTTATCCCACAACTAGCTCTAAGCACTGGGGTGTATGTACCGTGTTATCCCACAACTAGCTCTAAGCACTGGGGTGTATGTACCGTGTTATCCCACAACTAGCTCTAAGCACTGGAGTGTATGTACCGTGTTATCCCACAACTAGCTCTAAGCACTGGGGTGTATGTACCGTGTTATCCCACAACTAGCTCTAAGCACTGGGGTGTATGTACCGTGTTATCCCACAACTAGCTCTAAGCACTGGGGTGTATGTACCGTGTTATCCCACAACTTGTTCTAAGCACTGGGGTGTATGTACCGTGTTATCCCACAACTAGCTCTAAGCACTGGGGTGTATGTACCGTGTTATCCCACAACTAGCTCTAAGCACTGGGGTGTATGTACCGTGTTATCCCACAACTAGCTCTAAGCACTGGAGTGTATGTACCGTGTTATCCCACAACTAGCTCTAAGCACTGGGGTGTATGTACCGTGTTATCCCACAACTAGCTCTAAGCACTGGGGTGTATGTACCGTGTTATCCCACAACTAGCTCTAAGCCCTGGGGTGTATGTACCGTGTTATCCCACAACTAGCTCTAAGCACTGGGGTGTATGTACCGTGTTATTCCACAACTAGCTCTAAGCACTGGAGTGTATGTACCGTGTTATTCCACAACTAGCTCTAAGCACTGGGGTGTATGTACCGTGTTATCCCACAACTAGCTCTAAGCACTGGGGTGTATGTACCGTGTTATCCCACAACTTTCTGTAAGCACTGGTGTATACCCTGTTATATTACAACTTGCTCTTACTACTGGGGTGAGTGTACCCTATTTTTCTACAACCTTTTCTAAGCACTGGGGTGTGTGTACCATGTGATTCCATGCCTTGCCCTAAGCACTGGGGTGTAACCTGTTATCCCACAACATTCTCCAATGTTGTGGGATGGGGTGTAACCTGTTCACTCACAACTTGCTCTAAGCACTGGGGTGTATCCTGGTATCTCACAACTTTCTCTAAGCACTAGTGTGTACCCCTTTATACTACAACTTGCTTTAATTACTGGGGTGAGTGTACGCTTTTATACTACTACTTGTTCTAAGCACTGAAGGTGTATCCTGGTATACTACAACTTGCTGTAGGCACTGGGGTGAGTGTACCCTGTTATACTACAACTTGCTCTAAGCACGGAGGTGTGGGTACCACGTTACTCCACAACTTGCTCTAAGCACTGGGGTATATCCTGTTATCCCACAACTTGCTCTAAGCACTGGGGTATATCCTGTTATCCCACAACTAGCTCTAAGCACTGGGGTGTGTGTACTGTGTGATTTCACAATTTGCTCTACGCATTGGGGTGTATTCTGCTATCCCATAACTTGCTCTAAACACTGGTGTGTACCCTGTTATACTATAACTTGCTCTAATCACTGTGGTGAGTGTACCATGTTATACTACAACTTGCTCTAATCACTGGGGTGAGTGTACCATGTTATACTACAACTTGCTCTAATCACTGGGGTGAGTGTACCATGTTATACTACAACTTGCTGTAAACACTGGGGCGAGTGTACCATGTTGTACTACAACTTGCTGTAAACACTGGGGCGAGTGTACCATGTTATACTACAACTTGCTCTAATCACTGGGGTGAGTGTACCATGTTATACTACAACTTGCTCTAATCACTGGGGTGAGTGTACCATGTTATACTACAACTTGCTCTAATCACTGGGGTGAGTGTACCATGTTATACTACAACTTGCTCTAATCACTGGGGTGAATGTACCATGTTATACTACAACTTGCTGTAAACACTGGGGCGAGTGTACCATGTTGTACTACAACTTGCTGTAAGCACTGGGGCGAGTGTACCATGTTGTACTACAACTTGCTGTAAGCACTGGAGTGAGTGTACCATGTTGTACTACAACTTGCTGTAAACACTGGGGCCAGTGTACCATGTTGTACTACAACTTGCTGCATCTAAGCACTGGGGTAAGTGTACCATGTTGTACTACAACTTGCTGTAAGCACTGGGGTGAGTGTACCATGTTGTACTACAACTTGCTGCATCTAAGCACTGGGGTAAGTGTACCATGTTGTACTACAACTTGCTGTAAGCACTGGGGCGAGTGTACCATGTTGTACTACAACTTGCTGCATCTAAGCACTGGGGTGAGTGTACCATGTTGTACTACAACTTGCTGCATCTAAGCACTGGGGTGAGTGTACCATGTTGTACTACAACTTGCTGTAAGCACTGGGGCGAGTGTACCATGTTATACTACAACTTGCTGTAAGCAGTGGGGTGAGTGTACCATGTTATACTACAACTTGCTCTAATCACTGGGGTGAGTGTACCATGTTATACTACAACTTGCTCTAATCACTGGGGTGAGTGTACCATGTTATACTACAACTTGCTGTAAGCACTGGGGTGAGTGTACCATGTTGTACTACAACTTGCTGTAAGCACTGGGGCGAGTGTACCATGTTGTACTACAACTTGCTGTAAGCACTGGGGCGAGTGTACCATGTTGTACTACAACTTGCTGTAAGCACTGGAGTGAGTGTACCATGTTGTACTACAACTTGCTGTAAACACTGGGGCCAGTGTACCATGTTGTACTACAACTTGCTGCATCTAAGCACTGGGGTAAGTGTACCATGTTGTACTACAACTTGCTGTAAGCACTGGGGTGAGTGTACCATGTTGTACTACAACTTGCTGCATCTAAGCACTGGGGTAAGTGTACCATGTTGTACTACAACTTGCTGTAAGCACTGGGGCGAGTGTACCATGTTGTACTACAACTTGCTGCATCTAAGCACTGGGGTGAGTGTACCATGTTGTACTACAACTTGCTGCATCTAAGCACTGGGGTGAGTGTACCATGTTGTACTACAACTTGCTGTAAGCACTGGGGCGAGTGTACCATGTTATACTACAACTTGCTGTAAGCAGTGGGGTGAGTGTACCATGTTATACTACAACTTGCTCTAATCACTGGGGTGAGTGTACCATGTTATACTACAACTTGCTCTAATCACTGGGGTGAGTGTACCATGTTATACTACAACTTGCTGTAAGCACTGGGGTGAGTGTACCATGTTGTACTACAACTTGCTGTAAGCACTGGGGCGAGTGTACCATGTTGTACTACAACTTGCTGTAAGCACTGGGGCGAGTGTACCATGTTGTACTACAACTTGCTGTAAGCACTGGGGCGAGTGTACCATGTTATACTACAACTTGCTGTAAGCAGTGGGGTGAGTGTACCATGTTATACTACAACTTGCTCTAATCACTGGGGTGAGTGTACCATGTTATACTACAACTTGCTCTAATCACTGGGGTGAGTGTACCATGTTATACTACAGCTTGCTGTAAGCACTGGGGTGAGTGTACCATGTTGTACTACAACTTACTGTAAGCACTGGGGCGAGTGTACCATGTTGTACTACAACTTGCTGTAAGCACTGGGGTGAGTATACCCTGTTATACTACAACTTGCTGTAATCACTGGGGTGAGTGTACCATGTTGTAGTACAACTTGCTGTAAGCACTGGGGTGAGTGTACCATGTTATACTACAACTTGCTGTAAGCACTGGGGTGAGTGCACCATGTTATACTACAACTTGCTGTAAGCACTGGGGTGAGTGTACCATGTTATACTACAACTTGCTCTAATCATTGGGGTGAGTGTACCATGTTGTACTACAACTTGCTCTAATCACTGGGGTGAGTGCACCATGTTGTACTACAACTTGCTGTAAGCACTGGGGTGAGTGGACCATGTTATACTACAACTTGCTGTAAGCACTGGGGTGAGTGTACCATGCTGTACTACAACTTGCTGTAAGCACTGGGGTGAGTGTACCATGTTATACTACAACTTGCTGTAAGCAGTGGGGTGAGTGTACCATGTTATACTACAACTTGCTGTAAGCACTGGGGCGAGTGTACCATGTTGTACTACAACTTGCTGTAAGCACTGGGGTGAGTGTACCCTGTTATACTACAACTTGCTGTAATCACTGGGGTGAGTGTACCATGTTGTAGTACAACTTGCTGTAAGCACTGGGGTGAGTGTACCATGTTATACTACAACTTGCTGTAAGCACTGGGGTGAGTGTACCATGTTATACTACAACTTGCTCTAATCATTGGGGTGAGTGTACCATGTTGTACTACAACTTGCTCTAATCACTGGGGTGAGTGCACCATGTTGTACTACAACTTGCTGTAAGCACTGGGGTGAGTGTACCATGTTATACTACAACTTGCTGTAAGCACTGGGGTGAGTGTACCATGCTGTACTACAACTTGCTGTAAGCACTGGGGTGAGTGTACCATGTTATACTACAACTTGCTGTAAGCAGTGGGGTGAGTGTACCATGTTATACTACAACTTGCTCTAATCACTGGGGTGAGTGTACCATGTTATACTACAACTTGCTCTAATCACTGGGGTGAGTGTACCATGTTATACTACAACTTGCTGTAAGCACTGGGGTGAGTGTACCATGTTATACTACAACTTGCTGTAAGCAGTGGGGTGAGTGTACCATGTTATACTACAACTTGCTCTAATCACTGGGGTGAGTGTACCATGTTATACTACAACTTGCTCTAATCACTGGGGTGAGTGTACCATGTTATACTACAACTTGCTGTAAGCACTGGGGTGAGTGTACCATGTTGTACTACAACTTACTGTAAGCACTGGGGCGAGTGTACCATGTTGTACTACAACTTGCTGTAAGCACTGGGGCGAGTGTACCATGTTGTACTACAACTTGCTGTAAGCACTGGGGTGAGTGTACCCTGTTATACTACAACTTGCTGTAATCACTGGGGTGAGTGTACCATGTTGTAGTACAACTTGCTGTAAGCACTGGGGTGAGTGTACCATGTTATACTACAACTTGCTGTAAGCACTGGGGTAAGTGCACCATGTTATACTACAACTTGCTGTAAGCACTGGGGTGAGTGTACCATGTTATACTACAACTTGCTCTAATCATTGGGGTGAGTGTACCATGTTGTACTACAACTTGCTCTAATCACTGGGGTGAGTGCACCATGTTGTACTACAACTTGCTGTAAGCACTGGGGTGAGTGTACCATGTTATACTACAACTTGCTGTAAGCACTGGGGTGAGTGTACCATGCTGTACTACAACTTGCTGTAAGCACTGGGGTGAGTGTACCATGTTGTACTACAACTTGCTGTAAGCACTGGGGTGAGTGTACCATGTTATAATACAACTTGCTGTAAGCACTGGGGTGAGTGTACCATGTTGTACTACAACTTACTGTAAGCACTGGGGTGAGTGTACCATGTTATACTACAACTTGCTGTAAGCACTGGGGTGAGTGTACCATGCTGTACTACAACTTGCTGTAAGCACTGGGGTGAGTGTACCATGTTATACTACAACTTGCTGTAAGCACTGGGGTGAGTGTACCATGTTGTACTACAACTTACTGTAAGCACTGGGGCGAGTGTACCATGTTGTACTACAACTTGCTGTAAGCACTGGGGTGAGTGTACCATGTTGTACTACAACTTGCTGCATCTAAGCACTGGGGTGAGTGTACCATGTTATACTACAACTTGCTGTAAGCACTGGGGTGAGTGTACCATGTTGTACTACAACTTGCTGCATCTAAGCACTGGGGTGAGTGTACCATGTTATACTACAACTTGCTGTAAGCACTGGGGTGAGTGTACCATGTTATAATACAACTTGCTGTAAGCACTGGGGTGAGTGTACCATGTTGTACTACAACTTACTGTAAGCACTGGGGTGAGTGTACCATGTTATACTACAACTTGCTGTAAGCACTGGGGTGAGTGTACCATGCTGTACTACAACTTGCTGTAAGCACTGGGGTGAGTGTACCATGTTATACTACAACTTGCTGTAAGCACTGGGGTGAGTGTACCATGTTGTACTACAACTTACTGTAAGCACTGGGGCGAGTGTACCATGTTGTACTACAACTTGCTGTAAGCACTGGGGTGAGTGTACCATGTTGTACTACAACTTGCTGCATCTAAGCACTGGGGTGAGTGTACCATGTTGTACTACAACTTGCTGTAAGCACTGGGGCGAGTGTACCATGTTGTACTACAACTTGCTGTAAGCACTGGGGTGAGTGTACCATGTTATACTACAACTTGCTGTAAGCACTGGGGTGAGTGTACCATGTTATACTACAACTTGCTGCATCTAAGCACTGGGATGAGTGTACCCTGTTATCCCACAACTTGATCTAAGCACTGAGATGTATCCTGTTATCCCACAACTTACCTTAAGCACTGGTGTGTAACCTGTTATAATCCTACCTTCCAACTTTTCAGGGTGGGAAAGAGGGATAATTAATCAATTAAACCACACCCCCTCATTGATTGATAGATAGGATGAACAGTTACAGCAATATAAACACTTTGAATAAGCAAACAAATCATTTATTGATGCAGATCTGCAGGTTAAACCTCAAAGGGAGACAGAGAAGAAGCACAAGGGACATGGGGACATCAGGGACATTTGTGAGGTATGGATACTACAACATGTACTCTTTATACAAAATAGCAGGCACAGCTTTTTATATTGATAACTGAGAGTGCTGCCCAGCCCGTCAAGCTACTAGAACATGGGCCAAACCAAATTGACAAGGGTCATAAGAAAGGGGCACAACTCCACAAATACCATAAAATAATAATATTTTATTAAGTGTTACACTATAGCAAAAAAAAAAAAAAACACACACATGCAACACAAAGACACTATTCATGTGATGCTAAAATACTTAGCAATCCATATTATAGAAGACAACAAGGTATCAAAAAGTAAAAATAGAAATCAGTATTAAAATATATATATTTTTTTTTTTTACATATTTCTAATTACTCAAGTGAGTGTTCAATTACTCCACTTTGTGCAAAAAATGCAAGCATTAAAAGGTAATTACTACAAATAATTCATCAAAACTATAAACCTGTGCAATCAATCAAATCTAAAGTGCAAATGCTAGATAAGAAGGCTATATTCACCAAGTAAAGCAGGGATAAGACCCCCAATGTAAACCCAATACACAAAAGTGCTGTTAGTGCATTGGGCTGTTTAAGGGAGCTGAGGTAGTAAGCAAGGACTGGAAAGACAAAGTAAAGATCATACTATCCTTGTGGTCAAAGGTGACTAATCATCAGGCAGTGGATTGAAGGCAGGAGACCCCACGCGTTCCGCCGATCCACTACAGCTTTTCCAGGGGAGCTGTCTCTTTGAATGGTGTCTCCTTTTATGTGGCATGGCAGAGCATCAGGCCACCCTCCTCCCTCCCCCCAGTGCGAGGTGTAACTCCCGCCCCCTGACGCAGCGCGTCCGGTTGGACAAGGACGCGCCCGTCAACTGTAGTGATGGGGGGCGGTTTCGCACCATATGTGCAGCCGAGCCCCCTCTCAGCAAGATCAATTCAATCAATCCTGGCCAGCTGTCAGCTGGCAGAGCCCGCCCCCCCATGATTACCCGGCTGGTGTCATCGGCTAAAGGGGAGGGGCTCGGCTCCACCAGCATAACAGCCCAGACTTCATAGAGCTGCGCTGTGTTATACTTGTATTTTTTTGCACAAAGTGGAGTAATTGAACACTCACTTGAGTAATTAGAAATATATAAATAATATGTGTATACTTTTTTTTTCCCTTGGGCTATTTGTGGAGCTATTTAATACTGATTTCTATTTGTACTTTTTGATACCTTGTGGTCTTCTATAATATGGATTGCTAAGTATTTTAGCCTCACATGAACAGTGGATGAATTGATTTTAACAGTGTCTTTGTGTTACATGTGTGTTTTTATTTTTGCTATAGTGTAACACTTAATAAAATATTATTATTTTATGGCATTTGTGGAGTTGTGCCCCTTGTCAATTTGGTTTGGCCCAAATACTACAACATGCTGTAAACACTGGGGTGAGTGTACCCTGTTATACTATAACTTGTTCTATGCACAGGTGTGTACCCTGTTATCCCACAACTTGCTCTAAGCACTGAGGTAAGTGTACCCTGTTACACTACAACCTGCTCTAAGCATTGAGGTGAGTGTATCCTGTTATACTACAACCTGCTCTAAGCACTAGGGTGTATCCTGTTATCCCACAACTTGTAATATACACTAAACTGTGTGTACCGTGTTATCCCACAACTTGCTCCAAGCACTGGGGTGTATCCCGTTATCCCACAACTTGCTCCAAGCATTGGTGTGTAGCCTGTTATACTACAACTTGCTCTAATCACTAGGGTGAGTGTACCCTGTTATACTACAATATGTTCTAAGTACTGTTGTATACACTGTCATTAGCAGACTGGGGCCAAAAATCAGCCCTGGATTTTACCAGCCCCTGGCCGGCCCAAGACCTCCCTGCTGAGGCCCCCCAATCATGTTGCTGGGGCTATAGCATTGTGGGCTGGAGTTCCTTGGCTTGTGGGTACAGTAGAGCTGGGTACAGTGGGCTGAGATGGAAACTAAGGAGGCAGAGATTGAATGTGGGTATTAAAAGCAGCAGCCCAACTGGCCTTGCCCAGGTCTCCCTATGACTATTCCATCCCGTACCCTGTTATACTACAACTGGCTCTAAGCACTTGGGGGAGTGTACCCTGTAATACTACAACTTGCTCTAACCACCGGGGTGTGTGTACCATGTTATCCCACAACTTTCTATAAGCACTGGGGTGTATCCTGTTATACCACAACTTGCTGTAAGCACTGAGGTGAGAGTACGCTGTTATCCAACAACCTGCTCTAAACACTGGGGTGTGTGTACCATGTTATCCCACAACTTGCTCTAAGCACTGGATGTAACCTGTTATCCCAGAACTTGCTCCAAGCACTGGGGTGTACCCTGTTATCCCAAAACTGGCTCTAAGCACTAGGGTGTGTGTACCGTGTTATCCCACAACTTGCTGTAAGCACTGGGGTGAGAGTACGCTGTTATCCAACAACCTGCTCTAAACACTGGGGTGTGTGTACCATGTTATCCCACAACTTGCTCTAAGCACTGGATGTAACCTAATAGCTAATGGATGTAACCTGTAGCTAATCAATGGGGTAAGTATCTCTGTAATACTACAACTTGCTCTAACCACTGGGGTATGTGTACCATGTTATTTCACAACTTTCTGTAAGCAATGAAGTGAGTGTACCTGTTACCCTGTTATCCCACAACCTGCTCTAAGCACTGGGGTGTGTGTACTGTGTTATCCCACAGCTTGTTCTAAGAACTGGGGTGTAACCTGTTATCCCACAACTTGCTCTAAGCAACAAGGTGTGTGTACCGCGTTATCCCACAACTTGCTCTAAGCACTGGAGTGTATCCTGTTATCCCACAACTTGCTCTAAGCACTGGGGTATGTGCACTGTGTTATTCCACAACTTGTTGTAAGCACTGGGGTGTATTCTGTTATCTTACAACTTGCACTAAGCAGTGGTGTGTATCCTGTTATACCACAACTTGCTGTAATCACTGGGGTGAATGTACCCTGTTATACTACAACTTGCTGTAAGCAAGGGGGCTGTTAATAAAGTTTATGTATAAAACGACATCATCTTCCATGGTGCAGTACAATGTGAAATTACAAACAGGGTAAAAGATTAACTTATGATACATGACAGAAAAGCACAAATACATAGTCTGAAATACACTAGGAGAGATGGCCCTGCACTTGTGGGCTTACAATCTAAAGGATAAGGGTGGAGACAAATGGTAGGTCACAAGTAGTATATACTTAGTATGGTGGCAAGTGATCTGAAGTCTCAGACTGTGTTTTAATTATTCCAAGTGATATGCTTGTCTGAATAGGTTGGTTTTGAGGGCACCCTTAACCCTTTCAGTGCCATCTACGTGACTCTCACGTTCTCGCCTCTCCGACCTTTAAGTGTCAGCTACATGAGACTCACATAGCTGACTTTAAAACGCTATTAAAAAGTTTGGGTGCCACAGCTGCTAACTGTAAAAAAAATGACATTTACTCACCTGCGGCCGCGATCCCTCCCGCCAGGTCTCCTCTTCACTGGGGGGGGGGGGGGGGGGCTCTGATCGCCCCGTGCTTTTCCATGGTGAGGAAAGGGCCCGAAATAGCTCTCTTCTCCCCTTCCTGGGTCACTCACCGCTAGCCCTGTGGGCGGGGTGGATGACATACTCTATGACGTCGCCCGTGACGCCATCCCTCACCTGCCCTAAGATGCTCAGTAATGCCGAGCAATTGGAGGCGAGAGGGTTGGAGAGGTGAGTGGCTGTGATCCCTTGCCCCCCCCCACCCAGCCCCCCTCCACTGATCACCCGGCAGCTGTCATAGAAGCTTTGTGGGACAGGATCGCCAGGAACAGCAGAGGATGGGAGGCGAGTAAAGAAAAAAAAACTAATTAATGCCATTTTTACTCTGTGTGATGTCTTTTTTTACTGTTAATCCTTTGTGAACTGGTAAGGGATCCATGAGACCCCTATACCAGTTCACAAGGCTCGGGGCTGGCAAGTCACCTGCGGCTAGTGGGTGACTTGTCATTAACCCCCAGCCCCCATTACATGCCTCCCTAAAGCCCACACGGGGGACAGAAGAGCCCGGGGGCATTTAGACTTTGCAGGCTTGTAGCCGGCAGCCAGCAGGATGGGGTCTACCAAAGCTGGCCCCTGCACCCTGTTCTACAAGCACAGCATAGCTGGTCCCCAGGCTGGTTATGCTGGGTAGGAGGTACCCTGTGTAATTTTGGGGGGATTTTTAAGGGTTTTAACCCTTAAAATTCCCCCCTGGGAAGGGGGACCCCACGCCAATTTTTTTTTGTTTAGCCCTTTATAGTGAGATTGTGCAGCAGAAGCTAACTGCCTTGACTTACCTCATTGTCAGAGGTGGAAGCGGCAGCAACATCTGAATCTGGCCCCAGCCGGGGCTACAAAAAGATGGCCGCCGCCTCCCATGAGTCAGGACTTTTTGGGTTCGCCCATCTTTAGTACAGAGTATAAATGCTCACAGGCTCACTTTTAGCCTACCTTGTTTCCCTGCTTGGAGTCTCTCAGGAGTCCTGTTCCATTGAACAAGGTGAATAATGGAAGCGTTTCGCGTCTTAATAGGGTGATGTCGCGTGTTGGTGTGCACATGCCTGCCGCTAGCACCTAGATGAAAGCGAGGGCAAGCACTGCATTCCAGGCCTAGGCATCCGGCTTGTCAGCGGCATTTAGTTTTGTTCAAAGCATTAGCAATTGCCAATGCCAAGGTTGCAGTCTGGAAGAGCTGGAAAATGTCTCTCAGGGAAAGAGTTGACCTTATCAAGACCTTCCTGATCCCGATCTTTTTACACGTCAGCTTCATCTGTGTTTTGCCAGTGTCTATCTTCACAAGAGCCTCCAGTGTGTTTTTCCTGATGTTATGGGGAAACCGCGTTAACATGGTGAAAAGAAAAGTCACCTACTTGGCCAGACAGGAGAGTGGCCTAGAGATGGTCAACCCGGTCATGTTTTTCTCTCTCCTTAAAAAACCTTAAAAATATTTTTTTAAAAATAGCATCTGGTCTCCCCTACACAGCAAGACCAGCCCGGGGACCATCTATGGCTTGTAGAACAGAGCGCAGGGGCCAGTCTCATGGCCCCCCACCCTGCAGGCTATAAGCCCGCACAGGCAAAATGGACTCAGGCCCTTCTGCCCCCCCCCCCCCGGGTTATCTGGGGGTTAATGGCAAGTCACCTCCTAGCCGTAGGTGACTTGTCAGCCCCCTAAGTCTTGTGAACTGGTATAGGGTTCTGATAGATCCCTTATCAGGTATTATTCATCCCGGAGCACTGTGTCCCACGCTGATCACTTTGGCTTCTGCTCTCCTGCTGCTGCTGGAAGCCTTTTATACCTGCTGGGTGACATGTAACACAGGGTTACACTCTATTAGGGTATAAGGGAGGATACAGAAGGTGGGAGAGCTTACACTCTATTATGGTATAAGGGAGGATACAGAAGGGGAAGAGCTTACAATCTATTAGGGTATAAGGGAGGATACAGAAGGAAGAGCTTACAATCTATTAGGGTATAAGGGAGGATACAGAAGGAAGAGCTTACAATCTATTAGGGTATAAGGGAGGATACAGAAGGAGGAAGAGCAGACAAGCTATTGGGGTATAATGGAGGACTATTTGTATGTTACTTTTTCCTAGAATCCAGAATGCCTCCTATTTTCTCACACCCCAATAGAAAATGCAGTGGCCACCCACAAATCTCTGGGGCCCCCCAAAAAAAGTGACAATGATGTCAATGTACCTGGTCAGAAACCACTGGCTTGGCATAACAAACAGGCACTGAGGCACTGGCATGGAAGTGGTTAAGGCAAGCACAGCGCACGTGGTATTCATTCTCCCATGTGAAACGAGGTCAGTGCTTTGTTTTCTCCATTTTTAGAATATTTTTGTTCCTTTGGCACCAGGCTGGAACGCAGAGTCCCGAGGCGCTCGCAGAAATCACACATCCCTGTCCCAACACATTGCTGCCACATTGTGACACTTTAAGTCCCAACTCCATCCAATCCTCATATGAGGAGGCACTCCACTCACAATATTGCGGGTCAGTCACCTCAATTCTTTTGTTTCTGTTCACTAAATCATTTCCACCTCACTTGAAAACAATGGGCAGCATTTTATCTGAGTTGCAACTATGTTGGTAACACAGACCAGCCACTAAAGCGTCAACAATTACCTTTGATGTTGTCTGTTCCATTATTAAAGGGGTCTCTCCAAGATTAAAGCAGATCTCCAATCAAAATATCATAGTAAATTGCTTTCCTAAATTCCCCCTCTGGCAATCAGTGACATAAGCTTATTGAGAGGGATAAACAGGCACATGTTTGGAGTAGCAGGCAGATTCTGCACTCTTAAACATGCATGGCAGCGGCCATCTTGCCACTCACATGAAGGAGCTGGTTCTGAAAAACAGATTCTCTCAGGTAAAAGTTTATTGGTTTACCCCTTGTTCAGCCCCTGTTTGCTTCACCCCCTGGCTTGCCTGTTCACTTACCCCCCCTCACGATTGCCCCCTCGCCCATATGTTTGCTTGACCCCCTTGATGACACTTTATTTTCTGGGGGAAGGGGGGGTTAATGCTGGGGGTACTGGGTTGAGAGGAGTGGCACCATGTGCTGACTCACTCCTGCGATTGTATTGTTTTTTGGGAGGGGAAGCATGCATGGTTGGCTGTGTCAGGGATACCATGCTCACCTCTGTGCTGCCCTTTAAAGTAGACTAAACTGGCTGGTCCCTCAACCCCAGGGCAACCAAATGTAGAATACCCTACTGTGAGAAACCCCTTAAGATGTTGGCATACCCACATTGCAAGCAATCTCAATGCACATGCGCAAGTGTTCATCCAATCAGCACTCCTATGCTTTTGTTGCAGATACTGTGCAACAGCTTACAGCTGGTCTGTGATCTGCATCTATATTGATAGGTTAATGCAGTTTACATTTATGACAGTAGATGGCACTGTTACATGTGTAGTCTCTGTTGTGTATTCGCTACTGCATGTCATGTTTCCTGTACATTGAGGTGATCTCTATGACTTGTTTTTCCTGTCTATGTTATCCACTATGTGAGGTGACCTTCTCTTACTGCATTCATGTTTCAGTAAAGCTAGTTCCTGTTACACCACAAATGTCTATCTGGATATGAATCTGCTGCACACAGCACACTCTGCAACATCTGTATATATTAATGTAGGGCATAGAACTCCTTTTGTCCACAGAGCCCAGCATAGAAAGCGGGAACATTTCACCAATGTATTTTTTTAAGAAAAACATCTTTCATCCTTCTGCACTATCTTCCCACTTGAAAGTCACAAAACTTTCTTAAAGTGGACCAACACCCAGAGCGATCCAATCCCTCCCCGCGGGGCATCCAAAATCGGGATGCCCCGCTGTGTGAAACCCCCCCAGGACGCTCGCAAGCTTTACCTGAATCCCGGTCCGACGAAGTATCCTGTTAGAGGGAATTTCGAGAGGCGGCCGCCAGCGTGCTCGGAGCCGCGGAGCTTTGACGCTGCTTTGCCGCGCATAGCACAGCAGCTCTAAACGCACTGATTGGACGAGGGTCCACGCATGCGCTGTAGGAGCGGGGTGAGGTGAGTTGTAACTAGCGATCTGGGGAGTTTCACATAGCGGGGCACCCCAATCGGGGAAAAGGACCAAAACCCAAGATAGTCAAAATCCTGGGTGTTGGTCCACTTTAATCAGTAGTAATCACTATAAATGGTATGTACATCACTTAGCACAGGTGAGAAATTATGATGTGTGTGTCTAGAGCAGACACTGTCTATACTGCTTCTGTCAGGCATGACAGGCCTGATAGTTTCATTTACCAAAAGTGTCGGGCCTGTCACACTTGACAGGAGGACTGTGCACAGTATGTGTTTGCTCACAAAGATTTCACTCACAGTGCTTTATCTTCAGACACACACACATCACAATTCCTCACCAGTCATAAGTGCCAGCTCTGTGCAAATCATTTATAACAATTTCTGCTGAAAGTTACACGAATTTCAACTGGGGAAAAAGTACAGAATGACAGATTTTTTTAAATAAGGTATATTGGAGAAATGTTTCTTTTTTTTTCCCGGGTTATAATATAAGAACAGAACATTTTCAGCGGTTTCTAATGATAGTTTCCCTGGGAATTTGACTTAAAGCTGAACAAAACCCAGAAGTGTCCGGCTCACAACTTAAATATTCCAGGGCTGGCTGCTGGCTATTCCCCAGGGCATCCCGAATTAGGATCCTGAATCGAGATGCCCAGTGGTGTCAACTCCGCCCCCCAGTTCACCCAGGAAAACTCACCTCTTCAGGCTCCAATGGTGCATTCGCAGACTCTTGTCCATTGAGTGCTGCCTGCTGTGACTACGTCATTCGGCAATGGCGGCTCTCATTGACTTGAATGATGCTCTCATTGTCTTGAATGATCCCTGCATCCCTGGTCGCACCCACCTCGGCCTATCTGAATATAAACAATGACAACTGCCTGCCGAAGACGCAGTCACAGTAGGTGGCTCTCATTGGATGGGAGCTTGAGCATGTGCTGTTGGAGCCTGAAAAGGTACATTTCTACGGTCGAACTGGGGGGTTTCACATAGTAGGGCATCCCGATTTGGGATGCCTGGGGGAACAGCCATCAGCCAGCCCTGGACTCTTTTAGATTGCGAGCTGGACACTGCTGGGTTTTGTACAGCTTTATGGCTGGCCCTGCCAGGTATTATCTTCTCCAAGCACCTTACTGAAAGGTAGCTGTGCTCCTGGGGAGAGGAGGCTGCTGATGAGCAAAAGACAGGGTAGGAATGTAAGCTCTGGGAGCATGCTATGAGAAGGCCTTGAATCTGTTTTGTTCTGCTTTAGAGCAAATAAAGAGGCTGTCCATATAAATTATTGACTGGCAATAAGTTTAAAACATCTGTATATAAAAGCTACACAATAGTGTCATTTATAAGTGGAAAATGTTTTCCCTTTCATTATAGTAAAACATCTGTATAAAGGTTTGAGCACCCCTTTAATAAACAATGCAAAAGAAATAACCGATTTTTTAGCTTGAAACACAGTGACCTTCAGCAATTGTCATTTTATTAAACTATCATTGATGCATTTCTAGCACCTGAGGATACAAATGTATCAGTAAGTATTATATTGTTATCATTAAAGTTATACTAAAGGCAAGCTCGATTGTTGTCCCATTGTCTCAGGCTAAACTTCAATCCGTTCTCAAAAAGACTAAGTTATTTGTAAAAGTATTAGCATTGGAGATGCAGAGAAATAATGAAGAGAAACAGTGGGTATGGCAACAGTGATGTGATGTAAGCACACTGTGTGCTTTGCATATATTGTAGTAAAAAACTAGTGAATTGTTGTGCCTCTAGTTATTACTGCCAGCACATAGTGTGATCAGAAAAAGGGGGTGAGAGATGCTGCAGGCTAAGAGCATCTCCAGCCTGCCAGCACACAGTGTGACCAGAGATGAGGGCAGGGTTTCATAGCTGCAGAGAGAGGCAGCCAATCAGGATGTATGGGGGAGGGAGTGAGGGGTGTTTTCATTCTCAGTCCAATGAAGGTTGATTGAAGGACCAGGGCAGGGGGGTGGAGACTGAAAGCTGAATGAGAAAGTGATTTCCTTACTAAGTAGACAGACATAGCAGAAAGGAGAGCACTGGAGGGACTCGAAGTAAGGTAAGCTACTGATATTTAATTTTTAACTTTTGACTTGCCAATTACTTTAAACTTATTATCCAGGGTTTTGGTCCTTCGGCATTCCGATTCAATATGCTGCGCTGTATGAAACCCTCCCAGGTCACCCAGTAAAACTCACCTTAGCAAGGTCCTACTGTGCATGCGGGGGCTCTTATCCAATCAGCACGAACTGCTGCACTCGTCAATTTCAGCTAAGAGGTAACATTCCTGCTAGCATCCAATCTAACAGGGGGGGTATGCCCATGATTCTGCCCTGTCAACAGCATTGGTGAGTATAGAGATTTTTTGTTAAGCCTGAACATTACATTTAAAGTGAAACAAAAGCGAAACAACTTTCTCTGGTTATGCTCTGTGCTTCTGAGGCATCCCGAAACAGGATGACAGTATGACGCTGGGGATTCAGGGGTTGCAGCAGTGCACGAGAGAGCTGCCTGCCGAATGACGTAGTCACAGTAGGCGGCTCTCATTGAACGAGAGACTGCACATGCGTCGTTGGACGTGGGAAGGTGAGTAGGCAAATGAGGGGGGTTCACACAGAAGGGCAACTCGATTCAGGATGTAAGTCTCTTTTGTATTCTAAGCCACATTCTTGTCTTCAATTTCTGAGTCGTGGAAGAGGCAGCTTCACTAGTCATGAGCATGCTCTGCTCTAGACAGAGACAGCTGTGGGACCACTGTGGCATGCCAGTTTCACTCAAGCTGAGATTCCCAAAGAACAGAGTTGCTGCTTAACCACTTTTTTTGCATAGTTCTGGAAGAATTAAAGTGATCCTATACCCGTATGTTAACCACTTCCTCATTCACAAGTTGCTGGCATGACTATCAGTGACCAATCAACCAATCAGCGGGGTGAGGTGAGTTTTATAGGGAAATCTGGGGGGTTTCACATATCGGGGTGCCCCGGGGAAGTGGACCAAAATCCAGGATAGCCAAAATCCTGGGTGTTGGTCCACTTTTAATGGAAGGTAAAAAAGCAATTCTGTGAGTACTCACCTGTAGAATTGTTTTTGTTCTTGCATGGCACGGACTGCTTCTGTATTCATAACAGTTGGGTTATTCCGCCACAAGGTGGCGCAGTGGTACTGCAGAAAAGCAGTGGCTTGACCCGGCTCCCTATAAAAACGGGCTTAACCATAGAGTTCCCCAGCGTAGACAAGCAGTGAGACAAGAAGCCGGGAGAGAATAAAGTAAAAAATGTGAAAAAGGTAAAAAACCCCAATTAACTTGGAACAATCACCATAAAGAGGCAACCAAGAATAACGATAACAACGGTGGGGTGAAGCGGGCCGTGCCATGCAAGAACAAAAACAATTCTACAGGTGAGTACTCACAGAATTGCCCAAAGAGTATCGGCCAGTAGTTCAAGTCACTACCGCCTGAAGCACCTTGCGGCCAAAAGCAGCATCTGCTGAGGCCTTAACATCAACCTTGTAAAACTTTTAAAAAGTATGAACAGAAGACCAAGTAGCGGCCTTGCAAACTTGTTCAACAGAAGCTTGGTGCTGAAAAGCCCAAGAGGCACCAAAAGCACAAGTGGAATGAGCAGTAATCCTAAAGGTAGGTTCCTTTCCCTTAGCAAAATAGGCTTGAACCACCGCCTAACGGATCCACTGGCTGATAGTGGATTTAGCCAGGGGCAAACCCTTTCTAGGTCCAGAAGTGAGGACAAAAAGAGCACCAGACTTCCTGAAAGGCTCAGTGGCGACCAAATAAAACTTCAGAGCCCTGACCACATCCAGAGAATGCAGAGTCTGCTCCTTGGAATTAGTAGGATTAGGACACAATGAAGGCAAGACAATGTCCTGATTAAGATGAAAAGCAGACACAACCTTTGGCAGGAAGTCCGTTTTGAGCCGGAACACCACCTTATCCTGATGTCTCTCAAAATAAGGAGGTTTGATGGAAAGTGCCGCTAGCTCAGAAACTCGCCGTACAGAAGTGATAGCCACCAGAAAGGCTACATTAAGAGTCAAAATAGACAAGGTAGCTTCACGCATAGGCTCAAAGGGAGGCCCTTGCAGAGCAAACAACACCAGATTCAAATCCCAGACTGGTAGCAAGGGCTTACGGGGTGGACGCACATGAGAAACACCCTGAAAAAAGGTTTTAACCAACCGGTGAGTGGCAAAAGGTCTTTGGAAAAAAATTGCCAGAGCTGAAACATGACCATTTAGGGTACTAAGTTGAAGACCCTGATCCAAACCATGTTGCAAGAATTCCAGAATCCTGGGAATAGAAAACACCCGACAGGGAAGAGACTTGGACTCACACCAGGCAATGTAAGCATGCCAGACCCTGTAATAGATAAAGGACGAGGACTTCTTCCTAGCCCGAATCATGGTATTAACAACAGAAGCAGGCAACCCCTTTTCCATCAATATGGAGGTTTCAGCAGCCAAGCCGTTAAAGCCAGAGTTTGTAAATTGGGATGGCGTAGCTGCCCCTGGGTGAGAAGCTCTGGATCCTTGGGCAAGACGTGCCGGTCTACTGCCAACCGCACAACGTCTGCGAACCAAACTCTTCTTGGCCAACAAGGGGCCACCAGTATGGCTGGTACCCGCTACTGGGCTATCTTGCGCATGACCCTGCCCAGGAGAGGAAACGGAGGGAACACAAAGAGAAGCTGAAACTCCATCCAAGGTATTGCCAAGGCATCCATGACGGCCAGAGGATCCTGAGACAGAGAGACAATTCTGGGAAGTTTGTGATTGTGACGGGACCCAAACAGGTCCACATCCGGCTGACCCCAGCGGTGACAGAGGGAGAGAAACACCATTCCCCCAGACGAGACATCCCCCTGCTCAGGGAGTCCGCCACCTGGTTCTCCACCCCTGGGATGTAGACCGCTGAGATGCAGGGAACATGCTGTTCCGCCCAAGACAGAATCAGGGACACTTCCTTGAAGGCTCCCTTGCTCTGAGTCCCTCCCTGATGGTTGATGTAGGCAACCGCCGTCTGGTTGTCTGAGCAAATCTGAACAGCCCGACCCCGAAGGTGAGTGGATAGGCGAGAAAGAACCAACCTGATCGCCCTCAGTTCCAGGACGTTGATGGAAGCATGGGCCTCTTGTGGGCCCCACCGACCCTGGAACCTCAGGGACTTCCAGAAGCCTCCCCAGCCGGTCAGACTGGTATCCGTGGTGAGCGTTTCCCAGCATGGGGGCAGAAAGAACCTGCCCCCCAGAAGGTTCCTTGAGTCCAGCCACCATGAGAGAGACTGTCTGGCCAGGGGAGACAGAACAAATTCCTGATCCAGGGACACAGGGTCCCGATCCCAAACTGACAAGAGGTGCAACTGAAGAGGTCTCATGTGAAAATGAGCAAAGGGGACTGCCTCGAAGCAGGACACCATCAGGCCCACCAACTGCATCCCCTGACTGATGGAGGGATGAGGACACGTCAGCAGAGACCGAGCCTGCAGCTGAAGACCCTCCACCTTCTGCTGAGGAAGGAACACCTTGACCTGAGAGGTATCCAGAGTCATGCCCAGAAATGACCTCACCAAGGACGGGGACAGAGAAGACTTGGGATAGTTGATCACCCAGCCGAAAGACTCCAGAGTGGATGTCACCATTTGAGTGTCCCGCTCGGCCTGAGGAAAAGACTCGGCCACAATCAGGATGTCGTCCAGGTAAGGAATGATGCGGATGCCCTGGTTCCTTAGCAGAGCCATCACTCCCGCCAGCACCTTGGTGAACACCCGAGGTGCCGAGGTGATACCGAAGGGTAGAGCCACAAACTGGTAATGCTGATCCTGCAGCTCGAACATTAGAAATCTCTGATGACCTGGGAAGATAAGCATCCTTGATGTCCACAGTGGTCATAAAGTCGCCCGGGCGAAGGGTACTGACAGCAGAGCGCAGCGTCTCCATGCGAAAATGCTTGAATCTGACAAATTTGTTGAGGACCTTCAGATCCAGAATGGGCCTCAGAGAGGCGTCCTCTTTGGGGACCGTGAAAAGATTGGAATAGTACCCCTGACCTCTTTCTTGATGAGGCACCAAACAAATGACTCCGGACTCTAACAGGCAATGAACCGCCAGAAGCAACCCCTGAGCAGACAGGGAGTTTAAAGACATCTGGGATCTGATGAATCTTGGGGGGGGGGGGCGCAGGCTGCAAACTCTATCTTGTAACCGGAGGACACTACCTCCTGAATCCACCGGTCTGAGACATGAAGCCTCCAGACGTGAGCAAAGAGCCGAAGCCATCCCCCCACCCAGATGGGTGAGGGCGCCCCTTCATGCCTGAGGGGGCTTGGGAGAGGGTTTGGGCTTAGGTTTCCAGGAGAGACTGGGACGACCACGGGTTCTGCCACACCCCAAGAATCTCTGCGACCACTGGAGAGGAGGGAGCCACGGCCCCATCTGGGAATGCGAAAGGAAGGGAGCAGGGCAGAGGACCCCCGAAAGGGCCGAGACTGCCTCCTACGCTGAGGCAGCCTCCCATCCTTGGCTAGAACATCAAGACGTTCCCCAAACAGCTGCAGCCCCATGAAGGGGAGGCCAGTGAGAGCTTTCTTAGCCGCAGCGTCAGCTGCCCATTGGCGCAACCAGACAGAGTGGCACATAGCCACCAAGAGCGCAGAGGCCCTCCCACACAGACCCACAGCATCATCCATAGCAGTAAGAATAAAGGCCACAAAATCATTGCAAAGTAAGAGAGTCCTATATTCCTCCCCCACACTGCCAGCTGTTGTGCCATCAATGAGACGCTTGAGCAGTTTCTTAAGGGCAATAGCAGTAATGGCGGCAGCACATACGGGGTGCAAGACAGCCCCCACACAGGTAAAAGCATGGCAGGCCACTTGATCCATGCGCCGAGACTCACCATTCCTCAGAGTGGTAGTGTCAGGGGAAGGCATGACCGAAGTATTGGACAAGCCTAGCACGGGAGCGTCCACTTCAGGGGGAAATGTCCACCTCTTAACAAGATCAACAGGAAAGGGATACCTTTTATCCAAACCCTTGGGCACCGCAGGCAACTTGTTAGGATGTTCCCATTCTTTAAGCACCAAGGTGGTAAAATGTTCCTGCTTAGGGAACTCTAGACGCTGTTTACCAAGGTGAAAAAGCTCCCCCTGCTTTCTTTTAGCTACCTCAGGGGCAGCAATGTGCAAAATTTCAAAAATATGTGACAGCAGATTATCAGTGTCCTCAGGGTACCAAGATTCCTCTCTGGACGCAGACCCAGGGTCACTATCGCAACCCTCCTGCTGGTTCCCAGAGGGGAAGGACCCAAAGGAAAATGATGCACAGTCCCCAAACTACTTACCCCCTCAGAAGCTGGGACAGAAACTCTGCATCCCTAATAGGCTCACAATAAAGCCTATGGCCGACTACCCTTTGTGTTACAGGGTCTGCGGCTCGGAGCTGCGCTCCAGGAGCACTTGACCCTAGTGCTCTTCTACCTTCACCCGATTTGTCAGCCAAGGCTGGGAGGCAGTGAGGGTCCAGAAACGGATGGAAATAGACATGCAGGGCCGCAGGCTTGGTTGCCCCGCTCACCTGCCAAGAGAGAGAGCAATTGATGGTGAGTCACAATTCTGACCCGCCATCAAAATCGACCCCATTTACTGACTCCCAGACAGCACTGGATGTTGTGGCTGCAGGTCAGATCCAGAGATCAGGTTAGTTAGTCGCTGGGCTACCATCTGTCAGCTGCATGGGACAAAAGGCGTTTCCACTTTTGTTTTATTTGTGCCGTCTGAATCACTTTAAAGGGGACCTCTAGTAGTAGGAAGTGAGTATCTGTGTTAAAGATAACCTATAGCATTACATGCAAGTTATGGAGAGCTTCTTCTTCCACACAGCAAAAACAGTATCCCAGAATCAGCTGAGGCTCCACCTACAGCTACGAGCACTATAGGAGGCAGCGGGCAGCTGGAGAAGCCATCATGGCACTCCGATATCAGGATAATTGCTGCAGACATTTCCTGAGCGCTCGCCTCTGCAAAGATCGTTTAGAAGTTCAGAGACACTTCCCTGCCATGCACTAAAAGGGGTTTTATAAAGCCGCTTAGAATGGCCGCTCACTCGTCTACTGTTCTGGGAGAACTTTGTGTCACCCTGCCGTGTCGGCCAAGATGCATGATCTCATCTGCATATTATGTCTTAGAGTTAGGAGACATCGCTGCATGTCCACAACCTGCCACTGCCACCAAGAAAAAGGTGAGACTGTTACAGACACTGTCACTGTGGCTACACACCTTCCTAAAAGCAGGATAGACCAGCTACAGCCTATATATATATATATATATATATATATATATATATATATATATATACCCAATCAGATGGACAAATCAGTCAGCACCAGTCCTACTGTACACACAGGGAATCTAGAAATGCCTCCATCCTGGAGGTTTAATAGTGGAGGGATTGAACCACACAAAATAGAGGTTCCTGTGCTGGTGGTCCCTTGGGCAAGAAGGGGCGCAAAAGCTTCTCAATGGGGTAACTAACAAGAAAGAATATAAAAATGCTTTTATCCTTTCTAATGTATAGTAATACTAAAAAAAAAGTTTTGCTCTGGGAGGGACTTTACCTAGATATGTGGAGAGATTTGTCGCTAAAGCTGAATCCTAGTGCCACATTCCTAATTAGAACTGCCTGAACTCAATTTACAACCAATCTGGTTCACCAGTGGTCTATGTTATTTCCCTATATGTCCTTTGGAGGAACCACATTTGACATCAGCAGGTCAAAGCGGCAACAACAGTAGTGCAGGGAGAGGTGAGTAACTGTCCCTTTTAGCATTTTATGGTTATTATTAAAGCAGCTCTAACCCTTTCTACATAACTTAGAAAGATGTAGAACTCACTTTAGGAAGATTTGTGGGGAGGGGGAGAAACAGACACCATGAGACATATTTATCATCAGCAACTCGGGTCATATTTATTTTGATTGGTTGGAGAAATTAGAGAAATGTGACACTTAGCAGCGGGGCCCGGAGTAAGAGGCGGGGGGCCCTCCTTATTCCCGGAAGCTGTTACAATGTATTGAGTGACATTTACATTAATAACAGCTGTCGATTCCTTCCCTCAATTGGTTGGTATTTTCTAATGTCTGGGGAGCTTCACTTCACTACACTTGGCCAGTACTTACTAATACTTGGAGAACCTGTTTACCTCTCTTGGGTGGTAGTTACTAAAATTCAGGGAACTTCTTCACCTCACTTGATCTGTGGCTGCTGTTTGGAGAGCTTCCTAGTTTCACTTAATCCATAGTCACTCACTGTGGAAACCTGAATTTCACTTGGTTGGTAGCTACAAAAATGAGATTGCTCACTAAGTTGATAGTTACTAATAATTTGAAAGCTTATTCACCTAACTTGGTAGTTAATACATTTTACAGCACCTCCCTTAGCTAGTAGGTACTGAAAATTGGAGAGCTTTTTCACCCACTTTGCTGATAGTTACTAAAGTTTAGATTTTTACCTTATTCACCTCACTTGACTGGTATTTCTCAAATAACTCCTTCAACTTACTTGATAAGTGGTTAACAACGCTTGAGGAGCTTTTTCATGTCCCTTTGAATGCGGGGGGGGGGGGGGGGGGGGAGGGGGCTTTATTAATCTGACTTGGCTGTTGGTGAAGTTTGAAGAGCTTCTTAAAGTTGCTCAGTTCTATTTGTATGTTTTTGAAGAACAATTACTGACTCCTGACATGGTGTCCCCCGATGGAGAGGTGAGAAGTTAGAAACCATCATGCTCATGTCTGGTGGTGTAAATGAACAAACTCCACCTGGAATTTCTACTGTTTGTTTACCTGGGCAGAAAGCTAAGAAATAAATTGATAAAATACCAAGGATACCAAGTATCTGGAGAGATTGTAAAGATGCTGATATGGTTACAAGCAGCTACAGGGAGCTGGGGATGATGAAAAAGACATTGAAAGGGCTAGAGAGGACATGTAAATTAACAGAGAAGGAATGTCGAAAGACTTTGAACAGGATGAAGAGAGGAGGAGGTGAGGAGATATAGAAAGATCTGGGGAGCACAGTACAGGACCCATGTAAAAGGGGCAAAACAATGGGCATGTGTGAAAGGGGGCAAAACAAGCAAAATATAAATACTTATACACCAAGGAGGCACATTGCTGAGAAAAAAAAACCTTTTTCATCCATCATCCCCTCTCTCCCGCTTAAGCAGATAATTTTCCTCAAGGGACATTTTTTTGGAAACTGGGGGTGCGTAAGAGCCTGGTGCCCTTTGGGGCCCCTAAATCTTACCTTAAACCACAAGGCTTTGCTGGCCACCACCCAGGAACGGATTAGATTTAGGAGGTTTACAGGAGATTAATCTAGGGGAGACCTTGGCAAACGGCATATCCCCCCCCCCCCCCCCCCCATAGCTAACCAGAAATGGGTGTTGGTCTGGTTCCCTGATCGTATAATATTTGCCTGCTGCATGGTTTTAATCTAATCACCTTGAGCAAGATTATTATTTGGATATAGAAGGTAATAAATCAGAATAAATCAGTTTATTATTAGACATATAACACTGTATACACCTCCCCTCTGCAAACAATACACATTGTCACATGCTGTAACGATTATCTGATTGAGCGAGTTCCTGAAATACGCGGCACTTTATTGCACAGGACATGAAACGTGATCCAGATGTCCATATAGAAAGATTGTGCTCACATGATTCCTGGCCGCATGATGCAGACCGAAGAGCTAAAGGACAGCTTAAGGCACACAAGCAGCTTCTGAACCGCTGGGGCCCCAGATCCCACATCCAGTGGGACCCCACTGCCCAGTCTAACAGAAGACAACTGTAATCGACAAACATTATTCTCGTTGATCATGTATTAATAACACTGTTACTTTAAAACATCATTATGTTGCTTCCTATCATACACAGGACTGCCTGAAAGGAGCGAGATCCCGGCTCAGATCCTCCATGGACACTGCATAAGCATGAAGTATTTTCTCCCAGTGGTTATGTAAGCCTCTTCCCTTCCACCAACATAGGTTATAAAATGGAGTTCCAACTTGATCCTAATAGTGAGGATCACCTTCTGGCAGTCAGCAACTTTTATTGGCAAAACTCTGGGAGTTCCCACATTGAAGAGGAGTTAAGGCACTGGACTAGGCAAACTGGTGGAATGTGAGGACTTACCTGCATTAGGATATATGTGAAGATAAAAACGTAGGAGAGTTTGCAATTTATTTGGGTATAAAGAAGAATACAAAAGGTTAACAGTGTATAATTTCTTAGGATTTAAGGAAGGATACAGAAGAAGAAGAGCTTACAATTTAATTTTAAGTATAAGAGGATAAAAAAGGGGGAAGAGCTTATAATCTACAAGGGTAAAAGGGAGTGCATAGAAGCAGGAGAGCTTACAATATACAATATAATGAAGGATACAGAAGGGGAAGAGTTTATAGTCTATTATTTTATAATATAGAAACATGAAGAGCAGGGTGGGCAATTATTTTTTCCAGGGGGACACATGAGAAACTAAAAATATTGTGGAGGGCCAGGGCAAAAGGCTGAACTCAATTCTGCATAATATAATTGTATTTCTTTATAAAGAGCAGTAAATAGTATAGCTTTGACAAGCTGGTACAAGTATATGTTTTAGTTAAACAATGAAAAAGTGAAGTTGCCTTACAAAAAATGTAATTTATTAAATAAACCACATTTTGTGTGTCCAGTGAGGTCTCACACAGCAGGGCTTCCCAAATTGGGATGCCCCAGAGATATGATGCCTGTAACCCAGCCCTGGATTCCTTCACACTCCAAAGGGCTGGGTTACATGGGTTTTGGTCTGCTTTAAAGCATCATGACCAATTTAGGTTAGGATGGAATAACCCCCCTCTTTTACATTATTATTATTATTAACACAGCGCTGCTCACACTTTTTACTCAATAGCAATGTGAAAAATTGTAGATTCCCTCACATAAAGCAGAACAAAACCCAGAGCGGCCACTGGTCTTCCCCCTGGAAATCCCACCGGGTAGAAGTATAGCAGGGCTTCACATTTTGCCATCCTTTCAATTTTAATCCTCCAGGACCACACCAAGAAGTAGTCCAACAGCCACTCTGTCTCTTGGTGCTATCTGCATGATCGAGCACAGCAAGCCACAGTGGTCCCACAACTGTCCCTAAACGATTGGCTTTGCTTAGAATTGACTAAGGTATTTACAGGATCAACAAATTTGAGCTGCTTCAAAATGTCTAATTTTACACTGTTTTACACTGGGATAAAGTGGGAGGAAGTTAGTGTGTGCCCGGATAGGGACTTTCAAGCAGAAGCAGCTGGATGTCAGCATGGCGGGTACATTGGATTGATACTCTGGAAAATCTGAGCTTTCTGAGATAGAGGACGCAGTCAAGCAGCAGGAGAGGTTGATCTCCTCCTTGAACATTAGGGCCTTCCAGGAGAAGTATAAAATTAAGCATTGCCTCAAAAGCATACAACACTCAGGAGAAGTCACCCGGTTTTCCAGAGAGCCACCCGGTTTTGACCCCCTCTCATCCAGTCACCCTGTGTAACTATGAAACCACCCTGCAAAACATAAAATTCTTCCTCCTCCCCTCCTCCCCTCTGTTTGGCTTTAGACACCACTAAATGATTGGCTGGCCATCCAGACCCTCTCTTTTGGCTGCCTCAGATTCTTCTAAGGCCCTTATTTAAAGTGGACCAACACCCAGGATTTTGACTATCCTGGGTCTTGGTCCACTTCGGTGGGGCACCCCCGATCGGGGTGCCCCGCTGTGTGAAACCCCCCCGAACAACTCACCTCTCCCCGCTCCCAGCGCCGACGGACAAGCCGCGGACAAGCGGCTCCTCCGCCGCCGCCTCCCGCGCGTGCCCGCGCCGGCCATTCACAGCCCGATCTCGGATGTCCCGCGGGGAGGGAGGTGATCGGCCCGGGAATCTTATAGATTCCCGGGCCGATCACCCGTTGGTGTAGGTCCACTTTAACAAGGGATAGCAACAGGTAGCGACTGGTGAGCGGCCGGTAATGACGGGCCCCGCCACGAGAACGCCGGCTCCCCACCACAATCACACATTTATCAAGGCAATCCTGCTTAGCGACTGAGATAGCGCCAGATAGCCACTCATTCATCATTATTCCAGCCTCAGCCCACAGCGCCAGCGTTCGACCTTGAACAGCGACAGGTATGACCTCTCGCTACCTGGCGCTCTCCAATACATTTCAATGGAACAATCTTTAAATATTAATAATTCATTGTTATTAATGTGAAAAATTCTGTGACCACTTCTGCCATTTTAAATTTTTTTAAGGTAAAAAAAATTGTACAGAATTGATATTACAGGTCTGATATTAATGTATTCATATTACAAAATTATTTGAAAAACTTGTTTTTTTTGGTTTCCAAAATTATGGTTGTTTGGGGGTTAAAAAACTACTTTTAACCCATCGCCGCCAGCGCTCTGGGGTTTAAACATGCATTTTACAGCGCGAGAATTTTTTGAGCGTGATTTGTTAATGAATATGGTGGAAGCCGGTCGCTCTGACCAGTCGCTATCATGCGCTCCCATACAGCGCGGAACCTGGCAAATAGCGACTCCTCACCCAATATTCAACATTACGGCAAACCGACTGAGTCGCTATCAACTACCGAACAATGGCCAAGCACAGCGACTACTAGCGGGCGCTCTGAAAATGCCGCTACAGTCGCTCAACTGTCGCTACCTGCCGATATTAATGAATCGGCCTCTAAGTGTCTAGTTGGCTAGATTTGTCAGGGATTGGAGTGCTTCTATTGATTTCAATGGGCCCCTCCATACACAAGGATCTTTTGTGTATGGAGACAATGGGCACTTGATCAGTTTTTTAGTGACGGTCACTGTAATATTGAAGAGTATGGCCAGTATTACTATGTAAGCGTTATGGATTTAACAACCTTTTATGCAAATTGTCATAGTGGTGATAATGCTTGAATAAGCCACACCCTTAAACCACACCCCACCATGTAAACTGGTCTCCAAGGTTGGCATCTCGGCTGAGGCCAGGCCATGGAGGAGTAGGCCAACCATCTAGAGGAGACTCCGATGGTAGAGGATTCTCCAGCTACATCTCCTCCTCAGGCTGCAGCTTTGGCAGAGCTGGGAACCCAGATCCAGCATGTGAAGAAGTCATTACTAGAGCAGCGTATCATGAGTGCGCAGCAATGGTGGGATACCTATACCAACCAAGGATGATGTTGACAGTGGGTGAGGTGATGCCTGCCTTAAAGGAGGTGTATTGCAAAATGGTAGGCCTGTGACCATTGTAATTCACCAGCAGGACTGAGACTTGCTGGTAAGGTTTATCAGCTTCTGTTGGTGTGAATGCTGAGCCTATTGCTGTGACTGCTGATATGTCTGTGGTTGAATCCACCACTCTATTACATCTATAACATGACTGCTGCTTTTACTGTGGAGAGGGGCTTAAGCCCTCCAGTGAATATATCTGCGTCTGCTCTTCATGTGGACTTTAATTTGAATAAGACTGTGCCATCTTATGCTGGGGCCTCGGCTACAGGATGCCATGCCTTTCATTTCAGTCAGTGAGGCGGTACTGTGAGTGGTGCCTGGAATGTTTCTGGTACTGCAGTGCAGCCCCGGAGTCCTATGCCTAGGTGGCCAAGAGTGGAGGAGGAGTTGCTAGTGAGAAAGCAATCATGCCCATTGAGGCCAATGCCCCTGCCAGCAGCTTCAATAGGAGTAACCTGGTCCAGCTCAGGTTGGAGGGGCTTTATATTATCAGATGGGTAGTGGACTATGGATGGTCAACCGAGTTGTGAAGCATAACTTTGGTAGCATGTTGGCAGAAAATCTGTCTGGATGGATGGATGGGTATTTTGTCTGAAAATACGTTGGCAGTGGTAATCAACAGCAAAAGATCCACCTCAAGAAAGATTGCTGCCGGCTTCCAAAAGTGAGGCCAAGTTATAGTCTGGGCTGGGGCCATTTTCAAATGCCGCCACCGCTGACCATGGAAAGGATTGGCAGCCCATCAACCGGCTTTTCCGTGTTTGGGCTTGACGCCAAACTCGAACATGAACTTTTGTCTGAAGTCCATGTTCAGGTTTGGGAACACAAACTCACAAATTTGGTTCGCCCATCACTATTCATCAAGGATTCTGCTCAAATATCAGGATTTAGCCTGGCTGTCCTCCAATGGAAGGCTATATGCTAAGGGGAACCTGAAATATTGCAGCCTGACAGAACGAATGTAAATTTTTGAGGAATGTCTTTATGGTGAGGTGAACTATGGACTACTTCTTGCTTCAGTGCCCCTTTGATGTAGAGGTGTGCAAATAGATTGGGTTGGTGCTAGTTGTCCCGTTCTTCTCAAGGCTTTCATATGCTGAGTGGCTATATGGACATTCAAGAACAGGGTGGATATTTGACTGGACACTTTATTTTTAATTAATCTAGTGGTTCAGTTTCCATTAAGCAGAAAGACATTTCTGTCCAGGTGGTGGTGCCTGCTTGAGGTGAGGAAGATCCAGGTGCTGGAAAGGGATAAGTGGGGGATGGGGGCCTGGATGACAGGGTGAAGGAACATCAAGTACCCTTAGTTTCCACATAGCCTCTCTGTGGTTGGCCTTATCTGACTCTTCTCACCTTTTTGTTTTGCAGAATGACTGCAACGTGTGAGGGGCTCTCTTAGCCTTTCTGCTGGAATTGGGTTGTAGTGGGTTTATTATATTTGCTTTTCATGTTTCTTTAGTTTCAATTGTGTTTTGTTTTATTCGATTTTGTATATTTTGTAATGTAATTGTTTGTAACTTTTTATTTAATAAATCAATCTATTGGTGTTTTTAAAAAAAAATGACACACAATGTGAATAGTCTTGAGTGTGCCTGGGCATTGACTTTAAGGTTATTTTAAAGTCACATTAAATAGCTTGCCTGATCTGTATGCTTATAACATCGGAAAGAGGACACCATAACAGATCAACCCTGTCTGCACATGGACCTGCGAACTGGACCAATAGCCTTGCACAGTTAGAAAAAAGAACTCCCCCAAACTCACTTTCCCCATCTGCATGCATGATACTGAATCATTGTCAGCACTTACATTTGCTCCTGTATCTACAAAAATGCCACCTCACAGGTTTTCTTGTGGCCATCTTGCAGGACATTGGAAGATTCATTTCCCAGCATCCCAGACATGGATTTAACTGTCAAAAGCCACAATGCAGAGCAGTAGGAAATCCAGTAGCAGTTCCTCTTTGTAGGCTACTGGCAGCTCCATAGGATGTGATTAAGGGGGGAGGGGGGGAATCGACCACGGCAGGAGTTACAAAAAGGTAAACATCCCCCAATATAACCCCTCACCTTTTCTGGGGCCTCCCTTGCTAGGGACCGCATCCACAGAATCTCGGTGCTAAAGCACACTCCCTCAGCCAGTCATTCATATAGGCTGGAGGCGGGTGTAAGCCCCCGTCTGGGGGTGCTGCTGCTCTTGCTCCCTATTGCTGAGTACAGAGCTGCTCGTCCAGCATTATATATGCAAAGCAAATTGGAGGAGAGCCTGCGCATGCACAGTACGACCTGGAAAATGTTTTTTTAGTTTTTTGGGGTGATCTGGGGGGTTCACACAGTGGGGCAACAAACAAATCCCAGGTTTTGTTCTGCTTTATATACAATAAATGCCAGTTATTGAAAAATAAACACCTCAGGGAAGCCGTTTTATTCTTCACTAATGCAGATTTCTAAATCCAATCTGAAAGAGGCAGAATGAGGATGCTGAGGAACATTGGTTGGGACAGTTGGGAGGTGCATCAGGGCTTAATGCAGTGTGATTGTGAACGTGGATCCCGGGAGAATTCTTGGCTCTTACATCCACCATTGTTGAAAGGAATGCATAAGGACACACCTTTCTGGACAGGTGCTATTTTTAGCCCCAATTATAATACCAGACGCTATTTTGAAACTATTTGTTTCTTAAAATAGAAGAGTTTTCCTGCATTATCCGTGGAGGTGCACAGCTCCTGGGAGTCAAAATAAGCATATAAGAGGATCATTATGTAAAAGGCCCAGGGATCAGCTTGTATGGGGCCTGTGTACGCTTTTGTTTATTGCTTATTCTGGCATTGGCTTACTGGCGTTCTTCCATTCCTGGGTAAACACCTGGAACCCATCCACACCCACCAGAGGAGCTGAGCTCCAATCAGATTCAGCAATGGCAGGGAACAGTCTGCTCATAGTGTATAAGGGAGGGCAGGGGTAATGCTAAAGCAGGAGATGGATATTTGTTTAAGAAAGTACCATGGCTGGCCTTTGGGATGTGCAACCTGCTCAATCACACAGGGCACCATCTCATTAAATCTGTACCAGGGGGCGCCAGAAGATATCATTCAGTCATCCAGTCAGAGAGAAAGCTCCCAGCTGGCTCAGCAGATCTAGTTTTCACTTTTTAGCTTAATCTTCCTTCTTTTGTAAATAGTATTGTATTTCCCCTTTTCTCTAAATTCACCACATTTTTCCATTTTAGTCTTCCTCTTCTCCCCCTACTCCAATTCTCGACCCCCCTTTATATCTCTCTAACACCTGATTCCGTCCCTGATTTCTCTGTTTCAATATCACCAACTTTTCATATGCTTTACAAATTCCTTCCTTTGCCATGTCACATTTCCTCATCTTTCTCTTTTCAGCATTACTTCATTCTCCCTTTGTCCTTGGTCGCCAGATCTATCTATCTCACAACTCGTGAGCTGAGGATTCGTATCCGCGAGCATTTATATAACATTAAGCGCGGCTACGAATCCCACAGCTTATCTGCACATTTTAAAAAGCATCACAACTGTGACCCTAGTTGTATGTCCTTCGCTGGAATAGACTTTGTAGAGCCAAATTGGCGAGGGTCGGATCTAGTGAAGGACATTTCAAGAAAGGAGGGTTGGCGGTGGCGAGCGGTGGAAGCTTTTTGGACCCATTTGACTTTTAACCCATTGTCAACAGGAATGCCTTTTTATCTTCTCATTGAATTACCTGTGGTGACCGTCTGATCCCTGGATCGGTGAGACCGCGATTGTATTTCTGAGCTGTTTTTTATCTATTTTTGTGAGTATATTTGGATTATCTATTAAAGCCATAAGTTTTTACAGAATTACACTATTTTGGCTTTCTTTCGTTTTCTTATTCATGTTATCAATTGAATTTTGCCCAATGGGGATATGAACCGGAGATGTTTTGATTGAACCAGCGCTATATATTATATATAAGAATCACTTGATTTGGTTGATGATCATTTATTTGGAGGTGGAATCAGCAGCCACGCTGTCTGACATCATTTTAAAGCGCTTTGCTGACTTACAGCTGGTAAGAGTTTGCACGTTGTCGTTGTCGGATTTTCCTGGCACATTTTGATGTGAAGCACATGCACCGTGGGATATTTTGACTCGTGCATTGTTGCACGACTAATTTTGGGACTATTTACGTTGTGTATAGTTGTTTTGCTCTGTGTTTTGTATTATATATTGGTATTTGTGTTCTTTTGGGGATAAGGACGTTCACGTTGAGCATTATTTATTTATTTATTTTTCACATTTAATACTATATTCTTTTCTCTTGTTAGCGCGGGCCTATGTATTAACAGTCTAACTGTTGTTACATTTATCCAGATCTATCTATCTATCTATCTATCTATCTATCTATCTATCTATCTATCCCATATCTATCTATCTATCTATCTATCTATCTATCTATCTATCTATCTATCTATCTCACCTCCTTCAGCTGGGGGTGGGACAGGGATGCCATCCGCTCTCTATGGGCAAACAGAGATCTATGCCGAGCATTAAAGTGGACCAAATGCGGACTCCAGGGCTGCCTGATTCCTTCTTCTTGGACAATTCTGATTTGGGATACCCTGCTGTGTGAAACCCCCCAGATCGCCAGTAAAACACACTTCACTCCAGATCCAACGGCGCATGCACGGAGTTGTGTCAGGCATTTGCGAATGGGCGGCACAAGCACACCCCCAGATTGAGGCTAGTGGGGACGCTGCCGTCTGCCAACAAGAACTTTCGTTGACTAAGAGAAGCTGAACAGAGCTGAACCTGCTTATTGGCTGCACGCCTGCACATGCGCTGTCAGATTGGGGGTCAGGTAAGTTTTACAAGTGGACCAGGGGGGTTTTCACACAGCAGGGCATCCCAAATCAGGATGCTCCAGGGGCAAGAACCAAAACCCGGGATAGTCCAATTATGTTCATTTTAATGTGTGAGGTGAGTATAGCGGCAATCCCACGAGGTTTCACACAGCAGAGCGTGTGCAGTGACTCAAGGGGCCCACTCACACTTTGTCACCCAGGGGCCCACAAAACCCTAGAGCTGGCTCTGCTCCCAGGGCCCACCAACAAACAAGGGGTTCTACTCTCTGAGCAATACTCATTCAGCCCAGTCCCTGCCTTGCCATCATTATACTTTCCTACCTTTGAAGTTCACTCTGTCCACCTATACTCCCCCCCTCCAACTTAGAATTGCAGTCATCTATTCTCTCCTGTGACATACCTGCAATAATCATGGGAGATTTCAACATACCTATTGACACTGGCAGTCCTGCTGCTACCAGACTACTTTCACTAACTTCTGTCTTTGGCATCACACAGTTGTCCTCCTCTCCCACCCACAAAGACAACCATACCTTAGACCTCTTTGTTACTAACCTCTTCTCAGTATCAAACCTTTTTTCATCCCCTCTGCCACTATCTGACCACAACCTGCGAACTCTCATATACTCCCTCTACTCCTGCTACCCACAGACAACCTTGCACCGAAACATACACTGGCGTGACCTTCATTCACTCGCTGGCTTTTTGAAACCTCTGCATGCTCTCTCCTCATTCACTGACATAGACTCTACAGCCTTGCACTACCGCAACACCTTAACTTCAGACCTGGACTCCCCTCACCCACAGCCACTTTCAAAGTGCTGACAAAGGCCCTTATTTAAGAAGGGATAGCGTCGGGTAGTGGCTGGTTAATGAGAGGTAGCGACAGGTAGCGACTGGTGAACGCCGGACAAGGCACGCAATTACACATTTATCAAGCAGAATCTGTTTAGCGACTGGGATAACGCCATGTAGCGTCTGATTCATCATTTTCACAGCCTCAGCGAACAGCGCCGGTGTTCAGCCTTGCACAGCGCCAGGTATGACCTCTCGCTACCTGTCGCTCTCCCATACATTTCAATGGATGATCCTTTTCTTCTCTTTAAACGGGGAATTTGTTTGTTTGGTTTTTTTCAAAAATAATAATAAATAATTCTGTGACCTCTTCTGGCATTGAAAAAGCAGTTTTTTCATATTTATTTCATTTTTTATATATTTCCTCAGAAATGACATTACAGGTCTGGCATTAAAGTGTTCATGTTACAACAATGTAATTCCATATGTTTTCGCTTTGTTACTGGTGGATACATGCTGAAAAACAGACTTTAAACACACAGCCTCCTGCGCTCTGGGCTTCAAACAAGCATGTTTCTGTGCCAGAGTTTTGTGAGGCTGTTTTTTTGCTGAATATGTTGTGAGTCGGTTGCTATGAGCAGTCGCTAACATGCGCTCCCATACAGCACTGTACTGGTCAAATAGCGACTCCTCACAATTTATTCAACATTACTGAACAGCGACTGAGTCGCTATAAAGTAGCGGCCCACGGCCGAGCACAGTGACTACTAGCGGGCGCTCTGAAAATGCCTGCTATACGCTCATCTGTCGCTACCTGCCGCTAATGATGAATCAGCCTGAAACAACCATGGCTAAGCATGAACATTGGTAAACTAAAACGGCATTCTCGAGTCGCTAAATGGCACTGACATAAAGTTAAATCCAAGGAGACTTTCCTATAAAAAAGCCCTTAAGGAACTCCAGACTGCTCTTTCATCTGCTAAACAATCGTACTTTTCCTCTCTCATATCTAAACAGGCCTGGAATCCCAAACAACTGTTTAAAACTGCTTCGCCCACTACCTCCTCCTCGCACCTCCCAAATAATAGTTGAGCAGCTTGCCACATTCTTCACTAACAAAACTAACAAAGCCTCCATCTTTCTACTTCACCCCACATGACCCCCCCCCCCCAATGACTTCCCTAACCCTTTTCTCTCCGCTATCAGAACAAAGACTATCCTCCCTCATCTCCAAGGCCCACCTCACTACTTGCCCTCCAGACCCCATTCCATCCCACCTTATTCCACAACTAGCCTCATCCCTCACATCAGCACTTACATCACTATTTAATCTCTCTCTTTCAGCCAGAACCTTCCCTTCACTATTCAAACACATTGTCATAACCTCAATACTCAAAGACCCGTCGGCCCTCACCACCAGTTACCAACCTATCTCGCTGCTTACTTTTTCATCCACTCTCCTGGAACAGCACATTCACTCTGTTACCTCTACTAACTCCTTATTAGATCCTCTTTCATTTGGATTCCGCTCCGACCACTCTACTGAAACAGGTCTCTCACCAAAGTAACTAACAATCTATTAACAGCAAAATCTAAAGGCCACTACTCTATCCTTATACTTCTTGACCATCCTCTGCTTTCGTCACTGTTGACCATTCTCTTCTACTCTAAATTCTCTGGGAATTCAAGACCGTGCACTTTTATGGCTTTCCTCCTTCCGCTTTTCCTCCGGGTGTCAATAACATTGAAACGGCCATGTTCAGATCTACTAACTTAGGGTTCCCAACCTGGAGTGTATAAAGGAACACTATCGCAAAATTGTGTAATATTAAAAATCCATATAAACACATCGGCTAATAAGAGGAGGGCTCCCCCCCAAACTCAATAAAACTCCCACCAAGTTTTCTTATCCTGGTTGGAATAAAATTCAGGGGTGACAGGTTTAATCTATGAGGGGTGACAGAGCCTGTCACCCCAGATGTCCTCTTCCTTCCATCAAAATAAAAAAAAACAAGCCTAGCTGGATACCTGATGCCAGGTGTATAAGTGACCCCTCCACTCGCCACCCAGCATAATTATATGGATTTTTATTGGGAGATTTTTCGTGCTGGTTTAAGAGCCTGCGGGAGTCATGTTCTGTACAAATAAATGTGTTTAATATTAATTATAAGCATTAAACACTTCAATCCAGTAATGCCCATTGTGCTCTATGTGATCTACAGCACCACTATAAACTGGCTCTGCTTCTACCAGAGCACCTGGTGCTGCAATCTGTATGGTGCTAGTGTTAAATTAGACGCAGGCTGGCGCCCACAACAGTGCTTCCGTTTTTGGGGGTTTCTTAAATTGCCTGCTGAGTGCTGCTGAAGCAAAAAAATGATGCTGAGTGGTAAGAACAAGAACTGATATTTGATAAATCGGGCTCTTTATATAATTATTCTGTCCCCGTTTTTGTTCAGCATGGGGATCATGTGTCACCGTTCAGTGAAAGTTCTTATTCATTTCCTTATCGCATTCCGGCTGAGTCATGTTTCCTGGGCTTCCTCTGACCTTCTTGGATGATGCAGCTCTGACAGGCTTCTAAGAAATGATCGGCTAGATTCTCCTATCTTCTCCCCACTGTGGAGTCACCAGCGTCCACCCAGCTACCAGCTCATTTCACAGTCACTACCAGGAATGTGCAGAACATTCTTCCCTAATAGAAGTCTAAGAGCCATTGCTCATTTCCTATGGAGCAATCTACAGACTGGAGAGAACCCGATTCATAGCCCTCACCTGTCCTAACTACAGATGCTCTCATATTTTATGGAATTGTTCTAATCTGCCCCATGTAATTGAAATCAGTTTTGCATTTACCAGCAGAAACATTTTCAATCTATTAGGTTGAATCTATTAGGTTTAGTAGGAAATATACAGAATCTTACAACCTATTAGGTGAAAAGGGAGCATATAGAAGAGGAAGGGCTTACAATCTATTAGGGTATAAGGGAGGATACAGAAGAGTAAGAGCTTACAGTCTATTCGGGTATAAGGGAGGATACAGAAGAGGAAGAGCTTACAATCTATTAGGGTATAAGGGAGGATACAGAAGGGGAAGAGCTTACAATCTATTAGGGTATAAGGGAGGATACAGAAGGAGGAAGAGCTTACAATCTATTAGGGTATAAGAGAGGATACAGAAGGAGAAGAGCTTACAATCTATTAGGGTATAAGGGAGGATACAGAAGAGGAAGAGCTTACAATCTATTAGGGTATAAGGGAGGATACAGAAGGAGGAAGAGCTTACAATCTATTAGGGTATAAGAGAGGATACAGAAGGAGAAGAGCTTACAATCTATTAGGGTAATTAGGTGGGTGTGGTTACACACTGTGAGAGCCAGAGCACACAACTGCTCCTAATTACCTGAGGCCTGTGAAGCCTGGGCTTTCCTGGGAGTGCCTTCCCAGGCAGCATGGATGATTCCGGGGGTGAGTCGCGCCGGTACCCCCGAAGGAATATTAAACCTCCGGATCCCGGGACTGCTTCCACCAGCGGCGCTAGTAACACCACGGTGCCCCAGCCCGGTGAGAGTTTGTCAGCCTTTCGCAGCCGTGTATGCAGTAATTTGTGCAGTGTGGCGAAGGAGGAGGAGAAGCTTTGCAAGATGAAAATTGCATTAAAGAAAAAGAAAATGGACACCAGCAAGGCGCGGGGATTGGATAAGCGGTCAAATTAAGCAGACTTAGCTGAGCTTGAATCAGCATGTCGGCAGCAGGAAAAGCTAGTTGCGTCCCTTAAAGCAAGCAGTGGGGCCTTTAAAGAAAAGTATAAAAACGAGGAGTGATTTAAGTCCATGCAGCGCTCAGGCCCCACTGTGAAGGAGGAAGAGGCCGACCATGTGGATGAGACCCCGATGGTGGAGGATTCTCCGGCTGTACCTCCACCCAAAGTTGCAGCAGTAGCAGAGCCGGGAGCCCCGGAACCAGCATTGGAAGACTTTCTTGCTGAGGCAACACATCAGGAGTGCGTGACATCGCTGGGCATCCAGGAAGCCCCTACTGGAGCAGATCTTCCAGAGGACAGCCGCCAGCCTGAGGAGCCCATACCAGCTAAGGACAACGTCCATCTGTCCAGCCATAGGCGCTGTGTCAGGGGGTATAGAAGACTGTGGCGCTCCTTGCCCTGGAAAGGGTGAGGTGGCGCCAGCCATAAGTACCATCCTGGCACCCATCCGGGTTCCTGGGTGCGCCGAACTTGGTGGGCCTGGGGCCATGAGTGACTCACCCGCAGGTTTGGGTCTTGCTGGCAGGGCTTCTATTGTTTCTGCTTCAGCTGGTTTGGGTGTTGTTACTGATGTTGTTGCTCCTGTTACTGCTGCTGTGTATGGGGTTGAGTCCACAGGGGTTAATTCTATTGTTGGACTTTCTGCTGGGCCCGCTGCTGTGATTGCTGCTGATGTTGTGACTGTCCCCTCACCTGCACCTCAGGTGGACAATAAGAAGACTGTGCCACCTAATGCTGGGGCCCCTGCTGTCCGCCCTGCCCTGTGTTTCATCCAGCGAGGTGGCACAGGAAGTAGGGCCAATAATGCTGTTGGTGCTGCAGTGCAGTCCCCTGTGTCCTATGCCCAGGTTGCCAGGCGCGGAGGAGAAGCTGCTGGCGAAAGGGCATCTGTGCCCAGTGAGGCCAATGCCCCTGCCAGCAGCTTTAATAGGCGCAACCTGGTCCAGCTTAGGTGGGAGGGGGAGGGGCCAGTTATCACCCGGCGGGCGGTGGTGGATCTTATCCTTGGCATGGGATTTACAGCCGCAGACATTTTTGCCCTGATCAGTCCAGTAGGGAGTGCAGAACATGACTTGAGTTTCGTCAGACCAGAAGGGATGGATTTATTTTGGGAGCGGTACGAGCTGCTGAAACAAGATCCTGCCTGGAAGGGGTTAACTCCCATCCAGGTCTCCAGACAGCAGCTCGTGAAAAATGTCACCATACTGGTTAGAAATGAGTCCATTCCCCCCTCTGATTTGACTGTCTGGTTGAAGCGTTATGGTGATGTTCTCACTCCCCTGAAGAAGATCCTAGACGATCGGGATATCTGGACTGGGGGCTGATCAGTGACCCTGAGGCTTCGCAGGAATGGCAACCAGGTCACCCACTTGCCATCTTCTGCCTATATTGGCCATGACCGGCTGACCATCTTTTATCCTGGTCAGCCCAAGGTTTGCCATAAATGTGGGGCCAAGGGTCACTTCAGCTCCTCCTGCTCGCTTCTTAGGTGCTCGTTTTGCCAGGGCTTGGCACTTGGCTAAGGACTGCAAAACAATCCGATGTAATCTATGTAACCAGCTTGGTCACCCTTATAGTCAGTGTCCTGAGGCCTGGCACAACCTGGACAGGGAAGTGGTGCAGGAAATGCTGCAGCTGGATAGGGAGGAACATTCCCGTGCTGTCCCGTCTACGGTCCCTCCCCCCACTCAGCTGGGGGTTCCTGAGGCACCTGCGCCCGCTCCTGTACCATCTGCAGGTGAATCCACAGTCTGCCCCCAAGTCAGCAACCACCAATGTAAGATCTAATAATTTAATAGCTGAGGCGGCCCGGGGGGCTGGTACTGCAAGTACCAAGGGGGTCCCAGTAATTGTGGCCCCTGCTGTAAAACCTCACAGGCTGGGGCTAGGTGATCCTGATCCTGCACCCCCTTCTGAGCAGGGTGGGAGTTCAGATCCCAAGACAGCGTGGTCTGGACTCTCCCCTGAGGATCGGGATTACCTTGCTCTCAGGTTTGCCACCAAGAAGAAAAGGAAAAAGGACAATGGTGTGCCAGAACCGGGGAAGAGCCATGGGGTGCAGCTCTTCAACCGGTTTGAGGTACTTTCTGAGGACTCAATAGAGATTTCTTCTTTTGATTCTGAGGCCTCAGATATGGAGGAGGAAACACCAGTCTCCTCCAGTAAGCGTGAGGGATCCGATAGTGAGGCCGGAGGGAAGGCTAAGAGACATTCTCCCGAATGACTCTGATGGCAGTTCCCCCTCCGATAAAGGTGGCAACCATTAATGTTGCCAGCATTAAATCAGTAAGCGCTCGTTTTTTGGCCTTATTTTTTCTCAGCCAGTTTGATGCTGACATTTTGTTTTTGCAGGAGACCAGACTGGCCAGTCTGGCCGACATTCACGCTGTGAAGCGAGAGTGGAGGAACGGACCCTCTTTTTGGTCTCTTGCGGCCGAGCCTTACAGCGGAGTGGCGGTGCTTTTTAAAACCGACATGGTAACTTGCCGGCGAGTCATTGAGGTGGAGATCGGGAGGTGCATGGTCTTGGACATCATTGTAAGGGGGCAGGACCTGCGCCTAATAAATATCTATGGACCCCAAACTAAGTGGGACAGGAAATGCCTCCTTACAAAGATCAAGCCCTTCCTTTTTACAGCCCGGCCAGTAGTCTTTGGAGGTGATTTTAACACCGTGACTAGGCCCATGGACAGGAGAGGCTTCAAAGGCAAGCTGGGCTGCGATAGTCTCTTTTTGAATAGCATGGTTAGAGAGGCAGGTCTGGAAGATGTGCACATTAAGCACTCCCCAGACCTCACGGGCTTCACTTTTCAGCGAGGTAGCAGTCAGAGTAGAATAGACAGGTTTTTTTTGAAGGAGGGCTCGGCTTCTCAGCCTCCGCGGCTGCAGGCGGTCGAGTTCTCCGATCACCTTTTACTATCGATGGTCTTGAATGCCTCTGACACACCCCCTAGAGGAAGGGGCATCTGGAGGATGAATTCGGCTCTCCTTGAGGGGGTAAGACAATCTTTTGAGGATTTTTTTCAGGCACAGGTTTCCATTAAGGATTTTTGCAGCCACAGGTCTGAGTGGTGGGAGCTGACCAAAATGAGAATTGCTGGGCTTTTCAGGGGCCTAGGAAAAAGAAAACAGCTTGATAAATACATTGCCTACCAGCGCTTGCGGAGGAAACTTGACATCCTTGTCTCGAATGGTGGAGATCAAGGGGCAATCTCTGAAGTCAAGCTTCTCCTCAGGAAGTGTCAGTATGACTGGCATGCTTCTCTGGTTCTGGAAAGGGATTATGAGAAATACCACTCACCCGATCCCTATCAGAATTGCAGACAGGCTGCAGCTCTCAAGACTGTCCTTGGTCTGAAGGATAGCACAGGTTCCCTGGTAAGATCTAAATCTGGGATCCTGGAGATTATTAGGTCCTTTTATGCTGACCTCCTGGGCAGAAAGGTTCTTGACCGGGCAAAGATGGAAAGTTTCCTGGATTCTACTCCAGGATTGGAAAATGGTGACTGTTCTATCACTAGCTTGACAGAGCCGGTCACTGCCGATGAGGTGGTAAGTGCGATTGATCACCTTGCCATCAAAAAGTCGCCCGGGTCAGATGGTCTGACAGCTGAATTTTATAAATGTTTTAAGACCATCCTGGCACCACATTTGGTGGAGGTCTTTAATTGCTGTCTGGCAGAGGGTTCCCTCCCTCCCTCCATGAGGCGCTCGGCTGTGATCCTTCTGTAAAAAGGAAAGGACTCTTCGATGATTGAGAACTGGCGCCCCATCAGCCTTCTCAATGTCGATAGAAAGATACTGGCAAAGATTTTGTTCTGGCGCTTGTCGTCAGTAGCAGAGCAACTGCTTTCCCGTCATCAGCACTGCTCCATCCAAGGTAGAAGCACCTTCTCAGCGGTTTTAGCTGTCCGGGAAGCCTTGGAGCGATGCAGGGCTGCAGGCTGGGGAAAGTACTTGTTGGCGTTAGATCAGGCAAAGGCTTTTGATAGGGTCAATCATGAGTACCTATGGCTGCTTCTTGGTAAGTACGGCCTGCCAGGGCGGTTCATTAATTGGCTACAAACCCTGTATGAAGGGGCTGAGAGCTTCCCTCTTGTTAATGGTTGGGTTGGAAGGCCTTTCAAAGTTGGCTCTGGTGTGCGACAGGGATGCCCTCTGAGTCCCCTACTGTATGTGTTTGCAATCGATCCCTTTATAAGGAGGGTCGAGAGCAGCTTGTTATGTGGGGTTCCTCTGGGTGTGCCTGGTGAGCCTCCTCTGAAGGTCATTGCCTATGCTGATGATGTATCTGTGATTGTCTCTGGGACAAATGAGGCAGAGGAGGTGGCCTCCAGTATACAGAAGCATCGGGCTCCAAGGTCAATCATGAGAAGAGTGAAGTTTTCTGGATGGGTGAGGAGGGTGAGGGCTTTGAACTTCCGGACGCCTTCCCAATGCCCCAGCAGGAAATTAAGATCCTTGGCATTAATTTCGGTCCTGGTGATTATGGCCAAAAAACTGGGAGAGCAGGCTGGAAATTGCCAATGCCAAGGTTGCAGTCTGGAAGAGCTGGAAAATGTCTCTCAGGGAAAGGGTTGACCTTATCAAGACCTACCTGATCCCCATCTTTTTATACGTCAGCTTCGTCTGTGTTTTGCCAGTATCTCTCTACACCAGGGTCTACAGCGTGTTTTTCCAGATGTTATGGGGAAACCGCATGAACCTGGTGAAAAGAAATGTCACTTACCTATCCAGGCGGGAGGGTGGCCTAGGGATGGTCAACCCAGTAGTGTTTTTCTCTCTCTTGTTTCTGAAACATAATTTTGGAAGCATGTTGGCAGAGAGCCCGCCTGGCTGGGTGGGTATTTTCCAGTCCTGGTTTAAGCCCTTCCTGCGAGACTGGGAGAATGGTGGCCGGGTGAAAAGCCCTCGAGTTCCTCAGGCTCAGCTCCCGGCCTATGTTGCCGCGTGCTTGAAAATACTTCGGCAATGGCAATTGACGGCAGAGGACATGAGATCTACTCCGAGGAAGCTTCTGGTGAGTCGGGTCCTGGGTCTGGCTTTTCATGAGCCATTGTCCCTCAGGGATTGCCCAGGCTCCATCATGAGGGAGGGTTTGAGGCTTGTTAGCTCCTCAAGAATTCCTTTGAAATACCGGGATATAGCCTGGCTCTCCTTCCAAGGAAAACTGTACCTTAGGGGGACCCGGAAGAGTCGCAGCCTACCAGAGATAATTTGTCTCCGTGAGGAGTGTCAGGATGAGGTGGAGACTATGGACCACTTCCTTCTCCGGTGTCCCTTTAATGTAGATGTGTGTAAACAGGTGGGGTTGGCCCTCGGTGCCCCCTTCTTCTCCCAGCTTTCCTATGCTGAGTGGGTGTACGGGGCATTCAAGAACAGAGGGGATTTTTGTTTGGACACTTTATATCTAGTTAGTCTAGTGATTCGCTATTTCACGTGGAATGCACGGTGCCAGCTCTGCATTAGGAAGAAAGTCCTCCCTGTCCCGGTGGTGGTGCATGACATCCTGCATGAGGTGGGCAAGATCAGGGTGCTTGAGAGGGACAGGTGGGAACGGGGAGCCTGGATGAAGGCGTGGAGGAACATCAGGCCTCCTTAGTCCTCATGACTTCCCTCTGGGTGGGCTTTTCTGTCTCTTATCACCCATAGATTTTTTATAACAAAGACAGATTTTTGAAGAACGGCTGCATGCACAGGTGACGGGGTCTCTTAGTCTTCCTGCTGAATTGTGTATAGTGTAGTGTTAGGTTGTGTATAGGATTGTATATAGAATAATGGATATTATATGCCGAATTGTTAGGCCTGTTTCTTTTTGTTTAGTTATTATTTATTTTATTTATTTATTATTGTAACTTTGTATATATTGTATATATTGTATATGATTGCTTGATTTTACTTAATAAAAAAGTTACAATCTAAGGATATAGGAGGAGAAGAGCTTACAATCTAATAGGGTATAAGGGAGGATACAGAAGGGGAAGAGCTCACAATCTATTAGAGGATAAAGGAGGATACAGAAGGAGGAAGAGCTTACAATCTATTAGGGTATAAGGGAGGAGGATACAGTAGAAGAGCTTACAATCTATTAGGGTATGAGGAAGGATACAGAAGAGGAAGAGCTTACAATCTATTAGGGTATAAGGGAGGATACAGAAGAGGAGCTTACAAGCTGTTAGGTTATAAGGGAGAACACAGAAGGAGAAGAGCGTACAATCTATTAGGATATAAGGGAGGGTACAGAAGAAGACAAGCTTACAATCTATTAGGGTATAAAGGAGGATACAGAAGGAGGAAGAGCTTACAATCTATTAGGGTATAAGGGAGGATACAGAAGGAGGAAGAGCTTACAATCTATTAGGGTATAAGGGAGGATACAGAAGGAGGAAGAGCTTACAATCTATTAGGGTATAAGGGAGGAGGATACAGTAGAAGAGCTTACAATCTATTAGGATATAAGGGAGGATACAGAAGGGGAAGAGCTTACAATCTATTAGGGTATAAGGGAGGATACAGAAGAGGAACTTACAAGCTGTTAGGGTATAAGGGAGAATACAGAAGGAGAAGAGCTTACAATCTATTAGGATATAAGGGAGGGTACGGAAGAAGACAAGCTTACAATCTATTAGGGAATCAGCTGGGATACAAAAGAGGGATGAGCTTTTTATTTCCTCTATTCCAACGCCAGTGGGAAAAGGGCCAACCAACCCACTAGAGTAAATAGGGCCCAGATTCCGTCACTTTTATTCTTAACTCCCTTTGTGTTTTATGCATTATTTTAATCTACATGGTGTGTGTGGGTTGCAGCGTTGTCTAAGGAGGTCCTGGGGCAGTATGGATGATGATCAGGGGTCCTTGAATGCCATGTGGAGCTTGAGTGGACTATGAAGTTTGTACAAAGGGGCAAAAGGGTGGTAGGAGGACCCTTGGATTTTAAGTAGGAGCAATCAGCGGAGAGCTCAACCACTGAACATACCAAGCAAATGCATGCCCCCCGCCAACTGAGAGAGGGCCCCAGATACAGGGTCAGATCAGTGGCAACATTTTGTTTAAAAAATAATTAAATCATGGCACCCAGCGGGTGGACGGGCTGTGGTGAGTAGATGAGTGTGCAGCAGATAGAAAGCCACTGTACACTTTTGTGAGGCAGCTGCTGTAGAATCAGGGACATCACAGCAGCTAGCGAACTGATGGGTGCAGAGCGGGCCACTGGTTGCATCCTACTCACCTCTATCTGGGGGCGTGTCCAGGTCGCAAATCACAAATAGCTGGCCCGGGTATGCGTCTAGTAGGGATGAGCGAACCGGTTCGGACGAACCGGAATTCGCTCCGAATTTTCAGGGAAAATTCGATTCGGCACGAACCCGAATTTTTTTTGGTTCGTGCCGATCGAATTTTCCCTGAAATAAAAAAAATACAAAATGCCGGCATGGTGGGAGCAGGCAGGCCGGCTACGCTGTCAGCGGGCGGCGGCAGCGCAGCCGGCCTGCCCGCTCCCACCATGCCGGCATTTTTTTAAAAAGCAAACACTTACCTGCATGGTCGGAGCGTGGAGGCCGGCGCCGCTCTCAGGGGCCCTCTGATGACGCGCCCTCTGATGACGCGTCCTCTGATGACAGCTGAGAGCGGCGCTGGAGCGTGGAGGCCGGCGCCGCTCTCAGCTGTCATCAGAGGACGCGTCATCAGAGGACGCGTCATCAGAGGGAGCCTGAGAGCAGCGCTGGCCTCCACGCTCCAACCATGCAGGTAAGTGTTTGCTTTTTAAACAAATGCCGGCATGGTGGGAGCGGGCAGGCCGGCTGCGCTGTCAGCGGGCCGGCTTCCGCCGCCCGCTGACAGCGTAGCCGGCCTGCCCGCTGCCACCATGCCAGCATTTTTTTTTTTCAGATGAGCGATTCGTGAAAGTTCGATTCAGGCGAACCCGAATTTCTTGGGGAAATTCTGCGAATCGCCCGAATCGAACTTTCAAGAAGTTCGCTCATCTCTAGCGTCTAGCTAAATGCTCGACAAGGTGCATTAATATTGTATTTCGCTATACAATTTGTCTTTGATTAGGGCCCCCACAACACAACTTGCATGGGGCCCCAGAAATGATAAGCTCGCCCCTGGGAGCAATCCAGTGGTATACAGGAAACAGGGTGTTAAGAATGAGGTGTATGGGGTAATGGGCTTTATGGAGCACAGACGTTCTTGTTGGTGGCTATGCGGACCTTAAAAAATATATGAATTAGTACCAGGGAGGTTTTATTATCCTTCTCCAGTGTCCTAGAATATAACTCAGATTACACCATTTGCACAATTTGCACCAGGGTGCTAAATGTCTCTCTCTCTCTCTATATCTATATCTATATATATATATATATATATATATATATATATATATATATATACTTAATTATTACTATGTGGTGGAATCAGGGTCATTTTTGGCCCACCATGTGTGGAAGAAGGGGCCGGGAGGCTGGACTATTCAGATTTATTATAGTATTTTTCTTTTATGAATAAAAAAGGCTTAGGAAATTCTCGGAAAACACGGAAAATAAATAAACAGCCCACACTGTTTATAAATGTTGCACTTGGATGACCCAGTTGGCCAATCAGCTGCCCGCGCAGTAATTGTGGCGCCACCGTGCAGGGCTGCGACCCTTTCCCACCAGCTTCCGAAGGTTTCCAGCTGCCTCCGCTATCTATTGTCGGAGCGAGGTGTCCCCGCTGCTCTGTCCCGCAGAGAAAAAAAGCTCAATACAGTATGTTTACTCCACTGACCTTCCACCCCCCCCCCCCCCCCCACCATCCACTCTCCACCACATCCCTTCCTATGCTGCTTGCGCTGCTTTTATTATCCTGTGGCTGGAAGTGTTTGTACCCTGAATATCAACAAGTCCTGCTCTGGACCATCGCATTACGTTCAAGCCCTATTTTCACTCCACGCCGGGCATGTGGCTATGAGTCTCATGAGACTCATATAAAGGGAATTTAAAGTAAACCTACAGGAACATTTTAAGGGTCCACTTTATCCCATGAGATCATATGCTTATAATTCTAAAAATATCCTTTTACAAAAAAGGAATAATTTTCTCCTTTAACTCCTGTATTTGATTTGCCTATAATGCTAGAGGTGCCTCTTAACAAAATCATGTCATTGTAAGAGGTAAAGCAGGATCCCTCTTTAAAACAGATCAAAATCCAGACAACTTCGTGCCATGAAGGATCCTGGTTTGTTGCACACTTAGGGCCTTATTTATGTTATGCGCCTATTAGCATCATTTCTGTGGCTATAGCGCCAGCATTCCCATGTAATCTGGCGCTGTGCTGGGTACTACATTGGCGCTAGCAGGTGTTGCACCAAACGCTAATTAATTCGCTTGATTGTTGCACTGAGGTATTGGCCGGCCAATGTCAGCACCTTTTGGACCCGTCAGCTGATTATCCCAGCGCCAGTAAGCGCCACTTTGTATTGCCGTTTTTCCAACGCTCAACATATTTATGCATTTTTTTCTTGCTTGAAATATTTGCCGCTGGTCAGCGTTTCATCATTACAGTTACAAAGAATCACTGCTGGGGACAGACTTTACAGTGTGTTTAGCTTGCGTTTTAGTTGTTGCTGTTCAAATTAAACATTGTTAAGCAAAAGAAGCCATTAAATTCAATTTTAATAACACTAAAAATAAAACATTTTGGCCTATCTAGGTCCCGCGTTTCCATTATTGACAATGTATTATTGACAATGTAAGTTCTGTACAGATAAATGTGTTTAATATAAGTAAAAGCATTAAGCAGTACAATCCAGTTCTGGCCATTGTGGTCTTTGGGATCATAGCCTCGATTCAGAGAGACACAAAAAACTTCCGTTTTAGTTCCAATCTGTGAAATGTTTCCGTTCTCGTATGAGCGTACGAGCGATTCTATGCATGCATTGAAAACCTTGTGTAAAGTTTCCGTCCGTTCGTACGGCAGATTACGAATTACGGGGATGTCATTTTCCATCCAGACTTTTCCGTTTCATTTCCACATGTTACAACGTAGGCTTTCGTTTTTGCCCTTTTCCCATCGTATCCTCCAACTAATCCTTTATGTTTCCCGATAGATTCTGTTTCCATTTTACAAAAAATAATCGTCCAGACGGAAATCCTTACGATCTTGCGCCTGCGCACTACAAACTTAACTCATTAAAGTGCTCGCCTACATATTTGCCACCCTCACTTCTACTACAATGTTTAGCTAAATCACTTAGCACTATCCTCCATCTGCCCCTTTGGAACCTTAAAGCTCACCCAAACCACTTCTCGGTCATGTGAATATTCATCTCTAAATATTTCTGGGCCCATTAGTTTTGTGTTAATGTATTTTGTAAATGAAATGACACTGTAACATTTTTTTGGGATGCCATCACAAAATATAAAATGTATCAAAATTTTGAAAATTTAACATTTTTACAACTATAAAAAACAAAATACATAGCAATGGCAGGCCACAGAACATTATTCTTCATCTGTGGTCCCCAACAAGTTGCGCAGCTCCTGCATCTCGCCCACCAACTGAAGGACCCTGACACTCAGGTGTGCCACTCTGGCACGTCTGGTCCCTGTTAAAAAACGTAAATTAAAATATTGGTATAACCTTGTTGGGGTCATACTGCAGTGCCCCCCCCCCCGTATGGTCCAAACACCTAAATCTGGACTTCAAAAGCCAGAGGGCCCTCGCCACCACGGCCCGGGTTTTGCATAGTGCCCGATTAGAGAACCCCTGGCCCGCATTCTGCAGGCAAAGAACGGGCATCAGGAGCAAGGGCGCGTGGCACATCTTGCGGTTCCAGCAACTAAATATAAAATAATTACACAAAGCAAAGGTAACCAACTAAAACAAGAACTCCTACCACAAATTAAGATTCAAGTTCAACAATCCAAATATAATTCACAAAGGACATAAGTCTAAAAAAATATAGCAATTATATGGATGTGTGGGAAAATAAAGGTTTACATGCTAAGGACTAATTTAGGTCAGCATTAAAATGCATCTATAAGGCATACATGAAATGTATTGATTCAGGTATGCATTGCTATACAATTTATGGCCTCGGCCATGCTGATACATGCAATGCCTTGGTGCTAAAGGCGCGCAGACTCCTCCACATAGCCGCAAAACATGTTCAACAATAGCAATCCGATCCCTCAAAGGTCCCGTAAGTGGATCAGAAATGAAACGGATTTATAGGGTGGTGATCTGTCGGAAATCAGCTCTCTAAATCAGATGGAAGCTCTCTGAATAAACGGGAGTTTTCTGAAGGAACGGAAAATTTCCGATTTTGTTTGGAAAATTATCCGAACTAACGGAAATGTTCCGATTTGCTTCCGATCATCGGAAGCGCATTCCCGAACGTTCGTGCGAGTAGAAAATGGACGAAAAAAAGCAAAACTTTCACAGACAGCTACGGAAGTCCGGACGAATGTGTCTCTGAATCGAGGCTACAGCTGCAGGTTTCTTCTGGTGCTGCTTCAACCATATCGCCACATATAGCTCTATAGTTTTGCACTGGTGCTGGCATTTTTCAGTTGTTAAATCTGGCGCAGAGTGTCTCTGTGTGGCACTGATGCTTCTTAAATAAGGCTTTCAAAGATTGCCTTTTAGTGCTGGTAAGCCCTGAAATTAGAAATTACTTACCTTTTTCTCACAAAGCTTTATCCAACAGGAAAACTGATAAATGGCAGTGCAGCACAACATGCAGTACAATTATTTCATGCACTTGTGTACAGAAACAGCATTTTTTAGGATGGTTTTATATATTTATGTATCACACGTGTGAAATTATTAGATTTGTTTTTATTATATACTGAGGTGCTCCCATAGCTCTATATGTTTTGTTAACAGTTTATAATTTCAGGTCTTTATTTTTGCTCCAAAATAAGATGACTGTGCACTTTAAAATGTATTCTTTATTTATCATACATTTTTTTACAGTGGTAGTTGCAACTCAAAGTGGAGTGAAACCCATTTTTGGGTTCTTTGCTCATTCTCTAGACACCCCCGCCCCAGCAGTTCAGGAGATTTTTCTCTCTCGCCGGTGGGTAGTTCTAAAGAAAAAAAAAGGTTTTCTACCACGAGACCATGCCCACAGGGCAACTACTGAGATCATTAATTGGCTGATCTCAAAAGGGCCAAGTGCTTTTACGCAGGGAGCGCCCACTTGTGGCCATTCAAATAGACTGGGCGTGGGAGCACACACAGCTACAGGGAAGCTGGAGCCATAGCCAGTAAGGATGCGTTTACTGGGTTTTCAGACAGCGGGGAATCCTGCTATATGTCAGGGCCGAGCCAAGAGGGTTTTGCTGTGCTTTAAAGTGGACCAACACCCAGGATTTTGACTATCCTGGGTTTTGGTCCACTTCGGCGGGGCACCCCTAGAGGGGCGCGAGGGAGGCGGCGGCGGCGGAAGAGAAGGTAGGTGATTCGGGGTGTTTGGGGGGGTTTCACCCCGCGGGACATCCCGATCTCGGATGTCCCGCGAGGTGGGAGGTGATCGGCCCGGGAATCTTATAGATTTCCGGGCCGATCACCTCTCGGTGTTGGTCCACTTTAAGTGATGTGGTAGTTGGACATCCTGTGTTTCTGGTTGCTTAGGCATTAATGATTAGTGAGATTATAAAGTGGCTAGCTGAAAGGAAATGTCCAGCCACCTAAAAAACTAAAGGATACTTACCTTTTTATCCCCTGCAGCTGATAGCTGAACTCTATTCACTGGCACTTCCATGTTGGGATGGCACCCCTCCACTATTAGTCAGAGGGGTGCGGCATGCAATCGGGTTAGTTGCTGATCGTTGAAGTAGGACCAATCAGCTGCTGTGAATGAAAGGTAAATACCCTTTAGTTTTTTAGGTGTGTAATCAGGGCTTTCAGGCTCTATCACGCAGAGTCCGGCTGGTTCCTGTCCTACAGTGTTCAGTAGCTGAGGGGTCCCTGATGCCAGTCACATGGAGGCAAGCTTCCTCATTAAATAGCAGCATCGCAAAACTGCTTGAGAGCATCCTTATGCTGATTGAGTTCAATGAGGGATGCACGCTGGACAAGTGCCTGACTGGACTGGACTATCCTTTTAAATGATCAATGGATCAGAACAGTGTCTTGAAATCTATGGCTTCTGTGCTGATTTAACTTAACTAATGAGTTTTGCTTGTCAAAGTAAGGATTACTCCATTTGTAATATGGGAGGAGCATGTAGCAACATCATGATAAAGTGTTGTAGCAATTCTCGATTGCTTTCCTGATAGATGGAGGGCAGCCGCCCCTTGTGATCTGGAAGCCATGGTTCAGCATATGGTTGGAATAGGAGTGCACGTGTGTGTCCAGCATATTACTAATACAGAGTTACTCTGATCCTTCCAAATGTTGTCAAATATTGGAGAGATGAGTGGAAAGAATCTACGACGCTCAAGCACAGTCACTCGCTAACTCAAACATGACTCACCCGAATTCTTGAGGTGAGTAACGGACCTAACAACTGCTCAGTGTTTTCATTCAGCGCAGAGCCGTTCTGCTTCCTCCCAAAAGGTCATTCTGAGGAAAATGGCAAATTATGAAATAGGTAAAAACAGAAGTAATATTGGATTGATTTTAGTGGCTGTACCGCTATCGAATAAATGTATACTGGATGTTGCCTCTAGAGATGAGCGAACTTCTTGAAAGTTCGATTCGGGCGATTCAGCGAATTTCCCCAAGAAATTCGGGTTCGCCCGAATCGAACTTTCACGAATCGCTCATCTGAAAAAAAAAATGCCTGCCAGGTGGGAGCGGGCAGGCCGGCCTGCCCGCTCCCACCATGCCGGCATTTGTTTAAAAAGCAAACACTTACCTGCATGGTCGGAGCGTGGAGGCCGGCGCCGCTCTCAGTCGCCCTCTGATGACGCGTCCTCTGATGACAGCTGAGAGCGGCGCCGGCCTCCACGCTCCGACCATGCAGGTAAGTGTTTGCTTTTTAAACAAATGCCGGCATGGTGGGAGCGGGCAGGGAAAATTCGATCGGCACGAACCAAAAAAAATTCAGGTTTGTGCCGAATCGAATTTTCCCTGAAATTCTGAGCGAATTCCGGTTTGTCCGAACCGGTTCGCTCATCCCTAGTTGCCTCCATAAGACACACCATGGGTTTCACTTGAATAGGCAGACAGGCCCATGCACCGAACAGGGAAGCCTCTCTGTGCAGCAATATATATATATATATATATATATATATATATATATATATATATATATAGTGCTGCAGTATATGTCAGCATTATATAAAATATCTACATTTAAACCATTAATTGTTGTACTGTGAGCTCTCCATTATAGACAAACGTGTTGATTCATCGTCATCATTTCTTTACTCATGTTTTTTTTTTAGAGTAAACACTTTTTCTTTAGATTTTTTCTCTAAGTGCATTTCATCACCATATTTCGCTGTGCAATTTGTTTAAAAAATGACTCACAGTGATGAATCAACACTATAGTGTGCAGAATAAAAATTGGTGCCAAGATTTTCAAATGTCAGTTTAGTACATACACACTTGTATTTCTACTAAAGGGATAAGGATGGATATATATATATATATATATATATATATATATATATATATGCTAATTTATTATAAAAGGCACTTGAGCGCCTCCTCCGAGATGCTTGGCAGCGCCCGCACTGTACTATGCAGTGTTCACAGCGCACGGCTTGTCTATGCGCTAACGACACCTAGGGCCTTATTTATCACGGGCTAGCGCCAGGTAGTGTCTGACGAGCGCCAGGTACCGCCAGCTATCGGCGGCTACCGACTCAAGTACGCCCGGCGGCGGTCACAATGACGCATTTATCAAGCAAAATGAGGCTAGCGCCGGCGAGAGCGACGGCTAGCGCGGCATTCATCATGAAGCCGCCTGGACCGAACAGCGCCGCTGCAAATTCCTTCACAGCGCCAGGTATGAGCTGTCGCTCCCTGGCGATGTCCAATGCATTTCAATGGAGCAATCTATAATTAATCATAATTAATTGGTATTATTTTTTTTTTTATTTTTTTTTTTAATGTCAAAAATTCGGAGACCACTTCTGCAATGTTAGGATTTATTTTTAAGTAAAAAAAAATTTTAAAAAAAATTTGTGCAGAATTGATCTAACAGGTCTGATATTAATGTATTCATATTACAAAATGATTCTAAAAACATGTATAATGTTACAATCAAAAAATGGTTGTTTAGGGGTTAAAAACTAGTTAACACCCATCGCCGCCAGCGCTCTGGGGTTTAAACAAGGAATGGACAGCGACAGCAAATTCGGAGCGTGATTTGTTAATGAATATGAAGCTAGCCGTTCGCTCTGGCCATTCGTTGTCAGGCGCTCACATACAATGCTGAACCTGTGAAACAGCGACCCCTAAACCCGTATTCAACATTACCGCACACCGACTGAGTCGCTGTCATCAAGCTAACGCCGGCCAAGCACAGCGAATACTGGCTGGCGCTGAAAAAATCACGCTACAGTCGCTCATCTGGCGCTACCTGGCGCTATTAATGAATCGGCCTCCCCGCGCTGGCCGGGAGAACGCTACAAGTTGAAAGTATTTATTAAAAATAATAATACATAGCACTACCAGAGGCACACAAGAAATGGGATTCCAGGCATGCAGCGCCTGTTGGAAATCCAATTTGTAATTTTTTAGGATCATGGAATTTAATTTTTTTTTATGGGAATTGCAATGGGGCACTTGAAAAACATGACACAGCTTACTCACATCTCAAATCACAAGTTTGCAGCGCAACACAAAAGTGCTAGACATGCATCCAAAAATAATCCCAACCAACCCAGGGATCCCGTGGCACATGCCCAAAAAATATTATTATAAAATGCCTAAATAATTGTAACCATTCAAGCCTATTGAAATGTATGAGATAGGGCCACACAGTGCAGGGTGGGCGCCTGGTCCTATCTGGCGCTGTAGGGAACGCATCCCATTGCCGCCACTGATGATAGATGGGACACTACCTGGCACTATCCGAGCCGTTCTGGATTTTTGACTTGATAAATGCACATTTTTCACAAGAACCTGACATTCACCTGACATTCATCTGGCACTATGTGGCCTCAGCGTTTCTTAAATAAACCCCTTAGTAATGAGCAAAATAAAATGTTCTACTGGATTTTTCTACTGGAAATGCCAGCCATTCACAAATGCCTGGCGGGGGCACGCTCTCTGGAGGATGCGGCCGTCAGAGCTGCGGCTCTTAGACACGCCGTGGGACCCGGAAGAAGTGAGCTGGGCTCGACGTCCTGGGGAGTTTCACACAGTGGGGCACCCCAGATCAGGGTGCCTCCGGGGAAAGGACCAAAACCCAGGATAGTCAAAATTCTGGGCTTTGGTCCACTTTAAACAGGAACATCAGATGACATATTTATTTAGTACAAAGAATACCCCTTTAATGTGTTTAAACAATCTGTATGTAAAGCAAAGGTTTTCTTGAACAAGTGTGCTTTATAGAGGAGGAATAATCCCTCTAAAACTTCCTTAAACCATTAGTAAGTCATGCTAGAGGTCTCCTTTAACAGAATGATAATAATTGTATTGAAGGAATACACATGGAATATACATGTCTGTGTGAAACCCTGCACGAGGCCAGCTTTAAAGAGGAACAATGGGCTTTAATTTAGCTTTGTGCCAGTATTCTGCTTTGCCCAAACCAAACCGGCAAAATGCAAGTCAAGATTATCTTTGACCCAAATCTGGAGCACAACACTTTGCACAGTTGCCCAGTTTGCCTCCCCCTAATGTCAGCCCTGTGATCTGCATTTCTGTCATCCATGTTGGCAGTTACTGCCTTACAGAATCTGGTTTAAGCTGGACCAACAGTCTGGCACAATTGGAGAAGAAAGCTCCCCAAAACTCACTTGCCCTATTTGCACGCATGATACTGAATCATTGTCAGCACTTACATTTGCTACTTCATCCACTCGCAGCTGAAATGCCTCCTCACTGATTTTCTAGGGGTAGCGGCTATTTTGGAGCTTACACTCCCAGCATCTCAGCCATGCTGCTGCTTGGATTCAACTGACATAACTGACAATGCACAGTAACAGGAAGCCCAATAGTACTTCCTGATGCATATCAGATGATGCTGCAGGTGCATGAGCTACCACTTTGTTTTTAAAATTTACCACAGCAACCGTAAAGGTAAAGGTAAAGGTAAATTATTTCTTATGTGCATCAATCTGATTTGGCCTGGGGAGAGATGCATATGAGCACTGTTTGTTGTGTTGGTTTGGTTTAAGTCATTTTTGACTGTTGGTCCACTTTAAAGTGGACCAACACCCACCGGTGATCGGCCCGGGAATCTATAAGATTCCCGGGCCGATCACCTCCCTCCCCGCGGGACATCCGAGATCGGGATGTCCCGCGGGGTGAAACCCCCCCAAACACCCCAAACTCCTTACCTTAGTTTCCCCCTCTAGACGTGCGCGCACCCGCGCCGGCCGTCTGTGAATGGCCGGCGCGGGCACGCGCGCGTCAACAGGGACGCGCGGGAGGCGGCGGAGGAGGAGCTTGTCCGATCGGGGGTGCCCCACCGAAGTGGACCAAGACCCAGGATAGTCAAAATCCTGGGTGTTGGTCCACTTTAACCTCCAGCCACCACTCAATGGTTCCTCTTACCAAGGCAAATTTGATTAGGTAAAACAGATACTCACTGTAATCCTCCTCTGATCATCCCGGTGGCTGAGCACATTTGTATGGCAGAACAGGAGCCAGTACCAATCTCTAAACTCACAGTAAGAGGTCATAGCAGTTGCTAGTTTCCAGGCTGCCATGGAACAGTCCTGGGCTGCCAAGGTGATCAGAGGAGCATCAAGGCAGCTAGGTGCGTATCTATTTTCTGCAAGGAGGTTGGCGGTCTGTAATTAGTCTAGCAGCAGCTATTTTCCATGATCCCACGATAGTGAGCTAATATTTAGATTCCCAGCTAGATATTTTCAGATGTTTTCCTTTCTAACCTGCCTCATATACAGCTGTAGTCAGAGCGAATGGCGTGTTATTTCCTGAGTTCTGCTTTTTACTCTTTTTAAAGAAGAACAAAACCCAGTATCTGAGGGTTTGTCCCTTGGCCCCGGGGGCATTCCAGTTTGGGACAACCCACTGTGTGAAACTCCCCATATTGCCCAGAAAAATTCACCTCTTCCCAGTCCTGCGGCACACGCACAGGCTTTCATCCAATCAGAGCTGTGGCATGCATATTATTGGTGGCCAAACAGCTATGTGCTGGACAATCGGGAGCCAGATGTAGGCATGCTCCCAGCCTATCTAAATGGCTGGCCATGGGAGCGCACCTGAGCCCAGAGATGCTGGGGATGCGCCCGCTCTCCCTCCGGACTGTTTTACATCACCAAGGGAGTCACCAGAAAAGGTGAGTTTTGCATCGCCTCTGGAGAGGAGGGGAGGGGGGTTGGGTCACACCAGCAGCGTTACTCTTTAAATTGGACTAAATTTCTAAAAAGTCTTTTGGTCAGGCAAGCAGGGTCCCCAGGGGGCATCCAGATTTCTCTTCTTTTAAGAAGAGAAAAGTAGTAAGCATTTTACCCCTTTTTATACTATAGTAAAAAGTACTACAACTACCAGGAGTGCCCCAAACCCCAAAGCGGGATATATCCAGAGACTGACAATGGCACTCTATTGAATATAGTTCATAGCAGGTTTATTACATAATCAAAATGACATACAAAGACACATTAAAAAAAGATTTCTTTTAAAAAACGTGTAACACATATATAAACTGCCATCAAATGAGAGGAAAGGTGGGGGAATTTTCTCCTGTAATATCCCAGTGGGGTACCCTAATCTCTATACAATAAATAATAATACTATATACGTAGACATGTAAAGTGTCAAAGTGCTTCCAAAGTGCATCAGTATCAAATATAAATCAACATTAACAATGAGGTAGGTGCAAGTCATAAACAAAATACAAAGACATGAAGGCTTACTTGTCAAATAAAGTGCAGTGCAGACCCCCTGGTCCCCCAAGGCAAATTCCTACAACGCGTTTCGTGACGTTGCGTCACTTCTTCAGGCAGATTACAGGAGAAAAGAAAAGTCCCCCACCTTTCCTCTCATTTGATGGCAGTTTATATGTGTTACACGTTTTTTAAAAGAAATCTTTTTTAATGTGTCTTTGTATGTCATTTTGATTATGTAATAAACCTGCTATGAACTATATTCAATAGAGTGCCATTGTCAGTCTCTGGATGTATCCCGCTTTGGGGTTTGGGGCACCCCTGGTAGTTGTATTACTTCAGATTAATTGGGATCCACCAGAGCAGGGCACCTATATTTATTATTATTAGCAACTTATTGTTTGGTGCCATCCTCACTCTTTGTTCATAAATAGTAAAAAGTACCTTTGACTTTCATTGTCTTTCTAGCAGGTGATTCATCAACCCTGAAATTCTCAGGCTTTTTTCTAATGAAATGATTTTTTTTTTACTACCATGGGAATTTTTTTCAACTCTTGATGAATGAAGCCATAGACTTTAAGGCCACTTTAAATTCTTAATTGTGTAACTATAATAGGTCTTTAGTAGAAAATGAAGACATGTAAAATGGGGACGAGTGAGGGATTAGTAGGCAATCTCGCAGACCCTACACCTATCATAGGCTCAAGCAACTTCAAGCCACAGTATGTGAAAACCATATATATCAAAGTCAATCTGGTGAGTGCCTCTGATCACGTAGCGTCACATGTATTACTTGCGGCGGCACAGTGTATAGTGTTGGCGCTCTATGTTCAGCAGCGCCATGTAGTACCTGTCGTTCAGTAGCATTATCCCATACAATTCAATGGTCTTTCATTTGTTTGTGTATAAATAGAGTTTGGATCCACTTTTTCCCACTATTTTATCATATGATGATTGTCTTGGGTCTCCTGGCCAGCAAGCAAAGACTTATATTATATTTAATTTTTTTTTTCACAATTGTATGTGCAGGTCTGCCATTGCAGTGCCAGCGTTACAGTGTTGAAACAATGTCATTCCATGTGTTTTCGCTCTGGTGCTGGTGTATATGTGTTCAGAATAGCGCCCAGTTTAATAGCGCCAATGCTTGTGATTCTTTCTTAAATATGGGCTTCAGCGCCGAGCATCGGTTGCACTTGCGCTGGCTGCACTGGCGCTACGTATCATTTGCTGCAGCGCTGCCTTGTTGTTATATGTCATGTCACCTTCAGCAGCTTTTCTCTCGGGCGCTACATATGCATTGATTCAGGGAGAGCACTTCTACAGCCCCCTCCAGGCATAACATTTATCAATGCTAGACAGGATACTACAGCGTCACTCGTCCAGTGCCAAAGCTACGTTATAGCGCCAGACACCCGTTTGCAGCGTCCTCTTGTGGATGCTCTAAGCACCGCTACATAGACGCACAAATGGCAATACATGGCACTAGACTTAAATCAGCCTCCAGATGGCTTGAAGACACTTCTTTAGGGCTCATAGTTCACAACAGTATAGATTTATGTATATTGCTACGGGCATATATTTGAAAGGTTTTGATAATATGGTAGATATAAAGGCAACAGCTATGTGTTTACATTTCTATGTATACTTTGCATTGTATAATTTTGTACTTTTTCAGAACCTACACATTACGAGGTCTCAAGCCGCCACATTGGGAATTATAGTTTATTATGACATTGATTTATATTAATTGTTATGTGTATATAATAGGGAAATTGAGGCAGAGTTTGTTTCGAATACCTCCAGCAGCTCAAGAGCGTCACAGTTGCATTTATTCTTATTCAGTGACGTGTGTTTGACTGCAACGGCCATCATGAGTGACAACCCTGGTGATCGTTGTCAAGGCAGGTGGTCTGAAATGTTTACTGCTCCATCCAACCCAACACCCCTCAGGAATGGCAGTGAAACAGTAAAAAAACAAACCGACAACTCTGTGTACACAAGTGACCACCAAAATAACAAATTGCAAGGCGACAGGGCTGCCAGATGGAACGCGGTGACTGCCCAACACTCGCTGAAGACCAGAGCCAGAGTCGTTGGGGCGGTTAAAAGTGGATCACAGGGCAGGGGGTGTTTGGAAAGCAACACAAAAGCCCACATAAGTGTTTATTTCCCTATCTATTCAGGCAAATAATATATGACCAGATAGCAGCCAATCTGGCAACCTGGGGGAGAAGCCTATGGAGTATCATCCGGCCGAGTTTACTTGGGCCCGCCACGCTACATTCACTGACCTACTAAAAAGACCCATTGACGTTCTGCTGAGCTGCAGGAGAGGAAACATGGACAGCCTGGGATCATGACGTTAGAGAGAGGCAAGGGATTGTTTCAAGGGCCCCTTAAAACACCTCCTGTTTATTTATATGGAAGGCCTAGTTTAGATTTTTGAGTTTATGGCTTGTGACTGTAGACCAAGGCGGTGAACTTACAAGGTGTGGGGGAGGGGGTTGTTTGGGGCTACAGTTACTCATCCAAATAAAGAGGAGCAAGCCATTTAAAAAGGACCTAAACCAACATTTGTAACTCTGAGCCAGATAGATACAGAGACCCCTATACCTACTCTCTCACTGCAGTCCCTGAGACCCACAGTTTTAAGTGACTCACCCTTTTTTAATGGAATTTAGTATGACATGAAACAGCTGGACATTACAGTGCTGCACCAGTCATATTGAGCCTGCTGTTTGGATGGAGTACTGCTACAAAATGTCATTATCTCTGTAATACAGGGGTCCTTGATGATGTGTGGTTAGTTTAGTGTCCCTGGGGACCAGGACCCTCTCAGGCTCAAAGATGCAAGGGGAAGCTATGTATATTTTAAATGTTTCCGAGGCCACAAAGACAAAAAGCTCCTACTAATAGGGCTAAGCACAGCAGAACTAGTCATCTAAATCGCTAGTGGGAGGAGCCTTGTGAGGCATCTCTTTATGAACTTTGTATAATTCCCTTCCACAGAAGGCTGTGAAACACAATGGTCAGTTAAGGTTTAAAGTGGACCAAACAGGATTATGACCATCCAATACCTCCCAAGTGTCCCTCATTTGGAGGGATTGTCCCTCTTTTGATTCTGTGTCCCCATGTATCTTTGTGTTCTCATTTGTCCCAATTTGAGGTTTAGTATTCAGATCTGCATCATTCTTATTCAAATTGTTTTCCCTCAATAAGGGTGTGTGGATTTATTAAAACATTGCCCACCTTTCCCACCCAGTTGGTAGGTATGCCATCACGGGTTTTGGTTTCCACGTTCCTAATGCATCTCAACTGTGGATGCCCCACTGTTTTAACCCCCAAATCATCTTTCCTTTAATTTTATGGTGCATACAAAGGCTCTTGTCCAATTAGCACTGTATACCACTGCATAGAGAGATGGGAACGGCCACATCTTAGGTCTCCCTGCTGTCTGTAGCATGCTCCACCCCCCAGCCTATCAGAATGGCTGTGTGCGGGAATGTGTCCAGCGGCAAGGAGTCCTGTGAATGCAGCATGGAAGCCCCAGAAAGGTGAATGAATGAGGGCATGTGCAGGGGGTCCATACGGCAGGGATACTTTATTGGCAGATCCTGGAGTCTTTTAGACTACAGGGCTGCCACTATAGGTGATAGTTGATCCTCTTTAACCCAGTGCCAGTCTACCTAGAAAGCTCATTCTCTGTTGCCAGGCCATTTTTCACCATTTTTCACCATTTTACATGTTTAACTGTGGGTTAAGGGTTAAACCCTCCTTGTACAAGCAAAACCAGCTCGGACACCAGCTACGGAGGGCTGGTAGACCACATGTCAGGGCCTGATGGCCTGCCTGCATAGCCCTCACAGACAGCATGAAATGATCGGCGGAAGCTGGGTACAAGGGAAGGGAAACGGAGTCACCTGCCCTCCCAACTGACTTGCTTCCGGTTTCAGCTCACATAACATCAACTTGCTGTACAAAAGGACATGGGACCTGGGATTTTGGCACATCAGTTTGAGTTACATCAATGAATCTTAACTTCCCCTCTCCCATACTGATCCCTCAATCCGATAGTGATCATTTCCAATGATCAGTGCCATGCACAGCAATGAATAATCATCACCCGATGGCACCTCCCTGTGGCTGCGCACACTTGCTACCAGCCATTGCCTGGTGCAAAGTGCATGCAGTGCAGAAATAGCAAAGGTAGCACTGTAACAGCGAGGAGCAAGACAGCGAGAGAGGAGGACTGGTCCAAAAGAGATGAAAAAGAAGGCATCATTGTTAAAATGGATAAATCAAGTTTAAGCTATTCATCTCCCACTCTAGCTCCAATCATACAAATGCTTTCAATATTTTGCATCCATAAGGTCCTTTATCACATATAGATTCTGCTGACTGGAGCAACAAAATTTGATGTACGAGATTTGTGCACAAGTCAAAGCAATTAGACTTGCTTTATTTTATTAAAGAGCTTATTCTAATTATCGCAATAGGACAGTCCTTGTCCAGGCAAACACTAATTTCCTCTCACCTTAACCCCCTTGGAAAAAGTGTATTTCAAAATCTGCAATTTTGTGTGATTACCTTATGTATTCACAGTGAAGATGATTTATTTGCTTTAATTCTATGCCCTGCTGTGGTCAGAGACAGATGTGGGACCTTGGTGGCTTGCCGTGCTTCTTCATGCTGAGAGCAGCAAATCACAGAGTGGCTGTTAGATCACTTTTTTGATTGTTCCTTGAGAAATGAAATTAAAAGGAGGGCAAACTTTGGAGACTTGCTATGGCCTCCAGCTATTGGGTGACTAGCAAAACACTCCAGTTGCTTTGAGGTTTTACTAGAGGTGTACCCCAATAAATATTAACCTCCTCAGACACCTACAAAATACTGTAGTGTCCACCATTCAAACATTCATGTGTTGTGTCTGGTAAATAAAAGGCGATATTTAATTGGCTGACCTATGGTTAAAGGGGTCTCACGCAGAATTTTGTGTTAGTGCTGCTTCGCTATCCCCCGCTATCTGTTATCTCCCCCCCCCACCCTCCCCCGGGGCACAGCTACCGCTTCCATGTTATAAATCATAATTATCCCGGACGTCGTCTGAGGTGAGCGGCTATTTCCTTTTTGGAAAATAGAAATCTATTTATAGGAGAGGAAGCGTTTCATAAACAAAAAGCAATACAGTCTTATCAAGGTGGCTCTGGATCAGCTGGCTGAGGAAACCACACCAAAAGGGTGGACATGACCAGCTTCCTGGGAACTAGCCAGAGTAAAGGACACTCACTTTGGAAGGGGGAGGGGGGTCAAAATAAAAGAGGCTGCAGCAGATTTATCACTACATTGTTATGTGCTATAAAGAGTTACATTTTAACAAAAACCTTAAAGAGGCTTCAAGCAGACCTGAACCCCCCCCCCTGGAAGCTCTGTGCTAGGAAGGGTCTTGCTCAAGGTGATCAATAACCTACCATCTCATGCCATCAGAGAGCCCTGCATGAAATAAATAATGGCCTAGTAGTAAGGAATCATGAATTGTGACCGGTGGATTGCAGGTACGATTTGCGGCCAGGACATGACTAAAGTGCTCTTGAACAAGGCACCTATCCCCCCCAATTGCTCCCCCGGTTGCCGTAATTAGGTCAGCCCACCACTCCAGGCATATGTACACTCACTGCTTGTGGTTGTCTTATTGCACGGACCTTCACTCTAAATAAGAGCCTATCTTGTATGTGTCCCCTACCCTGTACATACAGATTGCTCACATTAAAAATCACCCTACCTGCACCTATTTTCTGAGCCTTTAAACACTCAAGATGGTGGCACATGGAGTCTCAGGCTGCCTGCAGACAGGAAATGTCTTCTGACTGTGCCGCTCTGCATTCTGGGATTGTTGTCCTTTTCCTGACCCTAGCTCTGCTTTGTCTGTGCAAAGTACAGCTATAACTTTTGCCCTGCTCTCCTCTCCTCAGTATGTGATGCTTCTCAGGCAAGATGGCAGCGCCTGTATCATCCTATCGTCCTGAACAATGTTGCAGCCCAGTGGGGGAGAGAATAAAAAGTGAGTAAAAACATGAAATCTATTAATTTTAGATGTTGGGGAATAGCTTTGAAGGGGTTCGGACTTCATTAAATGATGCTGAAGGTCCGGTTTAAATGTGGAGGAAAAATTCCTTTACCATTTATGCACAATGGTAAAGCTCTGTCTGATGAGAGACAGAAGCAATTGCACTCATGAGCAACAGCCGTACCTGCTCGAAATATGGATGCTCCCCTGCTATGGGGTACAGAGGGCTCCTTCAACAGAGCAATTAAGTTTTACAGAGAAAAAGTTATACCTCTTTAACTCATTGAAAACATCTGTTAAAGCTAATAGTTCCCATTTACAAAACAATGTAACTTTAGAGTGGAAGGAGAGTATCCCTTTGTCTCATCATCTGTATATAACATTATAGGTCAGCTTTAACAAAATAATATATTTTTAACATCAGACGATCCCTCGTGGACGCCTTTAAATCATCTGTAGGTAAAGCTAGAGTTTTCCTTTAACAAAATAATGAAATCTGAGAGAGGAAGAAGCAGAGTGGTAAAATTCCACAATTATAATATCTGTACATACAGCTAGACCCCCCCATAATATAACAATATAACAATGCAACAAGTAACAAGCTTGAAAAGCACCTTCTCTGTAATTGTCCATGAAGTGCTTTTTCTCTTCAGCAAAATAAGTGTACTGGCATAACTTCCAACTGTCCCTCATTTGGAGAAATTATATGTGGCCGGCTGGATAGTGTCTTATTTAACACTAGCACAGGAAAGGATGTAGCTATGGGCGCTCTGGTTGAAGCAGGTTTCATCTGGCGCTGTAGCTCAAAATCCCATAGAGCACAATGGGCATAACTGGACTGTATTGTGTAATGCTTATTTTTAATATTTAACACACGTATTTTTGTACAGAAATTGCACTGGGACTTGTCAATATCTAAAACACAGGACCTACATGGGTCACAATGTTTTTTTTTGTTTAACAGTGTGTAAGTTGGACAGCAAAAACTAAAATGCAACCTGAAAGCACTGAAAAATACCGCGCCAAAGATTTCAAAAAAATTAATAATTAATCTGGGGAGCGCTAAAAACCAGCAGTACAAAGTGGCGCTCACTGGCACTGGGATAATCAGCCTTTGGGTCCAAAAGACACTGACATAGGCCAGCCAATACCTAAGTGCAACAATCAAAGCTAATGGGTAGCTTTCCGCACAGCGACTGCTAGTGCCAACGTAGTACGTAGGCCCCTGGGCACAAAATCTGGTGGAGGCCACAGGTACAGTACTTTTTTCCTTTAAAATAATAGTCCAGCCAAGTAACTGATTGAGTCCCTTGTGCCACTCTGTGCAGGTGCGTGCTGCTCGGGAACACCTGCTTTGCCATTCTGGGCGGGGGGTGTAGTCGCCCAGCTGGCCCAGCAGAAAATTGTTTCCTGCATTGAGCTGCCAGGGGCTGTGTTTGGTGGCTTATGTGCAGTGACAAATATGCACGCACCCATCACTGTAGCGCTGCTGGCGGCGGCTTTGCTGCTCTACACACCCCGTCCTGCCCTGTGATGGCTTTGGCTGCAGGTTTGCAAATACAATAAAAGGCTTGCCCAGGCACAGGGGGCCCCACTGCTGCCGATAGCTTTGTTGCTGGCCCTGCGGCCCGTCAGACCAAAGACTAAAAAGCCCTGCTGGACTAAACCATAACCCAAAGTTTGGTGGAGGCTAGCGCCCCTTGCGCCCCCCTCATAATCCGGCCCTGGTAGTACGCAGCACATCACCAGATAAGACAGGAATGCCTGTGCTTCGAAGCTGGCACTATAAAGCCTATAGAGTTAGAGCAGAGGACAGAAACACCACGATGCGTTCATTGCACGTGTCATAACACACATTACCATGCTCCACTCTGGAATTGTTTAATAATCACATGGAATGAGCCAAAATTTATTTTTAAAAAAAGTTCCTTCCATTCCCAAAATATGAGCTCAGCCCCTGGGTGTCTGAATTCACTCGCTCGGCTCAGACCTCTATTTATAAAAGGAGGATAACAGGCCCGAGTTAGTCATTGATGGCTTCAAATGATGTCATAGCTTGGCCCTGCAACAGCCTCCTGAGTTCCTAAAACTGCAGAGTGTTTTTGTTGTTGAGTAGCGGGAGATGATGAAGAGTTCAAGAATCATCCTGGACTGCAAGAATCCTCCTCATCAACACAATCAAATCTGTAACCCTGCGATGGATTCTGATCGATGTCTAATCGCAGTTTGATTGCTCACACATTCCAGAAATCATTCTTTTCTTGTTAAAGGGATCCGATCAAACAAAAGTGGCCTGATTCGGAATGCCCCGCTGTGTGACTCTCCCCCCGGGTTCCCTGTAAAAACGACCTTCTCCCAGAACTAAAGGAAGATGTGCAAGCCACAGTTGCTAGAAGCTATATCTACAGCCGGGCATGCGTGTAAATGCCCGTAAATGCCCTGTAAATGGCCAGTGGGGGCATGCACCCTGTAAAAGGCTGGCGGGGATTCTAGCCTCTTACTTTTTTGAGCATCATTACTGTGGTGTGCATCCTTCAAACAAAGTGCTATGTACTTGCACCGTTTTGGGCGATGGGGGTTGGACCATGGACAGGAGTCCTCCCAAGGCTGTTTCTATGGGAGGGCAAGCAGGGCGATTGCCTAGGGTGCCAAGGCCATTGTCCCAGCCATCATGTTTTCAGCAGATGAGTCTGGGGCACTATTAGTGGTGCAGTCCTCATATTCCCATATTGGGCGCAGTCATTGGGGAGGGGGCACTACCTGCTGAAGAGGATAGAAGCACAGCATAGCACATACCTGTATGGGACAGCAGCACCATAGGATGGGTGAGGAGGGGGCAGAATTTCTTTCTTCCCGCACTGAGCGCTACTTTGCCTAGAAACTGGCCTGACTGCACCCTTTCATTTCTGTAGACTGTTTATATTGATTGCTTACCTATCTAATACAAAGGGGATCTGAGTGCATTCTGCATAGCAAGTTTGGGGGGCCGGGGGGATCAATCACTGGGGGGAGGGTCGTCATGCATTCTGCCGAGAAAAACTAAAATAAATGCACAATGCCCCTAATAAAAGCCATCTCGTGCTCTGAGCCCAGATACATTGCCACTGATTTTTGATTCTCTTACTTGCTCTCAAATAACCTGGACATGGTGACCCAGCCGATACCTCTATCGTAAAGCCGCTGGTAATGACTCCTTTCGTCGCCAGCATATAAAGCAAAGCCCATATTTCAATTTATTGATTTAAAAAATATAATTCAGGCCACATTTCATGTCCTGGCTCCGTCTCCTGCACTCCCCTCTGCTGAAATGTACATTGCGGATTTCCTCTCCCTGCAAACATAAAGATGGTGCGGGGTAAGGTGAGAGCTCCGGTTACAGCCGTGCTATTGCATTCACATCAACCAAGAGGTCTCCTTCTATTGCTATACTGAAGAGAATATTTATAAAGGCACATGTACCCCTGTACTTTTTCTCCAGCGCAAGCTCCATCAACTGGCTCCAGCTAGAAGACACACCACACTGATCTGAATGGATGTAGTGCCCTCCTCCCGCCAACTCCCCAGTGAACCAGTATACTTTTTTGGCATTTGCATTTGCTTGTCCACTTATATTTGCACTTGGGTTTGTATGGTCAGTGTCAGGCTGGCCCACTAGAGCACCACGGGATTCCCTGGTGGGCTCCAAACACTGACCCAGGGCCACTAGCAGCGCAGTACAAAAAATGCAGGACTAAAACAGTGTTTCTTGCTTGTCTAAAGTGTTTCTTGAGTTTGTTATTCCTTCAGTAAGTTACATTTGTTCACTAAACATCAGACTTTAAACTATTTAAATCTAGTTGTGTTTTAACTGAAGGGTGGGCCTCAAGCATGTTTTTTCTCTGGTTGGCCGCAAAGATAATCTTCGCTGGTGGGCCCCAATAATGATGTGACTTGAAACCAAACCAGTAAACCAGTAATTAACGGAAAAAACTCACACTTTCTGCACTCCAGTAACTCTCTAGTGGCCACAGGCTCGCCCATAGCCAATAGGATTGGTCAGCCTGACATGTAGAGCACTGTAACTGTTACAACCTATCTCCTATTGATCCCCCAATGAGGGGGCGTGGCTTAATTTAAAGAGGAACATTATAGGCCATGGGGAGTTAGTAAAAACCCCCCCAACCTGGCTTGCCCAGCTCCCCTGCCCCTCTGCTTTACAAATCAGATATTATTAACTTACCTCTCCAGTCGCATCGTGCTAGCATCCCTCCACTCCCCCGTCGTCCTCTGTCGGGCAACGCCATCTTGCAATCCCGACATGCAGCACGGTGCCGCCCCTCGGATCCCGTGCATATGCAGTGTCATTGCATAGGCTGCAATGACACTCAGTGCGATATCAGAGGAGCAGCGCAGGACATTTGAGGAGAGGGCGGCTATAGGTAAGGCCGGTTAAGCCTGTCCCTCTGGGAAGGCTAAGGGGGGTGGGAATGGGCCAGAAATACTGCCGGATGTCAGTGTTTTAGAGAATGCTGACATCCAAAAGGCAGTGAGAGAGAGGGCAGAGATGTTTAAAGAGGCACATCAGAAATGGTCTGATGTTCCTCTTTAACAATTGTCCCTCTTTCCTATGCTAAAAAGTTGGGAAAGTATGCTAATGTGCCAATATGAACCTATGTGTTTTGAGGAACTATGGTCAGAAGTGACTGTAGTCCCCCTTACATATGTAGTAACGGGGCAGTCGTACAAGGATCACGGGAGAGGTTAGTACCCAAATGGCAGGTTCTTTCTTTTAACAGCGTGATGCACAGTGGGGCAGCCGGACCCATTTTCTGAGCATAGTTCCTCTTTAACAGTGCCTTAAAATCACTTAAACATATCTTTCTATATGTGCCATTATTAATTATCCTCAATACTATAACATTTCAAAGTCTCCTTTGTCATGGTTCTGACGCATTTCTCCTTTGCGGTCTTCCTCATGCAAAACTTTCTCATAAAGAACAGTCCCTTGGGGAGGGTTAAAAGGAAATAAACATCCTACCTCGTCCTGTTATCCAGCATCACTCCCCTGGTGTTTCAGGTCCAGGGCGCCGCCATTTTGGTCAGGAAGCACAGATCGGCTTCCTCCACTCAGAGCATTGGCAGTGTGCACAGTGCAGGGATGCTGCATTGTCCGCTGTCCAAACTCCTCAGAAGCCAGGCAAGGTAAGTGTTTTTTTTTCCTGTAACCTCCTCCGCCTTGCCTCAACATTGGGTAAAGGGAGGGTCATTGCCACACTGGACTTCCGCTTTAAGACATCGACCTTCAATTGTCCAATCATTGTGACAATAACAATTTAAAAGCTCCTTTGCCTTGGTTCCAACACATTTTGCCTAAGTGTAGATATAAGCACTGTCATGCTAGAGCAGAGTATATTATTAGATCATCCTTCCATGATGTGATGTTGCTGAGGAAATGAAACAGCGTCTTATTTGACATCATTAATTTCTGAGAACAGTGCTTTGTAATGATAACATGTCCATCGTACTGGTTCTAGCATGTCTTGCCTTTGTTGGCTTCATCAGGCAACACTTTCTCATAAAGGGCAAGACAATTTTTTTGAACTTGATCATGAAAGATATGGATGATGGCACTTATGGTTCTAAGAGGTCTCTTAGTGTAGATGCATCAGAATACTTTCATTCTTGCATTTAGTTTTTAAAAGTGTGCAAACATGAATGTATATGATTAATATGTTTCCCCCTGCTCCCATCTAGCTGAGGATCTGCTTCTACTGCAGGTTCAAACACAATGAAGAACCTTCAGTCCATCCTCAACCTCGGCCATCCAGCTCCCCCTATCCGACTGAACAAGCACTCCTATTGCAGACCCCTCAAGACCAAATCATCCATAACCCAGTGGACACTGCTCAGCTGAACCTGAGGAAGGCGCCCGGCACCTGGCAGCATATCCACGCTCTGCCTTGCAGCATGCACAGCCCAGCTCTCAAAGGTCCTTACTGACATCTTCCAGGCTTTCTTGGAGCTGGGAATGGTCCTGCATTGCCTAAAAAGAAGCATCATCAAAACCATACCCCAAAAGTCATAATCATTCAGGCTCAATGACTACAGACCTGGAGCTCTTACATCTGTGGTCATTAAGATGTTCGAGTGCCTGGTAATCCGCAGCCTGGACACCATCATCGACAGTAAACTTGACCCACTCCTGTTTGTATAATGGCCGAATAGATCCTCAAAGAACACCGCCAACATGGCCTTACACTACGTGCACGAACATCTGGATACCAAGGACACGCTAGAATTCTATTTGTGAACTTCAGCTCAGCCTTTAACACCATCAGCTGAACCTGATTATAGAGAAGATGGTCAGTTGGATATCCCGTGTGCCTGGACAAGCAGCTTCCTGACAGGCAGATCGCTACAGGTCAAGCTCGCCTATTCATCTCCAGTGCCAGAGTCAGGAACGTGTGGGCATCCCAAGGCTGCGTCTTTTCCCCACTCCTCTTCTCCTTATACATCAATGACTGTGTCTCCACATTTGCAGATCACACTACAGTCAACCTAATTGGAATGGGAATGAGGAGGCATACCCGCATTGCGTCTCCAAACTTGAAAGGTGGTGAGTAGAAAAATGGCCTGGTGATTAACTCGGTGAAGTGTGACAGTGTGACAGTTGCCACTCATTATCCCCCATAAATTGCATGTATGAGAAATTTGTCTTGTTACGCACAAGGAAAATAATGTTGGCCACTTCACACCCTGGTCATGTGTTGTTTAAATCCCTTCCATTAGGTTGCCACTACAGGATACCACCGTGCAGGACCACCAGATCCAAGAGCAGTTTCTACCCCTCTGCAAGCCCCCTGCTGAAAGGCGCCTGTTCCCTTATTGGGCCACCACGTAACAATGGGGGTCCTAGGTGAAAACACTAGAACTGATGCTAGACCTGCAATGGCCACATAGGCTATAACATCACTGTAACATGGAAGGAATGTTGTCTCATGCCTCACCCACTGTATCCCTTTCTTTGTTTTCCTGCATTGTTTGGAATCAGAATGGTGTAACCTGCCCTGAAGACTTTCTTGTACACTCTGTGCACTTGGCAAATACAGCTCTATTATATTCTAATAGTATTATGAAAGCATATAATAAAAACTCTGTTCTTCCCATATTTTCCTTTATTAATTATCCAAAATGGTGCTTTGTGGCCATAACAATTCAAAATGTTAACAATGCATTTCACCAACAAACTTAATCAGGCAAAACTTTTTCATATGGGACATATATATGATTGCTATATTCCATTGTACAGTCTCCCATATTGCAGATAAATTAACATGGGCGTGCTACAGTCAAATATTTTATAGGACTACCCTCCAATTATAGGATGATGCTGAGCAAAAAGTACACCCTCACTTCTAATGTTGGGTAACGTGTCTCCTTGCGGATGCTTTTGTAGACTTTGGTTTTTTAGGGGTTAATAAATTATGTCATGATAATATTGCATCCATTTCATGTCTCAATAGAGGCCACCACGATCACCTACTCATAAATAAATGACCCGCCACCCATATTTGGGGATGTCAGGGGAGGCGAATTGACGTATTTATGAAGACGATGGAATCCAGAGCAATGCAGTTAATGTGATTAGCTGTGCAGAACGTAAACTCCAATCAAATATTTAGACTAGGTGAAGCATGAATAATGCAGCAGACGTGCGTGCGCCGCTCTGCCTACCTTTGATGTCAGACTCGTCTCCGTTTTAATCTATGGATCCCCATTCCACATTTCCAGGGCGGTGAGCCAGGCCATTCTCTGCACTCCTCTAATCTTATTTTTGGGGGACGACCAACCCTCCAAGAATGATTCAATTCCATCAAAGTTTTTGCCAGAAACAGTCTGTTTAATTGTTCAAACGCAAAGTCTTGGCATGAGCGCTGCCTCTAATATCTTTATCTCACGACACTCTCTCAGAATAGCCTGCTGGAATCCCGAGGTCTCCCGCTGCTCTGAACTCTTCCACCTCATTTATTAAACTGACCTATCAGGCAAAAAAATGTTATTTACATTTTGGTTTGAGTTATATTCAAGGTTAGGTTGGGTTGGGTTATATTTAAGGTTAGGTGTACTGCAGAGGTTGTGCTTCCCCCAGTGTTCAATGTGTGGTATTACACCCACTGTCATAATGCACATAAAACAATAGGGAGTCCAACTCTGCCTCAAACTGGGAAGGGGCGGTAAATGATGGTATGGTGTCTCCAAAAAAGACCTAGATAAAACACTCAAAGGGAGGAAACACTCAGCTTGTGGTAGGATACTGTATCTTGTGACATCCACTGAATAGATTTGGGAAAGCTTATATCCAGGTTCTTGTGGCTGCACACACAATACCATCATGTGCCTTCACCTCTAGTTAAGTGTGCTCCCTTTAGTGTTCAGTGTGTGGTTTTAGTGAGGTGACCTCTACAATAAATACAGACAGGGCCGCATTATGAGGGGGGCACAAGGGGCACGCGTACCGGGTCCTCCACCACTTACCCCTGTAAAGAGAGCCTCCAAAAAACCCTTGGGTTATGGTCTGCTCCAGGAGGCTTTTCAGTCTTTGGTCTGTCGGCCCGGCAACAAAGCTATTGGTGGCAGTGGGGGCACCTGGGCAAGCCTTTTTTTGTTTTTGCAAACCTGCAGCCAAAGCCACCACAGGGCAGGACAGAGAGTCTAGAGAAGCAAAGCCGCCACCAGCAACGCTACAGTGATGAGTGGTTGCAGAGCTGTCAATCGGCGGCTGCTCACTGCACATAAGCCACCAAACACAGCCACTGGCAGCTCAATGCAGGGAACTGTTTTCTGCTGGACCAACCGGGGCAACTACACTACCCCCCACCCAGAGTGGTAAAGCAGGAGTTCCCGAGCAGCACGCACCTGCACAAGGGTGGCACAAGGGACTCAATCTGATGTTCCAGTAAGTAGGCGGGTGCTAGACAACCACCAATCAGTTATTTGGCTAGGGAATTATTTTAAAAGAAAATAAAATACTGTATCTGGGGTCTCCACCCGATTTGGTGCCCAGGGCCTCCACCACACTTAATCCGGCCCAGACTACAGACGGCCATATAATGGCACTGTACACTTCACCAAAAGTGGATATGACTTCTCCTTCCCCTTGTCATAATGATTTCTAAACACTTGAGAGTGCAACCTCAAAAAGGGGGCAAGCTGCAAATAAACAAGATGGAGCTCATGGTGGAATACTGTAGCTTTCTACATCCACTGGAAAGATTTGGGAAATGTTATATCCAGGTTCCTGTTGCTGTACGCACAGCACCATCATAGGCTTTCTCCTCTACGCCCTCTAAAGTTCAATGTGTTGTATTATACCCACAGAGAGGGAAGCCCACATTTGCAATAAACTGACCACCAAAAATAACCAGAATAATCAGAAAAATAACCATTTCTCTTGCACTGCAGTGCCATTTTGCTTTCTAAACGCTAGATAGAGCACTAAAATGGGGACTCATGGAAAATAAACAAGAAGCACATGCTGGAACAGTCATTTGTTACATCCAATGAAAAGAGAAAAGGGGTTATTTATGCCTTCACCTCTAGTTGGAGTTGTGTGCTCCCTCAAGTGTTCAATGTGAAGTATTACACGCAGAGAGAGGGGAGCCCACTTCTGCAGCAAACTAAGCAAAGGAGCCCATATGCTGCCACTGTGTAGTATAACCTTTCTTCATTCAAGGCAGTGTCATAATACTTTCTAAACACTACAAAGAGCACTCTCAAAAGGGAACTCACTGCAAATAAACAAGAAGGAGCCCATAATGGAATTGTAAGGAACTTACCTGGGAGTCTGTCCCGTGGCGCCTCACTGGCGCCAGCGTTGGGCGCGCCGGCAGCCTCTCCTCCTCCTTGGAAGCCCAATGGTCATGCACCTTTTATGTCCCCCGCGGGCGCTGCTCCCAGCGCATTCGCCGGGGGCAGATTTAAAGGGACCAATCCTGGTCCAGGGATCCTCTGCTCTGGGGAGGTCAGGGACTGGACAGCCTGACTGGCCAGGGCGGTCCAGTCCCTGGGTGTTCTCCTATCAGGGGCAAGATCGTGTGTTGCACCAATCAGCACATTCCCCTACCCATTGGCCAGCCACCATTTAAATGTTTTCCTGCCCGGACCACCAGTGCCCGTTATAGCCATTTACTAGCTTGGGTGTGCTTCTGAATCTCGTCTTAGTGTTTTTGATCCGGCTTCATCCTTGACTACTCCTGCTTGCTGCTTGAACCGACCTTCTGCCTGTCTGACTTCGTTTCTGCTTAACCCCTTGGATACTGTGCTTCTGTGATCACCCGGCCTTGACCCTTGCCAGTCCCGACTACTCTCTGCCTTGCCCCTTGGTTTTGACGTTTACGGACTCTTGTGCAGGAACTCCTGTTTTGGGATACCCCGCAGTTCATCCATCTTTATCGTAAGCCAGCAATCTTTGCTCCAGTAAGTCCTGGGGACAACCGAGTCTGGAGTGGCATAACCCATGTCTCCAGCAGGCGGGGGCTTGTCTATAGGCACAAGAGGTGGTGGAGATTGGGGATTGTTGGCTCACGAGAGAAGGGTGTCCAGCGGTCTATGGACCAAATATTGGAGCAGGTGCGGGCCTTGACTGCTGCTGTTGAGCACCTGGCTCATCGAGTGGCGGCCCAGGAGAACCGTCCGACTCTTATCAACCCTGTCCCTCTGGGGGCACTGGCCGTCCATCCTGTGGAACCCAAGATCCCACTCCCCGATAAGTTCCCTGGGGATAGAAGCAAGTTTTCCAATTTTCGGGATGCCTGCAAACGTTATTTTCAACTCCGCCCACACTCCTCTGGCTCCCAAGAACAACGTGTGGGCCTGGTCATGTCCCTCCTGCAAGGGGACCCTCAGTCCTGGGCATTCGGCCTGTCACCTCAGGACCCGGCACGGCAATCGGTCGATGTGTTTTTTTCAGCTATGGAAATTCTTTATGATGACCCAGATAGGGATGCCACTGCGGAGGCCAAACTCCGTTCCTTGCGACAGGGTCGCCGGCAGGCAGAGGAGTATTGTTCCGAATTCCATCGGTGGGCTGTTGACTCTCGGTGGAATGACCCTGCCCTGTGTGGTCAATTCCGGGTGGGCCTATCTGACGCCATTAAGGACATTTTTGTGAATCACCCTGTACCTCAGTCTCTGGACGAAACCATGCAACTCGCTATCCGAATCGACCGACGTTTATGGGAGAGACGCCTTGAAAGAGGGGCGCATCCCGATACCAGCTGGAAAGCTGGAGCTCCAGCCCTTTTACCTGTCGAGGAACCTATGCAGCTGGGAGCTACCAAGCTTTCTGAGGCTGAGAGGCGAAGGCGGTTGTCGGAAGGACTGTGTCTCTACTGTGGGTGGACGGTCACCTGGTCAGAGTATGCCCCAAGAAACAGCCGGAAAACTTCAGAGCCTATGTGGGGTCAAGGGAACCCACCTAGGCTGCAAGGTATTTCCTCAAATCTATTCCCAGTTTACTGTCCCAGTCCAGATTTAAGTGGACCTTGAATGTAAAAATTTGGAGGCTCTTCTTGATTGTGGGGCTGCAGGGAATTTTCTTGACTTCGAGCTAGCTCGAAGTTTGAAGATTCCGCTCCAACCTCTGTCTAAGGTTATCCGGGTTTCAGCCATTGATGACACACCTATTGCGGGGGGCCTCATACACTTTAAGACCCCACCAGTGTTTCTGAGAGTGGGAGTGGGGCATTCTGAATGGATTTGCTTTTTTGTCTTAAAAATGCCCTTAACTCCATTAGTACTCGGGTTGCCTTGGTTACAAAAGCATAACCCTCAGATTGACTGGGCTGCGAGGCAGATTACTAAATGGGGTCCGCCATTTTTCCAGTCCTGTTTGGAAGTCCCGGTGCGTGCCACACAGTTGTTCCCCGATGGGGTTCCAGGCCCTTATCATGATTTTCTCTACGTATTTTCTTAGAAAGCGGCGGATGTTCTTCCGCCTCATAGGTCCTTTGACTGCCCCATAGAACTTCTTCCCGGGGACTATGCCGCCCAGGGGGAAAATCTATAATTTGACCCGGGCAGAAAACAAGGCTATGAAAGATTACATAGCTGAAAATTTACAGAAAGGGTTCATCCGGGCATCCACTTTCCCGGCTGGGGCGGGTTTTTTCTTTGTTGAAAAAAAAGATGGGGGCTCCGCCCCTGTATAGATTACCGGGGTTTGAATAAAATAACCATTAAAAATAAATACCCCCTTCCTCTGATTGATGGGTTATTTACACAGATCATTGGGGCCCAAGTCTTTACCAAGTTGGATCTACGGGAGGCCTATAACTTGATAAGGATCCATCAGGGTGATGAATGGAAGACCGCCTTCAACACCCAAGATGGGCATTACGAGTACCTCGTGATGCCCTTTGGTCTGTGTAATGCCCCGGCCGTCTTCCAGGACTTTGTAAACGAGATTTTCAGAGAGTATTTAGGTCACTTTGTAGTAGTGTACCTCGATGATATTTTGATTTTTTCATCTTCTTTAGTGGAACCTCGTGAACATGTTCGCCTTGTCTTGCAAAAATTAAGAGAGAATTGCTTATACGCTAAACTCAAGAAATGTGTATTCAAGGTTCCTGAGGTCCCTTTTTTAGGGTATATAATTTCTAATACTGGGTTAGCTATGCATCAGGCCAAGGTCAAAGCTGTACTTGAGTGGGAGCGACCTAGGGGCTACAAAGCTTCCTGGGTTTCGCCAACTTTTACAGGAGATTTATTAAGAACTTCTCCACCCTAGTAGCACCTCTCACAGATCTCACTAAGAAGGGGGGCTTCCCATCATCCTGGCCGGAACGATCCATTCAAGCCTTCAGAAAGTTAAAGGAAGTCTTTAGCTCCGCCCCAGTATTAGTTCACCCAGAATGTCAACGAGCTTTTATAGTTGAAGTTGACGCTTCCGAGCTTGGCGTTGGGGCAGTTCTCTCGCAGTACAGCGGCTCATTGGGAATCAGGAGCTCTTGGCGGTTAAACTAGCCTTTCAGGAGTGGAGACACTGGTTAGAAGGGGCTTCGTTCCCTGTTACAGTCTTCACGGACCATAAAAATTTAGAATATATTCAGTCTGCAAAGAGGTTAACCCCTAGGCAAGCACGGTGGTCCCTGTTCTTTTCCCGGTTTAACTTTACAATTACTTGCAAACCGGGGTCAAAGAACGTAAAGCTGATGCTTTGTCTCGAAGTTTTTCCACTACTAACTTACCTGAGGGGAAAAATTTGCCCATACTGCCACAACACATGGTGGTAGCTGTTATTCAGCCGGACCTCTCCGACCTGAATCAATTTCAGTCTGAATCTCCGCCTGGTAAACCGGCTCATGTCCAGTTTGTACCTGCGTCACATCGTTCGGCCTTCCTACAGCAATTTCATGCCTCTAAAACCGTAGGCCATCCTGGAGTTAAGAAAACCATTTCCATGTTGTCACGTCATGTTTGGTGGCCTTCTATTAAAAAAGATGCTCAAGATTATGTGCGGGCCTGTAAGATTTGTGCCCGGAGTAAAATCCCTAGACATTCTCCTGAAGGTGCACTGTTGCCCTTGCACATTCCTTCTCGACCTTGGACACACCTTGCCATGGACTTCATTACCGATCTTCCACCATCCCAAGGGTTTACCATCATCTGGGTGGTGGTAGATCGGTTCAGTAAGATGGCACATTTTGTCCCGTTAAAGAAGTTACCAACCGCTCAAGACCTTGCACAGCATTTTCTGACCCATATGTTCAGACTTCATGGAATCCCAGAGGATGTGGTCTCAGACAGGGGGGTACAGTTTGTCTCTCAGTTTTGGAGGGCATTTTGTGCCAGGTTGGGGTTCGCTGTCTCTTTGTCCTCCGCATTTCATCCCCAGTCAAATGGGCAGACAGAGAGAACCAACCAATCACTGGAGCAATACCTTTGATGTTTTGTTTCCGATGTCCCGACAGATTGGTTTCTGTACCTTCCGTTTGCTGAGTTCGCTCTAAATAATGCCACCCATACTTCCACAGGGGTTTCCCCGTTTCGTTGTGTTTTCGGTAGAGACCTCAAGTTTTCTGCTTTGTCAGACGTACCCTCTAGCGTGCCCTCGCTTGAGGAATGGTTGTCCCAATGGCCGGACCTATGGGCAAAGATCCAGCAAAACTTGACCAGGGCTGTCGGCCAGCAGAAAACTTTTGCCGATCACGGTCAGTCTAGTGACCCTGGTTATGAGGTGGGGGAGTTAGTTTGGCTTTCCACCAAAAATTTGGCCTTACGTCAACCCTCTGCCAAGCTAGGTCCGAGGTTTATTGGCCCTTTTCCTATACTATGGAAGATTAATCAGGTTACTTATTGCCTTGGTCTCCCGCCCTCCATGAAAATTTGCAATTATTTTCATGTTTCCCTTTTAAAATCTGCCAAGGGTATTGAGCCAGATACTTCCCCTGCTGCCATCCTGGTAGACGGGCAGTAAGAATTCGAGGTAGCCCGGATATCAGACTCGCGTTTCTTCCGAAACTCTCTCCAGTACCTAGTAGATTGGAAGGGATACGGTCCGGAAGAGAGGTCTTGGGTCCCAGCCAGAGATGTCCATGCGAGGAGGTTGGTTAGGAAGTTTCACAGAGAGAACCCTCAGAAACCCAGGTTGGAGGGTCCAGAGGCCCCTCCTCAAGGGGGGGTAATGTAAGGAACTTACCTGGGAGTCTGTCACTGGCGGCCACGCCGGGCAGCCGCTCCTCCAGCGTCGGTCATGCACGTGCTCGCGCGCGTGCGTGAGCACGTTCCTTTTATGTCCCCTGGCGGCGCTACTCCCAGTGCATTCGCCGGGGCAGATTTAAAGGGACCAATCCTGGTCCAGGGATCCTCTGCTCTGGGGAGGTCAGGGACTGGACAGCCTGACTGGCCATTTACTAGCTTGGGTGTGCTTCTGAATCTTGTCTTAGTGTTTTTGATCCGGCTTCGTCCTTGACTACTCCTGCTCACTGCCTGAACCGACCTTCTGCCTGTCTGACTTCGTTTCTGCTTAACCCCTTGGATACTGTGCTTCTGTGACCACCCGGCCTTGACCCTTGCCAGTCCCGACTACTCTCTTCCTTGCCCCTTGGTTTTGACGTTTACGGACTCTTGTGCAGGAACTCCTGTTTTGGGATACCCCGCAGTTCATCCGTCTTTATCGTAAGCCAGCAATCTTTGCGCCAGTAAGTCCTGGGGGCAACCGAGTCTGGGGAGGCATAACCCGTGTCTCCAGCAAGCGGGGGCTTGTCTATAGGCACAAGAGGTGGTGGAGATTGGGGATTGTTGGCTCACGAGAGAAGGGTGTCCAGCGGTCCCTGACAGGAATACATCCAAAGCCTTCCATGCCTTGCTTGTTTCAGAAGTGTGCTGCCTCTAGTTTGCAGTTGTATTGAACTTGTTATTGAATGATATTAACTTAACCTTGGATTTCTTGTGCTATGCAGATCCAAAGTAATTTGTGACCCTTGTACTGCTTATGTTGGATTACATTTCCTGCCTCATCATATTTCGTCCATGCCTAGCTTGGTACATGAATGTGCTCCCTCTTGTGTTCAGTGTTTGACACTAGAGGTCACTTACTCCTGCCATGATATGCCTTACATACCTAGCTTTCCTCTAGTGCTAAACATTTGGTGCCAGGTATGTTGTCATACTACTGCTCACTACACACTAGAGGTCACATACTGTGTCTCATATGCTTTCCCTGTCTAATGTATTGCAGAAGTATGCAGGCCCTCTAGTGCTCAGTGTCTAGCATGATACCCACTGTTAAACTACACACTTAAATGGTAAGTTCACTTTAGATAGAATGCCAAAATTATGTCCTCAAGGTACTGAGCTGATCTAGTATTTTCACTATCTGTAATTTGTTGCTATTAGTAACCCATACACTGAAACTTTACTCAAAGAAGAGAGAAGTGAGTGCTTACTGCTGCTGTTGCCCAACAACAGACCGCTGCTGCTGGGCATGTGTATGTGAGGTCAGCAGTGGCCATAGCAGCAGTGTTTTATATGTACAGGGCTCACTTCACTCTTGGAGTCCAGGTAGTGAAAACTGCTTCCATAAAACACACATTCTCTCTTATAGTAACACTTTAAAAAATATTCAAAAATTCCATTGAAGCCTCCGGTGGGGAGATGGGCTCTGAATGACAGCAGCCATAGACCTGAGTGTCAGCTGGACTTAAGTGAATGTCAAGTACAGTCAAACTTATGCACGGGATTTAGTGACAGACCTGACTGCCCGACGCCTTACCCACGGTCACCAGCTCAGATCTGACTACCCAAGGCAGCCAGACCAACATCCCCTACACTTCTCCAGCCCAGAGGAAACCTCAGCGCTGCTCCTGCTCCTTTCACCTGCACCTTCTGCACTACAACTAATACCACAGCCCATCCAGGCTGTGATGGTGAGTAACTATCACCGAACATCAACTGTACTATTTTTCCTAACAATTTTGATCAACTTACTGAAACTGTAATTCATACAATTTCCTTGAATTCATTTACCATTAATAAAAAGGATATAAGTAAAACCACAGCCAATCCAGGCTGTGGCGGGGAATAAAAAAACACCAAGTATATACTGCACTAATTGTTGCATCAATTTTAATCTACTTACCAAAACTGTAAGTCATACAATCTCCTTATATTCGTTTTACCTTTAATTACAAGTTTTCACATTTCCCCCACAACGGTTACAAGCCTCATAACACATCTAAAATCAGAACATTAAAGCAGACCTCAACTAATTAATCTGCACTAACCACCAGAACCCTTTCTGATGACATAATCATCTCCATCCATCCAAAACAATCATCTACCTCAACTCACACCATCTACCTGGACCTCAGGAACACCGCTTATTTCATTTCAATGCCGACCCCAACCTCTAAACCATCTAGGTTCCACCACATTACTCCAACCTGCTAGAAACTCAACTCACCCTGAACAAGGAATCATACACCACAAACCAGCTCAAAGAACTCAGAATACAGGGCCAATAGTGTAATTAACACTGACCAATCTGTATAACGCTACCTGAGAGGAGAAATCCCTCAGACAGCAAGATTAAAAATTCCAACAATTTTTGAGGCCTAATTAGTCAGAGGCAATGATACCTAGTTGTTTCTGATTTAATGAAAAGGTGGAAACACCCCCTCAAACAAAACTTCACTTTGGTAATACTATTGCATTTGTTTATGCATACATATATGTATATATTCTAACCCTTTTTTTCCTCACAGGATTGCGGAGAACATTAACCCTTTATTTACTCTCCTTTATAACCTGCCTTTTTATCCACAGCGCACCTACACTAATCTTTTCTCCACCTAGGTCCACACCTAAGTTAGCACAGATTTAACCCATCTACATTTCTCCCAGGGAATACAGGTTTTTCCCTCAAGTAGGAGCTGCTCAAATTATCTAATTGCGCTTTTCTCAAGCCAACTCCTGCAAATCAAGACTACCGAACTTATGCCCCCTAAAGTGTTCAGCATTTGGAATTACACTGTATTGATCTGTTACAACTAGAGAAAGGACACTGTGCCATCAAATTCACCCTGTCTAAATTGTTGCATGACTATGCTCCCTCTAGTGTTCATCGTGTGGCATTACCCCAATTCTTGAATCACAGTTAAAACTAGGGTACTATTATTTGCTCCCTGTGTCTAAATCAATACAGGAGAATGCTCCCTCTCATGTTCAGTGTGTAATATTACACACATTATAACAAATGTCACTGCACACCTGAAACGAGAGGAGAATATGCTTTTTACATAGCATTCTCTGTGAGGTATTACACATACTGCACGAAACACTAGAGGGAGCACCTATAAAATGAATGGCAAGTTAGGTGGCATTGAGTTCTGCAGCTCCAGTCATACTGCAAACTAAACACTAGAAGGAGCATGTATATAATGAAAGGCCGTTTATGTGGCACAGAGTTCTGCAGCTCCTGGGGCACTGAAAAGGAAGGAACATAGAGGGGCAGTACAGATGGGAATAGAGAGGGTTTATAAAGAGACTAGAGAGTCATGTAATAATACCGTAGGTCTAAAGGGGCCCATGCATTTGGAGTATAAGGATCCGTGTAGGTCTCATTACCGAGGGGTTCCCCCTATAAACCTCTCCTTGGCTCATCTACAAATGACACAAGAGCACAAAAACTCTGTTCCCCTTTAAGCATCCAAGAATATGTAATATTCACTAAAGTGTTCCTTCTGTGAGACAAAGTAGAACCATGTGTGTCCCAAGGTTTCATAACAGCCCCGTGCGAAGAAAAGATGTTTCCCCATAAAAAACAATTAACTCTTCCATGAAAGCTCCGCCAGCTCCTCCTGCGCAAAACATGCACCGCACTCCCAGCGATCACACTTTGATTCAGATTGATTCATTCTGACTGGTCAGAGGTTCTATACACAAACAAGAGACGTGAAATATTAAAGGCACCTAATTTCAGCTCAGGAAAAAAAAAAACTAAACTCATCTACTTTGCCGGCAGCTGGTGCAGCATCTGGGTCTTTCATTTTGTCCTATCTTGGCTTTTGGGTTTCATGACTTGTAGGGACCATCCACCTTTCCAGTTAAACTCCGCCCCCCTGTCATTGTGAGACCACTCTATATACTATAACAAATGAGGGGGGAGTATGGCAGGCATTGCTAGGTGTGCTCCCTCTGTACAACCAGGGTCGCAAGAAGCAATCACTGTTTATTGTCCAAAAGCAGCATGCACCAAGTACTGTCCAGAATCTGTAAGCACTGTGTACTGTACAGAAGCAGCATGCACTACGTACTGTAAGCAATGTGCACTGTCCAGAATTGGTAAGCACTGTGTACTGTCCAGAATTGGTAAGTAGTGATGAGTGAAACCGAAATGCAAAGTTCAGGTTAGTACCAAATTTTACCAGTTCGGGTCCCCAAACCAAAACACGGATTTCAGCCAGAAATACGCCCCGAAATTCGGCATTTGACCCAAAGACGGAAAAGCAGGTTGATGGGCCCCTTTTTGGCACTTTTTGGAGTATTTTTTGGTTAGATACAATTTAGCCCGACATTTTTTTATTGTATTTTTTCACTTTTAAGAGTTTTACTAAATGCTGCTATTAAAATGCATCCAATTTAACACTGAAACTGCCTGCAGGTTTATATTATTTGCATTTGTATACAATTTGTATCTAACAAAAATTGTCAGGATTTTTTTTGTCACTTTTCCTTGTTTTATTGAAAGCCACCTAACCGGCATTCATTAAGGCTGGGAAGGTGACAGCGGGGATCTTCTGCACTCCGATTTGGGGCATCGGTGGTGCATGCACCAAGTACTGTCTAGAAACTGTAAGCACTGTGTACTGTCCAGAATTGGTAAGTAGTGATGAGTGAAACCAAACCGCAGTTCGGGTTAGTACCAAATTTTACCAGTTCGGGTCCCCGAACCCAAACACTGACTTCAGCTAGAAAAATGTCCTAGGTTCGACATTTGACCCAAAGACTGAAAAGCAGGTTGATGGGCAGCTTTTTTGGTAATTTTTTGGGTATTTTTTGTTTAGATACAATTTAGAAGAATAGCCCGACATTTTTTTAATTGTATTTTTTCACATTTAAGAGTTTTACTAAATGCGGCTATTAAAATGCATCCCATTTAACACTGAAACTGCCTACAGGTTTATATTTTTATATTTGTTGCAGGATTTTTTCAGGTTTTTTTTTTGTTTCTTTTCCTTGTTTTATTGAAAGCCACGTAACTGGCAGAAGCAGCATACACTCTGTAATGTCCCGAAGCAGCATGCACTGTGTACGGATATACAGAAGCACCATACACTCTTTAAGGTTCAGAAGTAGCACCTGTAAATTCGCAACTCTACACAGATTTGTTATTGATGATCTAGCATATGCATTACGCTTGTTCCATTGGCGTTGACTAGGGTGTATGCTGAATACTCATAACCTTCCTCTTGTTTCCAGGAAAAAGACAATTGCACTGCTAATGACCTCACTGTTTTCATAGAAGGATCCATTCTTCATTCCGATTCCAAGGACCTGACTCTGGAAGTGACCCTCTCATGTAATTATGATGTAAGCTGAGTAAACAGTCTCTTGGAGCGTATTGGTCACCACATCACCACGCCGCATTACACCAGGTGAGCAATCAGCCTTATGAGATGCTATTTGATGACTTCATTGTGAGACGCATGTGGAGGACCTTAATGAGCCACCGCACTTTCCTAATGAGAGGATTGCGTCACATCTGCCAAGAGCTTGTAGCAAGATTATACTACCAAGATGCTTCTCACATATGTCCTCCATCCTATGCAATTCACTGGTCTCTAGTCTCCAGTGAATGGATAGGCTATATGAATGGGCTAGCGCTCCATATCTCTTCTGCTGTTAACTACCCCCACCCCTTCCCAAATAACCATCCGACATCCAATTCTTTGGAATGATAACATTTAATCATCCACAGCTTCAACATAAATAACAATAATTAACAAGCAAAGTTAGACCCCCCTCCTCCTGATGCAGGTTTGAGATTCCCATCCAGCAACAATTTTAATCCAAAATAAACTAGAAAAAAAGAGGGAGGGGAGACAGAACAGGAGGCTCAAAATACCTCCTAAACCAGCCACAAAGCAGAAGTGGATTTGAACCCAGCCGCCTCCCTCCTGGGCCTGGGATCTCAAATGGGCTAACTGCCAGGGTCCAAATCTGCTATCTCAGACCCAAACTTGAAAGGGGGGAACCACCATATCCATAGCAGTAAAACCTTACCGCCGTCCAGCCTGCCACCTCTCAACTGCCATCTCAATTTGCTCCCTCAGCAAAACATTAAAAACATCAATTCCTAACTCCTAACCCCATCGGCCCTATAGAATCCTTCCTCCCCAATCAGTTTTTGAAACCCTAATCTGGATCCACACCCCCTTTCCTGCAAAAGCAACATCATCTATCCGTAAACCTCCCAGTACCCGCCTGTTGCGGCTAACTAACTCTCCCAATCACAGAGCAAAGAATGCCAAAGAAAATGCCGCCTTAAATAAATAATTTGGCCTCAAACTCTGTTGAGCAAAACCCATAATCTACCAGTGCTGCCACACCTTTGAGTAACACCCCCACGTATATTGTGCAACCGACCTCCATGTCAACTCAAACAGATGTCTCATAAGACCTCCATGAGCCGTTCTGGGCACCCCTCACCGACATCCTTCACCTTGGGTGCCAGACTCCTAAAAAGATCCCACTGTGAATGAGAGTGTCAGCTACCCCGTCTTCAATCCCTGGCACATGCACTCCCCTGCACAACACATTACATCTCAAACCTGCAAGCATCAGCCAACAACCGGCGGAGACGATGATGTCTGCGAGTTAGCAACGCTAAATCAAATGACGTATACATCACCGAAGACAGCTCCTTATTGATGCTGATACGTAGTGTATCAGACAAAATTTGCCCTATTCCCTCTTCTGAACTACTCCTAATGGGGACACCATCAGCCCCTCCAATGGGGGTCAGAAAATACAATTCTGTGAGTACTCACCTGTAGAATTGTTTTTACTATGCACAGCACGGCCTGTTTCATGTAGTCCTTACATCTGGGCATTCTGCCACAAGGTGGTGCAGTGGACTGCGGAAGATTTGTGGCTCCTCCCGGCCCCATATAAAAACAGGAATCACCCATAGACCTTCAGTGTTGAAAAGCAGTTATACAAGAAGCCGGGAGGTAATAAAGGTAAAAAAGGTAAAAAGAACCCTCACAACTAACTTTAGAACAAATCACCATACAAAGGCAACCAAAGATAACAATAACAAGGGAGGGATGAAACAGGCCTTGCTGTGCCTAGTAAAAACAATTCTACAGGTGAGTATTCACAGAATTTTTCCTAGTGCACAGCATGGCCTGTTTCATGTAGTCCTTACATCTGGGACATCCAAAAGCAGTGTCCGTAAGGTAGGGTGGGATCACCAAAGATTAACGGCGGGCAGTTTAAACCACTACCACCTGAAGTACCTTGCGGCCAAAAGCAGCATCAGCTGAGGCCTTAACATCAACCTTGGAAAACTTGGAAAAAATATGAACAGAAGACCAAGTACCGGCCTTACAAACTTGTACAACAGAAGCTTGGTGCTTAAAAGCCCAAGAAGCACCAATAGCACGAGTGGAATGAGCAGTAACCCCTAAGGGAGGTTCCTTCCCCTTAGCAGAATAGGCCTGCTCCACCGCCTGACGGATCCACTTGCTGATAGTAGACTTGCCTAGGTCCTAGGTCCAGAAGGAAGAACAAAAAGAGCATCAGATTTCCTAAAAGACTCAGTAGCAACCAAATAAAACTTCAATGCCCTGACAACATCCAGAGAGTGAAGGGTCCGTTCCTTAGAATTAGCAGGGTTAGGACACAATCAAGGCAAAACAATGTCCTGATTGGGATAAAAAGCAGACACAACCTTGGGCAAGAAATCCGGTTTAAGCCGAAACACTACCTTATCCTGATGTCGCTCAAAATAAGGATGTTTCACGGAAAGCACCGCCAGCTCAGAAACTCGCCTGACCGAAGTAATAGCCACCAAAAAGGCCACCTTAAGAGTCAGAATGGGCAACGCAGCTGCACGTATAGGTTCAAAGGGAGGATCCTGTAGAGTAGACAACACCAAATTTAAGTCCCAAACCGGTAACATACTGTAGGTCTTAACCATCCTGTGATTGGCAAAGGATCTTTGGAAAAAAATTGCCAGAGCTGACACCTGTTCCTTGAGGGTACTAAGTTGAAGGCCCGAATCCAAACCATGTTGTAGAAACTCCAGAATCCTGGGGATAGAAAACACCCGACAAGGGAGAGACTTAGACTCACACCAGGCAATGTAAGCATGCCAGACCCTGTAGTAGATAAAGGGCGAGGACTTCTTCCTAGCCCCAATCATGGTATCAACAACAGAAGCCGGCAACCCCTTGTCCATCAAGATGGAGGTTTCAGCAGCCAAGCCGTTAAAGCCAGCGTTTGTAAATTGGGATGGCGCAGCTGTCCCTGAGTGAGAAGTTCTGGATCCTTGGGCAAGATGTACCGATCCACTGCCAACTGCACGAAGTCTGTGAACCACACCCTCCTTGGCCAAAAGGGGGCCACCAGAATGGCCGGTACCCCCTCCTGGACTATCTTGCGCCGCACCCGGCCCAGCAGAGAAAAGGGAGAAAAGACATAGAGGAGACGAAACTCTGTCCAAGGAATTGCTAGCGCATCCGTGGCGAAGGCCAGAGGATCCTGAGACAGGGAGACAAATCTTGGAAGCTTGTGATTGTGACGGGACGTAAACAGATCCACATCCGGCTGACCCCAGCGACGACACAGGGACTGAAAAACCTTGTTGCTGAGAGACCATTCCCCCAGCCGAGACGTCCCCCTGCTCAGGGAGTCTGCCTCCTGATTCTCCACCCCTCGGAATGTAGACCGCCGAGATGCAGGGAACATTCTCTTCCACCCAAGACAGTATTAGGGACACTACTTTGAGGGCTCGCTTGCTCCGAGTCCCTCCCTGATGATTGATGTAGGCAACCGCCGTCTGGTTGTCCGAGCGGATCTGAACAGCCCGGCCCCGAAGGTGAGGAGTCAACTAGGAGAGAACCAACCTGATCGCCCGCAGCTCTAGAATGTTGATGGGTGCATGGGCCTCCTGGGGGCCCCACTGACCCTGGAATTTCAGAGACTTCCAAACTCCCGCCCAACCTGTCAGACTGGCATCTCCCAGCACAGAGGCAGAAAGGTCCTGCCCACTAGAAGATTCCTCGAATCCAACCATCACGAAAGGGACTTCCTGGCCAGAGGGGACAGAACAAATTCCTGATCCAGGGACACAGGGTCCCGATCCCAAAATGACAGGCGATGCAACTGAAGAGATCTCATGTAGAACTGAGCAAAGGGAACCGCCTCGAAGCAGGACACAATCAGGCCCACTAACTGCATCCCCTGCCGAATGGAGGGCTGAGGACACAAGAGCAGGGCCCGTGCCTGCATCTGAAGGCCCTCCACTTTCTGCTGAGGGAGAAATACCTTGACCTGAGAGGTATCCAGAGTCATGCCCAGAAAGGACCTCGCCTAAGACGGAGACAGTGAAGACTTGGGATAGTTGATCACCCAGCCGAAGGACTCGAGAGTGGAGGTCACCACCTGAGTATCCTTCTCGGCCTGATGAAGAGACTGAGCAGCAATCAGAATGTCGTCCAGGTAAGGGAGGATGTGAATGCCCTGGTTCTTCAGAAGGGCCATTACGCCCGCCAGCACCTTGGTGAACACCCGAGGGGCCGAGGTGATACCGAATGGTAAGGCCACAAATTGGTAATGCTGATCCTCCAGAGTGAACCTCAAGAATCTCTGATGACCTGGAAAGATTGGTATGTGAAGATAGGCATCCTTGATGTCCACAGTGGTCATGAAGTCGCCTGGCCGAAGGTAACTGACACCCGAGTGTAGCGTCTCCATGCGAAAATGCTTGAACCGGACAAACCTGTTGAGACCCTTCAAGTCCAGGATGGGCCTCAGAGAACCGTCCTTTTTGGGCACCGTGAATAGATTGGAATAGTACCCCTGACCCTGTTCCTGGTGAAGTACCGGACAGATGACTCCAGACTCCAACAGGCGTTGCACTGCTAGGCGCAGCCCCTGAGCTAGCAGAGGATTCTGAGGTATCCGGGATCTGAGGAATCTTGGGGGCGACCAGGCTGCAAACTCTATCTTGTAACCGGAGGACACCACCTCCTGAATCCACCGTTCTGAGACGCGAAGCCTCCAGACGTGAGCAAAGAGCTGAAGCCGTCCCCCCACCCGGACGGGTGAGGGCGCCTCCTTATGCCTGAGGGGCCTTGGGAGGGGGTTTAGGCTTGGAGCCCCTTGAAAGACCAGGACGACCACGGGATCTGCCACGGCCCCAGGAGTCTCAGCGGCTACCAAAAAAGTGTGTGCCATGGCCTCCCCTTGAGCCACGGAAGGAGGAGGTGGAAGACCCCCGAAAGGGCCGGGACTGCTTCCTGAGCTGAGGTACCCTACCATCCTTGGCCAGAACATCCAGACGCTCACCAAAGAGACGAAGCCCCGTGAAGGGGAGCCCGATGAGGGACTTCTTAGCTGCAGTTTCAGCTGCCCACTGGCGCAACCAAACAGACCGGCGCATAGCCACCAAGAGAGCCGAAGCCCTACCGCCCAGCCGGACGGCATAATCCATGGCAGCCAGCACAAAGGCAACAAAATCAGAGCAAAGCAAGAGGGCCCTATAATCCTCCCTTCTCCTAGCAGCCATGGCGCCATCAGTGAGACGCTTGCGCTTCTTCTTAAGGGCAATGGCCGTAATGGCTGCGGCACAAACCGGACGCAGGCCTGCCCCTACAAAGGTGAAAGCATGACAGGCCAGCTGATCCATACGCCGGTCCACTCTGTCACGCAGTGTAGTAGTGTCAGGGGACGGCATGACTGAAGTATTAGACAGTCCTAGAACAGGAGCGTCCACCTCAGGGAACTCCAAACGTTGTTTGTCAGGGCGAAGGAGCTCACCCTGCTTCCTCTTCGCCACCTTAGGGGGGGCGATGTGCAATGTCTCAAAAATGTCCGACAACAGTCTATCAGTGTCATCAGGGAGCCAGATATCCTCATCAGAGGCAGACCCCAGGTCACTGTCGTAACCTTCCTGCTGGCCCTCAGAGGAGTCTGAATCATGAAAAAGCTCCCCCTCCTCTAGGGACTCATGGCCGCCAAACATATTAAGGCCCTCGTCCTCCTCGGCAAAAAGGGAAGGCGCGGCGTCAAGATGCAGCTTCTTGCCAGAGGCCTTGCCCGTCACCGGACGGGCCAGCTGCCTTTCAATGCTGGCCACGCGTAGTGCCAGATCAGATTGGGACCCCCTTCTAGTATTCCTCTCACTGGGGGCTAAATGCAGGCGTGGGGGAGTAGGAGATGCCGGAGGGAGCGCAGAACTGGGAAGAGAAGCACACATCCCAGCCTGGTCCGCAATAATACCTTGGGGGCACGGCACACAAACCGTGGCACCACCACTTAAGGGGGATGCCCCGCACATGACACATAGCCGGGATTGCCCTGAAGGCCCCCGAGCACGCTATCCCCAGAAGCCTCCATATGGTGATTATCACAGGTCCAATAGGCCAGTATAGGGTAAGGTCTAATAAAAGCCACCCGGGATGCCCCCCAAGGGATGTCCACAGAGAGGACCCAGAGGGAACACGGGGGGAGGGGGGGCAGGATAGGACCGGGAGAAACCACAATACACTGTTATGTGTCTTTTTGATTATGTCTTTCAGGCGGGATAAGTATCCCGCAGCACATGCCCCACAAAACCCCCCATATGGGACTCACGGACCAAGAGCGCAACGCGCGCAGCACACACAGGCGGCCGGAATACAGTCAAAGGATCCGCGGAGGGTAGATCAGGAAAGGCAGAGTCACCGCCGCAGCCCGCACTGACAAGAAGCCTTAGGAACTCAGAGCACAAGCAACGCAGCATGCAGGCAAGATGGCGCCGCAAACGAGCACCTCGAGGGGCGGGACGCAAAACGCACCATCCCCCGGCACCGCCCCCACGAAGAGCGCGAAAATGCACACACGTGTCCCGGCGCCAGCGGCATGACAGTCTGTAGTAAGAACAGCAGTAAAAGAGCAGCCCGCTGCACAGTACGCCCACGGCGGCGGGACACCACACCACAAACGTCACCCACCGCCACCCCCCCCCCCGACAACACCTGCGGAGGAAAGGCTGGCAGCGGCGGGAACCGTCCAAAAGGGCACAGAGGGAAGGGAGGGGGACAAGAGAGACAAACACTCCCCAAGGAAGAAAGTCAGACAGAAAAAGGGAATACTGGCCAGGAACACAAGTCCCCAAGCACAACTCACCCCCTACACCATCTTGCTTCTTCATCCCTCAGCAGGCTCACCATAAAAAAGCCTATGGCCAGCTACCCTTTGCTGTCCAGGGTCTGCGGCTTGGAGCAGCGCTCCCCGAGCACCTGACCCTAGTGCTCCTCTACCATCACCCGATCCGACAGTCGAGGCTGGGAGGCAAATAGGGTCCGGAAATGGGTGGAAATTAACTTGCAGGGACGCAGGCTTGGTTGCCCCGCTCGCCTGCGAAACATAGAGAGCCATCTTCTATCTTCGCAGTATGACTGCAGAGGAAAAACTGGGGGTCTATGGGTGATTCCTTTTTTTATATGGGGCCGGGAGAAGCCACAAATCTTCTGTAGTCCACTGCGCCACCTTGTGGCAGAATACCCAGATATAAGGACTACATGAAACAGGCCATGCTGTGCACTAGGAAAAATGGCCCTGACATTCGCCCCAAGGACAACTCCTCCAGCGTCTCCCTCACTTCTTCCTGATGGACTTGCTCTGATTTCAGATTTTGTAATGAACTTAACTTAGGGGGTGCTTTACATGGAATCCCAAAACCTACCTCAAAGCCATCAGCCAGCCTGCTGATCCAGATATCTACTTAGCCAGGGGTGCATCTCCACTCTTTCAACATAATGACCACAGCCCGAGCACTCGTGCCGATATTTGCACACTGCCACCCATTTACAATGGGAATCGTTAAATGCCCAGCACAACCCCTTTTTGCTGAGGTGGCGGCTAGGGATGAGCGAATCGATCCGGACGAACCCGGATTCGATCCGAATTTCAGGAAAAATTCGATTCGGATCGAATCCGAATTTCCCCGCGATTCGATCACTCGAAGTTTTCCTTTAACATCCATTCATTTACATTACAGGCATTCTAAGATGGCGGGCGGGACATGTCTGGACATGTATCCCGCGCCAGTGCAAGCTGGGGCAGTCACATGCAGCCTATCAGCAGCCAGCAAGCCCGGTGACGTCACACAGCGGTATTTAACGGCGGCCATCTTGCTTTTCCTCATTTCTCTATTGCATTCGTGACAGACAGACAGAACGCTGTGTAGCTGAGGCAGTTAGACAGGCTGGAGACAGGGACAGACAGGGACAGGCTGGAGACAGGCAGGAGACAGGCAGGAGACAGACAGGAGACAGACAGAAAGCCAGGGAAAGGTAGGAAAAACGGAGCTGGCTGACAGGGAGATTTTTTTTTTTTCATCCAGCCTTTGTTAGCGTTTTCAGGCTGCTTATAGTAACTAACTGTGCATATATACTGAACTGATCTTAAGTCTGCTGTGAGGCATCCCATTCTGTGACTAAAGCAGCCTCTGTTTAAGACCATATAAGCATTTGCTCTTATCATATTTGAAATTAGCCTGATAAAGACACTTTTGCTGGCCAAAGCACTACTGTACCCTGCCAGCTCGATTCCTGCCCGGGGCATCCCATTCTGTGACTACAGCAGCCTCTGTTTAAGACCATATAAGCATTTGCTCTTATCATATTTGAAATTAGCCTGATAAAGACACTTTTGCTGGCCAAAGCACTACTGTACCCTGCCAGCTCGATTCCTGCCCGGGGCATCCCATTCTGTGACTAAAGCAGCCTCTGTTTAAGACCATATAAGCATTTGCTCTTATCATATTTGAAATTAGGCCTGATAAAGACACTTTTGCTGGCCAAAGCACTACTGTACCCTGCCAGCTCGATTCCTGCCCGGGGCATCCCATTCTGTGACTAAAGCAGCCTCTGTTTAAGACCATATAAGCATTTGCTCTTATCATATTTGAAATTAGCCTGATAAAGACACTTTTGCTGGCCAAAGCACTACTGTACCCTGCCAGCTCGATTCCTGCCCGGGGCATCCCATTCTGTGACTAAAGCAGCCTCTGTTTAAGACCATATAAGCATTTGCTCTTATCATATTTGCAATTAGGCCTGATAAAGACACTTTTGCTGGCCAAAGCACTACTGTACCCTGCCAGCTCGATTCCTGCCCGGGGCATCCCATTCTGTGACTACAGCAGCCTCTGTTTAAGACCATATAAGCATTTGCTCTTATCATATTTGAAATTAGCCTGATAAAGACACTTTTGCTGGCCAAAGCACTACTGTACCCTGCCAGCTCGATTCCTGCCCGGGGCATCCCATTCTGTGACTAAAGCAGCCTCTGTTTAAGACCATATAAGCATTTGCTCTTATCATATTTGAAATTAGCCTGATAAAGACACTTTTGCTGGCCAAAGCACTACTGTACCCTGCCAGCTCGATTCCTGCCCGGGGCATCCCATTCTGTGACTAAAGCAGCCTCTGTTTAAGACCATATAAGCATTTGCTCTTATCATATTTGAAATTAGGCCTGATAAAGACACTTTTGCTGGCCAAAGCACTACTGTACCCTGCCAGCTCGATTCCTGCCCGGGGCATCCCATTCTGTGACTAAAGCAGCCTCTGTTTAAGACCATATAAGCATTTGCTCTTATCATATTTGAAATTAGCCTGATAAAGACACTTTTGCTGGCCAAAGCACTACTGTACCCTGCCAGCTCGATTCCTGCCCGGGGCATCCCATTCTGTGACTAAAGCAGCCTCTGTTTAAGACCATATAAGCATTTGCTCTTATCATATTTGAAATTAGGCCTGATAAAGACACTTTTGCTGGCCAAAGCACTACTGTACCCTGCCAGCTCGATTCCTGCCCGGGGCATCCCATTCTGTGACTAAAGCAGCCTCTGTTTAAGACCATATAAGCATTTGCTCTTATCATATTTGAAATTAGCCTGATAAAGACACTTTTGCTGGCCAAAGCACTACTGTACCCTGCCAGCTCGATTCCTGCCCGGGGCATCCCATTCTGTGACTACAGCAGCCTCTGTTTAAGACCATATAAGCATTTGCTCTTATCATATTTGAAATTAGGCCTGATAAAGACACTTTTGCTGGCCAAAGCACTACTGTACCCTGCCAGCTCGATTCCTGCCCGGGGCATCCCATTCTGTGACTACAGCAGCCTCTGTTTAAGACCATATAAGCATTTGCTCTTATCATATTTGAAATTAGGCCTGATAAAGACACTTTTGCTGGCCAAAGCACTACTGTACCCTGCCAGCTCGATTCCTGCCCGGGGCATCCCATTCTGTGACTACAGCAGCCTCTGTTTAAGACCATATAAGCATTTGCTCTTATCATATTTGAAATTAGCCTGATAAAGACACTTTTGCTGGCCAAAGCACTACTGTACCCTGCCAGCTCGATTCCTGCCCGGGGCATCCCATTCTGTGACTAAAGCAGCCTCTGTTTAAGACCATATAAGCATTTGCTCTTATCATATTTGAAATTAGCCTGATAAAGACACTTTTGCTGGCCAAAGCACTACTGTACCCTGCCAGCTCGATTCCTGCCCGGGGCATCCCATTCTGTGACTACAGCAGCCTCTGTTTAAGACCATATAAGCATTTGCTCTTATCATATTTGAAATTAGGCCTGATAAAGACACTTTTGCTGGCCAAAGCACTACTGTACCCTGCCAGCTCGATTCCTGCCCGGGGCATCCCATTCTGTGACTACAGCAGCCTCTGTTTAAGACCATATAAGCATTTGCTGTTATCATATTTGAAATTAGGCCTGATAAAGACACTTTTGCTGGCCAAAGCACTACTGTACCCTGCCAGCTCGATTCCTGCCCGGGGCATCCCATTCTGTGACTAAAGCAGCCTCTGTTTAAGACCATATAAGCATTTGCTCTTATCATATTTGAAATTAGGCCTGATAAAGACACTTTTGCTGGCCAAAGCACTACTGTACCCTGCCAGCTCGATTCCTGCCCGGGGCATCCCATTCTGTGACTAAAGCAGCCTCTGTTTAAGACCATATAAGCATTTGCTCTTATCATATTTGAAATTAGCCTGATAAAGACACTTTTGCTGGCCAAAGCACTACTGTACCCTGCCAGCTCGATTCCTGCCCGGGGCATCCCATTCTGTGACTAAAGCAGCCTCTGTTTAAGACCATATAAGCATTTGCTCTTATCATATTTGAAATTAGCCTGATAAAGACACTTTTGCTGGCCAAAGCACTACTGTACCCTGCCAGCTCGATTCCTGCCCGGGGCATCCCATTCTGTGACTAAAGCAGCCTCTGTTTAAGACCATATAAGCATTTGCTCTTATCATATTTGAAATTAGCCTGATAAAGACACTTTTGCTGGCCAAAGCACTACTGTACCCTGCCAGCTCGATTCCTGCCCGGGGCATCCCATTCTGTGACTAAAGCAGCCTCTGTTTAAGACCATATAAGCATTTGCTCTTATCATATTTGAAATTAGGCCTGATAAAGACACTTTTGCTGGCCAAAGCACTACTGTACCCTGCCAGCTCGATTCCTGCCCGGGGCATCCCATTCTGTGACTACAGCAGCCTCTGTTTAAGACCATATAAGCATTTGCTCTTATCATATTTGAAATTAGCCTGATAAAGACACTTTTGCTGGCCAAAGCACTACTGTACCCTGCCAGCTCGATTCCTGCCCGGGGCATCCCATTCTGTGACTAAAGCAGCCTCTGTTTAAGACCATATAAGCATTTGCTGTTATCATATTTGAAATTAGCCTGATAAAGACACTTTTGCTGGCCAAAGCACTACTGTACCCTGCCAGCTCGATTCCTGCCCGGGGCATCCCATTCTGTGACTAAAGCAGCCTCTGTTTAAGACCATATAAGCATTTGCTCTTATCATATTTGAAATTAGCCTGATAAAGACACTTTTGCTGGCCAAAGCACTACTGTACCCTGCCAGCTCGATTCCTGCCCGGGGCATCCCATTCTGTGACTAAAGCAGCCTCTGTTTAAGACCATATAAGCATTTGCTCTTATCATATTTGAAATTAGGCCTGATAAAGACACTTTTGCTGGCCAAAGCACTACTGTACCCTGCCAGCTCGATTCCTGCCCGGGGCATCCCATTCTGTGACTAAAGCAGCCTCTGTTTAAGACCATATAAGCATTTGCTCTTATCATATTTGAAATTAGCCTGATAAAGACACTTTTGCTGGCCAAAGCACTACTGTACCCTGCCAGCTCGATTCCTGCCCGGGGCATCCCATTCTGTGACTAAAGCAGCCTCTGTTTAAGACCATATAAGCATTTGCTCTTATCATATTTGAAATTAGGCCTGATAAAGACACTTTTGCTGGCCAAAGCACTACTGTACCCTGCCAGCTCGATTCCTGCCCGGGGCATCCCATTCTGTGACTAAAGCAGCCTCTGTTTAAGACCATATAAGCATTTGCTCTTATCATATTTGAAATTAGGCCTGATAAAGACACTTTTGCTGGCCAAAGCACTACTGTACCCTGCCAGCTCGATTCCTGCCCGGGGCATCCCATTCTGTGACTAAAGCAGCCTCTGTTTAAGACCATATAAGCATTTGCTCTTATCATATTTGAAATTAGCCTGATAAAGACACTTTTGCTGGCCAAAGCACTACTGTACCCTGCCAGCTCGATTCCTGCCCGGGGCATCCCATTCTGTGACTAAAGCAGCCTCTGTTTAAGACCATATAAGCATTTGCTCTTATCATATTTGAAATTAGGCCTGATAAAGACACTTTTGCTGGCCAAAGCACTACTGTACCCTGCCAGCTCGATTCCTGCCCGGGGCATCCCATTCTGTGACTAAAGCAGCCTCTGTTTAAGACCATATAAGCATTTGCTCTTATCATATTTGAAATTAGGCCTGATAAAGACACTTTTGCTGGCCAAAGCACTACTGTACCCTGCCAGCTCGATTCCTGCCCGGGGCATCCCATTCTGTGACTAAAGCAGCCTCTGTTTAAGACCATATAAGCATTTGCTCTTATCATATTTGAAATTAGCCTGATAAAGACACTTTTGCTGGCCAAAGCACTACTGTACCCTGCCAGCTCGATTCCTGCCCGGGGCATCCCATTCTGTGACTACAGCAGCCTCTGTTTAAGACCATATAAGCATTTGCTCTTATCATATTTGAAATTAGGCCTGATAAAGACACTTTTGCTGGCCAAAGCACTACTGTACCCTGCCAGCTCGATTCCTGCCCGGGGCATCCCATTCTGTGACTACAGCAGCCTCTGTTTAAGACCATATAAGCATTTGCTCTTATCATATTTGAAATTAGGCCTGATAAAGACACTTTTGCTGGCCAAAGCACTACTGTACCCTGCCAGCTCGATTCCTGCCCGGGGCATCCCATTCTGTGACTAAAGCAGCCTCTGTTTAAGACCATATAAGCATTTGCTCTTATCATATTTGAAATTAGGCCTGATAAAGACACTTTTGCTGGCCAAAGCACTACTGGACCCTGCCAGGTCCATTCCTGCCCAGGGCATCCCATTCTGTGACTAAAGCAGCCTCTGTTTAAGACCATATAAGCATTTGCTCTTATTATATTTATATTATAAGACACTTTTGCTGGGCATAGGCTTACTGCTGCCTGCCAGGTGCACTTCTGTTGAGGCATCCCATTCTGTAACATAGCATACCCCTCTTTATTTACACTAAGCAGCTCTCTTATTTACACTAAGCAGGCCTGTTGGAGGCTGAGTGTTACTGCTCACTTTTGGTGTGCATTATATTCTGTTTCATATAGACCCACCGCTGCCCGGGGTTTTTTTAAATATCACCTACTACCACGCCAGTTAGACTATGTCGGGCAGACAAGTGCCTGGAAGTGAAAAGAGGAGTGGCAGAGGCCAAGATTCCGCAGGCAGAGCTCGCATCAGACTGGGGGCCAGTAGCAGCAGGAGTCACGCTGAGAGACCTAATCTGCCAGTATCTGCTAGCGGTCGGGTCTCCACCAGTAACGCATCTGCCGTGGTAGATTGGTTGACGCGCTCATCAACAACATCATCACAACTTACGTCTGAGACCCCCAGTCTAGGGTCGGTAGGTTCCTCTGACACAACCCTGAGTTGGCATGCCCCGAGAGCAGTCCCTGTCCTCCCATTGCCTCTGGCCTACGCCGTTCCCTCCCCCAGCGACGTATCCTATGCTTTGGGTTCAGCTCCACTCTTTAGTGAGGAGGACCATCAGATAGAGGACAGTCAGCAGCTACTGCCCAGCCAAGAAATGGAGGTGGCTTCTTTAGCTAGGCAGACAAATAGTGATGTGGACAGTGTCGTGGGTGCTGCGAGCGTTCCAGCTCCTGCGCCAGACACTGTTGACGAATCCACGAACATCAGTGACGTACAGCCACAACCCGGTGATGATGATGATGATGACGATGAAGCCGATCGCACTTGGGAGCCGGGTGATGAAGGGGCTTCATCGTCATCATCAGGAGAAGAGGGGTGCAGGTTGCCCCGGAGTCAGCAGCTGAGGCAGCAAGGTGGTAGCAGTCAGCATGGGGGCACAATTCCAAAGGCTGGAGCCGGCCGGGGCCGGGGCCGGGGTAGAGCACCTGCTGTGCGGCAGTCTACCTTATCGGGAGGTAGTGGAGCAGGGGTTCCTGGAGTTGGCAACAGCAGCAGTGAATCAGTGAGGCCAGGGGGTGGGAAAAGTAGCTACTCGGCAGTGTGGCAGTTTTTCCTGAGGCATCCGCAGGAGGGTAACATGGCCACATGCAAGATATGTAGGCAAAAGGTGAAGCGTGGCCAGGGTCCAAATGTTGGCACCACGGCCCTGCGTCAACATATGATGCGTCACCATAAAACGACCTGGGAGAACCGAGGCTCCCAAGGGGTGGTCCAGTCTGCTTCCTCACCAAGTGAGCTCCCAATTTCTGCCAGCCAAGGCTCCAGCACCTCAGCCGAAGGCAGCTGTGCGTCATACCCATCCTCTGTCGCTCCTGCTCCTCCTCCTCCAAGTCATGCATCCCGCCAGCAATCCATCAGCGAAGCCATGTCCAAGAGACAGCAGTATGCGCCCACTCATCCTACGGCGCAGAAGCTGAATGTGCTCCTGTCCAAGTTGCTGGTGCTGCAGTCGCTCCCTTTTCAGGTGGTGGAATCTGCACCTTTCAGAGAACTGATGGCTTGTGCCGAGCCGAGGTGGAGAGTCCCAAGCCGTCATTTCTTTGCCAAGAAGGCAGTACCAGCGCTGCACACTTTTGTTGAACAGAAGGTGGGCCAGTCCTTGAGCCTGTCGGTGTGTAGCAAAATACATGGCAGCGCCGACATCTGGAGCTGTAACTACGGTCAGGGGCAGTACATGTCGTTTACGGCCCACTGGGTGAATGTGGTCCCTTTGCAGCAGCAACTTGGACAGGTCACGCCGCTTCGGCCTCCGCGCTCTCTGCCCATTGGGCCTGTGACACCGTGCGACTCGGCCTCCTCATCCTCCGCCATCTCCTCACCCTCCACTGTAGGCTCAAGTCTCAGTGCCCCTCCAGTCTACCATGTGTGCAGGGCACGGAGGTGTCACGCAGTGCTTCACATGGTTTGTCTTGGCGAACGGAGTCACACAGGGGAGGAACTGCTTAAATGTATTCATCAGGAAATCCAAACATGGCTTACTCCGAGAAAACTTAAAATGGGAATCATGGTTACCGACAATGGGAAGAACATTTTGTCTGCGCTGCGCCAAGGAAGCCTGACCCATGCCCCCTGCATGGCTCACGTCTTCAATCTGGTTGTCAAGCGGTTTCTGAAGTGTTCCCCCCATCTGCAGGACATCCTAACAACTTCACGGAAACTTTGCATGCACTTCAGCCACTCCTACACCGCCAAACACACCCTTCTTGAGCTACAGCGTCAGAATGGTATCCCCCAACATAGTCTGATTTGCGATGTTTCCACCCGTTGGAATTCCACCCTTCACATGTTGGACCGATTATATGAACAGAGAAAAGCCATCACGGATTTCCTGATGATCCAAGCAGATAGGGGGACTCCCCTGTGTAACTTCAATGTCAACCAGTGGCAGCTCATACGTGACACCTGCCGTTTGCTCAGGCCCTTTGAGGAAGCCACTTTATTTGTCAGTCGGCAGGATTACGGGATGAACGACGTGATTCCACTGCTTCATGTACTACAGCACATGTTGGAAACCATGGCTGGTCAGGGCACTGGAGACATGGCGTTTACATCTTACGGCCACATGAACCCCCTTGGAGCTGAACTGGAGGAGGAGGAGGAGGAAGAGGAGGAGGAGGAGTTGCCCAGCGAAACACAGTTTAGGCTTGGCGAAATGGCTGGTTTATCTAGTCAGCGGACAGGAGAGGAGGAGCAGGAGCAGCCAGAGGAGCTAGAGGTTTTTGAGGAAGGAGAGACAGAGGACCCGGGCACACCGTGGCAGTATGCAGTGGAGATGGAGACAGGTAGTCCATCCGAGTCACTTGCGCAAATGGCACGAAGCATGCTCACGTGCTTGCGTAGTGACCCCAGAATTGTTTCCATCTGTCGGCGGGATGACTTCTGGCTGTCCACCTTATTGGACCCTCGCTTCCGGCACAAAATGGGGGCATTTTTTAAACCCACCGAGAGGGAGGACAAACTCAACTACTACAAAGACATTCTACGTAGGCAGTTGGCCGATGCCTATCTGCGCCATGGTCCATACTCTCGCAGGTCTGACTCGAGGGGACCTCTGCGCTCACCTTCCACTGCCATGGCCGCTGGGGGGGTTGGCAGCAGCAGCAGCAGAAGCTCCATCAGCAGCAGCAGCCTCAGTCTTCAGTCGCTAATGAGTAGCTTTCTACACCCGCATAGTGAGGCTACTCATGAGCAGCAGGAAGACCTGGAGCAGGACCTGAACCAGCAGGTCATGTCATACTTTGACATGACCATGCCAACACACCTTGAGGATCCGCTGGACTTCTGGGCAGCCAAACTTGATTTGTGGCCGCAACTAGCAGAGTTTGCCCTGGAAAAGCTGTCCTGCCCGGCAAGTAGCGTGCCATCTGAGCGGGTGTTTAGTGCGGCGGGGGCCATAGTTACGGCGAGGAGAACTCGTCTGTCAACTAAAAATGTGGAGAGACTCACCTTTGTCAAAATGAATCAGGGATGGATCAGCCAGGATTTCCACCCACCAATGCCTGATGCATGCGACTAGATTCAGCATGGTGCCACGTTTTACACTTTCCAAATGGTGCAAAACATATTTATGTCTTTAGGCCATTTTTTGGGCTCCTGCTGCTGCTACTGTCAACTCCTGCCAACTCCAGGGTGTGATTCATCCAATTTTTGGGCTCCTGAAGCCAACTCCAGTGTATATTTGGGCTCCTGCTGCTGCTGCTGCCAACTTCTGCCAACTCCAGGGTGTGATTCATCCAATTTTTGGGCTCCTGAAGCCAACTCCAGTGTATATTTGGGCTCCTGCTGCTGCTACTGTCAACTCCTGCCAACTCCAGGCTGTGATTCATCCAATTTTTGGGCTCCTGAAGCCAACTCCAGTGTATATTTGGGCTCCTGCTGCTGCTACTGTCAACTCCTGCCAACTCCAGGGTGTGATTCATCCAATTTTTGGGCTCCTGAAGCCAACTCCAGTGTATATTTGGGCTCCTGCTGCTGCTACTGTCAACTCCTGCCAACTCCAGGCTGTGATTCATCCAATTTTTGGGCTCCTGAAGCCAACTCCAGTGTATATTTGGGCTCCTGCTGCTGCTGCTGCCAACTTCTGCCAACTCCAGGGTGTGATTCATCCAATTTTTGGGCTCCTGAAGCCAACTCCAGTGTATATTTGGGCTCCTGCTGCTGCTGCTGTCAACTCCTGCCAACTCCAGGGTGTGATTCATCCAATTTTTGGGCTCCTGAAGCCAACTCCAGTGTATATTTGGGCTCCTGCTGCTGCTGCTGCCAACTTCTGCCAACTCCAGGGTGTGATTCATCCAATTTTTGGGCTCCTGAAGCCAACTCCAGTGTATATTTGGGCTCCTGCTGCTGCTGCTGCCAACTTCTGCCAACTCCAGGGTGTGATTCATCCAATTTTTGGGCTCCTGAAGCCAACTCCAGTGTATATTTGGGCTCCTGCTGCTGCTGCTGCCAACTCCTGCCAACTCCAGGGTGTGATTCATCCAATTTTTGGGCTCCTGAGGCCAACTCCAGTGTATATTTGGGCTCCTGCTGCTGCTGCTGCTGCCAACTTCTGCCAACTCCAGGGTGTGATTCATCCAATTTTTGGGCTCCTGAAGCCAACTCCAGTGTATATTTGGGCTCCTGCTGCTGCTACTGTCAACTCCTGCCAACTCCAGGGTGTGATTCATCCAATTTTTGGGCTCCTGAGGCCAACTCCAGTGTATATTTGGGCTCCTGCTGCTGCTACTGTCAACTCCTGCCAACTCCAGGCTGTGATTCATCCAATTTTTGGGCTCCTGAAGCCAACTCCAGTGTATATTTGGGCTCCTGCTGCTGCTACTGTCAACTCCTGCCAACTCCAGGGTGTGATTCATCCAATTTTTGGGCTCCTGAAGCCAACTCCAGTGTATATTTGGGCTCCTGCTGCTGCTACTGTCAACTCCTGCCAACTCCAGGGTGTGATTCATCCAATTTTTGGGCTCCTGAAGCCAACTCCAGTGTATATTTGGGCTCCTGCTGCTGCTGCTGCCAACTTCTGCCAACTCCAGGGTGTGATTCATCCAATTTTTGGGCTCCTGAAGCCAACTCCAGTGTATATTTGGGCTCCTGCTGCTGCTGCTGCCAACTTCTGCCAACTCCAGGGTGTGATTCATCCAATTTTTGGGCTCCTGAAGCCAACGCCAGTGTATATTTGGGCTCCTGCTGCTGCTACTGTCAACTCCTGCCAACTCCAGGGTGTGATTCATCCAATTTTTGGGCTCCTGAAGCCAACTCCAGTGTATATTTGGGCTCCTGCTGCTGCTGCTGTCAACTCCTGCCAACTCCAGGGTGTGATTCATCCAATTTTTGGGCTCCTGAAGCCAACTCCAGTGTATATTTGGGCTCCTGCTGCTGCTGCTGTCAACTCCTGCCAACTCCAGGGTGTGATTCATCCAATTTTTGGGCTCCTGAAGCCAACTCCAGTGTATATTTGGGCTCCTGCTGCTGCTGCTGCCAACTTCTGCCAACTCCAGGGTGTGATTCATCCAATTTTTGGGCTCCTGAAGCCAACTCCAGTGTATATTTGGGCTCCTGCTGCTGCTGCTGCCAACTCCTGCCAACTCCAGGGTGTGATTCATCCAATTTTTGGGCTCCTGAGGCCAACTCCAGTGTATATTTGGGCTCCTGCTGCTGCTACTGTCAACTCCTGCCAACTCCAGGCTGTGATTCATCCAATTTTTGGGCTCCTGAAGCCAACTCCAGTGTATATTTGGGCTCCTGCTGCTGCTACTGTCAACTCCTGCCAACTCCAGGGTGTGATTCATCCAATTTTTGGGCTCCTGAAGCCAACTCCAGTGTATATTTGGGCTCCTGCTGCTGCTGCTGCCAACTTCTGCCAACTCCAGGGTGTGATTCATCCAATTTTTGGGCTCCTGAAGCCAACTCCAGTGTATATTTGGGCTCCTGCTGCTGCTGCTGCCAACTTCTGCCAACTCCAGGGTGTGATTCATCCAATTTTTGGGCTCCTGAAGCCAACTCCAGTGTATATTTGGGCTCCTGCTGCTGCTGCTGCCAACTTCTGCCAACTCCAGGGTGTGATTCATCCAATTTTTGGGCTCCTGAAGCCAACTCCAGTGTATATTTGGGCTCCTGCTGCTGCTGCTGTCAACTCCTGCCAACTCCAGGGTGTGATTCATCCAATTTTTGGGCTCCTGAAGCCAACTCCAGTGTATATTTGGGCTCCTGCTGCTGCTGCTGTCAACTCCTGCCAACTCCAGGGTGTGATTCATCCAATTTTTGGGCTCCTGAAGCCAACTCCAGTGTATATTTGGGCTCCTGCTGCTGCTGCTGCCAACTTCTGCCAACTCCAGGGTGTGATTCATCCAATTTTTGGGCTCCTGAAGCCAACTCCAGTGTATATTTGGGCTCCTGCTGCTGCTGCTGCCAACTCCTGCCAACTCCAGGGTGTGATTCATCCAATTTTTGGGCTCCTGAGGCCAACTCCAGTGTATATTTGGGCTCCTGCTGCTGCTACTGTCAACTCCTGCCAACTCCAGGCTGTGATTCATCCAATTTTTGGGCTCCTGAAGCCAACTCCAGTGTATATTTGGGCTCCTGCTGCTGCTACTGTCAACTCCTGCCAACTCCAGGGTGTGATTCATCCAATTTTTGGGCTCCTGAAGCCAACTCCAGTGTATATTTGGGCTCCTGCTGCTGCTGCTGCCAACTTCTGCCAACTCCAGGGTGTGATTCATCCAATTTTTGGGCTCCTGAAGCCAACTCCAGTGTATATTTGGGCTCCTGCTGCTGCTGCTGCCAACTTCTGCCAACTCCAGGCTGTGATTCATCCAATTTTTGGGCTCCTGAAGCCAACTCCAGTGTATATTTGGGCTCCTGCTGCTGCTGCTGCCAACTTCTGCCAACTCCAGGGTGTGATTCATCCAATTTTTGGGCTCCTGAAGCCAACTCCAGTGTATATTTGGGCTCCTGCTGCTGCTGCTGTCAACTCCTGCCAACTCCAGGGTGTGATTCATCCAATTTTTGGGCTCCTGAAGCCAACTCCAGTGTATATTTGGGCTCCTGCTGCTGCTGCTGCCAACTTCTGCCAACTCCAGTGTGTGATTCATCCAATTTTTGGGCTCCTGAAGCCAACTCCAGTGTATATTTGGGCTCCTGCTGCTGCTGCTGCCAACTTCTGCCAACTCCAGGGTGTGATTCATCCAATTTTTGGGCTCCTGAAGCCAACTCCAGTGTATATTTGGGCTCCTGCTGCTGCTGCTGTCAACTCCTGCCAACTCCAGGGTGTGATTCATCCAATTTTTGGGCTCCTGAAGCCAACTCCAGTGTATATTTGGGCTCCTGCTGCTGCTGCTGTCAACTCCTGCCAACTCCAGGGTGTGATTCATCCAATTTTTGGGCTCCTGAAGCCAACTCCAGTGTATATTTGGGCTCCTGCTGCTGCTGCTGCCAACTTCTGCCAACTCCAGGGTGTGATTCATCCAATTTTTGGGCTCCTGAGGCCAACTCCAGTGTATATTTGGGCTCCTGCTGCTGCTGCTGCCAACTTCTGCCAACTCCAGGGTGTGATTCATCCAATTTTTGGGCTCCTGAAGCCAACTCCAGTGTATATTTGGGCTCCTGCTGCTGCTGCCAACTTCTGCCAACTCCAGGGTGTGATTCATCCAATTTTTGGGCTCCTGAAGCCAACTCCAGTGTATATTTGGGCTCCTGCTGCTGCTGCCAACTTCTGCCAACTCCAGGGTGTGATTCATCCAATTTTTGGGCTCCTGAGGCCAACTCCAGTGTATATTTGGGCTCCTTCTGCCCCTCATAGTGATGCCACTTCAACTCTCTGCAATTGTGCCGCTCTGCGATTCTATTAGCGATGCCTCTGATCTGCATGTGATATTTCTTAAAAGTATTATTTAACTAACCCAGCACGCATCCTGTGCGTGTTACAGCAAGGCTGAATGGTTTACAACCCTATTGAGGCTGTAGGAGGCTCAGAAATAGCCGTTTTTAATAGCGATTCGTCGCGAATTTATTCGGGTCGAAACGATTTTTGTCGGAAAATTCGGCGAATCAGTCGAATCGAATTTTTCAAAAGTTCGCTCATCTCTAGTGGCGGCCAAGGTGGTGCCAGCCTGAAAGGGCAAGGAGCTGGGCGAGGCAGAATACACCAATACCTCTTGTCTTTTTCCCAACCAGGTTCCTCATCTTTACCCAAATCTCCTTGTTCTATCGCTGCCGCCACTATCCAATCCGTTGCCGTGCTGGAACCACTTACCAACACCCCGGGCACTGCCCCCTTGCCGATGCTGGATCCCAAACGGCCCTTGGGCCCATGGCTGCCCCTGTTCCCATGACCTCCCATCTATCCAACAGTTCCTGCCGGGGCCACCATCGTGCGATTCTGGACCCGCTGAAAAAGATTGCGACATATGATTAAGATCGACGGGCAGTTGAGGCTCACCTTGCCGAAGGGCAGCTTCTAATGGCTCGCCATCCTGATTTCCATTCCCAGATCCTTCTCACCAACTGGCCCAGAGACCCGCCACTTGTGTCCTGATTCACTCCCCAACCCTGGTGCTGTGACTATTGCTCTGAGAGATCCCGCCCCCTCTGCGCCAAACATCACCACACGGGCTTCTCCGTAACCCGGTCCTGATGTTCCGACCGCAGCTCCTGCTGGTAGAAAGAAGAGGCAAGGAGCCTGCACTTGCTGGGAAACCCATCTCCTGTGAGCTGGGGTGAACCGCTGTGGCGCCGGTGACAGGGTGTGCGCCACAAGGGGTGGACGCAAGTCGCACTAGGCCGGAAAGTGTAGCCGACAGTTAAAACGGCCACGTGTGCAAATGAGGGGGGGGGGGGCAGAATTGCTCGTGATGTGTGGGAATGAGGTACTTGCTGTGTTAGCAAGCAGGGGTGAGCTGGGAGCTGGGAGGTGTGGGGGAATCTGTACTCCAGCGGCCCAGTCCCCACAATGGCCATAGCGGCTGAGCTTGCCGGAAGGGACGTAGAGGCCCCCCAAACAAGGTCCACAGATAGGGCAGGGACTGGTGTGAGAAGCTACTTGAGGAACCCTCCAGGCATTGGGATAGACGCCGGGGGCTCCTGTACTTGAGCTGGAGCCTTGAATGCTGACACCAGTTCCAGACTCTGCTCCCTCTTGAGCGGAGCTTTGACCCCTTGACTCCCTGTGTCCCCCGTGACTCCCTGGACTGTGGAGTGTGAGAGGAGGTGGGCCAGCCACGTGTCTGTGAAGGAGTGAGGTAGGACAGGATAGTGAGGAGAATGGCTTGCTGGGCCCCCCTACCACTGGAGGGGACCGCCCAGAGGCAGGGGCAGTCAGCATGGCATATGGAAGAAGGGCTAAGCCGGGCAACGGTTTGGTGAGCGCGGGGGGCAGCGATGTCACTGGTCTCTATTGAATGGATAAGCTGCTTTCTCTGTGATGTCACTAGTCTCTAGTGAATGTATAAGCGGAATTCTCAGTAACAGGAGTGGACTGGCATAGGGAGACCCGGGAAAATGCCCTGTGGGACGCACTGCTTTGGGGCAGTCTGAGCAGCTACCTAACATTCCCATCCAATCCCTGTCTCTCCTCAGCCCCACATCCCATTCCCTACTCTACAACCACATCCAAGCAGCCCCAGCCCATGTCCTCCCCCTTATAATTTAGCCTCAGCCTTGGAGAACACTGGTTGACTGGCCAGGGAGCAGCAGAGATGCCACTGGCTGGTCATGGGCAGGCCAGGTGCTGGTTTTTGGCCCCAGTCCACCACAACTCAGTGATGTCACTGGTCTCTAGTGAATGGATAGGCTGCATTCTCAGTGATGTCACTGGTCTCTAGTGAATGAATAGGCTGCATTCTCAGTGATGTCACTGGTCTCTAGTGAATGGATAGGCTGCAATCTCAGTTATGTCACTGGTCTCTAGTGAATGGATAGGCTGCATTCTCAGTGATGTCACTGGTCTCTAGTGTATGGATAGGCTGCATTCTCAGTGATGTCACTGGTCTCTAGCGAATGGATAAGCTGCATTCTCAGTGATGTCACTGGTCTCTAGTAAATGGACAGGCTGCATTCTCAGTGATGTCACTGATCTCTAGTGAATGGATAGGTTGCATTCTCAGTGATGTCGCTGGTCTCTAGTGAATGGACAGGCTGCATTCTCAGTGATGTCACTGATCTCTAGTGAATGGATAGGCTGCAATCTCAGTGATGTCACTGGTCTCTAGTGAATGGATAGGCTGCATTGTCAGTGATGTCACTGGTCTCTAGTGAATGGATAGGCTGCATTCTCAGTGATGTCACTGGTCTCTAGTGAATGGATGGGCTACATTCTCAGTGATGTCACTGGTCTCTAGTGAATGGATAGGCTGGATTCTCAGTGATGTCACTGGTCTCTAGTGAATGGATAGGCTGGATTCTCAGTGATGTCACTGGTCTCTAGTGAATGGATAGGCTGCATTCTCAGTGATGTCACTGGTCTCTAGTGAATGGATAGGCTGCATTCTCAGTGATGTCACTGGTCTCTAGTGAATGGATAGGCTGCATTCTCAGTGATGTCACTGGTCTCTAGTGAATGGATAGGCTGCATTCTCAGTGATGTCACTGGTCTCTAGTGAATGGATAGGCTGCATTCTCAGTGATGTGACTGGTCTCTAGTGAATGGATAGGCTGCATTCTCAGTGATGTCACTGGTCTCTAGTGAATGGATAGGCTGCATTCTCAGTGATGTGACTGGTCTCTAGTGAATGGATAGGCTGCATTCTCAGTGATGTCACTGGTCTCTAGTGAATGGATAGGCTGCATTCTCAGTGATGTCACTGGTCTCTAGTGAATGGATAGGCTGCATTCTCAGTGATGTCACTGGTCTCTAGTAAATGGATAGGCTGCATTCTCAGTGATGTCACTGGTCTCTAGTGAATGGATAGGCTGCATTCTCAGTGATGTCACTTGTCTCTAGTGAATGGATAGGCTGCATTCTCAGTGATGTCACTGGTCTCTAGTGAATGGATAGGCTGCATTCTCAGTGATGTCACTGGTCTCTAGTGAATGGATAGGCTGCATTCTCAGTGATGTCACTGGTCTCTAGTAAATGGATAGGCTGCATTCTCAGTGATGTCACTGGTCTCTAGTGAATGGATAGGCTGCATTCTCAGTGATGTCACTGGTCTCTAGTGAATGGATAGGCTGCATTCTCAGTGATGTCACTGGTCTCTAGTGAATGGATAGGCTGCATTCTCAGTGATGTCACTGGTCTTTAGTGAATGGATAGGCTGCATTCTCAGTGATATCGCTGGTCTCTAGTGAATGGATAGGCGGCATTCTCAGTGATGTCACTGGTCTCTAGTGAATGGATAGGCTGCATTCTCAGTGATGTCACTGGTCTCTAGTGAATGGATAGGCTGCATTCTCAGTGATGTCACTGGTCTCTAGTGAATGGATAGGCTGCATTGTCAGTGATGTCACTGGTCTCTAGTGAATGGATAGGTGGCATTCTCAGTGATGTCACTGGTCTCTAGTGAATGGATAGGCTGCATTCTCAGTGATGTCACTGGTCTCTAGTGAATGGATAGGCTGCATTCTCAGTGATGTCACTGGTCTCTAGTGAATGGATAGGCTTCATTCTCAGTGATGTCACTGGTCTCTAGTGAATGGATAGGCTTCATTCTCAGTGATGTCACTGGTCTCTAATGAATGGATAGGCTGCATTCTCAGTGATGTCACTGGTCCCTAGTGAATGGATAGGCTGCATTCTCAGTGATGTCACTGGTCTCTAGTGAATGGATAGGCTTCATTCTCAGTGATGTCACTGGTCTCTAGTGAATGGATAGGCTGCATTCTCAGTGATGTCACTGGTCTCTAGTGAATGGATAGGCTGCATTCTCAGTGATGTCACTGGTCTCTAGTGAATGAATAGGCTGCATTCTCAGTGATGTCACTGGTCTCTAGTGAATGGATAGGCTGCATTCTCAGTGATGTCACTGGTCTCTAGTGTATGGATAGGCTGCATTCTCAGTGATGTCACTGGTCTCTAGCGAATGGATAAGCTGCATTCTCAGTGATGTCACTGGTCTCTAGTAAATGGACAGGCTGCATTCTCAGTGATGTCACTGATCTCTAGTGAATGGATAGGCTGCAATCTCAGTGATGTCACTGGTCTCTAGTGAATGGATAGGCTGCAATCTCAGTGATGTCACTGGTCTCTAGTGAATGGATAGGCTGCAATCTCAGTTATGTCACTGGTCTCTAGTGAATGGATAGGCTGCATTCTCAGTGATGTCACTGGTCTCTAGTGAATGGATGGGCTACATTCTCAGTGATGTCACTGGTCTCTAGTGAATGGATAGGCTGGATTCTCAGTGATGTCACTGGTCTCTAGTGAATGGATAGGCTGGATTCTCAGTGATGTCACTGGTCTCTAGTGAATGGATAGGCTGCATTCTCAGTGATGTCACTGGTCTCTAGTGAATGGATAGGCTGCATTCTCAGTGATGTCACTGGTCTCTAGTGAATGGATAGGCTGCATTCTCAGTGATGTCACTGGTCTCTAGTGAATGGATAGGCTGCATTCTCAGTGATGTCACTGGTCTCTAGTGAATGGATAGGCTGCATTCTCAGTGATGTGACTGGTCTCTAGTGAATGGATAGGCTGCATTCTCAGTGATGTCACTGGTCTCTAGTGAATGGATAGGCTGCATTCTCAGTGATGTGACTGGTCTCTAGTGAATGGATAGGCTGCATTCTCAGTGATGTCACTGGTCTCTAGTGAATGGATAGGCTGCATTCTCAGTGATGTCACTGGTCTCTAGTGAATGGATAGGCTGCATTCTCAGTGATGTCACTGGTCTCTAGTAAATGGATAGGCTGCATTCTCAGTGATGTCACTGGTCTCTAGTGAATGGATAGGCTGCATTCTCAGTGATGTCACTTGTCTCTAGTGAATGGATAGGCTGCATTCTCAGTGATGTCACTGGTCTCTAGTGAATGGATAGGCTGCATTCTCAGTGATGTCACTGGTCTCTAGTGAATGGATAGGCTGCATTCTCAGTGATGTCACTGGTCTCTAGTAAATGGATAGGCTGCATTCTCAGTGATGTCACTGGTCTCTAGTGAATGGATAGGCTGCATTCTCAGTGATGTCACTTGTCTCTAGTGAATGGATAGGCTGCATTCTCAGTGATGTCACTGTTCTCTAGTGAATGGATAGGCTGCATTCTCAGTGATGTCACTGGTCTTTAGTGAATGGATAGGCTGCATTCTCAGTGATATCGCTGGTCTCTAGTGAATGGATAGGCTGTATTCTCAGTGATGTCACTGGTCTCTAGTGAATGGATAGGCTGCATTCTCAGTGATGTCACTGGTCTCTAGTGAATGGATAGGCTGCATTCTCAGTGATGTCACTGGTCTCTAGTGAATGGATAGGCTGCATTCTCAGTGATGTCACTGGTATCTAGTGAATGGATAGGCTGCATTCTCAGTGATGTCACTGGTCTCTAGTGAATGGATAGGCGGCATTCTCATTCTCAGTGATGTCACTGGTCTCTAGTGAATGGATAGGCTGCATTCTCAGTGATGTCACTGGTCTCTAGTGAATGGATAGGCTGCATTGTCAGTGATGTCACTGGTCTCTAGTGAATGGATAGGTGGCATTCTCAGTGATGTCACTGGTCTCTAGTGAATGGATAGGCTGCATTCTCAGTGATGTCACTGGTCTCTAGTGAATGGATAGGCTGCATTCTCAGTGATGTCACTGGTCTCTAGTGAATGGATAGGCTTCATTCTCAGTGATGTCACTGGTCTCTAGTGAATGGATAGGCTTCATTCTCAGTGATGTCACTGGTCTCTAATGAATGGATAGGCTGCATTCTCAGTGATGTCACTGGTCCCTAGTGAATGGATAGGCTGCATTCTCAGTGATGTCACTGGTCTCTAGTGAATGGATAGGCTTCATTCTCAGTGATGTCACTGGTCTCTAGTGAATGGATAGGCTGCATTCTCAGTGATGTCACTGGTCTCTAGTGAATGGATAGGCTTCATTCTCAGTGATGTCACTGGTCTCTAGTGAATGGATAGGCTGCATTCTCAGTGATGTCACTGGTCTCTAGTGAATGGATAGGCTGCATTCTCAGTGATGTCACTGGTCTCTAGTGAATGAATAGGCTGCATTCTCAGTGATGTCACTGGTCTCTAGTGAATGGATAGGCTGCATTCTCAGTGATGTCACTGGTCTCTAGTGTATGGATAGGCTGCATTCTCAGTGATGTCACTGGTCTCTAGCGAATGGATAAGCTGCATTCTCAGTGATGTCACTGGTCTCTAGTAAATGGACAGGCTGCATTCTCAGTGATGTCACTGATCTCTAGTGAATGGATAGGCTGCAATCTCAGTGATGTCACTGGTCTCTAGTGAATGGATAGGCTGCAATCTCAGTTATGTCACTGGTCTCTAGTGAATGGATAGGCTGCATTCTCAGTGATGTCACTGGTCTCTAGTGTATGGATAGGCTGCATTCTCAGTGATGTCACTGGTCTCTAGCGAATGGATAAGCTGCATTCTCAGTGATGTCACTGGTCTCTAGTAAATGGACAGGCTGCATTCTCAGTGATGTCACTGATCTCTAGTGAATGGATAGGCTGCAATCTCAGTGATGTCACTGGTCTCTAGTGAATGGATAGGCTGCATTGTCAGTGATGTCACTGGTCTCTAGTGAATGGATAGGCTGCATTCTCAGTGATGTCACTGGTCTCTAGTGAATGGATGGGCTACATTCTCAGTGATGTCACTGGTCTCTAGTGAATGGATAGGCTGTATTCTCAGTGATGTCACTGGTCTCTAGTGAATGGATAGGCTGGATTCTCAGTGATGTCACTGGTCTCTAGTGAATGGATAGGCTGCATTCTCAGTGATGTCACTGGTCTCTAGTGAATGGATAGGCTGCATTCTCAGTGATGTCACTGGTCTCTAGTGAATGGATAGGCTGCATTCTCAGTGATGTCACTGGTCTCTAGTGAATGGATAGGCTGCATTCTCAGTGATGTCACTGGTCTCTAGTGAATGGATAGGCTGCATTCTCAGTGATGTGACTGGTCTCTAGTGAATGGATAGGCTGCAATCTCAGTGATGTCACTGGTCTCTAGTGAATGGATAGGCTGCATTCTCAGTGATGTGACTGGTCTCTAGTGAATGGATAGGCTGCATTCTCAGTGATGTCACTGGTCTCTAGTGAATGGATAGGCTGCATTCTCAGTGATGTCACTGGTCTCTAGTGAATGGATAGGCTGCATTCTCAGTGATGTCACTGGTCTCTAGTAAATGGATAGGCTGCATTCTCAGTGATGTCACTGGTCTCTAGTGAATGGATAGGCTGCATTCTCAGTGATGTCACTGGTCTCTAGTGAATGGATAGGCTGCATTCTCAGTGATGTCACTGGTCTCTAGTGAATGGATAGGCTGCATTCTCAGTGATGTCACTGGTCTCTAGTGAATGGATAGGCTGCATTCTCAGTGATGTCACTGGTCTCTAGTGAATGGATAGGCTGCATTGTCAGTGATGTCACTGGTCTCTAGTGAATGGATAGGTGGCATTCTCAGTGATGTCACTGGTCTCTAGTGAATGGATAGGCGGCATTCTCAGTGATGTCACTGGACTCTAGTGAATGGATAGGCTGCATTCTCAGTGATGTCACTGGTCTCTAGTGAATGGATAGGCTTCATTCTCAGTGATGTCACTGGTCTCTAGTGAATGGATAGGCTTCATTCTCAGTGATGTCACTGGTCTCTAATGAATGGATAGGCTGCATTCTCAGTGATGTCACTGGTCCCTAGTGAATGGATAGGCTGCATTCTCAGTGATGTCACTGGTCTCTAGTGAATGGATAGGCTTCATTCTCAGTGATGTCACTGGTCTCTAGTGAATGGATAGGCTGCATTCTCAGTGATGTCACTGGTCTCTAGTGAATGGATAGGCTTCATTCTCAGTGATGTCACTGGTCTCTAGTGAATGGATAGGCTGCATTCTCAGTGATGTCACTGGTCTCTAGTGAATGGATAGGCTTCATTCTCAGTGATGTCACTGGTCTCTAGTGAATGGATAGGCTGCATTCTCAGTGATGTCACTGGTCTCTAGTGAATGGATAGGCTGCATTCTCAGTGATGTCACTGGTCTCTAGTGAATGGATAGGCTTCATTCTCAGTGATGTCACTGGTCTCTAGTGAATGGATAGGCTGTATTCTCAGTGATGTCACTGGTCCCTAGTGAATGGATAGGCTGCATTCTCAGTGATGTCACTGGTCTCTAGTGAATGGATAGGCTTCATTCTCAGTGATGTCACTGGTCTCTAGTGAATGGATAGGCTGCATTCTCAGTGATGTCACTGGTATCTAGTGAATGGATAGTCTGCATTCTCAGTGATGTCACTGGTATCTAGTGAATGGATAGGCTGCATTCTCAGTGATATCACTGGTCTCTAGTGAATGGATAGTCTGCATTCTCAGTGATGTCACTGGTCTCTAGTGAATGGATAGTCTGCATTCTCAGTGATGTCACTGGCCTCTAGTGAATGGATAGGCTGCATTCTCAGTGATGTCACTGGTCTCTAGTGAATGGATAGGCTGCATTCTCAGTGATGTCACTGGTCTCTAGTGAATGGATAGGCTGCATTCTCAGTGATGTCACTGGTCTCTAGTGAATGGATAGGCTGCATTCTCAGTGATGTCACTGGTCTCTAGTGAATGGATAGGCTGCATTCTCAGTGATGTCACTGGTCTCTAGTGAATGGATAGGCTGCATTCTCAGTGATGTCACTGGTCTCTAGTGAATGGATAGGCTGCATTCTCAGTGATGTCACTGGTCTCTAGTGAATGGATAGGCAGCATTCTCAGTGATGTCACTTGTCTCTAGTGAATGGATAGGCAGCATTCTCAGTGATGTCACTGGTCTCTAGTGAATGGATAGGCAGCATTCTCAGTGATGTCACTGGTCTCTAGTGAATGGATAGGCTGCATTCTCAGTGATGTCACTGGTCTCTAGTGAATGGATAGGCTGTATTCTCAGTGATGTCACTGGTCTCTAGTGAATGGATAGGCAGCATTCTCAGTGATGTCACTGGTCTCTAGTGAATGGATAGGCAG